>CM064581.1:4160218-4196478 GCA_032716605.1 Paralithodes platypus | reverse complement strand
GGGAGGTTTGGCAGGGGAGGGGGGGGAGGGGGGGGGGATCAAACACGGCTTATATTTTTAGCATTGTCCGGTCTGACATCTTGCTGGTTATTTTGATATATATATATACAGTATATATACGGTATATATATAATATATATATATATTATCTATATATATATATATATATATATATACAATATATATATTGTATGTATTCTATTATTAAGTGATTGTATTCAGTTTAAGAAGGTTCTGTAGAAATTATTAGGGTAAAGACTATCTCGATTAACCCTCTGACTTCCATATACCCTTCCTAAGCTGAATAAAATCGTGTAATAATAGCCAAGAAATTATAAAAGAAATGTGTAATCGGATCTTGAAAGATTTGATAAGGAGCTTTAATTCACACGAGACGGCTTCGAAAATCTATAGACACATTTAACCCCTTCTGTTCCGACGATGTCATTTAAATGTTATTCTTGCTACATATAGACGATTTTATAAAGCTTAAGAAGTCTACATAGTAGCTAATAGGAGTAATTGAGTTAGTCTGTTGCCTTTTAATTGGTAGATGTCCTTCCTAAGCTGAATAAAGTCGTCTAATAGTTGCCAGGATATTATAAAAAATGGGTTATTAACTGCGACTCGACATAAAAAACATGTGTATATATCTTGCGACCGAATATAAATGTAGCTTAAAAAAATGAAAAAGAAAATCAGATACGCCACCAGTCTCAAAATAAATGGAGGTAGAAAAAACAAAATTGATTCATCGTCCAGCCCATAAAAAACGTAGGAAAAAATAATATAAAAATAAAAACATAAATCTGATTCTTCGTCTGACTCCCCAGAATACACGCAGGTCTATAACACATGGGAGGTGAGAAAAAATAATAAAGCCATTAAATATAGTGCTAGCCCATTCAGTATAAATCTCTCTCTCTCTCTATATATACAGTATATATATATATATATATATATGAATTATACAACACCCGGTAATATATAATTGGGTAGATAGACAACCACATCGATCGACCAATTTGTGAAGGTGAGAAGGACATAATAAGACCATTGTTAAAGCTGCCTGCCTCAGCTAGTTAACGGGGAAGGGGATATTTTGTTATCGATGTTTGTCATGTATTTTTATTTTTTATTTTTTTATTTTTTGTTTTTAGTTTCCTCCCTAGACCTCCAACAAACGTAAAACAATATAACATCCATAAGATCCCCCTTCTAGATACATGTCCCGGCCACTCCTCCTAAAATTACAGGCTCGCCAGGAAATAATTGACATCTAAAAGGCACAAAAGGTCTTAAAATTGTCAAACTAATGGAGCGAACGTCTTTAAATGTCAAAACTAAGGGGGGCTGTCATGAGGGAGACACGGGGTGCAGAAAATGCAACTACCTCTCCTTTAAATCCAAAAAATCTAGGAAGGTGGGAAGGAAATAATAAGACCACTGTGTGTGGGGGGGCAGGGGGTGCGGGGGCAGGGGGTGCGGGGGGCCTGCCTCAGCACCGGTGACTGAGCTACTCAATTAGAGATGATTTGTGGCCGCTCTCTCACCCCGGGGCTCCACTCTCCCCTCGGACTGAATCAACCCTTAGTTTAACCCTGTGGACGAGATTGCGTTCTTACAGGGATACTTTAAACCTTTGTGACCATCAGAAACCTTCATTTTAATTACTTCAACCTCTGTAGTTGTCTTTGAGCGAGTTGTGGGCAGAAAACTAATTATGGAGAGATAATTATGTGATTAAGAGAATGATATTTCGAATACTAACTGGCGACCCTCAGACCTAAAAGGTCAACACTTTCTGAACGGCCACGCCATTCTTCACGTTTATTGTCGGTATATTTAATCCTAAGGTGGGAATTTCAAAACAATAACCCCCTTTAACCTCTTCTGTAACGTCAACATCCGTTTTATCTTATGCTGGCTACTGATAATCGATTTTATTCAGTTTAGGATGGATCTCTAGCAATTATGAAGCTTCGAACTATCCCAATCAGCCCCTTTAAATACCACAAATCCTTCCTGAACTGCATGAAATCGTCTAGATATAGCTAGAATATATATATATATATATATATATATATATATATATATACAACGAAAAGGAGCAATGGTGCTGCGTTACCAGGAGCTACAAGGAATAGTTAGTATCTCAAAGTTTTCGCGGAGAGAGATATTTACATATATTTACATAGATACACTGGTCACACATATCTTACGATCCCTGCGAGAGAGAACACAATCAAGCTAGAGATCGAAAGCAAAAGAAAGAGAGAGAGAGAGAGAGAGAGAGAGAGAGAGAGAGAGAGAGAGAGAGAGGGAGAGAGAAAGGGAGAGAAGGAGAGCGCGAGAGAGAAAGAGTAAGAAAGAGAGAGAGAGTAAGAAAGAGAGAGAGAGAGTCCACGTCCAGACCCCCTCCTGGCATAAGACTCTTGGCTGGAGTAGCTAATGGGGCCGGGATTATGGGGGTGAGCCGATTAGGGCCTGGCTCCCTCATACTCTTTTAAGGGGGGTCACCGGTTTGTTTTTATCTTTCTCTCCTTTTCTCTCTTTCTCTGGCTTGTATCCATTCGGCCCCATTTAGCCAATTGTTTTAAGAGGTTTAGCCCCATCCAGGTTTCGATTTCTTCCTGGCGAGCGATAGTGAGCCAGCAATGTATGGAGAAATCCGGCTTTGCCGGAGAAATTTTTCTATCGAAAAATGTACAAATTTATCTTGCTGTCAAACAAAAATACGTATATGCTGGCTTGCTACCGCTCGCCAGGAAAATATTGACACCTGGATGGGGGTAAACGTCTTAAAACAGTAGGCTGAATGGGGCCGAATGGATACAAGTCAAAGAGAGGGAAAGAATGAGAAAAAAGCGAGGTGGCTCCCTACTCTTTCATAGGAGAATTGGATCAGATTTTCATTTTTCCTCGCTTATTATGTAGTGTATAGAAGGTTGAAGGCTTTAGTTATTCGGGTCAAGTGGAGAAATATTTAAGTTGAGGGGTATAAAACATGTGATATTTGCATACATATATACCGGTATATATATATATATATATACATACTCTTAAATTTTACACTTGACGAAATATGATTGTGATTCATATTATAAAATAATATAATTTTTTTGCGCAGATGCTATTTTTCATTGGAAAGGTTGATTGGTTTCGTAATAAGGTTTTGATATTTAGAGTAAAATTAAATATTTATGTATGCATATGATCTTAAATATTATCATTCATAACTTTGTTAATGTATTCCTTATTTTAATTTAATTTTCTTAACGTTTTGGGTGCTTAGTCATTTCGAGATCAATAAAACAAAAGTGAGAATAATAACATTATTGTTAAAAATATGTTTATAAAATTGAAGGAAAGTTTGATAAATGTACGATTGGTTGAGAAGTCAAATAGGATGTGCAGTACACAAACAAACAAATGTGCTAACTTTGAGTGCAGCATATATTTAAGTGAACACAGCATAAAATTGGCTTCCAAGTTAATATTCGTTATTAACATATATATTTATTGTGTTATTAGCTGTTTGTTAGTCAGAGTTCAATAAAAGTATGTTTATGTAAATTAATATATAGGACAGAGGAAAGAGGTAAATGGAGGCGATTCATTCGTTACCACCCCTTACTTATGTATATGTTTGGCTTAAATAATTTGACGGTTATGAGGCATTATGACAGTTTATTCTGGGTATCATTGAATTATTTTATATAGTTTAGGAAGGATCTGTAGGAATTATAATAGGTATAGACTATCTCAATTAACCCTCTGAGTTCCAGGTACCCTTCCTAATGTGAATACAATTGTCTAATAATACACACAGGACACAGAACAGAAATGCATAATCGGTTCTTCAAAGGGATATTAAGCATATTAAGCTTCTGGACTTCAATAAATCAATGGGGAAGAAAATTAAGGATGCCAGTGCGTTATTTATACAATATTATATCCTATTCCCTGTCTGCGTTGAAGGGATTAGTAAATTATTTGGTTTTGGCATTCCAAGATTTATGAAAACCCGGAAATATAATAGAAGGCACTGTGCGATGTTTATTGATATTTTACTCTTCATTGTGAAAAGGATGATCTTACCATTTTGGTTGACATGAAGTACAAAAAAAAAAAAAAAAATCTACAACAGGATCATTATCATGGAGCTTTAAAATGTTACCACGTAAAATATATGTTGCTTAAAGAAAAAGTGAAGAACCATTAAGAAAACAAAAATATAATATATATATATATATATTATATATATATATATATATATAATATATATATCGTGGAGTATAAAACAACAACAAAGTTTGTCACAACAATCTACCATTTTTGCAAAAGCTATACCTATATCATGAAAAAAAATAGCCTTTATCATGAAGGAAAAAAAATGAAAAGGCTATGTTCAAACCTGAGAGACGCAGGACGGAGGATGGTAAGAGGTGCGGAGAGGAAAGTATTGGAAAACGTAGTGCGGGGAAAATTGAATAACACGGGGGTAACTTATTGAAAAAGGAAACGAAAAGCAGAATATTGAGAGAAATGAGGCGTGGAAGGAGTTGGGAGGCGGTCCAGGATGTGTGTGTGTGTGTGTGTGTGTGTGTGTGTGTGTGTGTGTGTGTGTGTGTGTGTGTGTGTGTGTGTGTGTGTGTGTGTGTGTGTGTGTGTGTGTGTGTGTGTGTGTGTGTGTGTGTGTGTGTGTGTGTGTGTGTGTGTGTGTGTGTGTGTGTGTGTGTGTGTGTGTGTGTGTGTGTGTGTGTGTGTGTGTGTGTGTGTGTGTGAGAGAGGAAATATAATGTGGGTGTGTACGTATGAGTGTTTTGGAGAAAGAAAGTGTGTGTATGTACAATAAGCGTAAGAGAGAGAGAGAGTGTGTGTGTGTGTGAGTGTCTTGCAAGGAATAATTAGCCTCTTGCATATCTATCTATTTCTTAGAACACACCAGATAATTGTTTCAAATGTTATATGTTCAAGGTATTCACTTATACATGTATCGTATCGTACTGTGTGTCGTACAAGGCGCCTAAAATAAAAGGAGACTAAAAGTACAGGATGGATGGCTTAAGGGGATAGTGGTTATTTGTTCTACCGAAAAATGTACACATAATGATCAAAGATGGGTCTTGGGGATATTTGTTTATAGCTTCATGGAGGTGTAGCAAGCAAACTAAAAATCTCCCCTTAACCCCTTCAGCACGATGACGTAATTTGCGCCATATTCGGGTTACTATTAGATACTCCCTTATAGTTTATCTTCACATCGTCTATTTGTAGCCAGAGTACAAGGTAAAAAAGTGGCATCGTGCTGAAGGGGTTAAGAGTCCGTATAAAGGATTGCCTTATGCTCTACTCCTGCCATACGCACTCAACATCTCATGCTAAAATTCCTGCAAGTTGGTATGGCATGCCATTAGGAGAGAGAGAGAGAGAGAGAGTCAGAATGATGTTATTGTTTTCAGACATTGTTATTATGTTATTGAAGAGTGACTTAGTACTGCGATTATATAATTATGTTATGTTATTTATTTTATAACTGTAGTTTTTTCTTTCTTTTTTACAGATGACGGTTAATTACCATGTCGCCAACTGGATAATTATGTTCTCTCCAGCAACCAACTCTACTCCTAAAATCGATTAATGAAATTAACAACCACATGTGGCAGTCCGGGGATTCGAACCTAAGATGCTCACACCGAAAATCAACACACTATGCACTGCACCACGAAAATCAGGTATTGTGGAGATTACTCTATGTATTTATTTATGTACTTATTATCAATTATGACTATTTGGCTTTATTATGACATATTCAGATATTACCAATAAAGTATCGATGAATCAAGTACAAAGGAAAGTAAGCAACACTATATTTATTGATCCTTACTAGGCTGCTTGTATCTAAACTACCTAGCCTATTATTTATTAAGTGTTATATAAAGTTCACACATATTCGCTCCGGCCAAAACTAATAAAAGCAAAAATAGAAAGAAAAAAAAATTGCACTATTGAAAAAGACCAGCCAGCAAACAAGAAGTGTAATTTCCTAGTGTATGAACAATAATTTCCTAGTGTATGAACAATAATTTCCTAGTGTATGAACAATAATTTCCTAGTGTATGAACAATAATTTCCTAGTGTATGAACAATAATTTCCTAGTGTATGAACAATAATTTCCTAGTGTATGAACAATAATTCGCAACAATACAATGTTCCACAAACCACGCCGACGCTAGCGGTTCGAATGGGGGTGAACCTAATATATAACCATTAACCCTTTTTGTGCCGATGACATCCTTTCATTATATTCTGGTAACTATTAGACGATTCTGTTCAACTAAGAAGGACGGCTACCAATTATAGGGCTACAGACTAAGTTAATCCTTTTCGCTACCATACAGTATATCCTCTAAAAGTAAATCGTCTAAAAGTAGGTGACATATAATAAAACAAGACGTCGCCGGTACTGAAGGGGTTAAGAGTTATATATCAGGGTCACCCCCAATCGACCCGCCAGCGTTCATAAAAGCAGAAATAGAGAAACAGCAAAAATGTTATATGCGAGTGGAAAAGGGGCAACCAATTCCACACGTACAAAATCCGGCATTCCAACCCAGAACTGTACGAAAATTAAGCCTCTGGAAATAACTCGCCTATTTTGGTCTGCACAAATATTCTAGTGTAATTTCGCAAATATTTCTGTGTTTACTAAGAATGGATGGGCGTTTGCGTTTTTTTTTCTCTCTCTCTCGCTCTCTCTCTCTCGCTCTCTCTCGCTCTCTCTCTCTCTCTCTCTCTCTCTCTCTCTCTCTCTCTCTCTCTCTCTCTCTCTCTCAGTTCAGTATTAAATGTGTAGTGATATAGAATTCTGGCGAAAATAGAGGTGGGTCTAGTTAAAGTACATTTTTTTTGTGATGTAACAATATGGAAGCATTTATAATGATGTATATAATGTCCAAGGGTCTTTGCTTGCTTTAAGGGGGAGGTAATCGCTTTTTCTGGACCCCTTTCTTTCTCATGTTTAACATATCAGTTTGGAAAGTCTAAGACGTTATTTCCGTTAGTTTAACGATTTTGAGACCTATCACACCATTTATTTGTCAATATTAAGACTTTTTTGTGCCATCTATGTGTTTTTGGTTGTCATTTCCATCCAAATTATACCAGCTATAATTTCGTATTCATATTACTGGCCTTATGTGAACATTGAAGAAATACTTGGAGCTACATGCAATTGCATGTATTTTTTAATTCCTATTCATTTTTAGCTTCATCCACATTCATTTACCTCTTATAAATGGAGTTAATATAGAGGACTGTATGCATTTTTTTTTTTTTTTTCAAAGTTTGGTTCACACGTATTTACATTCTTTATTACTCGCGCTCTTCATTTTAAGTATTCGTATATATCTAGGGTTCCTATGGTAAATTCTCGGACATTTTCACACAACCAATTGATTTGACCTTTGTACACTCGGATGCCATAGTCTCTAGCCCACTCATAAGAATTGGTGGGCACCCTAGATTTCTCCTTTATGTAATCATAACTAGCTGGACTGATTTTGGATAGAACTTGCTTTTCAATCAATTTCGGGAGTGGCTTAAATTGGAAAATCCACAGTAATGGTTCAATTAAAATTATGATGGTGCCAATGGATCCAGGGGGTTGTAATGTACAAAGGAAAAAGATTTGGGCGTATTCCATAGATTCATTCCTAGTCCATGGGTGATTTACTGTTACTATGTCAAAATTATGGTAAGGGTGAAACATGACCTAAGTTAGGGCTCTTTTCGAAAAACCTTTAAACAGCTGCAGGGGCACACTTTTTTCAAAACATATAATTATATACACCGTTGGAATCGTAAAAGCGTGAGGAATTCAAACATATCCCTAAAAGTGTACAATTCTAAAATGACCCAACGAGAGTCAACATTTTGATAAGGAGTTTTATTAAATGAGTTTTGATTATGGAAAACTGAGAAGTTGCACAATATAACCACGCATATATTTGGAATTCTAACGCCCTTGGGAGTCCATTGGTATAAGGTAAATTGAATTTGGATAAATCGTTTAGGGTGCAGGATCAATTTGTATCTCAAAATTTACATATTTAGAGGTGATTTCGGTAGTGACTTAAATTGGTAAATCCACAATAATGATCCAATTAATATTCTGATTTTGCCAATCGATCCAGGGGGTTGTAATGTACATCCAATTTCTTTGTTAATATTAAGACTGTTCGTGCCATTTAGGTGTCGATTATTCCCTGGCGAACGATAGCGAGCCTATAATTTTAAGAGTAACCGGCCTTCGTCCGGGAAATTTGTTCTACCGAAAAATATGCAAATGTATCTTGAACGGGGTTCTAGGGGGAGTTTTTTCCTGCTTGATGGAGTTCTGGGAAGGAAACTAAAAAATATATATATAAAAAGATAAAACAATGCACAAATAATACACATATCTCCCTTGTTCAATTCAATTCAATTCAAAATATTTTATTTGCCATGAAAGTTTTGTACATTATACAGCCACATAAATTCCATAACAAATGAGGACTTGATACCCTATGGTAACAGTACCGCCGCTACCGCTCCGACCTACTAGACACACTATTCCGGCCCCGCTAATGACCACTTCCGGTACGGCCATCTCCCCATAACAGTACCGCCGCTTCCACTTCGGCCCACTAAACACACCACTCCGGTCCCGCTATACTGACCACTTACGGTATGATCATCACTCTATCCCCCAACCGACAATCGCTTCTCCGGCCGGGTGTGTGCGTGTGTATGTGTGTGTGTAATAATAATAATAATAATAATAATAAACGGTTTATTAAAGAATGGCAGCCTCATGAGCTGAAAATACACATTTTACAATTTAGTGGATGAACATGAGATGTACAGATATGAAAAAGGTAAGCTCAGTTTACAATGTGTGAGTATAATATACTTTACATTAAAACAAAATAATACAATAATTATGCTAGTGCAAAATACAAATTATCATAAATTAACCATGAGAGTAAGTTATTTATAGTGCATATACAGTACACATTTATTTTACTTATATATATATACAGAACATACATATATACACATACGTACACACATACATACGCATATATATATACATACATATATAAGAACATAAGAACATGCAGTAAGTGTGCACATGCCCGTATACAAAAACGCTCACGTATGCAAACAAACATACATACATACAAAAACTGTTCTGGTAGGGTCAGGTGAGGCTAATAATGGGAGTTAAATCCTTGGGAGAGATTAAATGAGGGAATTGGAAAAGGGTTAATGGGGCAACGGACTGTAGGTCAGGTAAAGCCAATTAGAATGGAATGTCAAACGTCGGAAGAGATCAAATGAGGAGTTTGAAAAGGGTAAAGGCGAAACGGCCTACGGGTCCGTACAGGCAGGGTCAGGTAAAGCCTACTACAATGGGAGGTAATCCTCGGTAGAGAACAATGTATGTGTGTGTGTGAGAGAGAGAGAGAGAGAGAGAGAGAGAGAGAGATGATGCCGAGGACTATATATACATAAGATGACCACGAACTTATGTGAGTGACTGTACCGTGATCCAGCTGACCCTATCCATCCACAGGCCAGCTGGTCAGGGGCCAACTAGAGTGCCTGTAATAAGAGAGAGGGGACAGCTTTTCCCTTGGTAGCCATTTTGGTGCCTTAATTATCAGAGAACGAGGTGTTATTTGCATAGTTATTAATCTTGATTTCATATGTTTTCACCAACCAACTTTACTTCTAAACTCAATTAATGAAATCAACAAATACATGTGGCACGCCAAGGACTCGAACCTAGGATACTCACACCGAAATTCCGCGCATTTATGCATTACGCTATCAGTTTCCTCCCTTAAATGTTAGACACCCCAAGGCCCCCCTTCAAAATAAATTTTTACATTTTTCTGTAGAAAAATATCTCGGCCTAAGGCCGTTTCCTCCTAATATCCAGGCTCGCTATCGCTCGCCTGGAAAAAATTGACACCTAAATGACAGGAAAGGTTTCAATATTGACAAAGACTGCATAATCCAAAGACCAAACTATATGATTATATTCTGTACCAGCATTACCAGATGTTTATTTCGAGTGTAAAGAGAGGAAACTATCACCTGGGGGTGGGGGGGATTTCCACTTAAGGGACTTTTTTTTCTTGACCTCCTTCTCCCTCATGTTTAGCCCCATTACTTTTGGAATGTTAAGACGTTTGCCCCATTAATTTGGCGATGTTAAGAACTTTCGCTCCATTTCTGTCAATTTTAAGACCTTTCCTGCCATTTAGATGTATATTTTTTCCTGGTGATCGATAGCGAGCCAGACATTTAAAATGAACCGGCCTTCGGCCAGTACATTTTTCGATAGAAAAATTTACAAACTTAGCTTCAAAGGGGCACAAGGGGGTGTAATTTTAAGTTTGGTGGAGGTCTAGGGATCAAACTTAATTACTTCCCCTTAACCCTATATGATCCGAGAGGGTCTTTTTTGGACATCTCCTGATTCACGCCATTAGTTTGGATATTTTAAGACATTTCACCCCATTAGTTTGTCGATAATACGACGCTCCACCCAATCCAGGTGTCGATTATTTTCTGGGCGAGTAATAGCGGCCGGAACTTTTTCCCATCAAAATATTTACATATTTAGCTTGAAGGGATCCTGGGTGGGCATTTTTCAGTTTGGAAGAAGTCAAAATAAACAACATAGTTCAAATTCCCGGCCCCCCCCCCCCCCTCCCTCCCTACCCCGACCACAAGCCAACTGGTATAGGTCCAACGGGCGCCCCCCCCCCCCCCCCTCTCCCTCCCAACTGGTATAGGTCCAACGGGCGCCCCCCCCCCCTCTCCCTCCCTACCCCGACCACAAGCCAACTGGTATAGGTCCAACGGGCGCCCCCCCCCGCCCCCCTCCCTCCCTACCCCGACCACAAGCCAACTGGTATAGGTCCAACGGGCGCCCCCCTACCCCGACCACAAGCCAACTGGTATAGGTCCAACGGGCGCCCCCCCCCCCCCCTCCCTCCCTACCCCGACCACAAGCCAACTGGTATAGGTCCAACGGGCGCCCCCCCCCCCCCCCCTTCAATTCCAGCCTCGGCCAGGGAAAGGAATATTTGATTGATTTCATTATGTCTTCCTACATCTAAGGTAGAGACATAAGATTAATAACTTTTTAAGGCAATTGTTTCCCTGCAATTCAGATCTGATAGCAACTAATATTATAAAATTGTGTATGAATTTATCCATATCTAAAGCGCTACATTCTGTTGCCAAGAACAATATATATATATATATATATATATATATATATATATATATATATACTGAAGGGGATGGAATAGAATTCATTCCCAGAAATCTAATCGGATTAACTTGATCCCCGAAGTCTTGTTATTTAGCTAGGTACAGTTGCCGATACAAAAATCTGGTACAGACTTACTTTTATTACGCTATGTTGGCTATTTGTAGTATATAATGTCAAGAAAGGTATATGGCATTAAGGGAGAGGTGCTCGCTTTGTCTGGACCCCCTTCTCCCTCATGTTTAGCATATTAGTTTTATTCAGCTTAGGTAGGAATTTTGGTACTCAGGGGGTTAGCTGAAATAAAGATTAACCCTTAGATTAATAGAGAGTTTTCTAAAAAAAATAATAATCGCTTAGTATTAGTCAGAATAAAGAGGAAAAGCTTAGTGGTATCCTGAGGGTTAGCACTTTCAATACCGGAGAGAGAGAGAGAGAGAGTACAAAGGAGTACAAAGGAAATCAAGCAACAACAGATCTAGTGACTCTTCTAGGCTGCTTGTCCTCCAAAACACTGAGGATCAAGTGTCCAAACAGTGGTTTAGAGTGGGTAAGGGAACATTGGAAAGGGAACTACTGCCCTAGAACTAATGTCCGTGGCAGGATTAGGAAGTTAGTAGGGGACAGATGGGTTAGAAACTGAGGGGGGGATAAAATAAAGTTATTAATTTACAAACGCAGTCAGTCGCGGGTTTGATGCGAGATATTTGTCTAAGCGGAGTTTAAATGAATCAACGGTGCTGCAGTCTATAACGTCTCAGGGAAGCCCATTCCACAAGTTGACAACTCGATTGAAGAAGAAATTCTTAGATTCGTGGGAGTAAAAAGATTTACCAATAATTTTGCAACCGTTTCCCCGCGTGTAATTAGATTGGTCGATAGTGAAGTACTTACTACAGTTCATATTGTCGATGCCTTTGATGATTTTGAACACTTGAATTAAGTCACCTCTTAATCTGCGCTGGGTTAAAGGAAATAGATTTTATTCTCTAAGACGCTCTTCGTTGAACTCGTTCTAGCTTGTTTATATGTTTTTGGTAATAAGGGCACCAGGATTGAACGCAGTATTCCAGAAGAGAGCGGACTAAGGAATTGTAAAGGGTTAGGATAACTTCTTTGGATTTATGCTCAAATGACCTGCCTATAAAGCCAATTATTTTGTTTGCCTTCTTAACAACTTCTGAACATTGTTGACTCGGTTTTAGGTTACTCGATATTGTTACTCCCAGATCGGGTTCTCTGTTTACATTCTTAAGCTGCGTGCCATTCATCGAATAGTTTTCTTTCTCATTTTATTCGATGAATGGCACGCAGCTTAAGAATGTAAACAGAGAAACCGATCTGGGGGGAGAGAGAGAGAGAGAGAGAGAGAGAGAGAGAGAGAGAGAGAGAGGTAGATGGAGAAGGTCTGGAGACAAGCCGAGGGGAAGATCAGGAGGAGATTGAATTACGAGGCAATCTGGATAGTGATAATGAGAATATAAGGAGAGAATTACGGGGGAGGGTAGATGTTTTTTATGGGCCCCCTTCTCCCTCATGCTTAGCCCCATTAGTTTTCAGATTTTAAGACGATGGACCCATTAGTTTGGCGATTTTAAGACTCTTGGCTCCATTTCTTTGTCAAAATTAAGACATTTCGTGCCATTTAGGTGTCGATATTTATCTGGCGAGCGATAGTAAACCTGTATATTAGGAGGAAACGGCCTTCGGTCGAAACATTAATCTAATCTAATTTTTAAGCTTGATGGAGGTCGAGGGAGGAAACTAAAAAAATAATATACATATAATATATATTTAGGGAAGGTGTGGTGGAGTGGTCTTGCCACTGGCCTGGTAATCCAAAGGTCCCGGGTTCAAATCCCGATGTATCAATGGGAAAATATTATTGGGATGGAATTTGTGCTGTACCTGGTATTAGTGCATTACCACAAGCCCACCGAAACGTCAATAAAATACCCTCATTGTTCCCTGATTAAATAGCACTGTATGAATATTCCCATATTCAAAATATGCTATAGGGGTGCAATGCCTGGTGAGTTATCTGCTCAACAGGTGGCGTTGTGTGTGTGTAAGTGTGAGAGTCCGAGTGTAGGGGGTGAGACAATGAAGCACGGGAACGAGGTGGCTTCAGAGATGGGGTCGTTTCGGGCCATGAGTGAGCACCGTGCCTCATGTGAAGGCAAGATGGCAGGTGCTCGTTGTACTCTACGTGCTTCACATGTCTCACTCCCTAGACTGGAACAAGACCTCACAGGCTTCACTGTTCATTGTAAAGCGGTGAATGTTAAGGCTCTCAGTCTATGCCCGAGAGGAAGTTAGTTGGAATATAGAAAAAAAAAAAAAAAAAAAAAAAAAAAAAAAAAAATATAAGAAAACATATGTGCCTACCCCCCCCCCCCCCCCCCCTTAAGGTTATATCACAGACTTGAGGGAGGAGTTACAAGAGGTTAAAATGAATAGTAAGTATATCAATGACCTTGCGGTTCATTCCTGGGAGATACTCTTTGGTGTAAGAAAAATGGCTGTGTGGTATAGTACAAGATTTTGACGCATTTTGACAGTTTATGTTAGTTATCAGTAAACGGTTTTATACAGTTTGGGAAAGATCTGTAGAAATTAAAAGGGTATAGACTATCTCAATTAACCCCCTGACTTCCATATACCCTTCATTATCAGATTAAATCGTCCTATAAAAGCCAGATAAGATGAAAGAGATGCGTAATCGTGTCCTGAGAGGGTTAATAGAATATTTGCAAAATACTATCGAATATTCCGCTTGCGTATAATTCTTCTTACTTCCATCATCTGAGAGAACATTTAGAATTTGTATGTGAAAAAGTTTTCAAATACTGTACACTAATTAAATCTATTCAGTTCCTACCTTCGATTCTGGTTGCATGTTTTTTGTTCATGTATAAGGGATTTTGTTTACACCCATTTAGTATTTTAGAGAGTTCACCGAGCTGACTTCGTAGTGTACGTGTTTCTAACGATAAAACCATCTAATAGTAGTCAGAATAAAGTTATAAGGACGGCGCGAGTACAGAAAGAGTAAACATAGCAGCATCAATTCAAGGATATCTTTTCTGCTTCGGTACACTAAATTGGGGTTTGCCTGATAAATATACACAACCTATTAATGTTCCATGTTCATTAGAATCTGCCAGGTTACGGACCATTTTCTTATTATATTTAGATCTATGCTGAGATTAGTATTTGTATTATTATGAGTTATTTTATCTATCTATCTATCTATCTATCTATCTATCTACTTACTCTGCTCCAATCCCCATTTTGTTTCCCCCAATAGGGACAACACAAAACAACAGAAAAACAATGAACACACGCAAACAAAACACAAATTCACATACATCTTTTATGATTAGTATTTTTTGTTATTGTTCACATTCGTTTCAAGATTACTGTTCTCCAAAAGCTTCGAGATCACACTCAGCATGTTAACATCGATGGCGTTGACATGTATGCTAAATAGTAGTGGACTCAGGGTAGATCACGGAGGAACTCCAGACGTGACTGGAATCCATCCCGGAAAAAAACATAAAAACACGAACACACACACAGCATTGATCACTACCTATTATTGTCTATGTGTTTGGGAGAGAGAGAGAGAGAGAGAGAGAGAGAGAGAGAGAGAGAGAGAGAGAGAGAGAGAGAGAGAGAGGTAATTACTGCTAGGCTTAGTCAGAGAGCTGAGTGAGTATAGAATAGAGACAGGTAATATATATATATATATATATATATATATATATATATATATATATATATATATATATATATATACAGTATGTACTGTATATATATAAATTACTATGTGTATGGAAAAGACAAAAAGGCAGGATGCCTGTAACGATTGTCTCCCCCAAAGGAGACAGAGAATGACAGAGAGCCAAATTCAAGGGACGTTGGGGTCAAAATGCCTGGACACACGAAGATAAATGCAGTCTAAGTAATAGGATGAAGGAAAGATTGACTGAGGGAGAAAGTTCCAGAATTCACTCGTTGACTGGAAGGAAGACTGAGAACATTTGCTAATTCTTTGGTTGGAGAGCTGGACAGAATAGGAGTGGGACTGTTGAAGGGCGGATGCTTCGAACTCACTGCAAGGGAGTGATTATGTACTGAGGCATTACATATATACTGTATATATATATATATATATATATATATATATATATATATATATATATATATATATATATATATATATATATATATATATATATATATATATATATATAGAGAGAGAGAGAGAGAGAGAGAGAGTACAAAACGTACACATGGGAATCGAATAACAGCATGTGTTAACCTTTATAAATAGGAGTTGGTCATAATTACCAGTATTGGTTGATTACTCTGAACAGAGAAAATAACGTATTTTTTTGTTTAGCTCAATGCCTCTAGAAGTGTCGGTAACTTGTTTGTTTATTCAATGTTGTAAATACGTGAGAGGGCATAATAACTCTCTCTCTCTCTCTCTCCTGAAGGCCGGTTGTGAGGGCCCATTTGTCACTCCCTCCGTCAGCAGTGAGAGGCCCCTTGAGTGACTACTAACGGAGGCAAAGCGATCCGCCACAAAACAGAGAGAGAGAGAGAGAGCGAGAGTGAAAGTGAAAGAGAGTGAACAAGAGGGAGAGAGATCCTTCCACTATTCTACAGGCCCCTATGGTTTTCTTATGTTAATCTTTGTGTACCATAAGGCCTTTCTTGATCATGTTATGCTGTCTATCATTAGACGTATATGGTAGTCAGATGGTTAAGTAAGATAGTCTTTTTCCTTATGATTACCCCAGATCGTTCATAGATTGCTTAAAATAGTCTAATAATAGCCAAAATTAACTGACAAAATGCGTCATAATCTTCAAAGGGTTAGTATGTTATACAGATTATCATTAGCCGATTTTGTTCATATTAAGAAGGACGTCTATGAACCAAGTCAGAAGGGGTTGGAGGCACAGAAGGGGTTGGAGGTCAAAGGGGTGGGAGGTAGTGGAAGGGGCGAGTGGGAGGCAAGGGGGAGGGGGTTGAGTTAGAGGAAGCATTATTGAACTTTCGCTAGCAAGTAATCAGGTCCTCATTGGCTCATGGTCATCCTATTACCCAAAGTCCTCCAATTCCAACACTTATTTTTAAGAGTTATGGGGAGTAAGGTTTAATTTGTTGGCATATTTATTTATTTATTCATTGCTTAGTTACCTCGCTAGACCTCCATGAAGCTTCACATATACGTCTTGTTGCACTTGTGTTGGTATTGTACACAACTGGTAGCCAGAACACTTGGCAGAGTCAGTCTTTAGACCTGAGTTGCTATTATCATATCTAGCAGTTTTACCGGAACACTTGGCAGAGTCAATCTTTAGACCAAACGAGCTAGTATTGTACCTAGCTTTGCTAGTCTCGTACCTAGCAGAATTACTGCTGCCAGGTTGGTGCACATAGTCTTATTTCTGCACTGTTTATATCTGGCATGTGCGGGCTAGAAAGGCTCGCTCTGGTCTTATGGTGTTTTTGGCGGCTGCCGTAGGCATCATCGTTTAGCGGTAGCTGATGCGTGGGCATCTGCGTTCGTGAAGAACATGCAGGAACTCTCTCTCTGTGTTCGTTGTGCCCTTCTGTCTCGGTGTTTGGGGCGGTGTCCATAGAGGCGATATACAGTATATAGTCGGCATTACAATAATAATACTGATAATAAACAGTATGATAACCCTGATATTATACACAATATGATGATGGGGGTGATATTCATAAACTACTACAATTGTGCGGTTATGTATTATGTAGTACGTACGGTATATTCCAACTCGGGCTCAGCCTGACATAATTAAATTCATTAAACCGAATTAATTAAAGTTGCTACGCTGATATTCCCTTGCTGAAGCATATGCATACTCTGAGTTTTTTAACCAACTAAATCTATTTTATAAACATCAATTTGTTAAACCTTTTTTTGCAATTATAGATACTTACAATTGATGGTATTTTTCTTTGTTATATTGCTGTGCTTGTTTTTGTCCTAATTAGAATATGGTTTGTGTCTGCTCAGGGGCAATTAACTGTACTATGATAATTTTAAGAAGGCCAAAAGTCGTGACTCCTAACCCCTGTAACACAAAAAGGACAAGAGCAAATGGGCTGTAAGGTTCGACAACGATTCCCTGGTCGATTCTTCCCAAATGGTAGAAATAACAGCTCAATAACTCAAATCCTTTTCGAGTTATGAGAGGTGGGGGTCGGGATTGATGGCCTACCTATAATGCACAGGGTATATAGTATTCCAAGGAGGATTATTATAGACACGGAAATATTTGATTGTAAAAGAGAGGAAAATATCTCCTGTGAAACCCAAAATGGCGGAAATTGGCCAATCGCTGTATTATAGGACCTCTACCATATGGCTCTCATTACACGGTGATCCCCACACCCCCACCCCTTATTTTCTGGATATTAGCTGACAATTGTCCTCACTTTAGGAAGAGATGCAGTAAGGGTTGAGTGGTACTATATATTATTTGTTATTCATAGAGGCCCTCATTAAACTGAATAAGCGCATGTATTAACAGCGTGAATAAAGATAAAGCAAATGCGCATGATAGAATTACGAGTATAGTTTCTTATGCAGTGGTTTACTTCTCTAACTAACCAACTAATACTTTAAGGAAGCCACACTGTGAAGGACCTTTAGCCATCTAATACTTTAAGGAAGCCACACTGTGAAGGACCTTTAGCCATGATAAGGCTTCAAACTATCTCAACCAACCGGTTAACTACCACAGATCATTCCAAAGCTGCATACTATCGTCTAAATATAGCTAGAATAAAATATAACACACGTCGCTGGTACTCAAAGGGTTAATGTTCAAGAGTGTTGGCCTACTTACTTAGAATAGGGTATAGCATAATACTTGGGTATATCCGACACTGATCTACTTCACCTTGAATATCCGCCATTAACTGTGTTGGGGGTGTAATGGTTTAAATGCTTAGGTTCTGGGTGTGGTGTCCCGAGTTCGAATCCCGGGAGGACCATATGCTTTCATTAATTTATTCAAGTGCATTGGGGTTTGTAAAGCAGAATTAATGTTAAGAACGGGGTGTTCCTTAATTGCAGTGAGCAGTGCGAAAGTCCATGCCCTCAGGTCAATACACGTTATGGGAGGGTGTGGGAAGACGAACCCTGAACTTTCCGTGTACGTTCCACTCAGTCGTGCCGGCTCTTTCAAATTTATGTCAGAACTCTCTCCCTCAATCTATCTTTCCCTCATCCTATGACTTTAACTGCTTCCAGTTTGATGTGTCCAGACGTTTAGATTCTAAAGTACCTTGAATTTGGCCCTCTTTCACTCTTGCAACTTTAGGGGGAACACTTGTTACAGGTAGCTTTACCGTTTGTCTCCATACACTTAGAAAACAAAAAATGAAACAATATAATCACCAACGTAGAAAACAAAAGATGAAATAACATAATTACCTCTTTGTGTTGAATAATACCAGATATGAAAGTAATATACTCAATTATTCACCAAAGTTGCCAACGGGAAAATGGAGGGGGAAATGGTTGTGGGTCATGTGTGTTTAATTTACTTTTCCGACCGGAATTTACATAGGTCCCCTCTGTACATTCACGAAGTTTGGTAACAACATTAATTACAGTTGGAGTTTCGGCACAATAACACACACGTACATACATTATAGACGCACAGGAATACGTATACACATTAACACACACAATATGTGATCGTATATACTGTATATATATGTTCACACACATTCCAGAATAAAGAAACATTTGTGCGTGTACTCGCAAGCGCATACACACACACACACACACACACACACACACACACACACACACACACACACACACATACATACATATATACACACATACAGCAAACACACTCGCACCACACACATTTAGACATGACATACACACACAATTATATGTACACACACACAATATCCCACACCAAATACCACTCACAAACACACACACACACACACACACATATAAACACACACGCACCACACACATTTAGACATGACATACACACACAATACCCCACACCAAATACCACTCACAAACACACACACATGACAACAATAGCAGCAAGCAAGCCTTTATAGCCACTCCTATACTCCCGGCCAGCCAGCCAGCTATTGCCACATATACCCTGACCTTGGAGAGAGAGAGAGAGAGCGAGATAGAGAGAGAGAGAGAGAGAGAGAGAGAGAGAGAGACAGGCAGATTGAAATAAAGTTAACTGGAAAGGGGAAGGGTAAGTGGATAAGGGACTCACACACATACATGCACACACTCAAGCATGCACACACACACGCACACACAGACAACCATTCTCTCTCGCACTGTCTTAAATCCTAGCATAAATATTTTCTATTTTGTTTAATGCCGGACTGCCTAGTAGGGTCTGCAAAGTCTGTGTAGACTGTATATATATATTTAATCTCTCTCTCTCTCTCTCTCTCTCTCTCTCTCTCTCTCTCTCTCTCTCTCTCTCTCTCTCTCTCTCTCTCTCTCTCTCTCTCTCTCTCTCTCTCTCTCTCTCTCTCTCTCTCTCTCTCTCTCTCTCTCTCTCTCTCTCTCTCTCTCTCTCTCTCTTTTACACATAACACATGAACACATATATACCCAACCCTTTACCAAGATCACCCCTTCCCTCCCGACCACCACCACCGCTCCATAATATAACCTCTCTTCGCCTCCCCCTCTGCCCGCCCCCCCCCCCCCCACCGGTCCATATAACCCCCCCACCACCCCACCCCCACCCCCACCCCCTCTCCCTCGTCCTTAGCCTCCAGTCCAAATCCCTGGCAGTAGTATTTGTCCTGGCTCGTGCAATATTCCCTACTGAGTGGACCCCCAGATTAATTCCTTCCCCTGAGTGCGGCCGGGTCTTAGGGCTCGCTGGCTGCTGGCTGAATGACGGAGGGCTGGGGTATTAGGCAGGTCAGGCAAAAGAGAGAGAGAGAGAGAGAGAGAGAGAGAGAGAGAGAGAGAGAGAGAGAGAGAGAGAGAGAGAGAGAGAGAGAAAGCTTTCAAAGGCTAATATCTATTTTACTGAAGAATTACAGCTAAGAATCTCAAAAACTATGCCGACAATTTTTTTTATAAATTCCAAATGTTTGAAGATTGTACATCTAGCATAATGAGAAGGGAGACCTTCCTATTAGTAATGTTTATATTGTTGGCGAATTTCAACTAAGGGTCTCAGTAATTATTGGGACAAATCATTGGTATTATGTATACACAGTCGTGGGTTTTTCATATTGTGTGGTGTTGGTCTTATAGCTACAGTAGGCTATCTGGTATTTACATAGCTGGATGGTCAGATATATGCATTATACATACAATCGAGAAGAGGAGAAGTAGTGGAGGAGGAGGTGGGGATCAGGAGGTCAGAAGTGTGGGAAGCTATGAAAAGAGTGAAGTTGGGGAAAGCACCAGGAACAGATGGAGTGTGTGGGGAAATGTTGAGGTATGGTGGTGAGATAGTGATCGCATGGGTATGGAAAATGTGCAAACTAGCATGGGAGAAGGGGAATGCACCCGGTGACTGGAAGACTGGCATAATAGTCCCCCTATATAAGGGCAAAGGGGAAAGAGGAGTGTGTGGTAACCACCGAGGAATATGTCTTTTTAAGCGTAGTAAGGAAGGTGTACAGTAGGGTAGTGATTGAGAGAGTGAGAGTGAGAACGGAGAAATGGATAGGCGACGAGCAGGGAGGTATTAGGAAGGGAAGAGGATGTGTAGATCAGATTTTTACCCTGAATTGTGTTGTGGAGAAATATCTGGAGAAGCAACAAAAGGTGTATGTTGCCTTTATGGACGTGGAGAAGGCCTATGACAGAGTGGATGGAGAAGGTATGTGGAAAGTACTTAGAATATACGGAGTAGATGGCAAGATGCTGAAAGCAGTGAAGAGCATGTATGAGGGTGCAAAGGCGGCAGTAAGTGTGGAGAATGAGCAGAGCGAGTTCTTTGACCTGAGTGTTGGGTTGAAACAGGGGTGTGTGATGTCCCCGTGGTTGTTTACTGTATATATGGATGGAGTCATGAAAGAAATACTAGGAAGAGCAGTGGATGTTGGTGTATCGCTGAAAAGGGTGGGAAATGAGTAGAAGCTGCCTATACTGCTGTTTGCGGATGACACAGTTCTGATGAGCGATAATGAATGGGAGTTGCAGGGTCTGGTAAATGAGTTTGGAACAGTGTGCAAAAAACGGAATTTGAAGGTAAATGTGGGGAAAAGCAAGGTTATGGTCTTAGAAAGGGGTGAAGTCACAGAGTGTGAGGTGAAGTTGAACGGTCAGGCTATGGAGATCGTCAGCTCTTTTAAGTATCTGGGCAGTGTGTTGAGTAAAGATGGGACTGTGGATGAAGAAGTGCGGGAGAGGGTGCAACAGGGGAAGAGGGTTGTAGGAACGTTGAAAGCAGTAACAAGAAATAAGAGTGGTCAGTATGGAAGTGAAGAAGTCCTTACATGACAGTGTGGTAATCCCGACACTAACTTACGGAAGCGAAGCATGGACGTTCGTGGAGAGACTCAGACCAAGAGTGAGAGCAGTGGATATGAGTTACTTGAGAAGTGCGTGCGGAGTTACATGGAGGGATAGACAGACTAATGAGGAAGTAAGAAGGAGGTGTGGTGTGGAGGTAGATGTGCTGGAAAGTGTGAAAAGGAACAACTTGAGATGGTTCGGCCATATGGAACGTATGGGAAGCGAGAGAATGACTAAGAGGGTGTACGAGAGCGAGGTGGAAGGACAGAGAGGGAGAGGTAGACCGAAGGAGAGGTGGAAGGATAAAGTGAGGAAGTATATGAATGAAGGCGGTGCTGGTTGGGAGGAAGGGCGTCGACTGACTGGGGACAGAGGTGCTTGGGGCGGTTCGTTCGTGGCCACCCTTTCGGGGATCATGGCGTCGGGCAATAGATAGATAAATAGACATACAATCGACGTGTACACCACCAGATACAGAACAATCATTCACTCCCTCTATATCCGCGTTCCCCCCAATCCCTATCTGAATGTATCTCCATCTGTCATCCTCCCTGACCACTGAACAACACCAATCCCTCATCCATTTATAGACATACTTTTGATAGATTGGTATATAGGTAGATAGATAGATGAATACAGTACATACATAGATAAAGTGATAGATAGACAGAGATAGACAGATATTTACACAGATCGATAGCCAGATATGTGCATTATACATACAATCAACGTGTACACCACCAGATGCAAAACAATCATTCATTCCTTCCATGCCCGCGTTCTCCCCAATCCCCATCTGAATGTAGCTCCATCTGTCATCCTCCTCTGACCACTAAACAACACCGATCCCTCTTCTCTTTTTACCCCAGATAGGCTACTGTATCATGCTTGGCCGACCCTGTGCTGCCCATTTATCTCCTATATGTCTATCTGTGAGTCGGCCAGCCCCCCCCCCCCCCTCCCCCGAAAAAAGAAAAGAAAGGAAAAGATGGAAAAAGAAAACATATAGGAAAAGTGGGGCTTGGGCCTGAGTATATATAGAATAGAATATCTGTGTGTCATACTATGCCCTGTTCACTATAGTCCATTCATTCTAGGTTGGGCAGAAATCGTAACATCTAACCTCTGTAACTAAAAAAAGGACTAGAGCAAATTAGTTGTTGTTGTTGTTGTTCCCCAGGCTGACTGGCCGAACAGGCCCAAGGTCTCGAGCAAGTCCAAGGCCATAAACGAGCGCCCCCACAAAATCCTCCCTGCTTACCACTAACAATGCCCAGGTGACCGAAGCCACTCCAAGGCAGGGAGCTGAGGAGGGTGCGGAAACGCCCGGGAACCAAAGCCCCACCCAAGGCCCTGTGCCCCTCAGCAATTATGAAGGGAAAGTTGAGGGGTAAGGGAAAAATGTGACACTTTGGCTCCCAATCTGCCAACTTCTAGGTTGGCAGTAGGGAGGTCAATCCACGGAAAAGACGCCGCCACTTGAGATCTAGAAGATATATAAGTAAAAGGAACAGTCAGAATAAGCTATGGGTATGGCAGAGATCGCTCAGTTCTCACTCGGATAGACCAGCCCATCACCACATGACTAGAACCCAATCCTCTCAGCATCAGCTAGGAAAGGCCCTAGAAAGCCGCCTTTGGCAGGGGGATAGCTCCCCTATTTCAACTCCTTTCGGGGTTGGGCACCCGCCAAGAGCAAATTAGTTGTGTTTTGTATGAATGAATCGTGAGTAAACCTTATTACTATTTGTGTTTTCCCAGGATTTATAATTGGTCAGACATAACGAAGTATAATGCGTATACAAAACAGAGCAAATTAGTTGTGTTTTGTATACGCATTATACTTCGTTATGTCTGACCAATTATAAATCCTGGGAAAACACAAATAGTAATAAGGTTTACTCACGATTCATTCTATTCCGAAGCACCGAAACGAAGTTTAAACTAATTTAGTTATCCCTAAAAGTTTAATTTTCTCTCATTCCATTGGCGGGAATGTATGGAAAACGAGCTGTGTAATAATACCAAACCGTAGTGCCGCGCGGTGGTGTGTGGAGGCGAGTGTGTGGTGATAGAGAGCTGGTGTTTTTTACCCTACTACAGCAGTCAGTTATCTGGAAGCTGTTGTTGATATCAAACATTTAATCATGCAAGAGTTTTGTTGCAGTAGTACGACCATTTATTTCACTGACGCTTCATAAGACGTGTACATTTATTGGAAACTGTCACATCCTATCAGACCATTAAGTGATTATCATATACAGGTATATATATATATATATATATATATATATATATATATATATATATATATATATATATAATTTCTTCAATGGAGCTTCCTCTTGGGAATCGAAATCTCACAAGGAAAAGGAGAACCAGCGTAGTAGCGAACATCTTATCTTATCTAAAGATAAGATGTTCGCTACTATGCTGGTTCTCCTTTTCCTTGTGAGACTTATATATATATATATATATATATATGTGTGTGTGTGTGTGTGTATTGCGGTGGTTTTGGCTGGTAGTGAACCGGACCACTTCCTTCAAATCAAATATGTATGCAAGAGAAAGTTCTCTGTTACTAGCAAGGATGTTGTGTGTGCGTGCGTGCGTGCGTGCGTTTGTGTGTGGGTGCGTGTTTGTGTGCGTGTGTGCGTATGTGTGTGAAAGAACACATGTGCTTATTATTGTATAAATCAGCAAGTGCGAACGAGCGCGTTAGCGTTTAGGTGCATGCATATCCTTGTGTGTGTGTGTGTGTGTGTGTGTGTGTGTGTGTGTGTGTGTGTGTGCGTATCTGAAGTTTGTTTGTGTGTTCCCGTACATGGGGTGTGACTGTTTCCACAAGCTCGGTCGTTTGTGAGTGAGTAAGAGCGCTTCATCAAACTACACCATTACTTATTCATTTATTTATTTATACACTTTGGTCAGGCGATGTGTTTTCCCGGAGTGAGGCCCGGGAGGAAATCTGTCCTTTCTCATGGTAATAGAGCAACGAATATATCCGTTATTGTCACCCGGAGACCTGGTGAATGGCTATATATGTCGTTGTTCCTTGGATTGACGTTATGACGGTAGATTACGCTAGGAGATTTAAGAATAGGTAAACTTTGTGATAATAGGCGCATACACAGGGTTTAAACAATTACACTGGTTCAAGTGATCTATTTATACGGATTCGATATGATTATGAGATGATAGTAGTATATGCATAGGTTATTCCGCCCACAAGTCCCGGATATGGCACCCATACAGTTGCAGAGCTGTCTTGTATAGGAGACAGTGATTCAAGGGGTGATATAGTCATCTACGATAGAAAAGGATATAAAGTTGTATCATGGTGCATATGATGACGATGCAGAACTCTGTGATGCAGTAATCAATCCTTCAGTATCGTGATTGAACAGAATGGCATCATCATAGCTGCAGCCTGAACAGTTACTATTATAACACATAGGAATACATACAGACTGTACTGCCTGTGCTTCCAGTTCGAAATATTGAAGGGCTGGTGAGACGCAAGGTTTCGTTGTTTAGAAAAGCAACAGGGGTCTGTTACATCTGCATTATATGGATTTGTTGCAGTAGTACGACCATTTATTTCACTGACGCTTCATAAGACGTGTACATTTATTGGATATAAATGCAGTGACTGGGGACTTATTTGCCAGATCTTTTGTTAATGATTTCTTCAATGTGTGTAGCACAGATATACAGTATGGTTTTACTGGTTATGTTGGGAATTGCCACGACTACGCAGGAGTCTGAGGTTGATGCACTGCGGGCGAGAACGGCACGGCGACCGCGTACGGGAGGACAGGCGGCTCTCGTGAACTGAAAACCATAGTGGTGTTGGTGCAATGGCTGTTTTATGTATAGCCCCTGTTTTTCTTACAGTGTCGAGATCCTGTGCCCATTCTTTAACCACATAACAGCTTGGCTTGGTATAGTTTGTGATTAGGGTAAGTCAGATGTTAGGGGTAGGAGAGGAGAGATTATGTTTGATCAAGTTAGATTAGGTTTGCTTAGAATTGGTTGGATCATGTTTATTCACGATAATTGAATGAATATTAAATCAGTTGCCATCGAGCTGCCTTTCGAACGACGATTTTGTCACACTTCCTAGGTTGGTGTTCATAAACGTTGTGCGAGGATAAATTTGGTCGATTGTATCCACTAGGTTAGTAGTCTCTCTCTCTCTCTCTCTCTCTCTCGCTCTCTCTCTTTCTCTCTTTCTCTCTTTCTCTCTCTCTCTCTCTCTCTCTCTCTCTCTCTCTCTCTCTCTCTCTCTCTCTGCTCTAGAACACACGAAACTGTAGGCACCCCCAGCACTGATTCAAATTATGCATGTCTCAAGTTTCAAACTTTCTGGAACTCTATACTAAGCAGCTGTTTCGAGGGGTCTTGGGCTATACCACTCTCCCGCTTTTCCAATCACACACACACACACACGCACTCCCACACACACACTCACTCCCACACACACACTCACACTCACATCTGAATTGTGAGAAGACGTACACACACAAGCTCTTCTTCAGTCTCAGTACTCTCTCTCTCTCTCTCTCTCTCTCTCTCTCTCTCTCTCTCTCTCTCTCTCTCTCTCTCTCTCTCTCTCTCTCTCTCTCTCTCGTTCGGAACTCGTGTAACTTTAGTCTCCCCCAGCACTGACACAATTACAGCACATCTCCTTAGGTTTCACATTGTCTGGAGCACAGCTGTATACTAGGCAGCTGTTGTTAAGGGGTTATATATATATATATATATATATTTATTTATTTATTTATCTATCCGACAAAAAAATGAACTGCCTGTAGCGAGTGCCTCCCCCAGAGTTGAAAGAGTGACAGGGCCAAGATCAAGGGACTTCTTTCTTGGTGCACACCCTATCGGCTCACCAAATGTCGCGAAAATCCGTTCATAATTTAGGGATATATCTTGCTTACAAACAAATATACAGACAAACAAACGATGGCGAAAACATAACTTCCTCCTTCCTACTTCGTTTGCAGAGGTAATAACAGACTCCCGCATTCCTAACCCAAACGCACACAAGCAAGAAGACAAGTATATTTCATTTTCGGTAAAAGAAGCATACATTCTCAAACAAATAAAGCACTAAACTAACAAATTAACGCTTTGCTAAAACAATTACACGCAAATAGAGTATGAAAATGTATTTCCCATTCGATGATCATTTAGAAGCTTGGTAAAATATACAAATCTTCAACAAATTTCGAGAACTAAATATGTCTGTACACGAATTATTAACTTAACCCCTTCTGTACCGGCGATGTCTTTTTATATAATATATAAAAAGACATCGCCGGTACAGAAGGGGTTAAGTAATGATCGTCATGTTTACATTGGTTATGGGCCCGCAGTTATATTTCCGTGTATTTTGACATTTTTTTCATGATATTTCGATGTGGGTGTCCTAGGTTCGAGTCCTTGGATTGCCACATGTATTTGTTGATTTCATTAATTGAGTTTAGAAGTGAAGTAGGTTGGTGGAAAAAAATATAATAATTTGCCCCCTGCTAATAATATTTAAGATGATGACAAAAAGTCAAGGGAGGGTGAAGGAGGGGGGGGGGGGGGGATGATAAAAATTATCGCGAGTGTGCCGAGTAGTGGAAACAAGGCGGGCGGTACGGCTGAATACTACATCCTTACCTAATTTTTAGTAACTTGGAAATAAAATTATTAAATATAAAAAAAAAATCAATATATTTCCCAGTACTAAATAAATTACCAAGCCAAACCACACACACCAAAAACGCAACTAAAAATCTATTTCCCTCCCGATAATGTTTAAGCAGCCGGGCTCAAGAAGCATAAAGGGGAGATGGGCTGCTTTTTCTGGTCACCCTTCTCCCTCGTATTTAGCCCCATTTTTTTTTTAGATTTTAAGACGTTCGACTCATTAGTTTGGCGATTTTAAGACTTTATACCCCATTTTGTTGTCAATATTAAGACCTTTCGTGCAATTTAGGTGTCGATTTTTTCCTGGCGAGCGATAGCGAGCCTGTAATTCTAAGAGTAACCAGCCTTCGGTATTTTTCTACCGAAAAATTTACAAATTTATCTTGCAGGGGGGTCTAGGGGGTGTTTTTTACAGTTTGATGGAAGTCTACGGAGGAAACTAGAAAATAATAAATAATAAAACAATAAGCAAATAAATACGCCCATCTCCCCATAAATAGACCATCTCCCCATAAATAGACCATCTCCCCATAAATAGACCATCTCCCCATAAATAGACCATCTCCCCATAAATAGACCATCTCCCCATAAATACGCCCATCTCCCCATAAATACGCCCATCTCCCCATAAATACGCCCATCTCCCCATAAATCTGACCAACAGCTTCACAATAAATGAGTAACCCAGTACGCCCCGCCAAGCAATTATTTACAACCGATGAAGGGAGGAGGCCGACATTATTGAAAACTCGTTGGCTCCGTCATTGTCGATATCGGCCGCTAAAGTTTGTCCGACGGGTTTGCAGTCGCGGGCTTTTCATGGTGGTTTCTGTTTGTTTACCTCCCGAATCTGTCTATCCCTCTCAACTTTCATGACCTTTAACCCCCACTGTACCGGCTACGTATTTTTAGTTTTGTTCTAGCCCTATTTAGAATGCTTGTGTGCAATTAGTTTTCACATTTTAAGATTTTCGCACATTTATTTATTAATATTGAGACCTTTCGTCCCATTTAGGTGTCGATTTTGTCCTGGCGAGCGAAAGCGAGCCTGTAAGGAGGAATTGGCCTTTGGCCGGGACATTATTCTACCGAAAAATGTACACATCTATCTTGAAGGGGGGTCTAGGGGGTGTTTTTTCTAAGCTTGATGGAGGTCTAGAGAGAAAACTAAGAATTCAAGGAATACATGAATTAAAAGAAGACAAAAAAACGGCCCGTCTCCCCTTAAATCGTAGTTTCTGTGTGTTTACTTTATAGGGGAAACCCTTTAACCCGCACAGTACCGGTGACGTCCTTTTTTGTTCTATTCTGGAAACAATTAGACGATTTTATTCAGCTTAGGAAGGAAGTCTACTCATTTAAAGGCTACATACTATCTCCCTTAACCCTTTTTTGCTACCATATATCCTTACCAAGCTTCATCGAATTGTCTAAATGCAGCTAATATCAAAGCTTATTAATATTCACCCCACGAGAGAGAGAGAGAGAGAGAGAGAGAGAGAGAGAGAGAGAGAGAGAGAGAGAGAGAGAGAGAGAGAGAGAGAGAGAGAGAGAGAGAGAGAGAGAGAGTGTGAAGTGGGCTTAGGTAACTCTAATAGTGAATAATTATGCATGACTTCCATTTACCCTTCCTGATCTAAAGAAACTCTCCTAAATTATAATAATTCACAACAATTAATATGTAACAATGAAGACAATAAAACTATGATACATGAATTATGAACTATTTGAAGGCTACTTTTGGCTAGTCTCAGGATGTAGTATGTCAGGATTGGTTAGTTATGGTATGCTTAGGTTGGGTAGGTTGGGTAGGTTGGGTAGGTTAGGTCGGTTAGGTCATTATTTGATTGATTGGATGTAATAATAATAGCCAGAAAATGCGTATCTTGAAAGGCTTAATCAAACCTACAACCAGGGCTCAAGATCCACAAAGCCAACCCTGAATTCCGGCCTGCTTTTGGCTCATAAACCACGTAATGAAACAGGCAAACTATGGGGGTACAGTTGGCCAAATAAATCGTGTAGCCGCTGTCATTACGTTTTGCTCTTTGTGTGCTGTATTGATGTTTGTCGGATGTTGACTAGGGTATGTATAGATAGGAACATGTTTGTATATCTCACTTGAAACGAAGAATTAATGTTTAAATAGTGCTGATGCCAATTATTGATCGAAATATACTTGGTGCCGCGACATTACTCTATTTGATCGACTGTACAACCACATAATTTTTGTTTATACGGTATATTTGATTCGTTATATGTTTATTATGCACTAACTTTTGGCTCAAAAACCTCGTAATGAAGGAGGGAAACTATGGGGTACAATCACATAAAAAAAAAAAATATATATATATATATATATATATATAATATATATATAATATATATATATATATATATATATATATATATATATATATACTGTATATATATATATATTGGATTTGTTATATTTTGATTATGCAATTACAGCCCCCGAGATATTTTATTTGTGGATATGATTGACTATATATTTTATGGTATACATGTGCTTCATTAGTGCGTCTATAACGTGCCTTCGGCCAGGATATTTTCTATCGAAAAATGTACAAATTTAGCTTGAAGGGGACCTGGGAGTTTCTTAGTTTGAATGGGGTGGGTGGGGGTGGGGGGGGGGGGGGGCTTCCATCTCATCTCCAGCCCCCCACGGAGGAAAGAAGATGTATTGGCTTCCTATCACGGGAAGCCCCATTGTCTGCTGCAGGAACCATCGTCAGGCTTCCATGTTCTCTCTCTCTCTCTCTCTCTCTCTCTCTCTCTCTCTCTCTCTCTCTCTCTCTCTCTCTCTCTCTCTCTCTCTACCTCTCTCTCTCGCTCTCTCTCTCTCTCTCTCTCTCTCTCTCTCTCTCTCTCTCTCTCTCTCTCTCTCTCTCTCTCTCTCTCTCTCTCTCTCTCTCTCTCTCTCTCTCTCTCAATAAACTAGGTAAACGGTGTGAGACCTGGCAAAATTCGCTAGACAGAAGTTGGAAGATGACAACACACAAGCGTCAAGCAAATCCTACATAGAACTGTTCAATTTTGAGAAAAGCTAGAGGAGACTTGCTTAGGATATACGTCTGAGTGTTCTGATTAGCTGGACATTACATTAGAGGAGACAACCCAGAAGGTATATGGCTATGTATTTAACCCTTCACCACCATTACGAAATGGTCATCATATTTTGGTTACCATTGGAGGATATCCTTTAATTCATATTCTACCTCTACGAATCAAATGAGTAAATACGATCTCAATAAACCCTCTTAATAACATAGGTCCTTCTTAAACTGCATAAACTCATTTATGTATAGCCAAAACCAAAGCTCTCGTTAAGTTTATTTTCCCTTGTAACTGATCATATCAATGGATCTATGTATTAATCTCACCCATTGTCAAATTTAACCTCTATGCGTGATTTTTATATTTTGGAAAACACTCACATCCCCCCCCCCCCTCTTTTCTCTTCCCTCCCCCGCAAGCTCTCGTTCGATCCTATTGCCTTTCCTCTCCTTCCTCCAATATCAGACTCATCACTTCTTTCTTCCATTTCCTTGGGAATTTTCTTGAAAGTTTCTCGCGTACGGGTTTATCCATGATGGCTCGTTCCGTTTTGAGTTTCTCCTATATTGATCATAATCATATTATTATTATTGCTTCTCCATCTTGTTTTTGTCGCATTCTTATTTTCATTCCGTGTCGAAGTTTGCTAAGTATAGGCGTATTTATTTAAAGGGGATAGGCGTATATATTTCTTATACTGTATATGTTAGTACCGAGTTCGAATCCCGGGAGGACCATATGCTTTCATTAGTTTATTGAAGTGCATTGGAGTTTGATGATTGATGTTAACAACGGGGTGTTACTTAATATATATTATTATTTTAGTTTCCTCCCTAGACCTCCATCAAGTTAAATGAAACACTCCCCCTTCAAGATAAATTTGTACATTTTTTCGATGGAAAATGTTTCCCGGCCGAGGGTCAGATACTACTATACTACAAGCTCGATATTGCTCGCCAGGAATAGAAATCGACACCTAAGTTGTACGAAAGGTCTAAATATTTGCAATTAAATAAGGTAATAGGTCTTAAATTTCGCCAAACTAAAACCCAAATAACCTCATCATATTCACGCCTTCCTCAATGATCTAGATGAGCGTCATTTGGTTGGGCCGGAAATGGTCAGGGCCTGCCTACAGGATATTACACCGTTCATATCTTGGGTCGGTTGAATTCGGGACCCCCTTCTCCCTCATGCTTAGCCCCATTAGTTTTGAGATTTGTTAAGACGTTTGTTTCATTGGTTGGGTGATAAGAAGATTTTTTAAGTCCTTGCGTGCCATTTAGGTGTTGATTTATTCCTGGCGACCTACAGAGAGCCTCAATTATGGAGAAAAAGGACAATTTTTATTGGAAGGGGAGTCTTCAGGGTATTATAAGTATTATTTGTTGTATTTTATATAATTATTTATTTATATATTTATTTATATTTATTTATTTATTTATAGTTAAGCTTTATGGAGGTTTAACAAGCAAACTAATAATAATATAAATCTAAATATTAACAAAATAAACATGAGTAAGAGGGGGTTAAAAAGAAAATACTTCCTCTTCATAAACGATAACGAAATGTAAATCTGTGTGTGTAGTTTAACAGCGAGTGAAGATAACAGTTCCATGGAGTTTATTACCGGGCGCAGATAATAGACCTTGATTTAATTTATTATCAAACACCAGATGGGCCAATATAGTTCTGCTAGCTAAATTGGTCAGAGAGAGAGAGAGAGAGAGAGAGAGAGAGAGAGAGAGAGAGAGAGAGAGAGAGAGAGAGAGAGAACGATAGGGCTATATTATTTTGTTTTTGCGAGAAGTTAGACAACTATAATCAGTTTCGATAATGGTCTCACAGTAAGGGGTGTATAAATTGAATAGAACTTAAGTAGCTGTTATTTCAGTATAATAAAACACTTATTTTCTTGTACAGTGTGGCTGCTAAAAGTTAAGGGGTGGTTTGTATATATCTGTTCGTCTATATACTGTATATATATTAATGATTTTCTTTAGTTTCCTCTATAGACCTTCAAAAACATATAACCCCAAGACTCCCCTTCCAGATAAACTTTTCCTTTTTTCATTTCACTCCACCTAAATTACAGGGGCACTATCGTTCACCAGGAAATAGTCGATACCTAAATGGCACAAACGGTCTTAAACTTGCCAAACTAATGGATCGAGCGTCTTAAAATCTCAAAACTAATGGGACGAAACATGATGGAGAAGGGGGGTCCAAAAAATCCAAACCTCTTCAAGGTGAGGTACAGTCGCCCATCTGTGTTCCCCTCCACTCTGACTTTTTTTTTCTTCATATATATAGCATCTAGCATTATGAATATGGTGATAATTTAATGAGTAGTTAAACAGTTGAACAATTTAACATTATCTTTGGCCATTATAATTGACCTTAACCTTTGAGTGAGATCAATTTCCTTTCTTTGACTGACATCCACACAGATCGTCTGAATTCATGTATAATCATTTCGTAAGCATTTATTTATATCCCTAGGAGGATATATTGGACGGACAGACAGACAGACAAGCTAAGCAACTTTGGTCAAGTATGCAGGGGACTGATACCATTCTGCTAACGCTGAATTGATAATAACAATACTCTACTATATGATACACTTGTGACTGTGAGCATTGTATGAGTAATGCACCGACTCAGCTATGTGTATGGAGGCAAACTTTCTAAATATTTCATTGGCGTCCAAATGTGTCCAATAGAAGTAGTATCATCTTTCACTTCAGCCCATTGTACAGTTGTGCACAGAAGTAAGTGATCCATAACTGCAAACCAGCCGTCTTTAATTAAAGTTATATTACGGTTTGTCATGTTCCCAAAGGTCTTGTGTCTAAATCGTCCTTCCTCCCTGCTGCTGCTCCTCATTCTTCTCCTTCTTGCCAGCTTAAGTCTTAATGACCTGCCGGATCAGTCTCAGGAGTTTTAATGACTCTTACGAACACTCGACAGCCAAAACATTTTTAAACTCCGTTGGAGACATATCGCCCATGCATAATTATATAACACAATTCGGGGGGAATCATCTAAACCTTGGATTAACCCCTTCATTGCCGGCGACGTCTTTTCTATTTTATTGTAGCTATGTTTAGACGATTTTGTGTAGTTTAAGAAGGACCGGTGGGTAAAGGGTTAAGATAGATATTTGGACCGGTTATATGTCTGATGCCTTTTATAAACTGCACAAATATCGGTTATATGTCTGATGCCTTTTATAAACTGCACAAATATCGGTTATATGTCGGATGCCTTTTATAAACTGCACAAATATCGGTTATATGTCGGATGCCTTTTATAAACTGCACAAATATCGGTTATATGTCTGATGCCTTTTATAAACTTCACAAATATCGGTTATATGTCTGATGCCTTTTATAAACTGCACAAATATCGGTTATATGTCGGATGCCTTTTATAAACTGCACAAATATCGGTTATATGTCTGATGCCTTTTATAAACTGCACAAATATCGGTTATATGTCTGATGCCTTTTATAAACTGCACAAATATCGGTTATATGTCGGATGCCTTTTATAAACGGCACAAATATCGGTTATATGTCGGATGCCTTTTATAAACTGCACAAATATCGGTTATATGTCTGATGCCTTTTATAAACTGCACAAATATCGGTTATATGTCTGATGCCTTTTATAAACTGCACAAATATCGTCTACTGTAATAGTAGCCAGAATAAAGTTAAAAAGACGTAGCCGGTACAGAAGGGGCTAAACACATTTGCATAGGAGATACTCAATCAATAAATCAATAAGCAGTGACGTCACATAGCTGCACTCCTACTGCAACTCCACTCTAGGTGATCTATTCGTGTTTGTTTTCCATGGTATGGGCTTGAATTAATTTACATATTAACATTGTCTGTATCTCATTATTGGTACATATAGGACATTGGTTAGCTAGAAGTTTATATTTCGTGTTCCCTGTACATTACGCCCTGTAGGCCTAATTTTGATGGGGTCGTTTTCAATCACCCTGTATATATGTATATATTTCCTATGCGTATGAAGGAGACAAAAGGCAAAGCTGCCTGCAACAAGTGCCTCCCCTATGTTGAAATAGTGAGATAGCTATATACCGGGTATATATATATATATATATATATATATATATATATATATATATATATGTTGTTGTTGTTTTGTTTTTTTTTGTTTTTTTTTTTATTGCAAATAAGATTGGTGTGCTTGTTTAGTGTAACGAAATGACCGCTATAATATTCACACTATTTTCGTACTGGTGTCGTGTATAATTATAGTTTTGGTTTACTCTTATTATATACTGGATGAAATCAAATTTAGGTGGGGGAGAATAAAAAACACCTGGCCAAAGCCAGTATAATTATCAACTTTACTGCAATTTTTTTTTGGTATTTTTCTTCCCTAAGTCTCCGTCCCTAAGCCGGAGTCACATGAGCCTTTTTTCGAGCAATTTTTACGGGCAATTATGGTCTAGAAGCTTTAAAAATTACACTTTTATCAGAATTCAGCCGCCTAACATTATCTACCTTCAGTCTAGTTACCGATACCAGTGCGAAGATGTCCCTAAATAATACGAGAACAAACTTGCTCATGGAAGATTGACAGAAAAAGCGCTCGTGTGACAGTGGCTTTACTCATTTTATTTCGGTATTGGCTGAATTGCATTAACCATCTCTGTACCGGCGACGTCCTTTTCATTATATTCTGGCAACTATTAGAGCATTTTATTTAGCGTTGTAAGGATCTGTGGTAGCTAAAAGGAGAGTTTGTAACCTTTTAGTGGTTTGAGGTCCCTCCTTAAACTTATCCAAACGTGAAATAGTTGCCCGAATATAAATAAAGGGATATTTTCAATTCATTCCAACACCAGTACGGTCGCGCTAAATTTAAAAGTCATGTCTGATCTTATTCATTACGTTTGGCTTGCTCCCTGTGCTGTATTCATGGCTGTCAGATGTTGAAAAGGGTGGGGTAATAGTGTAGGAACATGTTTGTATATTTTAACCCTCGGACATGCGTACATGACAGCTTAGCATATTATTGCTGAAACCAATTATTGATCAAAACATACTTAGTGCCGAGACATCACTTATTAGCGCGACTGTACAGTAGGGGTTAAACCTAGCAAGGAGTTGAGACAATAAACTGCCGCTCACACCATTCCCCTGAACACACTCTACGGGATTTCGGATATCAAAGTCCACCCCAAGTTCAACCGTGACAACCGCCAATTCAACCTGACACCCCAATTCAACCTGACACCCCAATTCAACCTGACACCCCAATTCAACCTGACGCCCCAATTTCAACTTTGACAAAACCAAAGTTCAAACTGGCCGTGACAACCCCAAATTTCAACGCTTACACCCCAATGGTATTCAAACCGTGCCCCAACCCCCCAATATCAACCCTGAGCACCCAAATTTTCAACCTGACCCCCCAATTTCAAACCTCTGTAAGCCATGACACCCAACTTCAACATGGACACCCCCAATTCAAACCTAACGCCCGCTGAATTTAATAATAATCACATACACTCGCGCTCATTCCACCCCATGCTCATACTCAAATAGTAACCAGTCATC
>CM064581.1:4135568-4160118 GCA_032716605.1 Paralithodes platypus | reverse complement strand
CACATGAGCCCAGGTGTTTCAAGTGGGCGTACCGCTAAGTGGGCGTACCGCTAAGTGGAAGAGTGGAGGGGGGCGGTGTGGAGCGGACAGGTGGATTAGTACAGTTAGTGGTTTCCTATCTATCTATCTGTATCTATCTATCTATCTATCTATCTATCTATCTATCTATCTGTATATATCTATCTACGGTATCTGTCTATCTATATCTATCTATCGGTTTGTCTGTTTATTAATTTATATATTCATCTTCCCTCTTTATCTTTGTTTAATCTCTCTCTCTCTCTCTCTCTCTCTCCCGTCCTCCTCTCTCTCGTATCATTTGTTTAATCTCCTCAATTTCTCTGTTCCTCTCCTCTCCTCCTCTCGCCTCTTCTCTCCGCTTCCCACCCTCTGCTCTCTAATTTTCTCTTCTTCTCTCTCCTCTCTCGTCCTCTCTCTCTCTCTCCTCTCCCCCTTCCTCTAGATCCTCCCCCAGCATTCTTCTCCCTCGATCTCTCGCCCTCTGTCCTCTCCCGCTCTTTCTCTCAATTTCTCTCTCTCTCTCTCTCTCTCTCTCTCTCTCTCTCTCTCTCTCTCTCTCTCTCTCTCTCTCTTCCACATAGCCTTCCTAATCTGCAGTAAATCATCTAATAATTGCCAGAACAAAGCAGAGAAGTGGGTATTCGGATATGGAAAGAGTTAACCCATTCTGCACCGGCGACATCCTTTACATTCTGGCTACTACTAATTGATATTATTCAGTTTAGGAAGGATCTCTGGTAATTAAAAGGCTTCGAACTATCTCACTTAACCATTTTTACTAGCACAGATCCTTCTTAAGCTGCACGAGTTAAATATAGCTGGAACAAACTGAAGGGGAGGTATTTAGTTTGTTCCCTAGACCTCCATCAAGCTTAAAATTACACCCCCTTGAGTCCCTTTCAAGATAAATTTGTACATTTTTCGGTAGAAAAATTTCCCGGCCGAAGGCTGGTTCCTCTTAAATTACAGGCTCGCTATCGCTCGCCAGGATAAAATCGACACCTGAATTGCACGAAAGGTCTTAATATGGGGTGAAAGTTCTTAAAATCGCTAAACTAATGGGGCAAAGGTTTTATAATATCAAAAGCAATGGGGCTAAACATGAGGGAGAAAGGGGTCGAGAAAAAAATCCCTCAAGTGGAGAACCCCCCTTAAGAAGACGTTGCCGGTACAGAAGGAGTTAAATGTGAAAAGATAGAGTGAGGTATTGAGAAAGAGCAAAGAGGAGGGGTGTGGAAATCTAAGAGAGCAAAGAGGAGGGGTGTGGAAATCTAAGAGAGCAAAGAGGAGGCGTGTGGAAATCTAAGAGAGCAAAGAGGACGGGTGTGGAAATCTAAGAGAGCAAAGAGGACGGGTGTGGAAATCTAAGAGAGCAAAGAGGAGGGGTGTGGAAATCTAAGAGAGCAAAGAGGAGGGGTGTGGAAATCTAAGAGAGCAAAGAGGAGGCGTGTGGAAATCTAAGAGAGCAAAGAGGAGGGGTGTGGAAATCTAAGAGAGCAAAGAGGAGGCGTGTGGAAATCTAAGAGAGCAAAGAGGACGGGTGTGGAAATCTAAGAGAGCAAAGAGGATGGGTGTGGAAATCTAAGAGAGCAAAGAGGAGGGGTGTGGAAATCTAAGAGAGCAAAGAGGAGGCGTGTGGAAATCTAAGAGAGCAAAGAGGACGGGTGTGGAAATCTAAGAGAGCAAAGAGGAGGCGTGTGGAAATCTAAGAGAGCAAAGAGGAGGGGTGTGGAAATCTTAAATCAGGCATGGCAAATTTTAGAAACTTCCCAATGATACGTTTAAGGGGAGATGGGTCGTTTTCCTGGATCCCCTTCTCCCTCATGTTTAACCCCATTAGTTTTTTTTTTTTTAATTTTATGATGTTTGCCCCATTAGTTTGTCGATTTTAAGACCTTCTGCCCCATTTCCTTGTCAATATTAAGACCTGTCGTGCTATTAAGATGTCGATTTGTTTCCTGGAGAACGATAGTGAGCCTGTAATTTTGGAAGAATCGGCCTTCGGTCGGGAAATTTACAAATTAATCTACAAGGGGGATCTAATGGATGTAGTTCGATGGAGATCTAGGGAGGAAACTAGACAACTAATGAATACATTAAAAAATCGACCAAAAAGTGAACCATTACCCTTTAAATCGGGCATGGGAAATATTAGAAACTTCCCAATGATACGTTTAAAGGTGACTAATGTGGTTACAAGCACCAGGTTACAGAGGCACATGCTAATTTACCCTGACACACACACACACACACACACACACACACACACACACACACACACACACACACACACACACACACACACACACACACACACACGAGAGGTCGGGGGTTCAATCCCAGACCGGGCGGAGACAAATTGGGCTTGTCTCCTTTCATGTGTTAGCCTCAGTTCACCTAGCTGTAAATAGGTACCTGGAATAAGTGGACGACGTTGTGACGTCCCATCTGGGGTTGGCAAAAATGGTACAAGGCGAGATGGGTATCATATGGTTCACCTAAGCTGATGGCTACCTAAGCCTTCGGGCGAGACGGTACCAGTCTATAGTGAGAATGGTACCATACAGATCCACCCTAAGCCTTCGTTTCCAATGTCGCCAATTGGCTAAATACAGACTACACACACATCCACAGCCATTCCAACAGTACATAAAACACTTAACATGCATTTCACGCAATACATTCCCAGTTAAGGAGGCGCGATAATAATGAGCTTAGCTCGCATTGCGTGGATTCCCTTGACGAACAAGTAACTGAGTAACACACACACACACACACACACACACACACACACACACACACACAGAGCCCGTAGTAGGTAGCGCTCTCGTCTCACACACGAGGGGTCGGGAGTTCAATCCCCGGCCGGGCGGAGACAAATTGGGCTTGTCTCCTTTCATGTGTTAGCCTCAGTTCACCTAGCTGTAAATAGGTACCTGGAATAAGTGGACGACGTTGTGACGTCCCATCTGGGGTTGGCAAAAATGGTACAAGGCGAGATGGGTATCATATGGTTCACCAAAGCTGATGGCTACCTAAGCCTTCGGGCGAGACGGTACCGTCTATAGTGAGAATGGTACCATACAGATCCACCCTAAGCCTTAGTTTCCGATGTCGCCAATTGGCTAAAAATACAGACTACATACACATCCACAGCCATTCCAACGATACATATAACACCTACACATATAGGAGGCGGGAAATAACGAGCATGCTCACTCCCGCAATACAACTAGAGTAAGTAACTAGAGTAAGTACACACACACACACACACGTCAGTTATACGCATTATATTTCCATGTATAAGATCACGGAGACGAATATAACTTACTAGCAGGGGTATGGGTAATCACCATCGCTACTACCACCACTACTACTACCATAATCACCATCATCAATCACTACTACCACAATCATCACAATACTACTACTACCATAATCACCGGCCTCGACCTCCCTCGCCTCATTAAACGGCGACCTCGCTTTCGGCCGCTAAATGACCTCCGATTTTGGATCTGACCTCATCCGTACCCCCATTTTGGGGGGCTGCGAACAACTTTCGTTCCATACACCTTTTCGATCGGAGGCCTCCTTCTGCCCCAAACGGCCATTTTTTTCGCATTTTTTTCGCTCCCGTATACTACATAAGTTCTGCCGACAATTTTATTAAACAAAAGTGTCTCTGATTTCCACTAAACTCGCCTAAAACCATCTCCAAAGCCTGGGCTTTCCAACGGTGCCCCACACTCCCACCTGGCACCAAAACTGTGGGAGGAGTTTAGTAACAAAGGTCGGGTAGTCGGGTAACTGACAAACAGACAAACATTGACCTTTATTTATTAAGATGGGAGTAAGTGTACATTAGGCCGCAGACATTCGTACCCACTATCTGATTTCATGTATAGCTGTCAAATTAGCATAGTTGACACGCACGAATATTGTGCCATCTAACCGTAAATCGATCATATATACCATCATTATACGATTTTATACAATTTAGGAAGGATCTGGAGGAATTATAAGGGTAAAGATAATCTCAATTATCCCTCTGACTTTCACACACCCTTCCTAATCTGAATAAAATCTTCTATTAATAACCAGAGAGCAGAAAAGAATTGCGTAATCGTATCTTCTAAAGGCTAAGGGGGTGGGGGGGGGGGGGGGGGTCCCTTTTTTGGTAGATATGTTCATGTATTCATTATTTGTCTTGTTTCCACCATCCCCTTTGTAGAATTTGTAAAGTTTTGAGTAGAAACATTTCTCTGCCGAAGGCCAGGTCTTCCAAAATTACAGGCTCACTATCGTTCGCCAGGAAAAAAAATCGATACCTAAATAGCACGAAAGGTCTTAATATTGACAAAGAAATGGGGCGAAAGGTCTTAAAATGGACAAACTAATGGGGCAAACATCTAAAAATCTGAAAACTAATGCGGTTAAACATGAGGGAGAAGGGGGCCTAGAAAAACAAACCCATATCCCCATAAATAATGTGTGATTATTCAGAGAGTGTAGCATGTATAAAACGTGGCATGTAACGGTTGTCTCTACACACACACACACACACACAATCACATTGAAAAAAAAAAAAAAAAAAAAAAAAAAACACACACACACACACCTTTCTCTCTCTCTCTCTCTCTCTCTCTCTCTCTCTCTCTCTCTCTCTCTCTCTCTCTCTCGCTCTCTCTCTCTCGCTCGCTCGTAAACTTTCCCGGGTAATGACTGAGTTGCAGATATCCGTTAAGCTTCACTGTGAGTTTATCGAATTCAACTCTTTGTTAAGGGAGCCCACCTCGCTTGTTTTTCTCTTTCGCTCCCTCTCTCTTTGGCTTGTATCCATTCGGCCCCATTCAGCCTACTCTTTTAAGACGTTTACCCCCATCCAGGTGTCAATATTTTCCTGGTGAACGGTAGTGAGCCAGCATATATATATTTTTGTTTTGACAGCAAGCTAAATTTGCACATTTTTCGATAGAAAAATGTCTCCGGCGAAGCCGTATTTCTCCATACAATGCTGGCTCGCTTTCGCTCGCCAGGAAGAAATCGACACCTGGATGGGGATAAACGTCTTAAAACAGTTGGTTGAATGGGGCCGAATGGATACAAGCCAGTGAAAGAGTGAAAAGGAGAGAAGGATGAAAAAAAAGCCGGTGACCCCCCTTAAAAGTTACAAGTTATTGGGTTGGATGTAATTTATGATTCCTGTCAATATATTGTAAAATGTAGCTCCTTCAGCACCATGACGTCTTTATAACTCTGATGCTGGCTACAAGTAGACGATATTGTGCAGTTTATGAAGGACCTATATGATTCACAGGGTTTATTGAGATCGTAAAAAAAAAAAAAAAAAAAAATGGAAAAGTGGGGATTGGGCCTGAGTATATAGAATAGAGTATAGTACAAAGGAGTACAAAGGAAATCAAGCAACAACAGATATAGTGACCCTTCTAGGTTGCTTGTCCTCCAAAACACTGAGGATCAAGTATTTACCCTTGTGAGTCCTAGAAGTAGATTAGAAACGAAAGAAAATCGTCTATTGGTAGCGAAAAATGGGATGAAAATTACGTCATGGTGTTGAAGGGGTTAACAGTATAAAAACAAATAATAAATAAGGCATAATAATAAATAGCTGTGTTGGTGGTGTAATGGTTTAGAACTTTAGATGCTTATGTTCTGGGTGTGGTGTCCCGAGTTCGAATCCCGGGGGGACCATATGCTTTCATTATTTTATTCAAGTGCATTGGGGATTGTAATTGATGATTAATGTTAAGAACGGGGTGTTACTTAATTTATATCTCATCTGTGTTTATAGTGATGGGGATTTAACTTTAGATCCTTGTAATAGATGGGTTGAATATATACACCATATGAGGAGGTGCACTTTATTGACAATGTTATATGAGGAGGTGCACTTTATTGACAATGTTTCGCCTATAGCGAATCCACAGCCAAGAGCCAACACTGTCGGTCCGATTCAATTGGCAGATGAACTTGCCCTTCTGACGGCTGGTTTACCGAGGAGGAGGAGGAGGAGGAGGAGGAGGAGGAGGAGGAGGAATAGGAGGAGGAAGAAGAATAATAATAAGAAGAAGAAGAAGAAGAAGAAAAAAAGAAGGGGAGGATGAGGAAGCAATGGAGGAGGTGGAAAAGGAAGAGGAAAGGGAAGAAGAAGAAGAAGAAAAAGGGGAGGAGGATGAATAAGAAGAAGAACAAGAAGGAGAGGAGGAGGAGGAGGTGGCAATGGAGGAGAAGAAGAAGAAGAAGAAGGTGGTCAGCTGTCGATCCTAAGGGCTGAAAACCAAACTACTTATTTGACTGTAGGTTGTGTTATGTCAAGGGCTTCGTAATTTCCTGGGCAGTTACTGGTTAGAGAATCCTAGTGCCTTGGGTGAACAGAAAGGCAATGCGGTAGTTACGAGGATTACACGATGAATACCCACGGATGACTGTATTTGTAAGTGAATATTTTTTTTTCCTTAGTACTGTACTGATATTTTATATACCTAATTGAATTCACACTTTATCATTTCCTCTCTAAGAAACTGTTGGGCACTTAAAACAGCAGTAACTTAGAGAGCAAGTAATCTGGAGGGGTCCCAAGACCTGTTTTTGCTTGATCTCCTTTGTACTCCTTTGTACACCTCATTGATTGGCTAACAAAAAACGCCTGCCCAGACTTCCCTCAAACTAAAAAATATCCTCCCAGACCAATGGTCAAGCTACAGTATATTTGTACATTTTTCGATAGGAAAATATCCCGACACCTGAATGGGGTGAAGCGTCTTATTATCGCCAAACTAATAGGGTGAAACGTCTACAAATCTCCAAACTCATGGAGCGAAACAGAGAAATACCAAAAAGCCCCTGCTCGGACCAATAGCGTTAAGACCATATTGTGTTAACCGGTAGTTAATTCATATCATCAACTAACTGATTTATAATAAACCAGTTCATGTATTGGTTTATATATTTACTATCTTTTTAGTTTCCTCCTTACGACTCCATCAAGCTTAAAATGATACCCAAAGACCCTCCTTTGAGATCTACTTTTGCATTTTCGGTAGAACAATTCCCCAGCCGAAGGCCGATGCCTCCTAAATTGTAGCCTCCCTATTGCTCGCTAGTAATAAAAATAGTCACCTAAATGGCACGAAAGGTTGATTTTGCCAAATTAAAATGGGGCGAATGTCTTAAAATTTCATAAATAAAGGAGCTAAACAAGAGGGAAACGGGGGTCCAAAAAATAAAACAAAAAAACTAAAGTCAATCGTATCTAATCGAATCTTTTATGCTTACGCATATGAAGTCACTAAGAGAGACAGAACTAATGTGCGCGACTGTACTGCATATACTATAGGTGGGAATACGAGTACATGTTGGTAGTTAAAGTGTGTGTGTGTGTGTGTGTGTGTGTTAACGAGTGTCTTTATGTGACTGAATCTATATGAGAGAATGCATGTGTGTGTGTGGGTGGTGTGTGTGTTAAATATAAAGTATATGGAGTTAAGGATGATTCACCAAGTTTTGTTCTATTAATTGTCTGGCATTCACTCCGCTGATTCGTTTTCTAAGACTATCAAATTACTGAAGGGTTATTATATATAAGCTACACCTAGTTATTGATGGAAGTGACAGGGTTAAGGGGTAATAACAGTTACCTATGGCTGGCTTAAATCAATGGGATTTATGTCTTAGGTTAGTGTGTGTGTGTGTGTGAGAGACAGAGAGACAGAAGTTGTGCTTTTGCGTGTGTGTGTGTGTGTGAGGGAGAGAGAGAGATGTGCTTTTGCGTGTGTGTGTGTGAGAGAGAGAGATGTGCGCGCGCGCGCGCGCGCGATACAGTGCTTTTAAGAAGGATAATGAAAGATAATACAAATTTGACCTCTTTCTGTTCGCTATTGGTTGTATATTTTGAAACTAGAATACATAAATATATTCTTCGGCGCATTATGCTTGCCACAAAAATAAATATATATATATATATAAAGTTTAGTTAGCACAGTAAGCGTCTAAACCCTGAGCCTTACCCGAGAGTGGGCGATAAAAAGCAATGGTACGATACAGGTACAACCAGTTTGATTCAGCAATTGACAAGATCGGGATTAGAAGGTAGCTTATCACAGAGGGAATTGCATAGTTGCATAAATGAACAGATCTTGCGGTCCCTACATGAAGCATAGATAGATAGATAGATAGATAGATAGATAGATAGATAGATAGATAGATAGATAGATAGATAGATTTACAGTTAGTTAGATAGATATATTTATAGGTAGATAGATATAATTTATTCGCAAAAATACACTTATTTTTTTGCCTCGGCCAAGATTATAATTTAGAATATTAAGATTTTGTTTTAGGATCTTTGTGGTTGAGGGGTTATCGGAGCTTAGACGTCAATCCTCATTATATATACCTATATATATATATATATATATATATATATATATATATATATATATAGAGAGAGAGAGAGAGATAGAGAGAGAGATATATTTGTATAGATTTATTTACGTATCTTTATATATGAGAGAGAGAGAGAGAGAGAGAGAGAGAGAGAGAGAGAGAGAGAGAGGGAGCGAGAGCGAGAGGGAGAGGGAGAGAGGGCTCCAGTACACATCCTCTCCCTGCTCATATACCTCCCCGTGCCTGTTATTACCTGGAGAAATATCGGCGGTAATTGGTAGTGCACACCTGTATACCCGGACCCCGCTATAGTGTACACCACGGCCAGACACACCGCCACGACCATAGTACACACCTTTAGTACATTACATTGTCACTACTTACTGTACATATTCATAGAGCTTTGTATAATTGTTTTATGATTCACTGATGTACGGTATTTCTTGTATGCATGTTTTACGAGCATTTTGTCATGTTTTTTTATTTTTTATTTAACAGATGTATTACTTTTATCATTGTTTTATATTTAGCAGACGTATTTCTTTTATGCATGTGTTAGAGCATTTTATCATTGTTTTATACTTAACAGATGTGTTATGCATGTGTTATGAGCATTGTATCATTGTTTTATACTTAACAGCTGTATTACCGTACTTTTTATCATTGTTTTATTTATGCTTACCAGATGTATTACTTTTATGCATGTGTTAGAGCATTTTATCATTGTTTTACACTTCACAGATGTGTTAGTTTTTATGTGTGTGTTCAGTTGTCATGAGAGAGTGAAGTTTTATTATTTAATTTCATAAGAACGAAGTTTGTTTTTGTTTAGTTTCATAAAACTTCGAAGTGTGTATTAGTTTTATAAGACTGAAGTGTGTATATTTAGTTTTATAAGACTGAAGTGTGTATTAGTTTTATAAAACTGAAGTGTGTATATTTAGTTTCATAAAACAAGTTTGTTTATATTTGTATTCTATTTTACAGGCTTATTCATGTTATGCATTTATTTAGTTTCATGAGACATTGAAGTTTGTTCGTTTAGTTTCATAAGATTTTGCTGTTTGTTTATTTAGTTTCATAAAACATTGGAGTTTGTTCGTTTAGTTTCATAGGACATTGACACTTGTTTATTTAGTGTTATTAAGATAATGAAGTTTGTGTGTATAGTTTTGTAAGAAAGGAAAACTTGTGTATTTAGATTCATCAGACATTGACGTTTTTATTATATTATATTTCGATGCAAGTAAATTGTTGCATTCATTTAACTGTATTCTTAAATTTTATATCCATAATTGTAATCAAACATTTTTAACGAAGTTTCTCGTATAACCTCTGCTTACTGTTTGTCTGTATATATTGATTGTCTACTTCTATTGTTATTATTATTATTATTTGTGTTCTATAATTTTCATTGTTCTAGTGAAAAATACTCTTTATATATATACCCTGTATATATATGTTATTGCTTCTTCAAATTTGTCAATTAGTCTACTAAGTTGTTTAATATCTATTACTTTTGATAGTAGCAATTGCTTGCCTTTGTGATTCCCTCGTGTTATGTGTACTATAAATGTAGGCTATTTATAGAGTAGCAGTTGTTAGGGGTCATGTGTTCATGCTATGATCACAGGAGCCTACCCGATGGCACCATCGTTTGAGTGCTGTATGCATTTTGTACTATTGTTAATATCTTGTAAACTTGCACACGTGTTTGTATATTTAATTAATATTGTTCAATATGCGGTATTATCATCTTATTATATAACTAGTTTGAATATAATATTTTGACTTAAATTGTAGTCTCTATATTCATAGAGAATTTACCAGAACGTACTGAACTTCCCAAATTGACTAATTCCTTGAATATGACGAGAGTACGTTATTATGTGTGCCACTAATTTGGTTTGGACCCAAATTCACTTACTCATATAGTGATCTACATTCTACAGGTTTTGCGTTCTTTTATTTCAAAACATTATTTTGCTAAGTCATTATTTCCACATAGTGATATTGATTAGTTTTGTTGCCTATACAGTATATTGTGCAGTTCCTGTTTTGGTTTGTTTATTTGCAAGTTTCACATTGTATTATAATTATTGATTTGTTTTATTTTATATATATATATATTTTTGTGTACACCAGATGCAGCCATTGTACACCGCTTAGTGTATTGGTGACATACACATATTGGTGACATACACATATTGGTGACATACACATATTGGTGACATACACATATTGGTGACATACACATATCTTTAGTTCCTCGGGAAATTGATCTTTCACAATGAAGATATGGCTCTAGTATATAACAAGCTTAGTGCACTCAATTGCGGGAACTTGGCATATAATTTAGTGGGGCTGTTCTCTATAATGTTATATTTTACAGGTACGATGCTGTTTGTTAATTTCATTAATCGATTTTAGGAGTAAAGTTGGTTGGTGGAGATAACATAATAATAATAATATTTAGTACACTCTATTGTATATGAGACGCGACCATAGTATACCGCTTAGTACACTCTATTGTTACAGCTTATGCACACATCCAGGCGTTTACTATCAAGTTATGTTTAGTAGATGTATTTACTATGAAGTTATGTTTAGTAGATGTATTTACTATGAAGTTATGTTTAGTAGATGTATTTACTATGAAGTTATGTTTAGTAGATGTATTTAGTAGATGTATTTACTATGAAGTTATGTATAGTAGATGTATTTTAGTTTTGTACTTGCATCTATTTACTGGACAGGAACTGGATGGCTGAAGCGGCACCAAGTATATTTCGATCAATAACTGGTATCAGCAATATCTAAGCATTAATTCGTCGTTTCGAGTGAGATATACAAACATTTTCCTATCTTTACACACCCTATTCAACATCTGACAGACATTAATACAGCACGCAGCAAGCAAAACGTAATGCCAGCGGAGGTATGACTTATTGGGCCACCCGTACGCTTCCCTGCACAAGTTTCGTTCCTCTCTTATATATTATATTTATGGAAGTACAAGTAGCATTAAGGGGAGATATCGACTTGAGGGATTTTTTTTTGGACCCCTTTTTCTCTCATGTTTAGCCCCATTGCTTTTGAGATTTTAAGACAGTCGCCCCATTAGTTTGGCGATTTTAAGAACTTTCGCTCCGTTTCCGTCAATTTTAAGACCTTTCGTGCTATTTAGGTGTCGATTTTATCCTGGCGAGCGATAGCGAGCCTGTAATTTAAGAGGAACCGGCTTTCAGCCGGGACATTTTTCTACCGAAAAATGTACAAATTTATCTTGAAAGGGGGTCAAGGGGGTGTAATCTTAAGCTTGGTGGATATCTAGAGACCAAACTAAAAACCTCCCCTTAAGGGGGTAGTACTCGCGTTTTCTGGACCCCCTTCTCCCTCATCTTTAGCATATTAGTTAGCATTGAGGTTATTAGTTATTGAGTTAGCATATTAGTTAGCATTGAGGTTATTAGTTATTGAGTTAGCATATTAGTTAGCATTGAGGTTATTAGTTATTGAGTTAGCATATGAGTTAAGCATTGAGGTTTTAAGACGTGCGCTCCGATAGTTTGGCGATTTTGAGACTTCGCCTCATTTAGTTATCAATATTAAGACCTCTCGTATCCTTTTGGTTTCGAATTTTTCTTGGCGAGCGTTAGCAAACCTCTACTTTTATATGGAAAAGGCCTTCGGCATTTTTCTCCCGAAAAATGTACATATTTATGTTGAAAGGGTATCTAGGGGGTGTTTTTCTAGGTTTGATGGAGGTCTAGCGAGGAAACTCAAAAATATATTAATAAATAAATATATATACCAAAAACCAACCACTACCCCCTTATTGAATTTAGAATATAGTGTCATATAACAAATGCATAGGAAGCTGAATTAACTAACTACTGCATAGCAAGGAACTCTCCTTCGCATATCAAGGAACTCTCCGCATAGCAAGGAACTCTCCTTCGCATATCAAGGAACTCTCCGCATAGCAAGGAACTCTCCTTCGCATATCAAGGAACTCTCCGCATAGCAAGGAACTCTCCTTCGCATATCAAGGAACTCTCCGCATAGCAAGGAACTCTCCTTCGCATATCAAGGAACTCTCCGCATAGCAAGGAACTCTCCTTCGCATATCAAGGAACTCTCCGCATAGCAAGGAACTCTCCTTCGCATATCAAGGAACTCTCCGCATAGCAAGGAACTCTCCTTCGCATATCAAGGAACTCTCCGCATAGCAAGGAACTCTCCTTCGCATATCACATCAACATCTGTGATAAAGACTACATTACAATTTGAGTTATTCCCTATAATGTTATATATTATAGTTCAACTATTTTGTGTATATTTAGTTCCGTACGCGATTTGAACCTTGTATTATAATCGATGTATGACTTATAACAAAATTACATACATATATTATATATTACATACATATATTATATATTACATACATATATTATATATTACATACATATATTATATATTACATACATATATTATATATTACATACATATATTATATATTACATACATATATTATATATTACATACATATATTATATATTACATACATATATTATATATTACATACATATATTATATATTACATACATATATATATTACATACATATATTATATATTACATACATATATTATATATTACATACATATATTATATATTACATACATATATTATATATTACATACATATATTATATATACATACATATTATATATTACATACATATATTATATTACATACATATATTATATATTACATACATATTATATATATTACATACATATATTATATATTACATACATATATTATATATTACATACATATATTATATATTACATACATATATTATATATTTAATTAATAATTTTATTAATAATTTTCATTTTAGTAAGCGTTGTTTCCACATAGCGATTTTGATAATTTAATTTGACTTTATATTGTCCTTGTCCCAATTTTGGTTTGTTTAGTTTGCAAGTTTTACATTTTAATAACGCCCCTGAATGATGCTGCGGTACATGTTGCTTACGTTGAAGTATTGAAGCTTGTTAAATGATTCACCAGATGCTATGTAACAATGTAATTGGGTGGATTGCAGATATTACTGTATATGCTTCGCGGTGTAATACTGTTGTACCGGTCAATAACTACAATGAACATGTTAAGGGGAGGTTTTTAGTTTGTTTTCTACTCCTCCAGCAATCTTAAAATTTCACCCCCTTGACCCTCTTTCAAGATAAATTTTTACATTTTTCGGTAGAAAAATTTCCCGGCTGAAAGCCGGTTCCTCTTATATTACAGGCTCGCTGTCGCTCGCCAGGATAAAATCGACACCTAAGTGGCACGAAAGGTCTTAAAATTGACAGAAATGGGTCGAAAGTTCTTAAAATCGTCAAAATAATGGGGCGAACGTCTTAAAATTAGAAAAGCAATGGGGCTAAACATGAGGGAGAAAGGAGTCCAGAAAAAAATCCCTCAAGTGGAAATCTCCCCTTAAACTCCAGGTGTAATACATTGTAATTATATGTGTGTGTGTGTGTGTGTGTGTGTGTGTGTGTGTGTGTGTGTGTGTGTGTGTGTGTGTGTGTCAGCAAGATATCTCAAAAGTTATGTACTGATCACAAAATTTGGTGGGTAGATAGGATATGCGCCAAGGAGGAAGTTATTGTATTTAGGTGTGTACACCTCCACCAGTGTAGGCGGAGGTACAATCGGGGGTATTAAGTGTTGTCATAGATTCCTGTGGTCTTCGCTCAAAAAGTGTTATTGGTAGTTGTATAGTTACTGGGAAAAGTGCATATCCCTCAGTGTATTAGTCAGTGTCCGAAACTTTGTGAAATATCTGACAACACTTATTAACCTCGACTGTACGTGTTCTCTTGAGTGTCTTTACTATTTTGTTGTATGTGCATAAAGAAAACAACAAGCACTACTTCCTGTAACAAGTCCCCCCCCCCCCCTTCTCCCAATTTTGAAAGAGTGATAGTGAGCCATAATCAAAGACGTTAGAGGTATTTTAGGTGTGTTGGAAAGAAGTGTAGTGACATTAATAGGAGGAAGATGTGTTTGTGAGAGTTAGCTGCATTACTCTCTGTGTAGATGAAGCACAAATAGAAACAGTGGGAGAAGCCAGGCAAATGAAACAGGAGTTCCAGCATCTCCTTATGATATGCCTATGTGGTCTCCCCTGGGTACTGTGCCCTGCTCGATTGGTACCTACAATGTCCCTGTTGTATCATTACTATGTTAATGCAACTGGCAAAATAACCCTCTAGCAATTAATAGGTTAATTAATTTCAAAATCTACCCCTCAAACTCTATTAAAATAAAATTAAAATAAATTAAAATTAAAATTGAATAAAATCGCTTGAGGAAGTCAGGGTAAAACAAAATAGACTTAATCTTATTGTAAGGGTTAATAATGTATTCAACTATATAATTTTATTACAAGGTGTGTGTGTGTGTGTGTGTGTGTGTGTGTGTGTGTGTGTGTGTGTGTGTGTGCAACCGGCCGCACATATAAGTAATATATAATGGTTCATCTGACAGTTCTACACACTGACGTAATATCTTCAAACATTCACTTGAACCGCAGGGAACGAGTCTGTATTTGACCCCAAACTATGTTCACCGTTGGAAGTTTATGATCAAGTACTGCAGCAGCCACTTGTGGTGGGGCTTGGTCTTAAGGGGACAGTGGTTATCATTTGGGTCTATTTAATTATATATTCATATATGTTTTTGTTTCCTCGCTAGACCTCCATTAAGCTTATAAAAAATACCCGGCCAAGACCTTGCAAAATGAATTTGGAAATTTTTCGGTAGAAAAATTTGCCGGCCGAAGCCCGGTTCCTCTTAAATTACAGGCTCGCTTTCGCTCGCCAGGAAAAACATCGTTACTTAAATGGCACGAAAGGGCTTAAAATTGACAGAAATTGGGAGCAATGTCTTAAAATCGCCAAACTAACGGGTTGAATATCATAACAAACATCTCAAAACTAATGGGGCTAAATGTAAGGGAGAAGGAAGTTCGAAAAATAATCCCTTAAGTGAAAATCTCCCTTGAAGTTACCTATCATAAAATTATTACCTTCCATCTAGTTTCCGATTCCAGTGCAAAAGAGCCTCAAAGTAGTACGAAAAAAAAAAAAATGCTCATCGAACATTACCGGAAAATACGCTCGTGTGGACCCCCCCCCCCCCCCACCACCAAACACGCCCCCCCCCCCCCCCCCACCCCCCCACACCCCCCCACCCCCCCCCCCCCCTCCAACCCTCCCCACCCCCACACCCCAACCCCCAACCCCCATCCTAACCAAAACCCACTTCTCTCCTTCTACTCTCTGATCTCTCTCCTCGCGCTCGCTCTCTCTCTCGCTCTTTCTCTCTTTCTCTTATATCTCCTCTCTCTCTCTCTCTCTCTCTCTCTCTCTCTCTCTCTCTCTCTCTCTCTCTCTCTCTCCCCTCTTGTGCTGCTATGTGTGATGTTACCGGCATGTGTCTCGGTCATGCTGGTGTACAGGTGACCACATAAGTGTTGTTCCTCTCTGTGATCTTATACATAGATATATAATGCGCATGACTGACTTTACGAGTGTAGTTTCTTAGGCAGTGGTTAGGTCATCTGGCTAATCAACTGGGATTTAATAGAAACCACACTGGCAATGTATTCATACTATTTTACTTCCATACATATAAGATTACGACGAGGAACAGAATTTACGTGGTCAACGGTACATTCCTGTGTTTCTCGACATTGTATATATCGTTACTGTACAACATTTTGGTCTATGGGTCTTCTCCTGGGCGACCTAGATGTGTGTGATTTTGTTTATTATGACTATTATTTATTTATTTATTTCATCAATTTGTTTTCTTTTCTTTAATGTTGTGTTGTGTTGTCCCTGTTTGGGCTGTGTCTCGAGTCGGTCACCCCCAGCTATGGGGTATGTGCCTGAGTTATTATACAGTACATACATACAATTTATTTTATTTTATTTTATTTTTTTTCTTATACAGAGATAAATATAAAGTTAGCGAGAGCTGACTTTTCCTGGTGACTGTGTACACAAATGTTCGTACTACTCTGTACTACATAACATCCCACGGGCTGTTCATCATCCCGGTATATTATTTACAACAGTATATCAGCCTACTTTATGTCTTGATCGCTTGTTCTATGTTTCATATATATATTTATTTATATTATTATTTGTTATTATATTATTATTAATATTTATTATTTTATTATTTTATTATGTTTTTGTATTTATTGGATTTGGCTTAAGTATATAGAATAGAATAAAATAGATTTTTTAGTTTCCTCGTTAGACCTCCATCAAGCATAAAATAACATCCCCTAGACCCCCTTTAAAGATAAAGTGTACATTTTTCGGTAGAAACATGTCTAAAAATGTCTAAATGTCCAAAATTACAGGCTCGCTTTCGCTCGCCAGGATAAAATCGACTGCTATATGGCACGAAAGGTCTTATTATTGCCAAATGTTCGTACTGCACTATGCTACATAACATCCCACGGGTTGTTCATCATCCCGGTATATTATTCACACCAGTATATCAGCTTACTTTATGTCTTGATCGCTTGGGGTAGATAAACCATAGTGCTGTTCTCCTACATTGTGCTAGCTTAAAGGTGAGATTGTTGTTTCCGCTGTTCTATATTATTGTTTGTTTTATTTTGTATTTGTTGTTGTTACTGTGGCATATTACTACCTATGGTATGGTATGGTACCCGCTCAAATGGTTTCAAGTTAGATAAGTTTAGATTTAGGAAAGATATAGGAAAGCACTGGTTTGGAAATAGAGTTGCTAACATGTGGAATGCACTGCCCAGAACAGTAATTAGCTCAGAAACAGTTGAAAGCTTTAAGCATAAGTTGGATTCCCATTTGGGTGATATGGGCTGGGTGTGAATGGGAGCTGCTTCATGTGGGCCGCATGGACATATGCAGTTTCCCGCGATCTTATGACCTTATGTTGTTATGTAATTGGGGTTGGGTGTGTCAGGGATCTGCCTTGTGTGGGCCGATCGGCTTTTTGCAGACTCCCATTTTCTTATGTTTTTATGTTCTTTTATATATATATATACCTGTATATATTATTATTTATTTATTTTTCGGAGTGTTATAGCTTTGCCTACTATGTGTTATATTATGTATTATATGTGTGTTGTGTATTATATGTGTGTTGTGTAATATATAGGTTGTGTAATATATGCGTTATGTAATATATGCGTGGTGTAATGTATGTGTTGTGTTCGTATTGGCAGCTGGAAGATTCGAACCCAGCACCACCAACCAATCCACCCGGAATATTGGTTATCTTGCCAACACTACCAACAATAAGTTCGCCAAGTTAAAGGCAGCAGACCGTTTTTCTGGACCTCCTTCTCCCTAATGCTTATTTATCCCCACTAGTTTTGAGATTTTAAAACGTTCGCCCCACTAGTTAGGCTATTTTAAGAACTTTTGCCCCATTTATATATTTCCAGACCTTTCGTGCCATGTAAGTGTCGATTTTTCCCTGACGCGCAATAGCGAGCCTGTATTTTAATTATTAATATTTCTGGAATATTTTGCACTGGTATCGGAAACTAGACTGATGGTAGATGAATTTGGGTGAACGAAATAATCTAAATGTTGACCTCATAAGCTGCCAGATGAGTGTTTAGTATAAATGTTGAGGGAAAAAGCGCTCGTGTGATATCGGCATAACGCTCTAAACATTCTGGAAGTGGGTCGAAATCTTATGATAATACCCCACAGACGTATGTTTCATCCGATTCATTCCGTTCACACTAGATTATTTGCAGCTCACCAGTGTAAAGATTGTTTCTTGGTCGAGTGTACAGTTGCCCACATAAGTTCTGTTCCTCTCCTTGATCTTATACATGGAAATATAATGCTCATGATTGAATTGACCCCTTGCGAGTTTCAGGCTATAAGGAAGTTGGAGCTGTAGACATCGATAGTAAATATAATGCAATAATAATGTAGGTTTCTGACGGCTAAAGAGTATGTTGAATTGGGTTTTATGTATTTATATATGTACAACAACCGTATTTTAGCTGGTAATTCTGCTAAATATAGATGTCTACAGCTCCAACTTCCTTATAGGTTGAAACTAATTTTTATTTTTTATTTTTTTTGTGAATGAGGGAGACAAAAGGCATAACTACCTGCAGTGAGTGCCTCCCCCAGATTTCAAAGAGTGACGGCCGAAATCAAGGGACGTTCGAGCTAAAATGCCTGGAAACACGGAGTTTGAAGCAATTTAAGTCACAGGAAGAGGGAGACTGATTCTGGGAGAGAGTTCCAGAGCTCAGCAGTTGAATAGAAGAAAGTCTGGAAATAGTGTTTCACTCTTGGGTTGGAGAGTTGCACAGATTAGGGGTGGGATTGTGTTGCAAGGCGGGTACTACGTACCCTACGTAGAGGAGGTGGTATACACTGGGAAAGCTCCGAGGAACACTGATTATTGTAGTAGCGATAGCATAGTGAGAGAGATGCAACATTGCGGCGAAGAGAGAGATAGATTGCAGAGAGCTGGTGAGTGGTCAATTATGAGTATAGTTTCTTATGCAGTGGTTAACCCATTTGATTACTCAACTGATTATTATAAGAGACCACACTTGTAATTAATTCATACTATTTTGTTCTGCCATACAATAATATATATATAATGCATAGTGAATTATGCATACTGTTAGACATTTATATTTGTAATACATTAAGTAAGTCTACCGAAATATACCAATATATATATATATATATATATACCTTTTACATTTATTTTATTATTATTTGTATTATGTATAAAACAAATGTTTCAGTTCAGCCAATCTTGCCTTTAACCATATCATAAAAGAGAAGATCCCTTTCTTTTAACCCACCCTCACATTCCTCCCACACACCATATTTAAGATACCTGTCCCTACCATTAATCCACACTACCACTACCAACCCGCTCACCATATTGCCCCCCCCCCCCCCCCCCACACACACACACACACAATTCCTGGCTGTAGCCTCCACAAACCAACGCCACCCACTACACTACATGGCAACACACCTACATAAACCAAGGAATATCAAGACAACACCCAGCACACGGTATCACACACAAATACTGTCTTCTCTCCCTCCCTGTCCACCCCAAACCAGCTTCCAGAAGCATATCCATACTCGTATTTCTCGCCATTCCATCCAATCACTCATAGACAACACGCAGCTGCAGGCAAAACCTCCCGAAATCCATCCTTCTGAATCCTCCCTTCCTCGCGAGGACAGAGTCCACCTGGCCAGGGTGAGATGTGGGCACCATCCAGCTCCTCTGAGCTATCAGAAGAGACTGGATCACTCCGTCGACGACACCTGCCCAGGATGTAACACAGCACCCCATACTATTAAATACATCATAGAAGACTACATTCTACACAATCACTGACGCCAACAACATAATCAGCACTCCTTGGGAGCCCTGTGGGAAAGCCCGATTGTGGCCATGGCCTTCCTTAGGGACTCGGGGCTGTTCGGCCAGGCAGCTTAGTGAACAACAACAACAACAACAACCTCATCCCTCTCTATCTCCAATATTTCACACTCTAGTCCGCCCTCCCCCCTATATTTTGTATATATTTCCTTCTCCCCTTAATATATCCCCTTAAACCCTCAAACTCACCCCCACTCTATATCTATATCCCCTTAAACCCTCAAACTCACCCCCACTCTATATCTATATCCCCTTAAACCCTCAAACTCACCCCCACTCTATATCTATATCCCCTTAAACCCTCAACCTCACCCCCACTCTATATATCCCTTAAACCCTCAAACTCACCCCCCCTCTATATCTATATCCCCTTTAACCCTCAAACTCACCCCCCACTATATCTATATCCCCATAAACCCTCAAACTCACCCCCACTCTATATCTCCCTCCTCATCCCCTCTATCTCTCCCATGTCAACCTCACTCATCCCACTACCATAATACACCTTATCCCCCCCCCCCCCTCCCCCCGTTATTACTTCTCTCCTCCATATATCACGTAAGCCCCCACCTCACCCCTACTTACGACCTCACCCCCACCCCCTTGTTCACCCCAGCCCTTTGGTTCTCCCTCCCTCTCCCTCCGACATCACCCCCATCCCTTTCTTCCACTACCCTCACATCACATTCCGTGGCAGTCCGTCCTTCCTCTCTCATAATCTCGATCCTCCTCTCTCTCTCTCTCTTCTCTCTCTCTCTCTCTCTCTCTCTCTCTCTCTCTCTCTCTCTCTCTCTCTCTCTCTCTCTCTCTCTCACACATAAGCAGCCTCGTAAGGATCTGTATAAATGTTGTTGCTTGCTTATCTTGTGAACTCCTTCGTATTCTATCCCTTCTTCTCTCTCCTCTCCTCCTCTTTCTAACTTCGCCCCATACCTCAACCAGTCTCCACCGCTTCTCCTCTCTTCTTTCTTTTCGCACCGTCATTTTCATAATTTATGGCCGGAGAAGGGGACACGAAGTACAAGATAGTCCTCAACCACTTTCCTCTCTCAAGTGGAAGGATGAAGACAACTATACTCAAGGCAGGTTCCTCTTAATTTTGAATTACAGGGTCGCTATCACTCGTCAGGAACAAAATGGCACGAAAGGTCTTAAAATTAACAACGAATTCGGGCGATAAGTGTTAAAATCGACAAATTAATAGGCCGAACGTCTTAAAATCCCAAACTAATGGGGCTAAACATGGGAAAGAAGGGGAGCCAGAAAAAACAACCATCACCACCCACATGTACCACCACCCACATGTACCACCACCTACAATATGAACTGTAGTAAGTACTTCACTATCGACCAATCTAATTACACGCGGGGAAACGGTTGCAAAATTATTGGTAAATCTTTTAACTCACACGAATCTAAGAATTTCTTCTTCAATCGAGTTGTCAACTTGTGGAATGGGCTTCCCCGAAACGTTATAGACTGCATCACCGTTGATTCATTTAAACTCCGCCTAGACAAATATCTCGCATCAAACCCGCGACTGACTGCGTTTGTAAATGAATAACTTTATTTTATCCCCCCCTCAGTTACTAACCCATCTGTCCCCTACTAACTTCCTAATCCTGCCACGGACATTAGTTCCAGGGCAGTAATTCCCTTTCCAATGTTCCCTTACCCACTCTAAACCACTGTTTGGACACTTGATCCTCAGTGTTTTGGAGGACAAGCAACCTAGAAGGGTCACTAGATCTGTTGTTGCTTGATTTCCTTTGTACGCCTTTGTACCTACACTTACTGTATACCACCACCCACATGTACACTTGGTCAAACAAGTATCTGCACCCCTACCCTGATCATCTGGTGTGTACAGCTCGGTAGGGTTGGCACCTCTGCCTGCAGCTATATCCATCTATACTAATACCTACCTATACTACCTAAGACCTACTACCTACGACCTACTACCTACGACCTACGACCTACGACCTACTACCTACGACCTACGACCGATACTACCGAGCTGTACACACCAGATGATCACCGTAGGGGTGCAGATATTTACTTGACCAAGTGTACAGTCGGCCTAATAAGTCATGTCTCAGCTGTCCTTACGTTTGGCTCGCTCTGCGATGTAGTAATGTCTGCCAGATGTTGAATAGGCTGGGTAAGTGTACGAATAGGTTTGTATAATTATCCCCCCTCAAAATTAATATATTAAGTTTTGATATTGCTGAAACCAATTATGGATTAAAATATACTTGGTGCCGATTCATCAATTATTAGGCCGATTGTACCACCACCCATATATCCCACCACCCACATATCCGCCCATACCCACATGTACCGGAAGTGTGGGCGATACTACACATTAGGACCAGTATTCTGCCCTCCGCTAATTACACATCTATAATCACCCAGGCAGACACCATATTTTATTTGGCTCGTTTGTAAGTTTTTTTTTTATTTTGTTCATTTATTATTATTATTATTATTATTATTATTATTATTATTATTATTATTATTATTATTTGTTATTAGCTTTTACATGTTTTTCTTATTTATTTACTTATTTACTAATTATGTGTGTGTGTGTGTGTGTGTGTGTGTGTGTGTGTGTGTGTGTGTGTGTGTGTGTGTGTGTGTGTGTGTGTGTGTTTACTGTGATGGCTGCATGTGTGACTGCGTGTCGTGTATGTGTGCATGTTTGTGTTTATAGATAATGCGTGTTTGCATATACCTGTATGTGTTGTGATATTATATGTGTGTGTTTTCCGTTCGTAATTATTTGCATAGTTTTTATAAATTACGAGTTTTAGCAAGAAAAACAAATATTTTCGTACTTATTTCCATAGTCTTTATCAATAAGAGTTTTTGTAAGAATTGTGAAAAATATTCTAATAGTATTTTTGCAGTTTTTAATTACGAGATATAGCAAGAAGTATACAAAAGTTTATATGCGTTATTATTTGCATAGTCTTTATAAATTACGAGTTTTAGCAATAAGTATATAAAAAAGTTGCCATGATAATTAACTTTAACAGCTTATTCGATGTAATTTTCCGTAATAGATACACAGTGTAACTTTATAGCCAGTAAAGTCTAAATAATTGTGTGCGCAATATGTTGCATGTACTTTTTGCATAATAACGCTAACTCTTCTAAAAACCCTTAAATTATGCTCTAGGATTTTGAGCCATAATTACGGTGTATAATAACAGCAGTTTACTAGCAAACTATCAAACGAAAATGATATATTTGGCTATTTTTCATAAATATTTACCTTTTTAATATTTGCAATACATTTTTACCTTTGTAATATTTGCAATAACGAATTTTAAGCCACGTAATATCCTGATTGGGGAAGTTTATAGCATAGTAATTATGGAGATAATTCGCCACAGCTCTTGCAGTATCTCTAACTATCTCTAAAGTTTATACAGTCAATTATAATTGTGTGAACAATTATAATTGTGTGAACAATTTGCTCAAATTAACATTGTAAATTATTTCAGTTCCCTTACAAAATGGCTGGTTTAGTTCACCATTATTTTACCATAGTTTTCAAATGAATGTTCTTGCTTTATGAAGTTGATATACAGTTGAAACTATACTGATTATGTTAATGCGCGAAATATTAAGTAGAGATTTTGCAACTTAATATGTAACAAATATGCAATTAATAAAGTATAACACGGCAACGGTTAGCACTATGCCAACATCAGTCACATTGATGACATGATGGGGCGGTGTTAGTTAGTTAAAATAGGAATTCAGAGGCTATCAACCCTTCTGGATTATTGAGCCAGCACACTGTAAGTCAAGAACAACGTCAGGCCTGGAGTCCCTTTTCGAGAACTCCCATGTCCCTTGGGGCGGTGTTGTGACGGGACGTTTTTGCATTATATTCCAACTGCGGAAAGACAACCACGTCTGAGCCGTTAATAGTACAAAGGAAAGGAGTACAAAGGAAATCAAGCAACAACAGATCTAGTGACCCTTCTAGGTTGCCTGTCCTCCAAAACACTGAGGATCAAGTGTCCAAACAGTGGTTTAGAGTGGGTAAGGGAACATTGGAAATACAGAATGTATGTAGTGTAAAACGACTTTAAGCCGTTGTATGTACTGTATGTATATATGTATGTATGTATGTATGTATGTATGTATGTATGTATGTATGTATGTATAAGACGTAGCTCCCGATCTTGTCTTATAGGAACTAACCCAATAATATATGTCTTTAAACAATGCCCCCTCAGGAATATTTTCAATGATATACTGTATATATATATGAGTACTCTAAATTAACAAAAAGACGCTTTAATAGCTAACCAAGCAACTCATGTGTGCTAAATATCTTGCATACCATCGAAACAAGAGAAAGAATGACACCCAATAAAACCCAGGAAAGACTGCACTGAAGGATGGATAGACAGACACATAAAGAATGATTACAGACCCTACATCCAGCGGTAATATATAACGATGACAAGATAAACACGACTCTGCCTAATCCATTAAAACGGGAGGAAGAGTGACATAATAGCACCCCCCCCCTCCCTCCCCCCTCCCCCCACCCACCCCCCTCTAAAAAATATGAA
>CM064581.1:4115568-4133068 GCA_032716605.1 Paralithodes platypus | reverse complement strand
TTCCCGCTTCCAGTTTTCCTTGTTAAAAAAAGAGAAAAACAAGTTATAAATATACGAGTGAAAGTAAGGAGCAGTACTGTTGTGCGTGATGGGAATACCTAGACTCGATTCTTTTTAAGATTAGCACTACATATCGCCTTAAGGGGAGATGGGTCGTCGTTTTTCTAGGTCCCCTTCTCCCTCATGTTTAGCCCCATTAGTTTTCAGATTATAAGATATTTGCCCCATTATTTTGACGATTTAAAGACGTTTCGCCCCATTTCCTTGTCAATATTAAGACCTTTCGTGGTTGGGAGAGAGGTAGCCTGACCAGGATTCGAACCCACTCACTCCAAGTATATTTGGGAGTGTTGGGAACCGTAACCACTCGGCCATGAGTGGATAGAAGGACAGCAACCTTAGTTCTTATTTGAAGAACCAGGTTATAGTCTCGTGGAGGACTATGCTTCGAACATGTGGTGAGTTTTTTTTAGACTTCAACCATGACTATTTTAATCCTGCTCAGACTACCTCTCTCGCAACCTGTCGTACATTATCATATGCGATGCAGAACAAAGCATATATGTATATATAGAATTACTTAGAATTGCATAATCTTTCATTCCTGAAAGTATAATTATTTCATAACTCGCTTGACACCCTGTAATTATTATTCACCATGCATTTAACTCCTTCTGTACCGGCGACCTCCTTTCAACTTTCTTTTGGCTACTTTTAGACGATTGTATTCAGTTTATAAAGGGCCTCCAGCAATTGACAGGCTTCGAACTATCACACGTAACCCTTTCTACTACCACACATCCTTTTTAAACGGCACACCATCGTCTAAATATAGCTAGCTAAAAATTGAAAAGACGTCACCGGTTAAGAAGCGGTTAAGTATCCAATTGTCTGTACAGTATTTGCCTATTCTTAGCTTCTTAATTCTTATACTTCTTCTCAAGTTGACTAGAAATACTTTGGATATGTCTAGAATTAATAGAAAAACTGACATTAATTTCAATAGGGAATTTGAAATTGTTCTATATAATTTTCTGTCTGTTTTGTCCACCTTTACGTTATATTTTAAGGCGAGATATCCACTTGAGGGACATTTTTCTGGACACCTTTCTCCCTCATGTTTAGCCCCATTGTTTTTGAAATTTTAAGACGTTCGCCCCATTAGTTGGATTATTTTAAGAACTTTTGCCCCATTTCTGTCAATTTTAAGACCTTTCGTTCCATTTAGGTGTTGATTTTTTCCAGGCGAGCGATAGCGAATGGAAGTCAAGGGAACAAACTAAAAACCTCCCCTTAAGCCGGTATATTTGATTGTTTGTGTTTTGCCGACATTATGTTTATATATTTATGTATGTTTATGTATTTATTTATCAATGTATTTATTTATCAATGTATTTATTTATGTTTATATATTTATTTATCAATGTATTTATTTATGTTTATATATTTATTTATCAATGTATTTATTTATCAATGTATTTATTTATCAATGTATTTATTTATCAATGTATTTATTTATGTTTATATATTTATTTATCAATGTATTTATTTATGTTTATATATTTATTTATCAATGTATTTATTTATCAATGTATTTATTTATCAATGTATTTATTTATCAATGTATTTATGTATGTTTATGTATTTATTTATCAATGTATTTATTTATGTTTATATATTATTTATTTATTTATTTGTTTGTCATTCGGTAAATTCTTCTCCCATGCTAAAATATTTCCTAATTCCTTTTATTTCCAACTCCTCTTTTTCTTGTATGATGACTGTCCTCTTCCATTATTTTATTCTTTCAAGATCCGATGACGTATTTCTTTCCTGTTGTCTGGTTATATTTAGACTACTGTATATTCTGATTAAGAAGGGCATATGGGAGTCAAGGGGTCATTGGAGATAGTGTTTGCCCTTTAAGTCCCTCAGTTTAGGAGAGATCCTTCCTAAACCGCTTAAAATCGTCTAATGATAGCCAGAATAAAGTCAAAATGCGTCATGATCATCAAAGGGTTAGGTTCTCTTTTATTCGGAATTATATATTTTGATTAACCCTTCATGTACCGGCGACGTCTTTGAAGTTTTATTCTTGCTATATTTAGACGATTTTTATTCTTGCTATATTTAGACGAGTTTTGTACAGTTTAAGAAGGATTTGGGGTAGTAGAAAGGGTTAAGTTAGATAGTTGCAAGCCTGTTCATTGCTGGAGGCCCTTTTAAGCATAATAAAATCGTCTAATAGTAGCCAGAGTAAGTTAAAAAGACGTCATCGGTACAGGAGGGGTTAATATGCGTAACAATGTATACTGAATATGATTTTATTGTAAACAAAAAATAACATATATATATATATAATTATATATATACCGTATATACTGTATATAAAAGTATGATTGCAAACTCGCTCAAAGGCATTCACAGGTACAATACTTGATTACGCACTTGCAGACATACACGCACGCACACACGTACACAGTCACGCAAGGGCCTGCACTCACACACGCACACACATATACACACACATACACACACAAGAGCTCATAACCACAAATAGCTACACAAACAATTTCTGTTCTGTACACAATATTTTCAGCAAACGATATACACGTAGATGCCACTCCACCTCTCTCTCTCTCTCTCTCTCTCTCTCTCTCTCTCTCTCTCTCTCTCTCTCTCTCTCTCTCTCTCTCTCTCTCTCTCTCTCTCTCTCTCTCTCTCTCTCTCTCTCTCTCTCTCTCTCTCTCTCTCTCTCTCTCTCTCCCCTCCCCCCCCCCCCCCCCCCTGCTGACGCCATGACGAGTTTCCTGTCTATAACGAAGACCTTAATATATTCCGTCCAAAATTCGGGGTGTTGGTTGAAAAAATAATAATAATAATAATATAAATAAAAGAAATAATATAAACGATAAATATTTGTTCTTTAATCCTCTTGAACAGAAGATATCATAGAGAAAAGCTTTGCATTGAGTAATATACATTTTATTGTGCAATATTTCTTCAACATAAGATTTTCATTCAATTATGATAGTCTGACGAATTATTGTGATCCACCACTTGCGGTACAGTCACTAATAACAGTTTGTGGACCCCCTTTGTTTTACACACACACACACACACACACACACACACACACACACATTCGTGTATTTTCAGCTCATGAGGCTGCCATTCTTTAATAAACCGTTTATTATTATTATTATTATTATTATTATTATTATTACACACACACACACACACACACACACACACACACGTACACACACACACACACACACACGTACACACACACACACGTACACACACACACACACACACACACACACACACACACACACACACACACACACACACACACACACACAACCGACTATAGTAATATAAGTGGTAACATTAGCCACACATAATATTATAACTCCCGCAGATCCTTTCTATACTTAATAAACTTTGCTAATAATAACCAGAACCATATTGAATGTTGCGTCATGGTATTACCCTTTCACTCTAGCCATATGTTGTCGATTTTATGCAGCTTAGGAAGGAATTGTAATAGCGAAAGAAGTTCAGTGAGATAGTTCGAAGCCTCCTAATTGGTAGAGGTCTTTCTTAATTGGAATAACATCGTTTAATAATATCGAAGTGAAAACTGAAAAGGACGTCACCCTTACAGTATGGGGACGTTATTTTTCTATTTATTCTGGTTCTGGGTGTGGTGTCCCGAGTTCGAATCCCGGGAGGACCATATGGTTTTATTTGTTTATTTACTTATTAGTACTTATATCATAAGACGGTTTTACTCTGTTTAAGAAGAATTTATGATAGTCAACGAATTAATGGAGACATAATACACCTCTCTGATCACTAGATGTCCTTCCTAAGCTGCATACAGACCTCTAATAACAACCATAATACAGGTAATAATGGCATGACCCGTACTGAAAGGGTTAACCGCTTCTGTACCGGCGACGTCTTTTGTATTTTTTTTCCTAGCTATATTTAGTAGATTTTGTGCAGCTTAAGAAGGATCTGTGGTAGTAAAAAGGGTTAATTAAGATAGTTCGAAGCCGTTTATTGCTGGAGACCCTTTATAAAACTGATTAAAATCGTCTAAAAGTAGCCATAATAAGGTTAAAAAGACGTCTCCGGTATAGAAAGGGTTAAGGATATTGGTTGAACTCTGTGGTTTGAGGTCATCGGTAATTTTCCTCTCTTTTGGTCTTAATATTCTAGTTACATCGATAACAACGGAGAAATGTATCGACTGCTCTTTTAGTTGCATATACCTGTATTTATTTTCTTATATATTTATTTGTATATATTTTTTTTTATATTTTCCTCCTTAGATCCATGAAACTTTAAAAAATATTTGTACATTTTTCGATAGATAAATGTCCCGGCCGCTTCCCTAATTACAGGCTCGTTATCGGACGCCTGGAAAAAAATCGACACCTAAATGACAAGAATAGTTTTATTATTGATAACAAAAGTCGGGCGAAAGGGTTTAAAATTGTCAAATTTATGGTTCGAACGTCTTAACATATGAAAACTAATGGGGCTAAGCATGAAGAAGGAGAGCCAGAAAACTCCCACAATCCCCCCCTTAAAGACTTTGCGCTATGACTAAACGACTTGGATCGAAGAAGAAGAAGAAGAAGAAGAAGAAGAAGAAGAAGAAGAAGAAGAAGAAGAAGAAACTGCAACAGACCTATTGGTCCTTACGGGGCAGTCTACGCTACTAATCTATTGACTACGAGGTAGAGCAAAGGATAGCAAAGAAGAAGGCTCTTCCCCACCCACCACTCCCTCCAGCTAATTCTGGCATGGGAACAGCTGAAAGAGGAGGAAGAAGAAGAAGAAGAACAAGAACAAGAATATGATGAACAAGAAAAGAAGAAAAAGAGGAGGAGGAGGAGGACAAGAAGAAGAACCCTGAAAAAAGTTGGAGTGTTAGAAAAAAATAAGGACTGTTCCTCCTACTAGCACTGGCAGGACGAATACACCACATGATAATCCTCGCAGCGGATAATGACGGGTTTGATGAAAGATGGAGATTGTCAAGATAGTTTAATGAAGGAGTGGCGAGAGGATAGAGGAAGTAGTTTGTTAAAGGCATTACCAAAAAAAAAAGAAGAGAGAAAAGGAAGAGTTGAGAGAGGAAGGAGGAGGAGGATGGGAGGGGAGGAAACACGTGGGAGGGGGGGGGGGGGGGAGAAATATGTAATGCTGGTGATTTGAAATTAGAGGTATATGAATTAGTTTGAAGTAAGTAGTAGCTTGTTCGCTGAGTAAGGAAAGAGGTAAAGGTTAGCGATCTCTCTCTCTCTCTCTCTCTCTCTCTCTCTCTCTCTCTCTCTCTCTCTCTCTCTCTCTCTCTCTCTCTCTCTCTCTCTCTCTCTCTCTCTCTCTCTCTCTATACCGTATATACAAAAACAAGAGCCCCACTGAGAGTATAAAGACATATCTATCTATCTATCTATCTATCTATATACAGTATAGTCTATGTAAATATGTAATCTTGTTCTGCCTATCTTTCTGTATCTATCTGTCTATATATCTATCTATCTTAAGCGGGAGGTATTTGCTTTTTCTGGACCACCTCCTCCCTCATTTTTAGCCCCTTTACTTCTGAGATTTCGAGACGTTCGTTTCATTAGTTTGGTGATTTTAAGACCTTACGCCCTATGTTGTTGTCAATAATAAGACCTTTCGTTCCAGTTAAGTGTCGATTTTGTTTTTCCGGGCGAGCATTTGTTCTACCGAAAAATTTACAAATTTGTCTTGAAGGGGAGTCTAGGGGGTGTTTTATAAGTTTGATGGGGGTTTAGCGAGGAAACTGAAGAGTAAATAAATAAATAAATAATAAATATACCAAAAAATAACTGCCCCCTTAATGTATGCAGGTAATAACTGACCAACTGATACTTCCGAAGCTGCTTGTATCTATACTATCCGTAATCATTATCTACGTTGCTATCTTGTATTTATCACTCAATACATCTGTCTGTTACGTCCACCTGTCTATATATCTATTTTGTTGCGTGTCTGTCTGTCAATTGGCAAATTTTCCTTCATCCTATGACTTAGACTGCTTTAAACTTCGTGTGTCCAGGCAATTTAACCCCAACGTCCCTTGATTTTGTCTCTCCTCCTTCATACACATTTGTCTCTCCTCCTTCATATACATTTGTCTCTCCTCCTTCATACACATTTGTCTCTCCTCCTTCATACACATTTGTCTCTCCTCCTTCATACACATTTGTCTCTCCTCCTTCATACACATTTGTCTCTCCTCCTTCATACACATTTGTCTCTCCTCCTTCATATACATTTGTCTCTCCTCCTTCATACACATTTGTCTCTCCTCCTTCATACACATTTGTCTCTCCTCCTTCATACACATTTGTCTCTCCTCCTTCATACACATTTGTCTCTCCTCCTTCATACACATTTGTCTCTCCTCCTTCATACACATAGAAAGAAAATGTGTCTATTATTCGATTATTTTAGACTTGTTGACATCTCGGATTATAAGCCACCTTAAGGGGAGATAAGCCTTTTTCGGGTCCCTTTTCTTCCTCATGCTTATCCCTATTAGTTTTGATATTTTGAGACGTTTGAGCGAGCGATAGCAAGCCTGTAATTTTTTTTTTTTTTTTTTTTTTTTTTTTTTTTTTTTTTTTAAAGTTTGATAGAGGTTAGGGAGGAAACTAAAATATAAATGAATATATGAATAAATATAAATTAATATATGAATAAATATAAATGAATATATGAATAAATAGACCCCCAAAATAACCAATGTCCCCTTAAAGACAGCCCTGCTGCCATCATTGGTACTATAACCTGTTCCAAATAAATAGGCCAAAACTCTTGAATAATAACCTCTATGACTCGCAAACGACTTGAGTAATCGAGCTACGATTTCTACCAGTTGGGAAGGGTCAGCCAGGAAATAGGTGTGGAAATGTATAGCCCATTTTCTCAAGCTCATTTTGAGTTACAGAGGTTAGGGTTCACGATTTCTAGTCACCTACTTGGAACAGGGTGACTTGCATTGCATAGCGTCTCTCTCTCTCTCTCTCTCTCTCTCTCTCTCTCTCTCTCTCTCTCTCTCTCTCTCTCTCTCTCTCTCTCTCTCTCTCTCTCTCTCTCTTATGGAATGGTGAACGAGTGAATGTTAATATTGTGAGCCGGCAAAAGAGTTGACAAAATGTATTAACCCATACTGTACCGACAACGTCTTATATATATCTTGTTATAGCTATATTTAGACGAGTTTTTGTAGTTTAAGAAGGGTCTGTGGTAGTAAATATCGGTAAATGAATAATTCAAAGCCTGTAAATTGCTGAAGGCCTTTTTAAACTGAATAAAATCGTCTAATAGTTGGCAGAAGAAAGTAAAAGGACGTCGCCGGTACAGAAAGGGTTATCAGTTAAAACGATACCAACATATACGATCATCGGAGCATAACAATCATATCACCGTATAATAAACACGGTGATATGATAATTGTTCTCCAATTAGAGACAGAGAGAAGTTAGAGAGAGAGGGGGAGGAGAGAGAGAGAGAGAGAGAGAGAGAGAGAGAGAGAGAGAGAGAGAGAGAGAGAGAGAGAGAGAGAGAGAGAGAGAGAGAGAGAGAGAGAGAGAGAGAGAGAGAGAGACTACAGAACAGAAACGAAACAAAAGTATATCGGTAAAAACCTCTACCCCCGTACTAAAGCATTAATAACATGTAGAATAACGTAATGATCGGGTGTACCGGCGATCTGGGGGTGTACCGTAGAGAAAGTCGGTTACCTCCCCCGTGACCAGAATGTGTGTGTGTGTGTGAGAGAAAGAGTGAGTGTGTGTGTGAGAGAATGTGTGTGAGAGAGAGAGAGATAAAAAAAGTGAGAGAGAGAGAGTTATACTGCACCTAGGACATTTGTTTTCTTTTAGCTTGAAATGTGTTTTCTGATACAAGATATATAATAATTTACCTTCAATAATATACATAAATGTTAAATTAACTTTGTTAGTGACGAAGAAACTTTGCTAATCAAGTGTTCCTCCTCATATGGTGTTTATATTCAATATACATATAATAAAGCGGGAGAACGATAGTACACCCACACACACACACTCTCTCTCTCTCTCTCTCTCTCTCTCTCTCTCTCTCTCTCTCTCTCTCTCTCTCTCTCTCTCTCTCTCTCTCTCTCTCTCTCTCTCTCTCTCTTTCTCTCTCTTTCTCTCTCTCTCTCTCTCTCTCTCTCTCTCTCTCTCTCTCTCTCTCTCTCATATTCAATATACCCCTGTTCAACCTTTTCCAGTATATTGAATAACCTGTATTAGTGCCCATTTATTTATAAGTAAATATACAATTCCTCCAACGCTATCAATTGTCCACTTCCCATTTTCAGGCTATAAGGAAGCTGGAGCTGTAGACATCAATATTTAGAAGAATTACCAGCTAAAGTATGGTTGTAGTGCATATCTAATTGCATAAAATCATATGCAGCAACTTTCTATCCATCCTAAATGCATATAATTAGTGTCTTTCTTCTAAATATCGATGTTTACGGCTCCAACTTCCTTCTACCCCGAGGCGTACAAGTGGCCAATTCCACACAGGCAATCAAAGTATTTTTGTTCCCATTCACGCTATCATATTCAATTTCATTCGTTCGCTTTCATTCATTGAGACTGGCCTAGCCTTATAATTCCTCACGTTATCGTATTCAATTTCATTCATTCGCTTTCATCCATTGGGACTTGAGTAGCCTTATATCTTTTCACTATCATATTCAATTTCATTCATTCGCTTTCATCCATTTGAACTTGCCTAGCTAGCCTTATAATTTATCACGCTATCATATTCAAGTTCATTCATTCGCTTTCATCCATTGGAACTTGCCTAGCTAGCCTTATAATTTATCACGCTATCATATTCAAGTTCATTCATTCGCTTTCATTCATTGGAACTTACCTAACGTTATAATTTGGTACGATGGCATTACATGTATTTCTTTCTAACCAGTAATGGACAATGTGTAATAGCCAATCCATACCCTCTTGAGAGTCTCTTATTGTGACTAAGTGGTCTTCTGGTTAAACTCATGAAAAAAAGAAAGACAAATTAATACATATATATATATATATATATTTTGTTTTGTTTTTTCTTCAACCTGTCCTGCTGATATGTAGTACAGTACTGGAGTGTGAGGTGTTGTAATGGGTGTAAGTGTGAGTACGTGAGTCTATGTGTGTGTGTGTGTGTGTGTGTGTGTGTGTGTGTGTGTGTGAGGGGTTGTGTGTGAGCTGGAGAAGTCTAGGAGTTTTCTTATATACACACAAACACATTTACTGGCATTAGTAATTTAGGTGAGACCTATTAGAGTGGAGGCGTTTTACCACACACACACACACACACACACACACACACACACACACACACACACACACACACACACACACACACACACACACACACACACACACACACACAATGAAATAACGAAGCATGAAAGAAATAAGAAAGAAGAAATAACGAGCATGCTCACTCCCGCAATACAACTAGAGTAAGTACACACACACACACACACACACACACACACACACACACACACACACACACACACACACTCATACTGTACACTAACTTACATACTCATACAGTCTTACACACACTTATTTTTACACACACACACACACTGTACACTAACGTAAACACACAAATAAACACAACCACACAAAACACACACAAACACAACCACACACACACTCTTAACACTAACACACACACGCGCACACACACAAAACCACACATGCACCCCCCCCCCCCCCCCCCCCACACACTCATACTGTACACTAACTTACAGTCTTACACACACTTATTTTTACACGCACACACACAACACACACACACTCTTAACACTAACTTACACACGCACACACACACACAAAACCACACATGCACCCCACCCCCCCACACACACACATACGGTACACTAACTTACAGTCTTTCACACCCAAGACACACACACACACACACACTATTAACACTAACTTACACACACACACACACACACACAAACACAAACATAATGTACACTAACTTACACACACAAACACACACACACACACAAATAAACACAACCACACACACAAACATAATGTACACTAGCTTACACACACACACACACACACACAAATAAACACACACACACACACACACACACACACACACACACACACACACACACACACACACACACACCCCAAGCGAGTGCGCATACAAAAATAGTCCAAATATATTTTATCTACAGACCGGCTGTTTGGTTGCGTGCGCGGTAACTGGATTTCTAAAAGTATATATATATATACTGTATATGTATTTATGAAGAACAGAGCGAGACTTAAGCGGAGATGGGTCGTTTTTCTAGATCCCCTTCTCCCTCATGTGTAGCCTCATTAGTTTTTTTAGATTTAAAGATGTTTGTCCCATTAGTTTGTACATTTTAAGACCTTCCGCCCCATTTCCTTGTCAATATTCAGACCTTTCGTGCTATTTAGTTTTTGATTTGTTTCCTAACGAACGATAATGAGCCAGTAATTTTGGAAAAATCGGCCTTCGGCCGGAAAATGTATCTAGAAGGGGGATCTAATGGATGTATATTAGTTTGATGGGAGGTCTAGGGAAGAAACTAGAAAAATAATATATACATGAAAAAATCGACCAAAAAGTGAACCATACCCCCTTAAAAAAATCTACCAAAAAGTGAACCATACCCCCTTAAAAAAATGCGGTCTGATATAAAAGCCTGGCACTCGTGTATTGTGTTATACCTTAGGAATAGTGAGTGCTGCGCCGTCATTCTGCGGTTGTGCACTACGTCTTTACGGCTGATGGGGGGTTGAGGGGGGATTGTTGGAGGGGTCCTATTGGTGATTGTAAATATTCATGTAATTGGTGAGGGCCCCCTGGCGATTGTGAGGGCCCTGGTGATTATGAGGGGCTCTGGTGATTGTGAGGGGCTCTGGTGATTGTGAGCCCTGGTGATTGTAAAACATCTTGTTATTTGTGAGGGCCCCTTGGTGATTGTGAGGGCCCTGGTGATTATGAGGGGCCCTGGTGATTGTAAAAGATATTGTTGTTGGTGAGGGCCCCCTGGCGATTTTGAGGGCCCTGGTGATTGTAAGTAATCATGTAATTGGTGAGGGCCCCCTGGCGATTGTGAGGGTCCTGGTGATTATGAGGGGCTCTGGTGATTGTGAGGGGCCCTGGTGATTGTAAAAGATCTTGTTATTGGTGAGGGCGCCCTTGTGATTGTGAGGGCCCTGGTGATCATGAGGGGCCCTGGTGATTGTAGTGGGCCCTGGTGATTGTAAATATTCTTGTTATTGATGATTGGTGATTGTGAGGGCCTTGGTGATTGTGAGGGCCCTGGTGATTGTAGTGGGCCCTGGTGATTGTAAATATTCTTGTTATTGATGATTGGTGATTGTGAGGGCCTTGGTGATTGTGAGGGCCCTTTTGGGTATTTTGAAGTGTCTTGTTATTATTAGCGAAGGTCCCCTGGTAATTGTGATGGCCCTGGTGATTATGAGGGACCCTGGTGATTGTAAATATTATTGTTATTGATGAGGGCCCCTTGGCGAATGTGAGGGCCCTGGTGATTATATATGGGGCCCTGTTGATTGTAAAATTTCTTGTTATTGGTGATTATGAAGGGCCCTGGTGATTGTCAAATTTCTTGTTATTGGTGATGGCCCCCTGGTGAATGTGAAGAGCCTTATTATTGGTGAGACAAAAGGTCGGAAGGTCGGACATGTAGTACTTGCGAAGATAAAATGGCGATACTGGTGGGCCCTTAATGCAGATTTTCACTTTTCTTATGTTCTTATGTACGTGGGTAACCTTAGCTAAGTTGAAGGTCAAAGGATATAGTTTTGTTATAGTAAGGGGTTCTTGGTGATGTTGAATACCCTTGGTGATGTATTAGGACCATGGTGACGTCACGAGCACCAGATGATTTCGAGAGTCCCTTGATGTTGGTGAGGGAATATATATATATATATATATATTATATATATATAGATATATATATATATATATATACTGTATATAGATATATATATATATATATATATATATATATATTATATATATACAAGATATATATATATATATATATCTATATATATAATATAGATATATATATAATATATATATATATATATATATATATATATATATACTATATATATAATATATATATATATATATATATATATATATATATATATATTATATATATATAATATATATATATATATATATAAGGCCCCCCTGGTGCTATACCCTATTCCAAATGATTAGGCCAACATTCTTGAGACCATTAAGGGGGAGGTAGTCGCTTTTTCTGGGCCCCCTTCTCCCTCTGGTTTAGCATATTTGTTTTGAGATTTTTAAACGTTCGTTCCATTAGATTGTCCATTTTATAACCTTTCGCCCCATTTCTTTGTCAATATTACGACCATTCGTGCCATTTAGGTGTCGATATTTTACTGGCGAGCGATAGCGAGCCTGTAATTTTAGAAGGATTTTTTTTTACCGAAAAATGTACAAATTTATCTGGAAAGGGGGTCTAGTGGGTGTTCTTTTTTTGTAAAGCTTGATGGAGGTCTGGCGAGGATACTCAAAAATACATATATTAATACATCAAAAGGCCAAAAAACAAGCACTACCCCCTTAACTTACAATACCCAGTTATGATTAGTTATCAGTCTTACTGGTGGTATATATACAATTACTGGTGGTATATATACAATTACTGGTGGTATATATACAATTACTGGTGGTATATATACAATTACTGGTGGTATATATACAATTACGGTGGTATATATACAATTACTGGTGGTATATATACAATTACTGGTGGTATATATACAATTACTGGTGGTATATATACAATTACTGGTGGTATATATACAATTACTGGTGGTATATATACAATTACTGGTGGTATATATACAATTACTGGTGGTATATATACAATTACGATATCGGCATTTATGATACAGTGATGAGAGGAAGATATGGCGCCGTAACTGTTGATAGTATTCGGGCATTTAGGATACGGTGATGAGAGGGAGATATGGTGCCGTAAGAGGGAGATATGGCGCCGTAAGAGGGAGATATGGTACCGTAAGAGGGAGATATGGCGCCGTAAGAGGGAGATATGGTGCCGTAAGAGGGAGATATGGCGCCGTAGGAGGGAGATATGGCGCCGTAAGAGGGAGATATGGCGCCGTAGGAGGGAGATATGGCGCCGTAGGAGGGAAATATGGCGCCGTAAGAGGGAGATATGGCGCCGTAGGAGGGAGATATGGCGCCGTAGGAGGGAAATATGGCGCCGTAAGAGGGAGATATGGCGCCGTAAGAGGGAGATATGGCGCCGTAGGAGGGAGATATGGCGCCTTAAATGTTAATCGTATTCGGGCATTTAGGATACGGTGGTCAGAGCAAGATATGGCGCCGTAAGAGGGAGATATGGCGCCGTAGGAGGGAAATATTGCGCCGTAAGAGGGAGATATGGCGCCGTAAGAGGGAGATATGGCGCCGTAGGAGGGAGATATGGCGCCTTAAATGTTAATCGTATTCGGGCATTTAGGATACGGTGGTCAGAGCAAGATATGGCGCCGTAAGAGGGAGATATGGCGCCGTAGGAGGGAAATATTGCGCCGTAAGAGGGAGATATGGCGCCGTAAGAGGGAGATATGGCGCCGTAGGAGGGAAATATTGCGCCGTAAGAGGGAGATATGGCGCCTTAATGTTGTTAGTATTCGGGCCCAGATATAAAGTAAGGACACCCTGGTGCTGGTGTCCGGATGTTCGCCCTCTGACCTCGGCTTCCTGTTGCTCTACCCTCAGGCTCCGGACACTCCCCCCCCCCCCCCCCCCACACACACACACACACACACACACTCTCTTTCTCTCTTATAGTCGCTCTAGTTCTCTCTCTCTCTCTCTCTCTATTTATATATACAGGTATATATATATATATATATATATATATATATATATATATATATATATATATATATCTTAAGCTTTATTTACCATTGCATGTCAAACACATATAGATAGACAGAACACACACACACACGCACACACACACACACATACACAATAGCTAGATGCATAGCTACAGTATATTAAGATATAAAGATTTATTTAATTATTTATATATTGAGAGAGAGAGAGAGAGAGAGAGAGAGAGAGAAACCAGTCAAACAGGTGTGACAGATGTGCTTGCTAGATTCACCTGTCTCCCCCCCCCTTCCCCCCTCCTGTAAATAAAGTAAACGTGCCGTTTCGCCCAAAATCAAAACGGCCTACCCAACTCTGCGATGGGTCATTATCATCACTACTAGTCAGTATCACCATTACTATCATCAACAGTACTACTATTATAGTCATCACTACTACTCTTACCATCATCACTACTACTCTCATCATCACTACTACTGTAATCATCACTACAACTTTCACCATCATCACTACCACCATCATCACTACTACTGTCACCATCGTCACTACATCATCACTAATGACATCATTATCACTATAACTATCATCATTACTTGTCACCATCATCACTACACCTATATTACCATCATCACTACTACTAGTACTGTCACCATCATATATACTACTGTCATCATCATCACTACCATCATCACTGCTGTCATCATCACTACAACTACAACCATCATCACTAGTATTATCACCATTATCACTAGAATTACCATCATCACCAATATTATCACCATTATCACTACAATTACCATCATCCCCACTATTACTACCATCACTTCTAATGTTAACTAAACTAACTTAACCTAACAAATGCGGGGCGAGATGTTTTCGCCCCCAGAACGAAGGCGTTGTGTGTGAGGCCCTACGGGGCACACACACACACACACAGAACGCCATCAATTCAGGGGGGGGGGGGGTTAAAACCATATTTTGGATCTAAAATCATAACTATTGCACACATTCAAAAAATCTGTTTTGACTGACATTCGCATTCACCCAACATATGTTCGTGTGAAATTTGATGAAAATCCGTCCAACGGTCTAGGAGGAGTTTCAGGACAGACGGACGACGACGACAGAATTTTTTTCCGGTGGTACCCACTATACGGGGGGGGGGGGGGGGGATACCAAACTCTGCTTACGCAGAGTTGATTACTTTAGATGCAAAAGTTTGCAATTTCTGAACATCATGCAGAAGTGTGTGATTAGTTTTGCCGTAAATCTACAAGCAGTGCAGAGAAAATTAATAACTGGAACACCATTTTCCTAGTTTGCATGTCAGAGAGAGAGAGAGAGAGAGAGAGAGAGAGAGAATAGAATGAAATACACCAAACCAGACAAATAGAAGCAAACGAAGAGAGAGGAAAGAGAGGAAAGGAAGAGAAGGTGGGGGTAGCAGGTAGTAGACAAGAGAGAGAGAGAGAGAGAGAGATAGGGGTAGTAGGATAGACGGAATGTAGTGGGGAAAATAGGAATGACGAAGAGATTTGATGAGAGAGAGAGGTAACGAAGGAGGGAATAATCTAACAGAGTGATAAAGGAAGGACACAGCGTAAGAGAGATAATAGACCAATCACAAACGGGAATTCTACTTGATGGGGGACCTGATTTGAACACACCCTCGTTAAGAAGAACGGAGTTTTTTGTTCTCATTCGCTGGTTTGCTCTGGTTCTCTCTCTCTCTCTCTCTCTCTCTCTCTCTCTCTCTCTCTCTCTCTCTCTCTCTCTCTCTCTCTTGTTATATATATATTCCTAATTGAGTCTACAGTCATTCAAAATTAATGAAACATATTTGTGTTAAGCAATTACAAAAATAAAGCTGAACTGTGAATGTAGGTGCATATACGTTAACTAATACATCATTACGTTTAATGTAATATATACTGTATTTCATCACTGAAAATAATCCCAGCCGGTATAGTTAAGCCGGTATCACACGAGAGCTTTTTCACTCAAGATTTATCCTTAACACTGGTCTGGCAGCTCATGAGGTAAACTTTTAGTATTTTTTTGTTATATAAATTCATATATCATCAGTTTAGTTTCCGATACCAGTGCAAAATACTCCAGAAATGTTGCCAGAAAAATGTTGATCATCGAATGTTGACTATAAAAGCTCTCGTGTGATACCGGCTTTACACACATAAATTCAGCTTAATCAGATGAAAGTTCTTGTAAAACCTTGATAAATATTTGTGGCAAGCGACGAGAGAAATTCCTCTGACGTCAACAACAGAATAAGCTGCTATCACACGACGGGTGTTTCCTTCAACTTGTGTAGGCAATTCTATTTTTGCAGTTTAAGAAGTATAGTTGCCTTTAATAATTAATCTAAGGTACAATGATCAGTATAGTAAAGGGTTTACACCAATTGGAATCTATAATCTGTTAAGGTAAGATGGCTTGTAATTGATGTGCCTTATTAGTTTTAAAGGGAAGATGGCTGTATTGATTTGCTTATTGTTTTAAGGGAAGATGGCTGTATTGATGGACTTATTGTTTTACGCGGAAGATGGCTGTAGTGATGTGCTTATTGTTTTAAGGGAAGATGGCTGTAATTGATGTGCTTATTGTTTTAAGGGAAGATGGCTGTATTGATGTGCTTATTGTTTTTAAGGGAAGATTGGCTGGTATTGATGTGCTTATTGTTTAAAGGAAGATGGCTGTATTGATGTGCTTATTGTTTTAATGTAAGATGGGCTGTATTGATGTGCTTATTGTTTTAAGGGGAAGATTGGCTGTATTGATGTGCTTATTGTTTTAAGGGAAGATGGCTGTATTGATGTGCTTATTGTTTTATGGGAAGATGGCATCTGTATTGAGTGTGCTTATTGTTTTTAAGGGAAGATGGCTGTATTGATGTGCTTATTGTTTTAAGGGGAATGATGGCTGTATTGATGTGCTTATTGTTTTATATTTTTATTGTTTTTTTCCTTCCTAGACCTCTATCAAGCTGTAAAAAACACCCCATAGACGTCATCTATTTTATAAGGTTAAGGTGAATAAAATACCTGACAAGTATGATCAATTCCTGTTTAACGGCCACAACAGGTTCCCCCCCCCCCCCTATCTCTCTCTCTCTCTCTCTCTCTCTCTCTCTCTCTCTCTCTCTCTCTCTCTCTCTCTCTCTCTCTCTTTATATATATATATATATATACTGTATATATAATCATAAAACAATATCTTCAGTTCATATTCTTCTTCTCTCTTTAATTACCGTTGGTCCAATTGGACACACACTTTAAATGTTGCTGACACCAAAATAAAAACCAAGTATCCATTTAATTCCCGAGTTACTGGCCGCACTTCCCACCGACAAACGCCAAAATCCTAGGACAACAAGGAACCCTTCAAACCCACTATGTTGGCCCTAATGATATATTATGGCCACACAGGAAGAACCGGTCCATTA
>CM064581.1:4104631-4115468 GCA_032716605.1 Paralithodes platypus | reverse complement strand
TTGTCTCTCCTCCTTCATACACATTTGTCTCTCCTCCTTCATACACAATTTGTCTCTCCTCCTTCATACACATTTGTCTCTCCGGCCTTTCCACACATTTGTCTCTCTCCTCCTTCCTACACATTTGTCGTCTCTCCTTCCTTCATCCACATTTGTCTCTCCTCCTTCCGCCCCTTTTGGTCTCTCCTCCTTCATACACATGTGGCGCGGGCGCCGCCGCCTACCCATAGAAAGCAAAGGGGGCTATGATTCGAGATTTTCGACTTGTGTGACATATCGGCTTATTAAGCCCCCTTAAGGGGAGATAAGCCTGTGTCGTGTCCCTTTTCTTCCGCACAGGCTTATCCCTATTAGTTGTGATATTTTGAGACGTTTTGAAGCGAGCGAGAGCAAGCCGGTAATTTTGTTTTTGTTTTTTTTTGTTTTTGTTTTTTTTTTTTGAAAGTTTGATTAAAATAGAGGTTTAGGGAGGAAACTAAAATATACTGACTAGATGAATAAATCTAAATTAATATATGAATAAATATAAATGAATATATAATTAATAGACCCCCCACAATAACCACTGTCCCCTTAAAGACAGCCCTGCTGCCGCATTGGTACTCTACCCTGTTTCCAAATAAAATAGGCCAAAACTCTTGAATAATAACCTCTATGACTCGCAAATCGACTTGAGTAATCGAGCTACGATTTCTCCCAGTTGGGAAGGGTCCGCCAGGAAATAGGTGTGGAAATGTATATCCCATTTTCTCCCTCAGCCCCTTTTTGAGTTACAGAGGTTAGGGTTCACGATTTCTAGTCACCTACTTGGAACAGGGTGACGTGCATTGCATCTCGTCTCTCTCTCTCTCTCTCTCTCTCTCGCTCTGACTCTCTCCATCTCTCCGCTCTCTCCCATCGTCTCTCTATCTCTCTCGCCGCCATCCAGCCTCTCTCTCTCCCCTCTCTCTCTTAGGGAATGGTAAACGAGTGAATGTTACTATTGGTGTAGCCGGCAAAAGAGTTGACCACAGGGAGTAACCCATACTGGTACCGACAACGTCTTATATATATCTTGTTATAGCTATATTTAGACGAGTTTTTGTAGTTTAAGAAGGGTCTGTGGGGGGGTGGGTAGTAAGAGATCCGTGTAAATGAATAATTCAAAGCTTGAAATTGCTGAAGGCCGATTTTGAAACTGAATAAATCGTCTCAATAGTTGGCAGAATAGAAGAAAGTAAAAGGACCGTCCGCCGGTACAGAACGTGTTTATCAGTTTTTTAAAACGATACCAACCTATACGATCGCTGGAGCATAACAATATACAATCATATCACCGTATAGATGTTATTAACACGGTGATATGATAATTGTTCCTCCAATTTAAGAGACAGAGAAGTTAGAGAGAGAGGTGGGGGGAGATGAGGTTTTTCAGGCGTCTACTTTTAAACTTCTTTATACTTCCGTCTCGAGAGGGGAGGAGAGGAGAGGAGGGAGAGAGAGAGGGGGGGAGAGAGAGAGATCGAGACCGTGGAGAGGGGGGGAAGGGGACGAGAGGGGGGGGGAGGGAGAGGAAGGGAGAGAGTTGGGAGGAGAGAGGGGGAGACGAGATGAGAGAGAGATAGGAGAGAAGAGAGAGAGGAGAGAGAGAGGGAGAGAGAGAGAGAGAGAGGAGAGAGAGGAGAGAGACGTGAGAGAGATGAGAGAGAGAGAGCAGGAGAGAGAGAAGAGAGAGATGAGGAGAGATGAGAGATGATGGAGAGCGAGAGAGCGACAGAGAGAGAGAGAGGGACTTTTTTAAAAAAAAAACCAGAACAGAAAACGAACAAAAGTATCTCGGTAAAAACCTCATACCCCCGTACTAAAGAATTAATATAACCTGTAGGAATAACTAATGATCGGGTGTACAGTCCGATCTGGGGGTTTGTACCGTAGAGAAAGTCGGTTACCTCGCTCGTGGCCAGATGTGTGGTGTGTGTGTGTGAGAGAGAGAGTTTAGTGTGTGTGTGATCGAGAATGTTTGTGAGAGAAGGGGGAGAGGATAAAAAAGTGGAGAGATGAGGAGAGTTATACTGCACCTAGGACATTTTGTTTTCTTTTAGCTTGAAATGTGTTTTCTCTGATACAAGATATATAATAATTTTACCTTTCAATAATATACATAAATGTTCAAATTATGAACTTTGGTTAGGGACTAAGAACGAAAACTTTGGGCTAATCAAGTGTTCCTCCTCATATGGTGTGTTGATATTCAAATATACATATTAATAAAGCTGCGGTGAGAACGATCAGTACACCCCACACACACACACTCTCGCTCTCTCTCTCTCTCTCACTCTCTCTGCTCCTCTCTCTCTCTCTCCCCTCTCTCTCTCTCTCTCTCTCTCTCTCTCTCTCTCTCTCTCTCTCTCTCTCTCTATCTCTCTCTCTCCTCTCTCATATTCAATATACTCCTGTTCAACCTTTTCCAGTATATTGAATAACCTGTATTAGTGCCCATTTATTTATAAGTAAATATAAAATTCCTCCAACGCTATCAATTGTCCACTTCCCATTTTCAGGCTATAAGGAAGCTGGAGCTGTAGACATCAATATTTAGAAGAATTACCAGCTAAAGTATGGTTGTAGTGCATATCTAATTGCATAAAATCATATGCAGCAACTTTCTATCCATCCTAAATGCATATAATTAGTGTCTTTCTTCTAAATATCGATGTTTACGGCTCCAACTTCCTTCTACCCCGAGGCGTACAAGTGGCCAATTCCACACAGGCAATCAAAGTATTTTTGTTCCCATTCACGCTATCATATTCAATTTCATTCGTTCGCTTTCATTCATTGAGCCTGGCCTAGCCTTATAATTCCTCACGTTATCGTATTCAATTTCATTCATTCGCTTTCATTCATTGAGACTGGCCTAGCCTTATAATTCCTCACGTTATCGTATTCAATTTCATTCATTCGCTTTCATCCATTGGGACAAGTACCTTTCTTTTCACTATCATATTCAATTTCATTCATTCGCTTTCATCCATTGGAACTTGCCTAGCTAGCCTTATAATTTATCACGCTATCATATTCAAGTTCATTCATTCGCTTTCATTCATTGGAACTTGCCTAGCCTTATAATTTATCACGCTATCATATTCAAGTTCATTCATTCATTGGAACTTACCTAACGTTATAATATGGTACGATGGCATTACATGTATTTCTTTCTAACCAGTAATGGACAATGTGTAATAGCCAATCCATACCCTCTTGAGAGTCTCTTATTGTGACTAAGTGGTCTTCTGGTTAAACTCATGAAAAAAAGAAAGACAAATTAATATACATATATATATATATATATATATATATATATATATATATTTTGTTTTGTTTTTCTTCAACCTGTCCTGCTGATATGTAGTACAGTACTGGAGTGTGAGGTGTTGTAATGGGTGTAAGTGTGAGTACGTGAGTCTATGTGTGTGTGTGTGTGTGTGTGTGTGAGCTGGAGAAGTCGAGGAGTTTTCTTATATACACACAAACACATTTACTGGCATTAGTAATTTAGGTGAGACCTATTAGAGTGGAGGCGTTTTACCACACACACACACACACACACACACACACACACACAAACAACACACACACACACACACACACACACACACACACACACACACACACACACACACACACACACACACACACACACACACACACACACACACACACACACACACACAATAAAATAACGAAGCATGAAAGAAATAAGAAAGAAGAAATAACGAGCAAGCTCACTCCCGCAATACAACTAGAGTAAGTACACACACACACACACACACACACACACACACACACATAAACACAACACACACACAATCATAATGTACACTAACTACGCTTACACACACACACACACACACACACACACACACACACAAATAACACACACACACACACACACACACACACACACAATAAAATAACGAAGCATGAAAGAAATAAGAAAGAAGAAATAACGAGCAAGCTCACTCCCGCAATACAACTAGAGTAAGTACACACACACACACACACACACACACACACACACACACACACACAAATAAACACAACCACACACACAAACATAATGTACACTAGCTTACACACACACACACACACACACACACACACACAAATAAACACACACACACACACATACACACACCCCAAGCGAGTGCGCATAAAAATATAGTCCAAATATATTTTATCTACAGACCGGCTGTTTGGTTGCGTGCGCGGTAACTGGATTTCTAAAAGTATATATATATATATACTGTATATGTATTTATGAAGAACAGAGCGAGACTTAAGCGGAGATGGGTCGTTTTTCTAGATCCCCTTCTCTCTCATGTGTAGCCTCATTAGTTTTTTTAGATTTGAAGATGTTTGTCCCATTAGTTTGTACATTTTAAGACCTTCCGCCCCATTTCCTTGTCAATATTCAGACCTTTCGTGCTATTTAGTTTTTGATTTGTTTCCTAACGAACGATAATGAGCCAGTAATTTTGGAAAAATCGGGCCGGAAAATTTATCTAGAAGGGAGATCTAATGGATGTATATTAGTTTGATGGGAGGTCTAGGGAAGAAACTAGAAAAATAATATATACATGAAAAAATCGACCAAAAAGTGAACCATCCCCCCTTAAAAAAAGTGAACCATACCCCCTTAAAAAAAGTGAACCATACCCCCTTAAAAAAATGCGGTCTGATATAAAAGCCTGGCACTCGTGTATTGTGTTATACCTTAGGAATAGTGAGTGCTGCGCCGTCATTCTGCGGTTGTGCACTACGTCTTTACGGCTGATGGGGGGTTGAGGGGGGATTGTTGGAGGGGTCCTATTGGTGATTGTAAATATTCATGTAATTGGTGAGGGCCCCCTGGCGATTGTGAGGGCCCTGGTGATTATGAGGGCCTCTGGTGATTGTGAGGGGCTCTGGTGATTGTGAGCCCTGGTGATTGTAAAACATCTTGTTATTTGTGAGGGCCCCTTGGTGATTGTGAGGGCCCTGGTGATTATGAGGGGCCCTGGTGATTGTAAAAGATATTGTTGTTGGTGAGGGCCCCCTGGCGATTTTGAGGGCCCTGGTGATTGTAAGTAATCATGTAATTGGTGAGGGCCCCCTGGCGATTGTGAGGGTCCTGGTGATTATGAGGGGCTCTGGTGATTGTGAGGGGCCCTGGTGATTGTAAAAGATCTTGTTATTGGTGAGGGCGCCCTTGTGATTGTGAGGGCCCTGGTGATCATGAGGGGCCCTGGTGATTGTAGTGGGCCCTGGTGATTGTAAATATTCTTGTTATTGATGATTGGTGATTGTGAGGGCCTTGGTGATTGTGAGGGCCCTGGTGATTGTAGTGGGCCCTGGTGATTGTAAATATTCTTGTTATTGATGATTGGTGATTGTGAGGGCCTTGGTGATTGTGAGGGCCCTTTTGGGTATTTTGAAGTGTCTTGTTATTATTAGCGAAGGTCCCCTGGTAATTGTGATGGCCCTGGTGATTATGAGGGACCCTGGTGATTGTAAATATTTTTGTTATTGATGAGGGCCCCTTGGCGAATGTGAGGGCCCTGGTGATTATATATGGGGCCCTGTTGATTGTAAAATTTCTTGTTATTGGTGATTATGAGGGGCCCTGGTGATTGTCAAATTTCTTGTTATTGGTGATGGCCCCCTGGTGAATGTGAAGAGCCTTATTATTGGTGAGACAAAAGGTCGGAAGGTCGGACCTGTAGTACTTGCGAAGATAAAATGGCGATACTGGTGGGTCCTTAATGCAGATTTTCACGTTTCTTATGTTCTTATGTACGTGGGTAACCTTAGCTAAGTTGAAGGTCAAAGGATATAGTTTTGTTATAGTAAGGGGTTCTTGGTGATGTTGAATACCCTTGGTGATGTATTAGGACCATGGTGACGTCACGAGCACCAGATGATTTCGAGAGTCCCTTGATGTTGGTGAGGGAATATATATATATATATATATATAATATATACCCTATTCAAATGATTAGCCAACATTCTTTGTAGACCATTATTGGTATCGCTTTTTTTTCCCGCTCCCTCTGTGGTAGCATATTTGTTTTGAGATTTTAAAACGTTCGTTCCTTAGATTGTCCATTTTATAACCTTTCGCCCCCTTTCTTTGTCAATATTACGACCATATATATTAGTGTCGATATTTATATTTATATTTAGCGATAGCGAGCCTGTAATTTTTTAGAAGGATTTGTCCGAAAAGGTACAAATTACTGGAGAAAGGGGGTCTAGTGGGTGTTCTTTTTTTGTAAAGCTTGATGGAGGTCTGGCGAGGTATACTCACAAATACATTACTTCCATCAAAAGGACAAAAAAACAAGCACTACCCCCTTAACTTACAATACCCAGTTATGATTAGTTATCAGTCTTACTGGTGGTATATATACAATTACTGTGGTATATATACAAGTACTGGTGGTATATATACAATTACTGGTGGTATATATACATTACTGTGGTATTATACAATTACTGGTGGTATATATACAATTACTGGTGGTAATATACAATTACTGGGGGTATATATACAATTACTGGTGGTATATATACAATTACTGGTGGTATATATACAATTACTGGTGGTATATATACAATTACTGGTGGTATATATACAATTACTGGTGGTATATATACAATTACTGGTGGTATATATATACAATTACTGGTGGTTATATACAAATTACTGGTGGTATATATATATACTGGTGGTATATATACAATTACTGGTGGTATATATACAATTACTGGTGGTATATATACAATTACTGGTGGTATATATACAATTACTGGTGGTATATATACAATTACTGGTGGTATATATACAATTACTGGTGGTATATATACAATTACTGGTGGTATATATACAATTACTGGTGGTATATATATACAATTACTGGTGGTATATATACAATTACTGGTGGTATATATATAATTACTGGTGGTATATATACAATTACTGGTGGTATATATACAATTACTGGTGGTATATATACATTACTGTGGTGGTATAATATATAATTACTGGTGGTATATAACAATAACTGGTGGTATATATACAATTACTGGTGGTATATATACATTACTGGTGGTATATTATAATTATACTGGTGGTATATATACATTACTGGTGGTATATACAATTACTGGTGGTATATATATAATTACTGGTGGTATATATACAATTACTGGTGGTATATATACAATTACTGGTGGTATATATACAATTACTGGTGGTATATATACAATTACTGGTGGTATATATACAATTACTGGTGATATATATATACAATTACTGGTGGTATATATACAATTACTGGTGGTATATATACAATTACTGGTGGTATATATACAATTACTGGTGGTATATATACAATTACTGGTGGTATATATACAATTACGATATCGGCATTTATGATACAGTGATGAGAGGAAGATATGGCGCCGTAACTGTTGATAGTATTCGGGCATTTAGGATACGGTGATGAGAGGGAGATATGGTACCGTAAGAGGGAGATATGGTGCCGTAAGAGGGAGATATGGCGCCGTAAGAGGGAGATATGGTGCCGTAGGAGGGAGATATGGCGCCGTAAGAGGGAGATATGGCGCCGTAGGAGGGAGATATGGCGCCGTAGGAGGGAAATATTGCGCCGTAAGAGGGAGATATGGCGCCGTAAGAGGGAATTATGGCGCCGTAAGAGGGAGATATGGCGCCGTAGGAGGGAGATATGGCGCCGTAGGAGGGAGATATGGCGCCGTAGAGGGAATATTGCGCCGTAAGAGGGAGATATGGCGCCGTAAGAGGGAGATATGGCGCCGTCGGAGGGAGATATGGCGCCTTAAATGTTAATTGTATTCGGGCATTTAGGATACGGTGGTCAGAGCAAGATATGGCGCCGTAAGAGGGAGATATGGCGCCGTAGGAGGGAAATATTGCGCCGTAAGAGGGAGATATGGCGCCGTAAGAGGGAGATATGGCGCCTTAAATGTTAATCGTATTCGGGCATTTAGGATACGGTGGTCAGAGCAAGATATGGCGCCGTAAGAGGGAGATATGGCGCCGTAGGAGGGAAATATTGCGCCGTAAGAGGGAGATATGGCGCCGTAAGAGGGAGATATGGCGCCGTAGGAGGGAAATATTGCGCCGTAAGAGGGAGATATGGCGCCTTAATGTTGTTAGTATTCGGGCCCAGATATAAAGTAAGGACACCCTGGTGCTGGTGTCCGGATGTTCGCCCTCTGACCTCGGCTTCCTGTTGCTCTACCCTCAGGCTCCGGACACCCCCCCCCCCCCCCCCCCCCCCCCCCACACACACACACACACACACTCTCTCTTTCTCTCTTATAGTCGCTCTAGTTCTCTCTCTCTCTCTCTCTCTATTTATATATACAGGTATATATATATATATATATATATATATATATATATCTTAAGCTTTATTTACCATTGCATGTCAAACACATATAGATAGACAGAACACACACACACACACACACACACACACACACACACACACATACACAATAGCTAGATGCATAGCTACAGTATATTAAGATATAAAGATTTATTTAATTATTTATATATTGAGAGAGAGAGAGAGAGAGAGAGAGAGAGAGAAACCAGTCAAACAGGTGTGACAGATGTGCTTGCTAGATTCACCTGTCTCCCCCCCCCCCCCCTTCCCCCCTCCTGTAAATAAAGTAGACGTGCCGTTTCGCCCAAAATCAAAACGGCCTACCCAACTCTGCGATGGGTCATTATCATCACTACTAGTCAGTATCACCATTACTATCATCAACAGTACTACTATTATAGTCATCACTACTACTCTTACCATCATCACTACTACTCTCATCATCACTACTACTGTAATCATCACTACAACTTTCACCATCATCACTACCACCATCATCACTACTACTGTCACCATCGTCACTACATCATCACTAATGTCATCATTATCACTATAACTATCATCATTACTTGTCACCATCATCACTACTATTATGACCATCATCACTACTACTAGTACTGTCACCATCATATCTACTACTGTCATCATCATCACTACCATCATCATCACTGCTGTCATCATCACTACAACTACAACCATCATCACTAGTATTATCACCATTATCACTAGAATTACCATCATCACCAATATTATCACCATTATCACTACAATTACCATCATCCCCACTATTACTACCATCACTTCTAATGTTAACTAAACTAACTTAACCTAACAAATGCGGGGCGAGATGTTTTCGCCCCCAGAACGAAGGCGTTGTGTGTGAGCCCCTACGGGGCACACACACACACAGAACGCCATCAATTCAGGGGGGGGGGGGTTAAAACCATATTTTGGATCTAAAATCATAACTATTGCACACATTCAAAAAACAAAAACATTGACTGACATTCGCATTCACCCAACATATGTTCGTGTGAAATTTGGTGAAAATCCGTCCAACGGTCTAGGAGGAGTTTCAGGACAGACGGACGACGACGACAGAATTTTTTTCCGGTGGTACCCACTATACGGGGGGGGGGGGGGGGGGGGTACCAAACTCTGCTTACGCAGAGTTGATTACTTTAGATGCAAAAGTTTGCAATTTCTGAACATCATGCAGAAGTGTGTGATTAGTTTTGCCGTAAATCTACAAGCAGTGCAGAGAAAATTAATAACTGGAACACCATTTTCCTAGTTTGCATGTCAGAGAGAGAGAGAGAATAGAATGAAATACACCAAACCAGACAAATAGAAGCAAACGAAGAGTGAGGAAAGAGAGGAAAGGAAGAGAAGGTGGGGGGGGGTAGTAGACAAGAGAGAGAGAGAGAGAGATAGGGGTAGTTGGATAGACGGAATGTAGTGGGGAAAATAGGAATGACGAAGAGATTTGATGAGAGAGAGAGGTAACGAAGGAGGGAATAATCTAACAGAGTGATAAAGGAAGGACACAGCGTAAGAGAGATAATAGACCAATCACAAACGGGAATTCTACTTGATGGGGGACCTGATTTGAACACACCCTCGTTAAGAAGAACGGAGTTTTTTGTTCTCATTCGCTGGTTTGCTCTGGTTCTCTCTCTCTCTCTCTCTCTCTCTCTCTCTCTCTCTCTCTCTCTCTCTCTCTCTCTCTCTCTCTCTTGTTATATATATTCCTAATTGAGTCTACAGTCATTCAAAATTAATGAAACATATTTGTGTTAAGCAATTACAAAAATAAAGCTGAACTGTGAATGTAGTAGGTGCATATACGTTAACTAATACATCATTACGTTTAATGTAATATATACTGTATTTCATCACTGAAAATAATCCCAGCCGGTATAGTTAAGCCGGTATCACACGAGAGCTTTTTCACTCAACATTTATCCTTAACACTGGTCTGGCAGCTCATGAGGTAAACTTTTAGTATTTTTTTGTTATATAAATTCATATATCATCAGTTTAGTTTCCGATACCAGTGCAAAATACTCCAGAAATGTTGCCAGAAAAATGTTGATCATCGAATGTTGACTATAAAAGCTCTCGTGTGATACCGGCTTTACACACATAAATTCAGCTTAATCAGATGAAAGTTCTTGTAAAACCTTGATAAATATTTGTGGCAAGCGACGAGAGAAATTCCTCTGACGTCAACAACAGAATAAGCTGCTATCACACGACGGGTGTTTCCTTCAACTTGTGTAGGCAATTCTATTTTTGCAGTTTAAGAAGTATAGTTGCCTAATAATTAATCTAAGGTACAATTATCAGTATATAAAGGGTTACACCAATTGGAATCTATA
>CM064581.1:4014631-4102131 GCA_032716605.1 Paralithodes platypus | reverse complement strand
ATGGGTGGATGAAGGTGGTAAATAGTGGGTGGGATAGGGTGGGTGGGTGTGACAGAGAGTGGGTGGTGGTGGTGGGGGGGGGGGGGGGTGAGTTGCTACAGAGAGATCCACATTATATAATATCAGAGGAGCCTGGTGCTGGTGGTGGTAATCGGACCAAAACACATAGGAAGTTGATTCTGGGGCCCCGAAGAGCTTCCTGTCGGGGGTGTCAGGAATAATGAACACTAAAGGGTAGGGAGTTGGGGTGATAAGGATGGTGGAATAATGAACACCCAGGGGTAGGGGGAAGGGTGGGGGTGATAGTGGATGGAGGAATAATGAACACTCAGGGGTAGGGGGAAGGGTGGGGGTGATAGTGGATGGAGGAATAATGAACACTCAGGGGTAGAGAGTGGAGTGGGATGTGAGTGGATGGAGGAATAATGAATACTCAGGGGTAGAGAGTGGAGGGGGCGGTTGATAGTGAAGTTGGATGTGAGTGGATGGAGGAATAATGAAAGCGTGGATGAATTGATAAATGGATGAGATGTGAGGGGAGGGAGTTGTGGGTGGGATTTAACCCTTTGGGGCTTATGACGCATTTGGCAGTTTTTTCGGGCTATCATTATACAAATTTATACAGCTTAGGAAGGATCTGTTGGACTTATAAGGGTAAAGACTATCTCAATTACTCACCTGACTTCCATTTATCCTTCGTAAACTGAATACAATAGTATAACAATAGCCTGAAAGCAGAAAATAATTGCATCATTGTATCTTCTGAGGGTTAAGGGGATCAATAAATATATGAGAAAAGGATTTTTTTTAAGGGTGGGGATGGTTCATTTGAATTTGGCTGAAGGGGAGGTCAAGGTTAGCGATTTTTGTTTTTTGTTTTTTGTATGTACTTATGTATTCATATATTGTTTCAGCTTGATGGAGGATCTTGTAATGCATGTATTATATTAGGTTGAAGGAAAACTAGTAGGGAAAAAAAGCTCGAGAAAGAAAATCAAAGCCTTCAAGAAGTATTAAAAAAAAAAAAAAAAAAAAAAAAAAACGAAAAAACCCCAAATCCTCCAAAATGTCGGATTAGCAAATGTTAATAAGATGGGACCACACCACACCGGAAGTTGATTCTGAGGAGCCGTGTTGGAGAACTTCCGGTCGATGGCGTGAGCGCAGTGGAATAATGTACAGTCGCCCGCAAAAGTTTTGTACCTCTCGTTTTTCTGGGCCCTCTTCTTCCTCATGTTTAGTTCCATTAGTTTGCAGATGTTATGACGTTCGGCCCATTACTTTGGTATTTTAAGACGATTCGCCCCATTTCTTTGTCAATATTAAGAGCTTTCGTGCTATTTAGGTGTCGATTTATATGCCTGGCGAACGAAAGTGAGCCTGTAATTTTGGAAAAACCGGTCTTCGGCCGAGACATTTTTCTACCGAAAAATGTAGTGTGCAAAACTAAAAAATAAGTTAATATGTAAATAATTCGACCCAAAAAAAAAAAAAAATAGTGCCGGGTTGAGTTCCTAGTGTTAATCTTCATACTAGTTCGCCCTTTTCTATTAAACTTACTTCATACATTTTCAGTCAAGCATAAGTATTCTTGTAACTATTTTTTTGTCAGAGTTTTGCCGGAAGGAGTCGAGGGTGGCGAGAGAGCGTTTCGCTTTACTGTCCTTTACTGCCACTGTCTTGGTATATGGGAATTAATCGTTTACCAGTAATTTTTAAGGCCGGATCACCCTGTTGAGACCAAGTGGGCTGTGTGGCTTGTATTATATATTATGATACTGGATGTAACTTTGTAACGCTAGTCATCTAATACCTTCTGTGGTTCACTATACTCTCTTTCTTTTCAACTGACGACATATTGAATCCATTAGAAGTTGGTTTCTCGATACTTAATGGATAAATAGGCAACTACTATGTCTCTGCTTCATATTAAGGGGAGGTTTCCACTTGAGGGATTTTTTTTCGAACTTTCTTCTCCCTCATGTTTAGCCCCATTGCTTTTGAGATTTTAAGACATTCGCCCCATTAGTTTGACGATTTTAAGAACTTTCGCCCCATTTATGTCACTTTTAAGACCTTTCGTGCCATTTAGGTGTCGATTTTTTCCTGGCGAGCGATAGCGAGCCTGTAATTTAAGAGGAACCGGCCTTCGGCCGGGACATTTTTCTACCGAAAAATGTACAAATTTATCTTGAAAGAGGATCAAAGGGGGTGTAATTTCAAGCTTGATGGAAGTCTAGGAAACGCACTAAAAACCTCCCCTTAACACCAAGTTGATATACTTAGCACCCTATTTCACTACACAATCTTGATGGGAACTTACTGTAGAAATTAACCGTCAGTTGAAAAGAAACCGACTATAATACAACCCATACAACCCAATTATCCACTTTCTTACATAAACACCAACCCCCACACACACACACACACACACACACACACACACACACACACACACACACACACACACACACACACACACACACACACACACACACACACCACACCACACACACACACACACACACACACACACACACACACACACACACACACACACACACACACACACACACACACACAGACACACACCTTAACCCCATCCATCTAATGTCTCCTATATGTTCCTCTAACCCACCCTACACAGTCCAATTACCCATTTCCCTTCATAAACACACACACACACACACACACACACACACACACACACACACACACACACTAGATGCCACTGATATCTCTACTTTCGCCCCGCCGTAAAGATGGGTACCGTACTTAACCCTTTCTGTACCGGCGACGATTTTTTACTTATATTCTTACTATATTTAGACTATGTTTTGCAGCTTAAGAAGGATCTGTGGTAGTAAAAAGGGGTTAAGGGAAGTAGTTCGAAGCCTGTTAATTGCTGGAGGCCCTTTTAAACAGAATAAAATCGTCTAATAGTAGCCAGAGTAAAGTTAAAAAGACGTCGCCGGTACAGAAGGGGTTAATATACTAATAGGATGGTCAGTATTTCAAGACCTAAATCCAAGCACATTAGACTATTGAATAATAACAAATTCTATCTATCTATCTATTGCCGGACGCCTTATTCCCCTTACGAGGGTGGCCATACACAGAATGCCCCCAAGCGGACCTATTCCCTGTGAGAGGACAACCCGAGCCAGTTTAGTGAAGGACTTACAGGATTGACCACTCACTTTAGGATCCGTCCGACTCAGAGGCCCTCTGTGTATCTTGTTAGCACTATTTTTCTACAGTGGTGTTCGGCTAATCCATCCACTAACCTGCCGTACCCTTAGGTAAGCAGTACGGATTTGTATCAGGTTTACTCCCCTATACAGGTTGCCAACCAAGGCTGACGAGTCCCATCCACCCGGATTTGTATAAGGTTGTCTCCCCTAGATGAGTTGCCGACCAAGGCTAACGAGTCCCATCCACCTGAATAATAACAAATACTTACCATAAAATACAGCTGTTGATATAAAGGTGTGGATGAGGAAGTGAATGATTGTAGGAAGGGAACTAGTGTTGATTGAGTGGAATTGATTGTTGTTGAATTGGCTGCGTAATGAAATGATAGGATCGCCGATTATTGAATGTATATCTTTGGTGATTGTTGGGTAAATTGTAGGTTATGTAGCTCAAACGACCGATTTTGTGGATGATGAAATGATCGAGTACAAAGGAAATCAAGCAACAACAGGTCTAGTGACCCTTCTAGGTTGCTTGTCCTCCAAAACACTGAGGATCAAGTGTCCAAACAGTGGTTTAGAGTGGGTAAGGGAACATTGGAAAGCGAACTACTGCCCTGCCACTAACGTGGCAGGACTAGGAAGTTAGTAGGGGACATATGGGTTAGTAACTGAGGGGAGGATAAAGTTATTCATTTACAAACGCAGTCAGTCGCGGGTTTGATGCGAGATATTTGTCTAGGCGGAATTTAAATGAATCAACGGTGCTGAGTAGTTGATAATGGAAGTTATATCGCTGATGGCTGGGTCAATTGTGGGTTAAGTAGCCCAAATGACCCTCTTTATGGATGAATGAGACTACGTGGTTATAAAAGGATGTAGATCATTGGAATGTATGGGGGGGGGGGGGTAGGCGGTATTACATGGATAGGATTTTGGTTTGTATTCACCTATTTGTAGTTTACAGAAATTGAGCTGCGTTCGTGTTGTCCTGTCCTAGTTTATATTGCCTATTCAGTTTACTTTTAAAATCGTGGATATACCGGTACTGTATATACCGGTACTGTATATACCGGTACTGTATATACAGATCAGAGAGAGAGATAAATACTAACTGTAGAGACGGGGGAAAGGGGGAGGTTATGATATTAATTATCTAAATATCTATCTGTATATTTTCTTCAGCTATTTTCCTGAATGGGTGATGGTTATGGCTGTATTTACTATTAGGTTTGTTATTATTCGAGCATATTTATTATCGGTAACTTGTTTGTTTTTGTCTTATGATATGTGTATGTATGTGTGTGAGGGAGTATGTGTAAATGTGTACGTGTGTATGTGTTTAAGGTTACCGTGCGTAGTGTATGTGTGTGTGTGTGTTTGAGTAAGTTAGTGTGTGTGTATATACGTGTTTATGGTTACCGTGTGTATATGTGTGTGTAGTGTGTGTTTGAGTAAGTGAGTGTATGTGTGTATATGTGTGTGTAGTGTGTGTATATATATGTGTGTGTGTGTGTGTGTTTGAGTAAGTGAGTGTGTGTGTGTGTATGTGTTTATGGTTACCGTGTGTATATGTGTGCGTAGTGTGTGTGTGTGTGTGTGTGTGTGTGTGTGTGTGTGTGTTATAGTAAGTGAGTGTGAGGGTGGGAGGTAGAAGGGTTGCGTGTTGCGTGAATAATAATGATATCCTTTATGCAGGTGTGATCCTTCTTCCTTCCTCTGAGCTCCCCCCTCCCCCCTCCCCCCTTTCTCTCTCCCTCCACCACCTTCCTCTCAACCCCCCCTTCTTCTCTTCTGTCCCAAATCCCTCCATTCCCCCCCTCTCCCTCCTTGCTTCCCCTTCCTCTCCATCACCTTCCCCTCTCAACCCCCTCATTTCTTCTATACCCCCTTCTTCCCTCCCCCTCATCCCCCCCCCCTGTCTTCTTCTCTCCATCACCTCAATTCGCCCCCCTGCCCCCCCTTGTTCTCGCCCTCCCTCCACCTCCTTCCTCTCCCCCCCCCCCCTCCTCTTCCCCCCCCCCCCTTCTTCTCCCCCTCTCTCCACCTCCTTCCTCTCAAACCCCTCCTCCTTCCTCTTCCCTCCACCACCTCCCCCCTTCCTTCTCTCCCTCTCCCCCTCCCCCTTCCTTCTTTCTCTCTCCACCTCCTTCCTCTCGATCCCCCTCCTCCCTCTTCCCTCTGTCACCTCCCTCCTTCCTTCCTTCTCTCCACCTCCTTCCTCTCAACCCTCCTCCTCCCTCTTCCCTCTGTCACCTCCCTCCTTCCTTCCTTCTCTCCACCTCCTTCTTCTCTACCCCTTTTCGTCCTCTTCCCCTCTTCACTATTCCCACCTTTACTACCTCTCTCTCTCTCTCTCTCTCTCTCTCTCTCTCTCTCTCTCTCTCTCTCTCTCTCTCTCTCTCTCTCTCTCTCTCTCTCTTCCTTCCTTCCTCCTTCCTCCTTCCTCCTTCCTCCTTCCCTCCGCCACCTTTAACCTCCCTCTCTTCCTCTACCCTTCCTCCCTCTTTCACTACTCTCCCTCTCCCCTCCCCTTTCTTTAATTCCCCACCTTTACTACCCCCTATCCTCCCCCCCACCCCCCCCCCCCCCCCCCCCCCTCCTCCCCCAACACCAGGATTCCCGCGCCAACCTTCTCTACCCCCTCCCCCCCCCCCCACCTTCCCCATCCACTCATTTATCACTTCTTCTACTCCTTATATCAAGTAACTACCTCTGTTTCTTATCCCCACCCTCAGCTGGTGGTGTAATGGTTAAGGTGTCTACAAATCTGTGTGTGATAACCCTGGTTCGAATCCCGGTGGATCACATATAATTATGCTTTCATTAATTTCATTGGAGGTGATTGGTGTTGTGGTGAAATTAATAGAATATAGATCATATGTTATCTCCATAGCCTAGGGGACAAACTAAAATACAATCTTTCTTTTACTCAACAAGTGAACTCTGGAACTCTCTTAATCAATCTTTCGTTCATCCTATGACTTAGACTTAATTAAACTTCGTGTGTCCAGGCATTATGACCCCAACTCCCCTTGAATTTAGCGCTCTGTCACTATTTTGGCTTTGGGCTTTCGCCCCCTAACTACTAAATATCTGCCCCTCCCCATCCCTCCCCCACACGACATCCTCCACCACCCTCCCCCACTACCCCTTACACCCCCTAACTACTGAATATCTGCACCTTCCCCTCCTCACCCCCTCTACACATCTTGCACTAACCCTCCCCCTCCCACCCCTAACTAATAAATATCTGTCCCCTTCCCCCCCCCCACACGACATCCTCCACTACCCTCCCCCTCTCCCCCTAACTTCTAAATATATCCCCCCCTTCCCCACCCCCACATGACATCCTCCACTCCCCTCCCCCTCTCATACCCCCTAACTACTAAATATCTTCCCCTTCCACCCCCCCCCCCCTCCCCTCACCCCACACTACATCCTCCACTACCCTTCCCCTTACACCCCCTAACTACTAAATACCTCCCCTCCCCCGAAACACGACATCCTCTTGCTTCCACTTCCCCTTCCTCGCCCTTACTTATACTTATACTTATCCGTAGTTAACTTCATTATATCTGTGGATTATCTTTATTATGGCCTCTTATCTACCGTCAGCCGCAGTTACTCGTGGCCATTATACCGTTCAGTACCGGGGACGTCCTTTTCATCATACTCTGGCAACTATTAGACTATTTTGTGCAGCTTAGGAACTACATCTAGCAATTAATAAGGCTTCAAACTATCTCAGCCAACCCTTTGAACTACCACAGATCCTTCCCAAGCTGCATACTATCGTCTAAGTCTAGCTAGAGTAAAATATAGCACACATCGCTGGTATTCAAAGGGTTATCATTATATTTTATTATGTTACCTTCACCAACCGACTTTACTCCTAAACTCAATTAATGAAATCAACCAATACATGTGGCAGTCCAGGGTTTCGAACCTAGGATGCTCACACCGAAATGCAGTGCATTTATCCATTGCGGCCTCTTATCTACCGTCAGCCGCAGTTAATCGTGGCCATTATCTTGACACTATCTGAACCGACGTCTTAGGGATTATTATGCTATTGTATTTAGAGAGAGAGAGAGAGAGAAGCCTTATAAGTATAAATCAAGTAAAGGCCCGCACCAATAATGTTGTATAATTATATCCGTTCATAGCCCTACTTGGTCCGAGGGAGGTCTTTTGGGGTTTCCCCTGTTTCACTCCATTAGTTTGGACATTTTAAAACCTTTCACCCCATTAGTTTAGTGATAATAAGACGCTTCACCCCATTCATATGTCTATTTTTTCTGGGCCAGCGATTGCGAGCCTGAAGTTAAAAGACATCACCTTCGGCTGGGACAATTTTTATCGAAATATGTACTAATTTAGCTTGAAGAGGAGCTGGGTGGGTATTTAGCTTGAAGAGGAGCTGGGTGGGTATTTGTTTAGTTTTTGTTAGACTAGGGGACAAACTCAACTACTTTGCACGAAAATGACCAAAATAAACAAAATCCCCAATAATAGTTTAACCAAATCCTCATAGTAACCCATTAGACTTAGGATCAGGGTCGGTCAGGGTATTAAGTTAAGCTTCAGGTGGTTTGTTTGTTTGTTGATTCATTGGCATTATGTAGATCCTTGGTAAGCTTAACACAATCGTCTGGTGAGAGATAGATTCATAATTATGATTGATGGTGTTGCTGTGTCATTTGTCTTTTATATATTATAGGTTCAGGAACATTTCATAGCGAGGTCGGTCCTTAGAGATCTGTGCCCCATAAAATGTTCTTTCCTTTCACTTAAACATTAGGCTATTCAGTGGACAGTTGGGTGTGAGTACATGATTAGATTTATATCCATTGTTCGATAAATGGATATAAAATCATAGTCATGTACTTAACTTTGATGGTGTAATGATTAGAGTGTTAAAGATCTGAATGTGGTAACCCAGGTTCGAATCCCGGGGAGAGCACATGTTTTCATTAATTTCATTGGGAGGTGTTTGGTTTTGGGAGTGAAATTAATAAACTAGATTATATTGGATCTTCTTTGTCTACGATTGTCTACTTTGCCTTCTCTCTCTCTCTCTCTCTCTCTCTCTCTCTCTCTCTCTCTCTCTCTCTCTCTCTCTCTCTCTCTCTCTCTCCTCACTTCCTCTTCCCCCCTCCCACCAATAACGAGGTTAATTGCACATAATGTCGCCGAAACATTGCATTCGTCTCCCACATTAGACGATAGGTTGAATTTTTTGTTATGAGAGAGAGAGAGAGAGAGAGAGAGAGAGAGAGAGAGAGAGAGAGAGAGATAGTCAGAGTGAGTGAGTGAGTGTGTTTGTGTGAGAGAGAGAGAGAGAGAGAGAGAGAGAGAGAGAGAGAGAGAAAGAGAGAGATAGTCAGAGTGAGTGAGTGAGTGTTTGTGTGTGAGAGAGAGAGAGAGAGAGAGGGGGGGGGTCGTGGTTACCGATCTCTCTGGCCTTATTTTTCGCTCACTGTTTTCAAATTGGTTAGGTTTAGTTAAGACAAAAGGTTGGCTCAAATTAGACTGATGTTTAAAGGGCTAACTAACTCTATGATGTACAGTTGCCCACATAAGTTCTGTTCCTCTCCATTGATATCATAATGGAAATATATTGTGCATGATTGAATTACGAGTGTTGTTTCTTATTCAGTGGTTAACTCATTTGATTAGTTAACTGACGATTAAATGAAACCACACGCAAGTAATTGATACTAATATAAATATATATATATATATATATATATGTACCGGTATATGTATACTGTATATATACTGTATATGCACTTATTATGCACTTATTATGCACTTATTATGCAGTACAATATTGAGAGCTTAAAGTCTCGCATATCCACATTATTTTAGACCCCAGCCTACCATCAACCACCAATACAACAAATGTGAGACTCCCGCTCTGAATATGACAACCATGATATCCTTTGTGGTAGTTATTATTGGTGGCTCTCCTTTGATGGCCGGGTCTGTGTCTGTGTGTGTCTGTCTGTGTGTGTGTGTGTGTGTGTGTGTGTGTGTGTGTGTGTGTGTGTGTGTGTGTGTCTGTTATTACGGGGGCTGGGGGTAGGCTGGACTTGGTTATATCTGTGTTTGTATGTGACTGTGTCTGTGTGTGGGGGGGGAGGGGGGGGGCTGTGTGTGTGTGTGACTGTTATAATGAGGGCTGGGGGTAGGCTAGACTTGGTAATGTCTGTGTTTGTGTGCGTGGCTGTGTTTGTCTGTGTCTGTGTGGCTGTTATTACGGGGTCTGGGGGTAGGCTAGCTGTTTGTGTGTGTGTGTGTGTGTGTGTGTGTGGCTGTGTGTGTGTCTGTGGCTGTGTCTGTTATTATGGGTTCTGGTGGTAGGCTATACTTGGTTATGTCTGTGTGTGTGGCTTTGGCTGTGTGTCTGTTATTACGGGGTCTGGTTATGCTTGACTTGGTTATGTCTGTGTGTGGCTGTGGCTGTGTAAGTGTGTCTGTGTGTCTTGTATATATATGTGTGTGTGTGTGTGTGTGTGTGTGTATAATTGTATGTGTGTGTGTGTGTGTGTGTGTGTGTGTGTGTGTGTGTGTGTGTGTGTGTGTGTTATTACATGGTCTGAGGGTAGTCTAGACTTGGTAATGTCTGGGTGTGTCTGTGTACGTGTCTGTGTCTTATGTGTGTGTGTGTGTGCGTGAGAGGGAGAGAGTTTGTCGTCTCCACCAAGCAATTGTTTTCATGTTTGTTAATCTCTACATCAGCCGGCTTAATCATAAAACAAATGAAGGATTTAAATGAAACTTCACTAGTACCTACATTGGATACTCGAATAGATATGATTAACTTTTGGCCAACCCCGCATTATTATGCATGAGGGAGAGAAAGCAACTACTTCCCCCTTAAGCTTGATGGAGGTCTAGGGAGGAAACTAAACAAAATATTGAATAACTAAATACACCAAAATATATATACCCTATCCCCCCTTAACCCCCCCAAAATATATATACCCTATCCCCCCTTAACCCCCCAAAATATATACCCTATCCACCCCCCCTTAACCCCCCAAAAATATATATACCCTATCCCCCCTTAACCCCCCCAAAATATATATACCCTATCCCCCCTTAACCCCCCAAAATATATATACCCTATCCCCCCTTAACCCCCCAAAATATATATACCCTATCCCCCCTTAACCCCCCAAAATATATATACCCTATCCCCCCTTAACCCCCCAAAAATATATATACCCTATCCCCCCTTAACCCCCCCAAAATATATATACCCTATCCCCCCTTAACCCCCCAAAAATATATATACCCTATCCCCCCTTAACCCCCCAAAAATATATATACCCTAGCCCCCCCTTAACCCCCCAAAAAATATATATACCCTATCCCCCCTTAACCCCCAAAATATATATACCCTATCCCCCCTTAACCCCCCAAAATATATATACCCTATCCCCCCTTAACCCCCCAAAATATATATACCCTATCCCCCCTTAACCCCCCAAAATATATATACCCTATCCCCCCTTAACCCCCCAAAAATATATATACCCTATCCCCCCTTAACCCCCAAAATATATATACCCTATCCCCCCTTAACCCCCCAAAATATATATACCCTAGCCCCCTTAACCCCCCAAAAATATATATACCCCTATCCCCCCTTAACCCCCCCAAAATATATATACCCTATCCCCCCTTAACCCCCCAAAATGTAGATGGAATTCAGTGACTCGTGCATAGTTCGACCGCTCGTAATGTTAAGGAGGGATGCATGGTTTTTCTTGCCCCTTTTCTCCCTCTTGTTTAGCCGCATTTGTTTTGACATTTTAAGACGTTCGGCTCGTTAGTTTGGCGATTTTAAGACTGTTCACCCCATTTCTTTGCCTATATGAAAACCTTTCGTTAGACCAATTACATTGCTCAGAGCCTCAGACCAATTTGATCGTTCAGATAAATTTAATTGCTCATACCAACTTGATCATGCAGACCAAATTAACCAGTTGGCCCTATTCGATTGGAGTGTTCGGCTTAATTCGACCACTTGACCCACAAAGACCACAATTCATCCATGCAGCCCAATTGACCACTTGACCCACAAAGACCACAATTCATCCATGCTGCCCAATTGACCACTTGACCCACAAAGACCACAATTCATCCATGCTGCCCAATTGACCACTTGACCCACAAAGACCACAATTCATCCATGCTGCCCAATTGACCACTTGCAAGTTTCAGGCTATAAGGAAGTTGGAGCTGTAGACGTCGGTAGTACACAGAAATCCAATAATAATGTAGACTTGTGATGAACAGAAAGTAAGTTGAATTGGATTTGGTGCATTCATAAATGCACCATAACCGTATTTTAGGTGTTAATTCTGCTAAATATCGGTATGAACAGCTCCAACTTCCTTATAGACCGAAAAGCATTTTTTTCGGTAGAAAAATGTCCCGGCCGAAAGCGTAGTCCTCCTAAATTACAGACTAGCGGTCGCTCAGCAGGAAAAAATCAACAACTAAATGACACTACAGGTCTTAATATTGATAGAGAAATGGGTTCAAAGGTCTAATTCAACAACTAAATGACACTAAAGGTCTTAATATTGATAGAGAAATGGGTTCAAGGTCTAACGATCGCTAAACTAATGGGCCGAACGTCTTAAGATCTGAAAACTAATGAGGGTAACCCTGAGGGAGAAGGGGCCCCAGAAAAACAACCTTCCCCCATAAATGACACATGCTCATCTTTGAAAAAATGGTGGAGGTTTGTGTTTTACTTAATGCTAATATTTTGCGCTCTCTCTCTCTCTCTCTCTCTCTCTCTCTCTCTCTCTCTCTCTCTCTCTCTCTCTCTCTCTCTCTCTCTCTCTCTCTCTCTCTCTCTCTCTCTCTCTCGCTCGCTCGCTCGCTCGCTCGCTCGCTCGCTCTCGCTCTCTCTCTCTCTCTCTCTCATTAAAAGATATATATACATTCACACTTTATACATAATGACAATATGCACATACAGTCACTCAATCATGATAACATATAAATACACACACACACACACACACACACACACACACACACACACACACACACACACACTAACACACACACACACACACACACACACGCCACTTTGCCGGAAGCAGTGCGTGAAGAATTAGCCCCCAAGAAAGCAGACTGGACGAAGAAGAAATACAAATAGAGTAAATATAAGAGGCATAAGAGAAACAAGTAGAAGGAGAAGGAAAATACAAATATAATGAAAGAAGAAGAAGAAGAAGAAGAAGGGGGGAAAACTAGAACAAATAAGGAAGCAGTAAGAAGAGAGGAATAGCAGAACAAGTGCTAGGAGGAGGAGGAAGAGGAGGAGAGACAAATAGAGAAGGATAATAAGGAGAGAAACGTGTGCCGGAGGAAGAAAGAGGAGAAATGTCAACGGAAGAAGAAGTGAGCAGTGGAGAAACATTATGAAAGGAAAACACGAGAGAAAGAAGAAGGAACCGTATAACTGGAATAAATGAAAATGTGATAACGGAAGGTAGGCATAAATGGAATACAGAAAATACAAATAACAAAATATGCAATAAAACTGAGAGGAAGAAAGGGGGGAGAAAATATATGTCAATAAAGGAATAAATATGAACAGACGAGAGAAAAGGAAAAGTAATGGACGAAAGAGGACAATAAAGACGTAGCAAGACAAAGGAAACCACAAATAAACAGAGGAAGAAGAGGAATACTAGAAGTGGGAAGAAATAGAGAAGACAACACAATAATATACAGTAAACAAACACATACACACGCACAAAACACACACACAAAACACACAACACAGCACAAGTACACTGCTCCATATCTCGCACACAATACACACACAACATTCCAAACACACACACACACACACACACACACACACACACACACACACACACACACACACACACACACACACACACACACACACACACACACACACTCACACACACACCATTACCATTTCAAGCACTCAAATACAAACAACATTCCAGACACACACACCACATTTCAAGCACTCAAATACACACAATATGTCAGGCACTTAAACACACAACAACAACAGCAACACAACAGACTCAAGTACAAGCCACGTAACGTAACAAAAAGAGAAACTCCTCCACCGCCAAATGTGCCGACGTCAGAAATAAACGTCTAGGCGGTACGTCACCGCCACCGACCCCCCACGCTACTAGCCAGAGCCGGACGTTGCCCCCCCCCCCCCCTTCTCTCTCTCTCTCTCTCTCTCTCTCTCTCTCTCTCTCTCTCTCTCTCTCTCTCTCTCTCTCTCTCTCTCTCTCTCTCTCTCTCTCTCTCTCTCTCTCTCTCTCTCTCTCTCTGCGTCTTTTTCCTTCCGTCCGCATAGATTTAGCGTTATATTAGACGTATATTACAGCCGTTCGGAGTCATTTTGTTGACGGTCCATTCTGTAATTCTCACTCTCTGAAGTGTTTTAAATACACACACACACACACACACACACGGAGAGAGAGAGAGAGAGAGAGAGAGAGAGAGAGAGAGAGAGAGAGAGAGAGAGAGAGAGAGAGAGAGAGAGAGAGAGAGAGAGAGAGAGAGAGAGAGAGAAACCAACGGCCGTTCCATACGCAAGATCCATAATAAAAACACTTTTATGATTTTACAACACAAAACTATCAAAAGCAAAAATATATGCACCCACAGACTCTAAAAATGCAATGCCATTTTCTGAATCTTTTATAATATAGGAAGAACATAAAAAAAATACAAAAAATTTATACAGTATATATACCATCTCTCGAGCTCAATATTCAAGTTAACGTGGAAGGTGTGAGTCGTTAAGGGTCTGAGGAAAAAGGCGATCGGGACCTTGAAATGGCCCTTATGCCAGGAAGTTCTAAGGGTGAAAATAGCGACGGGTTTGAAGGAGTATTTTGGTCTTTAGCGGCGGAAGGAACAGTGAAATCGCCGACTTCCGGGTGAAAACGAACATATATCGCTTTTGATTAATCCAGAAACTGCTACCACCGCCTCCTCCTCCTCAACCAGCCCCGCCAGTCTGTCAGAAGGTTCCAGTTAGCCAGTTAGTTGGTTCCAGTCAGTTCCAGTTAGCCTGTTAGTTAGTTCCAGTTAGCCTTATTTGTCTATGTTTATGAAGGCGACAAAAGGCAAAGTTACCTGTAACAAGTGTCTCCCCCAAAGGTTGAAAGAGTGACAGAGCCAAAATCAAGGTACATTATAGGTAATTTAGATGTTTTGGAAAGATGTCTGGTGTGCTTGTCAAGTGTAGATAAATGAGTAGGAGGAGGAGGTGTTTGTGAGAGTTAGCTGTGAAGCACAAATAGAAACAGTGGGGGAAGCCAGGCAAAAGAAACAGGAGCTCCAGCAACTCCTTATCATATGTTGAGATAACTTGGAAAAGTAGACAGAATGAATATAAACACCATATGAGGAGGAACACTTTATTGACAACGTTTCACAGATAACCTGAAGAAGCTATCTGGGAAACGTTGTCAATAAAGTGCTCCTCCTCATATGGTGTTTATATCCTTATCATATACCTATGTGGCCTTCCCTGGGTACTGCCCTGCTCGATTGGTGCCTGTTAGTTGGTTCCAGTCAGTTCCAGTTAGCCAGTTAGTTGGTTCCACTTAGGCTATTTTAGTCAGTCGGCATTGTCAGTTGGGTAACCAGTACAATTTGTTCCTAGTAATGTCAACTAACCAGTTAACCAGTGCAGTCAGCCAGTTAGCCCTACAACCAGTCAGCCTGTTTGCCAGTCAGTCAGTTTCAGCCAATTAGCCTGGTAACCAGTTGGACAGTTTCTCTCAGCCAGTTAGCCAGTTATCCATTCAAATAATTAGCCAACAAGCTTTCCTTCATCCTATGACTTAGACTGCTTCAAACTTCGTGTGTCCAGGCATTTTGACTCCAACGTCCATTGAATTTGGCTCTGTCACTCTTTTGGCTTTGGGGGAGACACTCGCTTCAGGCAACCTGCCTTTTGTCTCCTTCATACGCATAGACAAAAACAAACAAGTCTACAGCCAGCCAGTTATCAGTTATCCAGTCAGACAGATATCGAATCATCTCATTTTCCATTCAGCCAGTTAGTTGTATAGTATAGTCAGTCAGCCAGTTAAACAATCATCTAGTTTAGTTATCCAGTCAGCCAGTTATTCCAATCACCCAGTATAGTACAGTCAGTCAGCCAGTTATACAAAAACATCTAGTTTAGTTATCCAGTCAGCCAGTTATTCCAATCACCCAGTATAGTACAGTCAGTCAGCCAGTTAAAAAACAAAACATCTAGTTTAGTTATCCAGTCAGACAGTTAACTAGTCAACAGGTATACCAGCCAGTCAATTAATCAGCCAAATAGCCGAGCCAGTCAAGCAACTGGCCAACAAGAGGCAGTCAGTTAGCCCTACAGACCGACCGACTGTTACGGTTCTCTATCAAACTCAAGGGGGGCGGGAGGAATTGGTTAGAGTTCGGTGTTTTTCTTGTTTTGTTTTCGTGGTAGAGGTTGTTTACGCAGGGAAGTGTGTGTATGTGTGTGTGTGTGTGTGTGTGTGTGTGTGTGTGTGTGTGTGTGTGTGTGTGTGTGTGTGTGTGTGTGTGTGTGTGTGTGTGTGTGTGTTACCAGGCTTTATAAACCCAAACTAGGCTAATGGGGCGAATGTCTGAAGATATCCAAACTAATGAGGCTAAACATGAGGGAGAAGGAGGTCCAGATTAAACACCTCCTTAAACGAATTCAAGTGGGTCGGTAAAGAATGATTTTTTTTTTTTTTTTTTTTTTTTTTTTTTTTTTTGTCAATACGTAAATTGTAGAGTCTATTGCTATCAGCCAGGCAGCCATTACAGTCAGTTTATCCAGTCAAACAGTCAGCCACTTAACCAGTTATACGGTCCAGTCAAGCACCTGGCCAATACAAGACAGTCACTTAGCCCAACAGATCGGCCGACAGTTACCCTTGACAGTCAGTACATTAGTCCGAGACAGTCAGTACATTTAAGGGGAGATGGACCGGTTTTTCTGGATATCCTTCTCCTGCGTGTTTAGCCCCATTAGTTTCCATATTTTTAGACGTTCGGCCCATTAGTTTGGCGATTTTAAGACCTTTCGCCCTTTTTCTTTGTCAATATTAAAACTTTTAATGTCAATTAGGTGTCGATATTTTCCTGGTGAGCGATAGCGAGCCTGTAATTTAGGAGAAACCGGCCTTCGGCCAGGAAATTTTTCTACCGAAAAATGTACAAATATATCTTGAAGGGGTATCCTGGATTTTTTGTTATAGAGGTCTAGGGAGGAAACTCTAGAACCAACTCTATAATTATAGCCTAAATGAAAAAAATAAATAAAAATTAACCATCCCCCTTAACCCAGACAGTCAGTAGTACATTCATCAAACTCGTAGGGGGTCGGGGAGAAATGCTCGTTTTAGTGGATATTCTTTCTTTCGGTCTTTAGAATTTTTAGGCTTTGAAATTTACAGCCCATTTGTTCTAGCCTTTTTTGAGTAACAGAGGTTAGGGTTCACGATGCTTGACCTACTTACTTGGAACAGAGTATAGTTATTTAAGGGGAGGTATTTAGTTTGTTCCCTAGACCTCCATCAAGCATAAAATTACAACCCCTTTGAGTCCATTTCAAGATATATTTGTACATTTTTCGGTAGAAAAATTTCCCGGCCGAAGGCCGGTTCCTCTTAAATTACAGGCTCGCTATCGCTCGCCAGGATAAAATTGACACCTGAATAGCACGAAAGGTCTTAATAGTGGCACCAAGATGGCGGTGGGAGGTTGGGTAATCTCAGTTTACTACAGGGGCTCCATTCGGGTCATTCCCATCAAAACCCACCAAAACGGAGAAACATTCGCTACTCACTATCCAAGACGTCCATTTCCCTCACACAACCAGTATTTCGGCGTTGCGAGCTATATTTCGAAGATATTTGTTTTTCCGGATTATGCGTATTAAGTACATTCTTATATATTATTTTAATGTATTATTTTTGAGCCCGTTATACATGCCTTTTCTGGACGTTCTGTGAATAATCAACATACTAACGATTACCTGATGGATACTGTATTTAATATTTATTTAATCAATAAATTCATGATTAATTGAAGTTCGTTGGTTGCCTACTAAAAATACTAACACAAATAAGTAAATACAGAATAATAATTATGTTTTTTCCACCTACCAACTTCACATATAATAATAATAATAATAATAATAATAATAATGTAATAATAATAATAATAACAATAATAATGATGGTTACGAAAATCAGGTACATTACACTTATTCTCACGAAAATCCCCAAAACGGACAAATTGGCTCCGTCACTTAACAAGGCGCTCATTTCCCTTCAACAAGCAGACTGTGACTTTCTGCACTTGAGGAGCCGACATTATACACCCATTAGAGATTATTTAACCCTTGTAGTACCAGTGACGTCCTTTTCATTACATACCGGCAACTATTAGAATATTGTATTCAGCTTAGGAAGGACCTGTGGCAATATTAAGGCTTCAAACTATCTCAACCCACCCTTTCAACTATCACAGATCCTGCTTAAGCTGCATAATATCGTGTAAATATAGCTAGCATATAATATAACAGACGTCGCTGGTACTCAAGGGGTTAAGGAGGGAAGGGTCTATTTGTTGGTCGATTCGGGTATTTATATATTATAATGTCCTCCCTAGACCTCCATCAAGTTTAAGGGGAGGTTTCTAGTTTGTTTCCTACTCCTCCAGCAATCTTAAAATTTCACCCCCTTGATCCCCTTTCAAGATAAATTTGTACATTTTTCGGTAGAAAAATGTCCCGGCCGAAGGCCGATTACTCTTAGATTACAGGCTCGCTATCGCTCGCCAGGATAAAATAGACACCTAAATGGCACGAAAGGTCTTAAAATTGACAGAATGGGGCGGAAATTCTTAAAATCACCAAACTAATGGGGCAAACGTCTTAAAATCTCAAAAGCAATGGGGCTAAACATGTGGGAGAAAGGGGTCCAGAAAAAAATCACTCAAGTCGATATCTCCCCTTAAACATACACCCATATGTAAAAAGCATACCTGGTGTATCTATTTATGAAACGCAAAATATGACTATCTATCTATCTATCATAAGCAATGTAGTACTTGATATAATTTCCCCAGGCCAGCTGTTTGTTGTTGTTGTTGTTGGTGTTGTTGTTGTTGTTGTTGTTGTTGTTGTTGTTGTTGTTGTTGTTGTTGTTGTTGTTGTTGTTGTTGTTGTTGTTGTTTCGGGTGAGAAGATCGTTTACTACATACAGGTGGCTGGGTGGCTGTGGGGAATTTCAACGCCTAATATATACCGAGCCTGCCTTGTTTATAGTGAGGTGGTGGTGTGTTCTGGGTTTTCTCTCTCTCTCTCTCTCTCGAGAGAGAGAGAGAGAGAGAGAGAGAGAGAGAGAGAGACGAGAGAGAGAGAGAGAGAGAGAGAGAGAGAGAGAGAGAGAGAGAGAGAGAGAGAGAGTGTGAGAAGTGCAGGGAGATAAATTATTTTTGCAACCTACAGTATATAACAGGTCTACCAACAAAAAAGAATGTGATTTTTATCAAAAAAATATACGCATGAAATATATATATATATATATATATATATATATATATTGTATGTGTTTGACAGCGTAAAGCAACTACAATGAAGAGCAATATAAGATTATTATATACCAAAATCCAATTTGAGGAAGCCTAGCAGACGCAGCCAGAACAGGAGGAAGTGTAGGAGACTGATAATGACAGAGAGGCTCACGGCAAAGTTAAATTAACCCTGTGTATCAGATCAGTTTTTTTTTTTTTTTTTTTTTTTTTAAGGTTTTTTGTTCTGTTTCCAGTTTAACCCCCTCTATTCCGGCGACGTCTTTCTAGTTGTGTATTTGCTATATTTAGACCATTTTATGCAGCTTAAGAAGGATCTGTGGTAGTAAAAAGGGTTAAGTGAGATAGTAAGAAGCCTTTTAATTGGTGGAGGCCCTTATTAAGCGGAATAAAATTGTATAAGCATAGCTAGAATAAAATAAAAAAAGACGTCGCCGGTAATGAAGGGGTTAAAGAGGCGTTTTCAGAGTTCGAAGGCATAACTGATACATGTCTGATGATAATGGCTTAATTTACGAGAACAATCTGTACGAGATTGTTTTTAAATTTATGAGAATATTCTGTACGAGATTGTTTTTAACTCCAGGATAATAAACCACATACTTCCTCTCCTACTCCTTCTCTTCTTCCTTCTTTTCTTCTTCGTTTTCTTCGTCTTCTTCTTCTTCCTCTTCGTCTTCTTCGTCTTCTTATTCTTCTTCTTCTTATTCTTCTTATTCTTATTCTTCTTCTTCCTCCTCTATTGAATCAAAACACGCCTTCAATCGTTTTGAGAACATTTGGAACAGACATTGTGAACTGTGATACAATTGAGACTTTCAAGAACCGTATAGGCAAATACTTGGCCAATATCGCTCAGTTAAGACCATTTCTTTCAGAATAACTCCACATATTGCAATATATATCACAAGTCTGCATACTCTTTTACCCATGGCCGAAATTATGTATATATTTTTGTTCCCCAAGATCTTAGATGTAGAGTGAACGTAGACTGATAGTTAATATCCTTTCATCTTATCATAGCCGAAATTCCATATTAGTTTTTCCATACTGCTTGATTTATTTTTCCAACTGTGTCCACGCCAACCTAAGTTGTATATTTAGTTTATCTTGTAATTTGTCCTTTTCCTCTGCTTAATGACTATCAACATCATTATCATTAGTTATATATTATCATGCAATATCATCAACATTATCGATATTTGGTGATGGGCTGGTCTATCAGAGTGAGAACTGAGCGATCTCTGCCATACCCATAGCTTACTCTGACTGTTCCTTTAACTTATATATTTTCTAGATCTCAAGTGACGGCGTCTTTTCCGTGGATTGACCTCCCAATCTACCAAGATTGGAAGCCAAAGCGTCACATTTTTCCCTTGCCCCTCAACTTTCTCTTCATAATTGCTGAGGGGCACAGGGCCCTGGGTGGGGCTTTGGTTTCCCGGGCGTTTCTGCACCCTCCTCAGCTCCCCGCCATGGAGTGGCTTCGGTCACCCAGGCTTTATTGTGGTCGGCAAGGAGGGTTCTGTGGGGGCACTCGGTTATGGCCTGGGAATTACTCGGGGCCTTGGGGCTGTTCGGCCAGGCAGCTTGGGGAACAACAACAACAACAACATTATCGATATTATCAAGACTATACTTTTAGTATCATTTTGTTTTCCCTTTCATATAAATAATTAATCTTATCCTTGTACAACCCCCTACCCTTCTGGTGTGTTCATTACGCCTATTACAAAATATAATGGAAAATACACACACGCGCGCGAGCGCGCAAGAATTAAAACACAATAAATAAAAACTAGACACCCTGGTAATTAAATGGTTATCGTAATGAATAAATAATAACCTAGCGGGCGATAATAACCAGGTAGAGGTGGGCCAAGATAAACAATTTAATTAAGGATCATAAGAAGGGTGTGTGTGGGGGTGTGTGGGTGTGTGTGTGTGTGTGTGGGTGTGTGTGTGTGTGTTGGAGGTGGTTGTGATAATTGGCTGAGGACTCTTAACCCCTTCTGTACCGCGACGTTTTTTTTTATTTTCATTTTTTATTCTAGCTATATTTAGACGACTTTGTGCTGTTTAAGACGGATCTGTGGTAGTGAAAAGGGTTAAGTGAGATAGTTCGAAGCCTGTTAATTGCTGGAGGCCTTTTATGTATTGAATAAAATCGCCTAATAGTGGCCAGAATAAAGTTGAAAGGACGTCGTCGGTACAGAAGGGGTTAATATTTGTATCTGGTTCGTTTACTGCGAACCTCCGTCCTTTTAACGTAATTGTGGCTACTCTTAGACGATTGTCTTCAGTTAACAAAGGGCCTCCAGCAATTAGCAGTCTTCGAACTATATCACTTCACCCTTTTTACTACCTCAGATCCTTCTTAAGATGCACAAAATCGTCAAAATATATAGCAAGACTAAAATTAAAGAGACGTCGCCGGTACAGAAGGGGTTAAGAATCCCCAGCCACCCCCTACCTCTCAATAACCCTTTGTTCAACAGAGGAAGGATGGGGTGGATCTGGCAGGGTTACCTACGTTGACTATACTCTCTCTCTCTCTCTCTCTCTCTCTCTCTCTCTCTCTCTCTCTCTCTCTCTCTCTCTCTCTCTCTCTCTCTCTCTCTCTCTCTCTCTCTCTCTCTCTCTCTCTCTCTCTCTCTCTCTCTCTCTCTCTCTCTCTCTCTCTCTTCCCTTCTTACATTTCTCGCCTATTCTCGTTATCTGTTTCCCTAGTTCCCTTTCTCTACCCCCCCCACCCCCCTCACCCCCTCGTATATCTTTATGATTGATTATTTCCTCTTCTTATTTTCTTCGTCTCCAACACTCTTTTTCTTTTGTATTTCCTCTCGCTTTATCCTCTCATATTTTCTCTTTCTTTTCTTTCTCTACGCTGTTTATATATTTCCTCCTACTCTATCCTCTCACTTTATTATCTCTCGTTTCTTTTCCTACAGTTTTGTTTATATTGCCTCATAATCTGTCCTCTCATTATTTTCTTTTTCGTTTCGTTCCTAACATATTTGTTTTTCTTCTCTCTCTATCCTCTCATTAGTTTCTCTTTCGTTTCTTTTCTAACACCTTTCTCTCTCTCTCTCTCTCTCTCTCTCTCTCTCTCTCTCTCTCTCTCTCTCTCTCTCTCTCTCTCTCTCTCTCTCTCTCTCTCTCTCTCTCTCTCTCTCTCTCTCTCTCACTCACTCACTCACTCACTCACTCACTCACTCACTCACACTCTCTCACTCTCTCTCTCTCTCTCTCTCTCCTCTCATTTGTTCTCTTTCGCCTATATCTTCCCTTGTTTCACTCTTGGACAATATAAAGTCACCATTGCTTTTCCCTCCGTATCTCGTGACGAATAAAAACACCATATGAGGAGAAGCACTTTATTGACAACGTTGTTATCATTCATTAGGAGGTGTTAATAAAGGGTTAATGCAATCCCACACGACCGATTTTTCCGTCAATTTTCGATAAACACGTTTGATCTACTAGCGTTTGGTATTTTCGCATTGGAATCGACAACTACTGTAGATCTTATGATATATAACTTTACTGAAGAAGATGCCAGACCACAATTCCCAGAAAACGAATTGTCGGAAAAAGCGCTCGTGTAACCCCGGTGGTAATAGATTTTTTGTTTTGTTTCGCAATACAGTAGTTCCTAATATTAATCCACGGATCTAGATTAGCTATACATACAGGTAAGGCTTGGTATATCCTAATTAGGATAGACAACGCTCTAAAATATTTATACGATCAGCTGAGGCATGTAATAGCTATGATCGGCAAGCTAAACAATAGATAAAAGATCGGCTAAGGCAAATGTTAGCTAATTATAGATATAGCTCTAAACTATATATAAGATCAGCTAAGGCATATATATTACCTATGATCGACAAGCTTTAAAATATATATATGATAAGCTAAGGCATATAATAGCTATGATCGACAAGCTTTAAAATATATATAAGAACAGCTAAGGCATATATATTTCCTATGATCGACAAGCTTTAAAATATATATATGATAAGCTAAGGCATATATTAGCTATAATAGACGAAGCTCTTAAAATATATATAAGAGCAGTTATGGCATATGTTAGCTACGATAGGCAAAGCTATATAATAGCTATACAATCAGCTAAGGCATATGTTAGCCATGATCGACACATCTCTAAAATAGATATAGGATCAGCTAAGGCATATAATAGCTATGATAGACAAGCTTCAAAATATATATAACATCAGCTAAGGTATTACATTATACATATATAAAATAGATATAAGATCAGCTACGGCATATATAAATTAGCTATGATAGAAAAAGCTTTAAGGGGGAGGTAGTTGATATTTCTGGAACCCCTTCTACCTCATGTTTAGCCCTATTAGTTTTGAGATTTAAGGACGTTCGCCCCATTAGTTTGTCGATTTTAAGACCTCTCATCCCGTTGTTTTAGCAACATCAAGACCTTTCGTGCCATTTAGATGTTTTTTTTCTGGCGAGCGATAGCGAGCGTGAAATTTTGGTGGCTGGAACATTTTTCTAGTGAAAAATGTACAAATTAATCTCGGAGAGGGATATTCACAATAAATAATTAAGCTTGACGGAGGTCTAGGAAGGAAAGTAAAACAATGGTAAATATTTAGATAAATATACTAATACGAGAATAATACCCTACCGGTACCCCTTTATAATACCCTACCCCTTTATAATACCCTACCCCTTTATAATACCCTACCCCTTTATAATACCGTACCCCTTTATAATACCCTACCCCTTTATAATACCCTACCCCTTTATAATATCCTACCCCTTTATAATACCCTACCCCTTTATAATACCCTACCCCTTTATAATACCCTACCCCTTTATAATACCCTACCCCTTTATAATACCGTAGCCCTTTATAATACCGTAACCTATAATACCGTACCCCTTTATAATACCCTACCCCTTTATAATACCCTACCCCTTTATAATACCCTACCCCTTTATAATACCGTACCCCTTTATAATACCCTACCCCTTTATAATACCGTACCCCTTTATAATACCCTACCCCTTTATAATACCCTACCCCTTTATAATACCCTACCCCTTTATAATACCCTACCCCTTTATAATACCGTACCCCTTTATAATACCCTACCCCTTTATAATACCCTACCCCTTTATAATACCCTAGCCCTTTATAGTACGTACAAGATCAGATACGGCATATGCAATCAGATAAGCGATAATAAGTGAGAGATCTGTTGCGTGTGAGCCGATGCAAGTACCTGTGTGCTTATTTACGGTTGCTCTTATGTTCTTGTAGTAGAGAAGAACAAAAACAAAACGCACACACACACACACACACACACACACTCTCTCTCTCTCTCTCTCTCTCTCTCTCTCTCTCTCTCTCTCTCTCTCTCTCTCTCTCTCTCTCTCTCTCTCTCTCTCTCTCTCTCTCTGTGGTGAACGTTGAAATTTCCTAAGATGGACATTTCAGAGAAGGGAGAGATGGATAGAATGTGTTCCACTTTAGAGTTTAGATACACAGACTTACACATTTACACAGATACTCAGACCACACAGACCTTACGGTCCCTATCAGGTGGTCCGGCCTTAATACTACTAGACAGAGACACTTTATAGTAGAAGAATAGGACAGCAAAGTAAAAGAGAGAGAGAGAGAGAGAGAGAGAGAGAGAGAGAGAGAGAGAGAGAGAGATAACAAGAGAATAAATTAAAACAAACGAAATACAAATAGCGAGACACGGCAATCCCGATATGCAAATGAAGCTCTCTATCTATTTATTTATGTATCTATCTAGCTATCTATTGCTTCATCACCACTATCTTAATACCTCCCCATCATTTATCACATTTCTCTTCCGCTCATCATCCTTGTTTTTGTGTATGTCCCGCATTATATCATGGAGCTTCATTTGCATATTGGGATTGGTTTGTCTCGCTATTTTTATTTCGTTTCTGTTTTCATTTATTCTCTCTCTCTCTCTCTCTCTCTCTCTCTCTCTCTCTCTCTCTCTCTCTCTCTCTCTCTCTCTCTCTCTCTCCATTTATCGTTTATATATTTTCTTGATTTCTCCTATTACTTTTATCTTTCATGTTCTGTTCTTGTTCGTCACACTCACTCACTCACTTTGTCTATCTATCAGTGTGTGTGTGTAATATTAATAATAATAATAATAATAATAATAATAATCTGTATATTCCCAATGTGTGTGTGTATATACATTTCATCCAACAGCTTATCACCGACTGAATAATGTTATAGCCGTCATAAAGCATAAAGACACATTAATTAAGATCCGTCCACTCTGTATTTATTTATGGACTACATTATCGCTGTTATTTGCATTATTCACAGGAGATCTAGTTATATTTATCCTATTAATATGTCTTGGTTTATTTATTAATATGTCTTGGTTTATTTATTAATATGTCTTGGTTTATTTATTGCTCTTTCTTCCTCTTCCTCCATTAATTTGCAATGTTTTTTTTATCGTCGTGTTTAATAAGAGCTGGAATATAATTTGAAAGACGTCGCTGGTACAGATGGGGTTGGGTTTGTTTAGGCTAGCATTATGCGAGTTTACTGGGCCTAAGAAAGATATGTGGGCATTAAAGGGTTAATCGAGAGAGTTCGTACACCACTCGATCCCTAGAGATCCTTCCTAAGCTCAATCTTTCTTCTACTCTACAAGTAAGGTCTGGAGCTCTTTTCTGCAATCGCCTTTCCCTCCTCCTATGACTTAAAACTGCTTCAAGCTCCGTGTGTCCATACATTTTGATTCTAAAGTACCTTGAATTTAGCTCTGTGTCATTCTTTCAACTTTGAGGGGGACATTTGTTACAGGCATCTTTGCCATTTGTCTTATTCATACTCATTGAAAACAATATATAGATAATTAAATAAAATCGTCCAATGATATACACATTCAAATATTATTAGCGTCATTATATACTAATGGTTCAGTGCATTACTTTTATTACCTCGTCCTCCATGTATCATCAGAGTGTTGCATAATGAGCTTCTAGTGCATTCTTTCATATCGCTCTTACTGTACTTTTCGGACAACATAATTATACGGAAGGATTATATTTTACTTTTATCTCTTTTTTTTTTTTAAAGTTTCTCAACTTTAAAAGTCTTCTGTAGCCCAAACTACAAGTCCAAATTAATTCTACTTGGTGCCATTAGATTCCTCTCGCCCAACAGCTTCCATACATGGTCGTAGATTCCATTTTCGACCAGCCTTCCGCCCAGAATCAAACAATATTTTTTAAAAACACCTGGGTTTTAGTCCAGGCGAATCCGAGTACCTTGGCAGTTCATGTTCGAATTTTGTGTTTTCAAGGGTATATATGGATTCGTCTCGTCGTTGCGATAACAACGGTATATGATTTTTCCAATTTAGACCATGTTTATTCCCAATAGACCCAATTTTGATTTAGATCAATTATTAAGCCCAATAGGCCTAATTTTTTATTGTGAAATCCTCCAAATCACCCATGGACGGGTTATTTATGTATGGATTTTGCTCCAATTTGTACCACAAGTACATTTTGACCCGCTTGAATCCAATGGCACAAACATAATTGAAATCGGACCGTTACTTTAAGATTTCGATTTTGATTTGACCTCCCGAAACGGCCAAAATGAGCCATTTTTCAACTTTAAAAGTCTTCTGTAGCCCAAATTACAAGTCCAAATTAATTCTACTTGGTGCCATTAGATTCCTCTCGCCCAACAGCTTCCATTCATGGTCGTAGATTCCATTTTCGACCAGCCATTCGCCGAAAATCAATCAATATTTTTAAAAAACACCTGGGATCCAGGCGAATCCGAGTACCTTGGCAGGTCATGTTCGAATTTTGTGTTTTCAAATGTGTATATGGATTCGTCTCGTCGTTGCGATAACAACGGTATATGATTTTTCCAATTTAGACCATGTTTAGGCCCAATAGACCCAATTTTGATTTTGATCAATTATTAAGCCCAATAGGCCTAATTTTTATTGTGAAATCCTCCAAATCACCCATGGACGGGTTATTTATGTATGGATTTTGCTCCAATTTGTACCACAAGTACATTTTGACCCGCTTGAATCCAATGGCACAAACATAATTGAAATCGGACCGTTACTTTAAGATTTCGATTTTGATTTGACCTCCCGAAACGGCCAAAATATGCCATTTTTCAACATTTAAAGTCTTCTGTAGCCCAAATTACAAGTCCAAATTAATTATACTTGATGCCATTAGATTCCTCTCGCCCAACAGCTTCCATACATGGTCGTAGATTCCATTTTCGACCAGCCATTCGCCGAGAATCAAACAATATTTTTTAAAAACACCTGGGTCCAGGCGAATCCGAGTACCTTGGCAGTTAATGTTCGAATTTTGTTTGTTCAAGAGTATACATGGATTCGTCTCGTCGTTGCGATTCCAACGGTATATGATTTTTCCGAATTAGATAATTTTTGAGGCCCAATAGGCCCAATTTTGATTTAGACCAATTATTAAGCCCAATAGGCCTAATTTTTATTTTGAAATCCTCTAAATCCCCCATGGACGGGTTATTTATGTATGGATTTTGCTCAAATTTGTACCACAAATACATTTTGACCCGCTTGAATCCAATGGCACAAACATAATTGAAATCGGACCATTACTTTAGGATTTCGATATTGATTTGACCTACCGTAACGGCCAAAATGAGCCGTTTTTCAACTTTAAAAGTCATCTGTAGCCTAAACTACAAGTCCAAATTAATTCTACTTGGTGCTATTATATTTTTATCGTCCAACAGCTTCCATACATGGTCGTAGATTGCATTTTCGACCATCCATTCGCCCAGAATCATATATATTTCTCAAAATTTACCCGTTTCTTTTTTTAGCCCAGGCGAAAATGAGTACCTTGGCAGGTCATGTTCGAATTTTGTGTTTTTCAAGGTTATATATGGATTTGTCTCGTCGTTGCGATTCCAACGGTATATGATTTCTTTGATTTAGATAATTGTTGAGGCCCAATAGGCCTAATTTTGATTTAGACCAATTATTAAGCCCAATGGGCCTAATTTTGATTTTGAAATCCTCTATTTCACGTTATTCTAGCTACTATTATACGATATTATTCAGTTTAACAAGGCCCTTCAGAAAATAACAGGCTTCGAACTATCTCACTTAACCCTTGTTACTACCACAGATTCGTTTTAAACTGCATAAAATCTTCTAAATCTACCTAGAGTAAAATTTAAAAGACGTCACCGGTACAGAAGGGGTTAAGGGGGGTATGGCTTATTTATTGGTCGATTAAATAATATATCTTAATATATTTTTAGTTACCTCCCCATACCTCCATCAAGATTAAAAAGACTTCCCTTCTACATAAATTTGTACATTTTTCGGTAGAAAATTGTCCCGGCCGAAGGGCGCTATCTCCTAAATTACTGGCTCGCTATCGCTCGCCAAGGAAAAATCAACACCTGAATTGCACGAAAGGTATTAATAACGACAAAGAAATGGGTCGAAAGCTTTTAAAATCACCAAACTAATGGGGCGAACGGTTTAAAATCTCAATAGCAATGGGGCTAAACATGAGGGAGAAGGGGGTCCAAAGAAAAAACAAACTTAAGTGAAAATCTGGCCTTATAAGTGGGTAATTGTGAATGAAGGGAGGGAGGGAGGGAGGGAGGGATATCAGAGGGAAAATGTTACGCCCGAGGAGGAAGAGAAAGTACGGTACGTTATAATGATGTGGGTCCCTTACTGGGCTCTGGTCTTTGGCTCTCTCTTTCTTTCGCTCTCTTGCTCTCGCTCCCTCTCTCTTTCTTTTTCTCTTGCTTTATCTCTCTCTCTCTCTAATGCATCTATCTATCTAACTCCCTCCCTCTCTCTTTTTCTCACTATCTCTCTCACTCTCTCTCTCTCTCTCTCTTACTACTCCCACTTTGTTTATTGTTGTACCCCCCCCCCCCCTTTCTCTGACTCTCGTTCTTGTTCTCTCTCTCTCGCTCTCGTTCTCGTTATCTCTCTCTCTCTCTCTCTCTCTCTCTCTCTCTTTGTCGTTCTCTCTCTCTCTCTCTCTCTCTTTGTCGTTCTCTCTCTCTCTCTCTCTCTCTCTCTCTCTCTCTCTCTCTCTCTCTCTCTCTCTCTCTTTAACCGGTTCTCCTATCCTACTTTCCCCTTTTCTCTCTCTCTCTCTCTCTCTCTCTCTCTCTCTCTCTCTCTCTCTCTCTCTCTCTCTCTCTCTCTCTCTCTCTCTCTCTCTTTAACCGGTTCTCCTCTCCTACTTTCTCTTGCTGCTTCCGAGTTCAGTATTGCTTTCGATTTACTTTAGTTTCAATCCGATTAACCCATTGCTCTTCTATTCAAGTTAGGTAAATATGAATTTCTGCAACTTAGGAAAGACCTCTCAGAGTGTGAAAGGTTATGGAGAGTTGTGATAATGCCTTTGATCACCGGAGAGCCTTTCCAAGCTGGCTAAAATCATCCAGCAGTATCAAATTGTTAAAGTGGAGAAATCTGTCATCTATATTTTAATTCCTAGTGATTTTCCTCATTTAAGTACAGTCATCTGGCATTTAAGTACAATCATCTGGCATTTAAGTACAGTCATCTGGCATTAGGCTTTTAAAAATATTGAAATTATTGTTTTATTCAAAGGGTTAACCCTATCAGCCACCAGGGATAGCCGTTTAGTATTCAGAAATAGAAATCTCTTAATCACTTCTCCAACACTATTTTCTGCTCACAGCTCGCTCAAAGACAACTGCAGAGGTTGAAGTAACTAAACTAATGGTTTATAAACACCCCTGATAGTCACAAATTATTTTGGATATCTTAGAAAGGGTGCAAATCCCGTACTTGCTCGCGAAAGGGTAAATATCTTGAGATGTTTTGTCCTTGACGACTTTCCGTAACGATGTCTCCCTCACAACCTGGAATATGACCTGGAATATGACTTGACTTTACTGCGTTGAGCGGTTAAGGCTATTGGGCAATCTTCAAGCCTAGGTTCGAAGGTAGAAGTTGGAATATAAAAAACAGATATAAACAAGTAAATATAGATGTAAACACGACCGATTTCATAATATTCATTGACCTTTCATCTACTGTGCTACCAGTCATCGTAAATCTTCCACGCCACCTCTACTCGTGTTGCAGGTATTAATGAATGAATGGCGTGAAGGAGAACCACACGTGACTGGGAGACACATCAGGTGAGGTATATGTGTGTGTGGGGGGGGGGGGGTCATTAGCGAGGTTATTGGTTTTGAACACCTTATTAAAGTAAGTATTGGGTTGGGTAAGAGGATTCGAACCCACTCACTCCAGGTATATTTGGGAGAGTCGGGTACCGTAACCACTCGGCCATGAGCGGATATAAGGAAAGCAACCTTAGTTCTTATTTGAGGAACCAGGTTTTTTAGTCTCGTGGAGGACTATGCCTTCGAACACGTGGTGAGTTTATTAGACTTCGACCATGACTATTTTTTTTAGCCAACCTGTCGTACTTAAGGGGAGGTATTTAGTTTGTTCCCTAGACCTCCATCAAGCTTAAAATTACACCCCCTTGAGTCCCTTTCAAGATTAATTTGTACATTTTTCGGTAGAAAAATTTCCCGGCCAAAGGCCGGTTCCTCTTAAATTACAGGCTCGCTACCGCTCGCCAGGATAAAATCGACACCTGAATTGCACGAAAGGTCTTAATATGGGGTGAAAGTTCTTAAAATCGCTAAACTAATGGGGCAAACGTTTTATAATATCAAAAGCAATGGGGCTAAACATGAGGGAGAAAGGGGTCAAGCAAAGAATCCCTCAAGTGGAGACCTCCCCTTAATCGTCCATAGTTGATATAAGTATTGGGTGGTGAGCAGTAGATGGAGATCCTAAGATGATTCATTCATTTATTTTACGGGGTTAGTTATTTTACGGGGTTAGTTATTTTACGGGGTTAGTTATTTTACGGGGTTAGTTATTTTACGGGGTTAGTTAATTGAGTCTTGTTTTGTTATTACTATTATTATTATTGTTATTATTGTTATAATTATCCCTCCCCCAGGTTAAGGGGTGGGGTTTTTTTTTCTGGACCCCCTTCTCCCTCATGTCTAGCCACATTAGTTTTGACATTTCAAGAGGCTTGGCCCATTTTTTGGCGATTTTAAGTTCTTTCGCCCCAGTTATTTGTCAATAATAAGACCTTTCCTGTCATTTAGGTGTCGATTTTTCCTAGCGAGCGATAGCGAGCCTGTAATTTAGGAACAAGTGGCCATCGGCCGGGACATTTTTCTACTGAAAAATTAAAAAAAAATCTCGAACGGGGGTCTTTGCGATGTTCTATTAAGTTATATATATATATATATATATATATATATATATATATATATATATATATATATATATAGAGAGAGAGAGAGAGAGAGAGAGAGAGAGAGAGAGAGAGAGAGAGAGCAAATATTTAGACGGATGCCTATAGAATGATTGTCAGCGGAACCATCGAGCGACTAACAGCCTCCTTAACCACACCATTGTCTGATTGGCTACCGGAACTGATTGGTTGGTTGGGGGTGGGGGTGGGGGGGGGGGGGTAATCGATTGTTTAGCCACCCCAGTGATTTTGGGATTTGTAGTAGTATAATCTCTCTCTCTCTCTCTCTCTGTCTCTGTCTCTGTCTCTGTCTCTCTCTCTCGCTCTCTCTCTCTCTCTCTCTCTCTCTCTCTCTCTCTCTCTCTCTCTCTCTCTCTCTCTCTCTCTCTCTCTCTCTCTCTCTCTCTCTCTCTCTCTCTCTCTCTCTCTCTCTCTCTCTCTCTCTCTCAGTGGCTTTAAGATGACGCCTTGTCCTCCATAATTTTCAGATTTGCAAAGGCTCATGGTAGTCCAAAGGTTAACTGGAAAGGCTCATGGTAGTCCAAAGGTTAACTGGAAAGGCTCATGGTAGTCCAAAGGTTAACTGGAAAGGCTCATGGTAGTCCAAAGGTTAACTGCAAAGGCTCATGGTAGTCCAAAGGTTAACTGGAAAGGCTTTACTAGTTTAGAGAGTTCCTTCGTAATCTGGATAAAACCGTCTTGCGGTAACCAGAAATGTTCCAATAATCCTTTTAATTGTTGCTCTGTTTATTTATTTATTTGTTGTCAGGTGTTTTCAAATTAATGTGATTGTCTTCGTAATTTGGACGTTTTACTATAGGTTCCTGGTGGTTGGCGATATTTTAATTTTCAGTGCGGGTGATTTATTTATTTTTATTTTTTTTTCTGGCTACTATTAGAAGATTTTGTTCCGTTTTACGATGGACCTCCAGCGATTAACCCTCTGAGGATCCATGACGCACTTATTTGTTTTGTTTTCTGACTATTATTAGACGATTTTATACAGATTAGGAAGGGTATATTGGAAGTCAGAGGGTTGATTGAGATAGCCTTTACCCTTGTAACACCCACAGATCCTTCCTAAGCTGCATAAAATCGTCTAATGATAGCCAAAATAAAACATACTAAAACGCGTCAGAGCTTCAAAGGGTTAAACGGCTACAGTCTATCTAAATTAACCCATATAGCTAACACCGATCCTTCCTAAGCTGCATAAAATCGAATGAATATAGCTAGAATAATACAAAAAATGCCATCTGGAAGCAAACCGACTATAGTTGAATGAGTGGGTGAGTAAGTGACTGAATTCGGTACTGACTGTTGAGATTGACTGAGAAGGCATAGGTTACTGACTGGTTTAAATGAGTGTGTGGTTCTTTTTGCGCTGACTGTTGGAACTCCTTGACTGAGAGAGAGAGAGAGAGATTGAGATTGAGAGAGATTGACTGAGAAGGTGTAGGTTACTGACTGGTTGAATGAGTGTGTGTGTAGTTCTAAGCGCCGAGTGGTGGAACTCCATGACTGAGAGAGAAAGAGTGTGTATATGTGTGTGTGTGTGTGTGTGTGTGTGTGTAATAGTGAGAGTGAGAAAGAGAGAGACTAGCTATAGAGATATAGAGACTAGCTACTAGAGATATGTAAGTGGATGATTTAGTGAGGGGTTCGTGACTGGCCCTCTTAATTAACTAATGCAACTCTCTGACTGTGTGTGTGTGAGAGAGAGAGAGAGAGAGAGAGAGAGAGAGAGAGAGAGAGAGAGAGAGAGAGAGAGAGAGAGAGAGAGAGAATAGAACGACAGACAGACAGCCAAACAGACAGACAGAAGAGAGCCTGAGGAAGTGAGATAGTGTATGCGTGAGTGAGTGTGTGTGGATGGTTGAGTGAGTGATTGGTTGGAGAGAGTGAGTGTGTGGGTGAGTGCGTGAATGGCCGGAATGAGTGAGTGGCCGGTGTGTGTGTGTGTGAGTGAGTGAGTGCGTGGGTAAGTGTGTGGCCAGAGTGCGTGAGTGAGTGAGTGAGTTTGGGTGGCCGGAGTGTGTGGGTGAGTGCGTGAGTGTGAGTGAGTGAGTGTGGGTGAGTGGCCGGACCTCCTTCATCTTTCCCTTTGTGGGGCCGGACAATAGTGGAGAACTCCTTGGCCGGAAGTCATTACTGGGGGGGGGTCACCAGTCCGTTAGTGGTGGCAGGGGGAGAGAGAGAGTGAGTGAGATAGAGAGGGAGAGAGAGAGTGTGTGTGTGTGTGTGTGTAGAGTGAGTTATAGTTAATATTCATAAATATATAGGTAGATAGATGAATAGATAGAGATTGAGAGAGAGAGTGAGAGACTAGATAGTGATAGAAATTGAGAGGGGGGGGGAGTTAGATAGACAGACGGTTTAGAGAGAGAGAGAGAGGGGGGGGTTAGATAGATAGAGGGCTGCTTTAGAGAGTTACATAGAGTTACATCGATACACAGACGACACAGACCTTGCAGTCCCTACTAGGTAGTCCGGACTTAATGCTAAAATATAAATTGCTACAAAGTGGAAGGCAAGGATAGCAAAGCAGAAGGCGTTCCACTCGATGACCACACTGTAGGTGAAGAAGTGCTTTGTGACATCGAGATTCAACCTCCTGGTATATAATTTAATTCCGTTTCCCCGAGTTAATGAACTATTATCTATTTTGAAAAGTGAATCTACATCAATTGTGTCAAATCTTTTTAGTATCTTGAAACACTCGATTAATTAACCTCGCAATCTTCCTTTCTTACGTGAACACAAATTAAAATGTGTTAGTCATTCATGATAAGATTTATTTCTTAGTGACGGAATCAAGAGAGAGAGAGAGAGAGAGAGAGAATTCGGCACTTCAAAGACCTTCCTGCTCGTATACAGAAGACAATAATGATGTACTCTGCAACAATAATGATGTACTCTGCAACAATAATGATGTACTCTGCAACAAACATAAAGGAAATTACGCAGTACAAACTGTTTTCGTATTTGAAAAATACTATCTACTTCTTTTCAACAACTCCACTGAAGAACTCTCTATATCTTTTAAGAAACTTTATTCCATGTAGAACACAACTTATTCAAGATAACTTTCAATATATCCTTGTTTAAACCTCTCCAGTTCTACATCTTCAACCTTAGTTATATATATACTACATATATATTCCCTTCTGTACCGGAGACGTCTTTTTAGTTTTGTTCTGGCTCTATGTAGACGATTATGTGCGGCTTAAGAAGGATCTGTAGTAGTCAAAAGAAGAGTGTGATAATCCGAGGCCTGTTAATTAATGGAGACCCTATTTAAGGGGAGGTCTCCACTTGAGGGATTGTTTTCTTGACCCCTTTCTCCCTCATGTTTAGCCCCATTGCGTTTAATATTATAAAGCGTTTGCCCCATTAGTTTAGCGATTTTAAGAACTTTCACCCCATATTAAGACCTTTCGTGCAATTCAGGTGTCTATTTTATCCTGGCGAGCGATAGCGAGCCTGTAATTTAAGAGTAACCGACCTTCGGCCGAGACATTTTTCTACCGAAAAATGTGCAAATTTATCTTGAAAGGGGGTCAAGGGGGTGAAATTTTAAGATTGCTGGAGAAGTAGGAAACAAACTAAAGACCTCCCTTAAGCTGAATAATATCGTCTTATAGTAACCAGAATAAAGTGAAAAGGACGGCGTTGGTCCAGAAGGGGTTAAGGCTAAGCAACTTGTTATCATCCACATTCTCAAATCCATTTTGTGTTTTAACCCGTACTGTACTTATATTTGTATTGTAGCTATATTTAGCTATATTTTAGCTATATTTAGCTATATTTTAGCTATATTTAGCTATATTTTAGCTATATTTAGCTATATTTTAGCTATATTTAGCTATATTTTAGCTATATTTAGACGATTTTGTGCAGTTTAGGAAGGATCTGTGGTCGTAAAAAGGGTTCAGTGATATAGTGTGAAGTCTGTTCACTGATGGACGCCTTTTTTTTATTTAATGTAATCGTTTAATAGTAGCCTGCATCATCATCATCTTATAAGGACGTTCCCGGTACTGAATGTGTTAAACACATCAATGAGTTGGCCTCGCAGAGACCACAGCTCTCAAACGGTTGTCATATTATGTGCTCCTAATCGACTTAATATTATTTTTATTAATCTCACCACCACACCCCCAATGAAATTAATTAAAGTATATATGATCCACCGGGATTCGAACCCGGGTTAAATGAGATCCGTAGCTCTAGGTTGGAGTTGTTCTCATCATTATATGTTTACCTGAGTGGGGGAGGTCAGAGTTGGCCACAGATTGTATAGAAGATGCCGTATTAATACATTTAAAAGTTTGAGAACTAGGTTTGTAATCTTGTATTGAAACTTTCTTTTAACCTTTTGAATATTACGACTTCCATGAAATAGATAAATATGACCTGAACACGATGATGTTTATAAAATTGTTATAAGTTTCTTATTTGTCCATATATCGACCTTAACATAATTATAGCCTACCTTGATAGTGTGTATATCATCTATAATAATTATCACTTCACGCACTATCAGAGCAATTAGTTATAATGTCGATACATCGGAAAATAAGAAACTAACAATTATAAAATCACCATCGTGTACTGGACATATATATATATATATTATACTTCATCCAAGTGTTTTCAACTGTAGAACATTTCTGAAAATAATCGACCACCTGCTCAATTTAAAAAGTGAATAAATTATTACTGTGTGTAATTTGTCTTATATTCATAATTATTCATATAAGTAGATTTGTATTACAACTATAAAAATACAAGTGGCCTCTACTGTCTATTCTGCATTAATGAGGTAATATATAAGGCAATGTATGCAATGGTTGTGAAGATATTGTTTGTTATAATAAAAAGGGCCTATCCGTTACGCGGTTCACGCAGACAACCACTGAACTATACAAATATATGGAGAGGCAGCGTTGTCAATGTTTGGTTGGTGGGCAATCCAATTCTGCACCACACTGTATATACTATATATGTGTGGTTTGTCGTGTGTGTGTTGTGTGGTCGCGCGGGGGGGTGTTGGGTGGGGGGGGGGGGGGGGGGGGTTATATTGATACAAATACTAACGAAAACCAATTCGTCCGCGTATAAGAACAAAAGAGTAAATTTAAGACATAACTTGAATCAAATTTTAGTAATAATAATAATAATAATAATAATAATAATAATGATAATAGTAATAGTAATAATAACAATAATAATAATAATAATAATAATAATAACATCAGTAATAATAATGAAGTAAAGGACTTGGTCGGTATGGAACTAAGGGGTGGGTGTGAGAGTGAGTGCGGTGACGGGATGCAAAATGGCAGTTTCGTGACGGGGGCAATTTGTTCGGCCACACGGAGCGTTCAACCACCCTTACGCCCATCCCCATCCCCACTCACCCCCACCCACGCCCACACTCCCACCACCCCTGCCTATCAGACATACACCTCCATCCGCCCAACATACACCACTACCACCCCTGTTCTATTTATACATACATATACACACATACACTTACACACACATGCACATACATATACACACACACACACATATATATACAAACACTCTTACAAACTCACATGCACATTACCTCTACCTCCTGCTCATCTCTCTCTCTCTCTCTCTCTCTCTCCTCTTCTCTCTCTCTCTCTCTCTCTCTCTCTCTCTCTCTCTCTCTCTCACAAACATACACATACACATACATTACCAGTCCAGTGGCAAGACCACTCCACCACACCTCCCATTTATTTACAGTATATATATAGTACAAAGTACAAGGGAAATCAAGCAACAACAGGTCTAGTGACCCTTCTAGGATGCTTGATCTTCAAAACACTGAGGATCAAGTGTCCAAACAGTGGTTTAGAGTGGGTAAGGGAACATTGGAAATGGAACTACTGCCCTGGAACTAGTGTCCCGTGGCAGGATTATGAAGTTAGTAGGGGCCGATGGGTTAGTACACTGAGGGGATGATAAAAAAGGTTATTCATTTACAAACGCCGTCAGAGTCGCGGGTTTGATGCGAGATATTTGTCTAGGCGAAGTTTAAATGAATCAACGGTGCTGCAGTCTATAACATCTCGGGGAAGCAGTATACAGTATATATACTGTACAAGGACTATATAAAGTAACTTTTATACTACTACTACTAATAATAATAGTAATAATAATAATAATAATAATAATAATAAATTATGAACAAGCAAAAAACTAAGGTAAGGAGTAGGTGTAATGGAATATTTTAACCCCTGAAGAATCTTCTCTCATTTGTCCCAGGGCGTTATCACTACTATCAAAGAGTGTTGGAGAAAGCGGGTGCGGGCGATTAGAGGATGGAAGGTTCGGTTTTGAAGATAAGAAAGAATATGATTACTAAACCTCATCACTACAGGAAACAGTTTATCGAGTTTAACGTTATCAGTATTATAATATATATATTAGTCTGATTATATAGCCTATATAATATATATATATATATATATATATATATATATATATATATAGAGAGAGAGAGAGAGTATATACATTAAGGATATATGGATTTCATCAAGATAGTGCTTACCAATATTTTGTTGATATCTTAGCCTACACCATATTGTGCTTCCCACAATACAATTAGTGTGACACCATCATAGTTAAGAGGGTATGGGCGTATTAGTGTGACACCATCATAGTTAAGAGGGTATGGGCGTATTAGTGTGACACCATCATAGTTAAGAGGGTATGGGCATATTTATTTACTTATTTATATATTAATTTCTTATTCTTAAAAAGTTTCCTCCCTAGACTTCCATCAAGTTTACAAAAACACCCCCCAAGACGTGGCCCCCCTCCCCCCCATCAAGATAACTTGTACTACTGTAGTATAGGCTCGCTATCGCTCGCCAGGAAAAAATCGACAGCCGAATGGTACGAAAGGTCTTAATTCATATAATTCGTATAATTCATATCATCACCAACCCACCAATTAACTTGCAAATAAACCTAATTAATTAAATCAATGACACTAATGAATACATGTGGTACTCCAAGGATTCGAACCTATGATGCTCACACCGAAATTCAGCGCACTGGCCATTACGCTACCAAGCATGTATGTTACAACTATAAAAGACCATGACATTGAAACGGTTATTAGGCCAAAGGAATTGAAGGGGTCTGTAAAAAACGAGTTCTTTATTGATTACAGAAAACGAGTTCTCTATTGATTACAGAAAACGAGTTCTTTATTGATTACAGAAAACGAGTTCTTTATTGATTACAGAACGATTTCTTTTGTTGGGAGTACAGAAACCGTTTCTCTATTGATTACAGAAAACGAGTTCTTTATTGATTACAGAAAACGAGTTCTTTATTGATTACAGAAAACGAGTTCTTTATTGATTACAGAAAACGAGTTCTTTATTGATTACAGAAAACGAGTTCTTTATTGATTACAGAAAACGAGTTCTTTATTGATTACAGAAAACGAGTTCTTTGTTGATTACAGAAAATAGTAATGAAGGAAAAGAGGGGAGACTATTATGATTGTTTAAAGATGAAAGTTAAATATTAGAGGACATATTAAATTGCAATGACTGTGATTTTGCTCGTTTTTGCCGTTTTCCAGAAATGTATTTTTAGTTTTCTCCTAGGCTAACTAACGCGCCTTCCCTGACTTCCTTCTAACTAAACTAATGTCCGCCCAGACCCTCTTAAAGCTAAATTTGTACATGTGTTTATATAAAACAATAGATCAGCCGAAGGTCGATTACTTCTAAGTTACAGGCTCGCGCTCGCCCAGAAAAAAAATCGACACCTAAATGGGGTGAAGCGTATCATTATCTCCTAACTAATGGGGTGAAATGTATTAAAATCTTCAAACTAATGGAGCGAAACGGGTAAGGTTCCATAAGACCTCCCTCGGACCAATTAAGGTTAGATAGGATATATATATATATATATATATATATATATATATATATATATATTATATAAAGAGTGTGTGTGAGTATGTATGTTTGTGTATATGTTTATTTTTTTGTGTGTATGTTTCTGTGTTATGTTTTTTTGTGTTATGTGTATATGTGTTTAGTATTTAGTGTGTAGTGTTGTGTGTTTGTGTATGTGTGTATGGTTATGTGGGGTGTTGTGTGTGTGTGTTTTTGGGATTGGTTTTGGTGTGTAGTGTAGGTGTGTTGTATATGTGTGTGCGTTGAGCTGTCCGGTGACCGCGTTAACCAATATGGCTAAAATCAAATCACTCCCATTCCCTGTCCAACTTTTATTTCTGGGGCCAAAAGAACAATATTTCAACTTTTAAATTAGAGCGACCTTTTCTCTCTCACAAGTTTAGACAAATACAAGCCTCTGCGCCCATAAATATTCTGGCCTATTCTGCTGCGATGATTTCTTATTCGGAATATAATCTCCCAAAAGACGTCCCTTTCTTTAATCAACACAATGTGTTTTGATCCTGCAAATTAATCGTTTCTTTTTAGAGTAGGAGTTTTGAAACGTGTATATCTGGGGAAAAATTATTTATAAAATATGCTAACATGAAGAGACAGTGTAACTCTGCGAGTCCATTACAATATCTGAAAACCCATCATAATATCTAATTCTTATACTTTTAATTATAGTGGGATTCCTATTCAGTATATCATATTATTCAGTTTATTATACCTATTATTATATAGTTTGACTTGCATGATGGGTATCTGATACACACACACACACACACACACACACACACACACACACACACACACATATATATATATCTCTCTAATAGATGTAGAATATATATATATAATATATATATATAATATATATATATATTGTATGTGTGTGTGTGTACATATTAGGTGTTATATTTTGCTTATTACTCTGTTGGTATAAGAGTTCAAACAGTTTATTTTATCTTTAATGGGTGGTTCTTCAGCTGTGTTTAGATAATTAGAACACCTTATATATACTGTATGTAGTAATATGACACTTTATATGTATATTTGTCTCCATGTGTGTGCGTTTGTGTGAGCAGATTTGAGTGTGTATATGCATAGCCTCTAAACATCAATACTGCTACCGGTATTTGTATTATGTAATTAGTATATAATCATTGTTATTGTATGAATACATGTAATTATGGCTTTAAATTATATGTAATCTGTAAAACATACTATACATGGTGTGTGTGTGTGTGTGTGTGTGTCTGTCTGTGTGTGTGTGTGTGTGTGTGTGTGTGTGTGTTGGTGTGTGTGTGTAAAGTTTAATACAAAATAATAGAATCTCCAATGCTTAAAATGCACTTTATAAAATACTTTACGTCTAAATCACAACCTGTATCTGACAGGTTAAAGGTTACATGTGTGTGTGTGCGTGTTTGTGTGTGGTATTTATATCTAATGGTGTGTGGTTATAGTTGCGATTACTTCTGTGTGTGTGTGTGTGTGTGTATTAATATAAGAAATAATAATAATCGTGTGTGGGTGTGTGTGTGTGTATTAATATAAGAAATAATAATAATCGTGTGTGGGTGTGTGTGTGTGTATTAATATAAGAAATAATAATAATCGTGTGTGTGTGTGTGTGTGTGTGTAATAATATAAATAATAATAATCGTGTGTGTGTGTGTGTGTGTAATAATATAAATAATAATAATCGTGTGTGTGTCGTGTGTGTGTAATAATATAAATAATAATAAAAATAATCGGTTCTGCGTGTTTGTGTGTGCGTGTGTACAAAGGAAATCAAGCAACAACAGATCTAGTGACCCTTCTAGGTTGCTTGTCCTCCAAAACACTGAGGATCAAGTGTCCAACGTGGTTTAGAGTGGGTAAGGGAACATTGGAAAGGGAATTACTGCCCTGGAACTAATGTCCGTGGCAGGATTAGGAAGTTAGTAGAGGACAGATGGGTTAGTAACCCATGATGTGTACGTGTGTGTGCGCGTGTGGTTGGACTTACACACATGTTCATACTGTGTGTATTTATTAACTGTTGGCTTAAGGGGGCACTACTCACTTTTTCTGGACCCCCTTCTCCCTCATGTTTAGCATTTTTTTTTTTTTGAGATGTTAAGACGTTTGTTCCGTTAGTTTGGCGACTTTGAGACCTTTCACCCCATTACTTTGTCAATATTAAGACCGTTCGGGCTCTTTAAGTGTCGATATTTTTCTGGCGAGTGATAGCGAGCCTGTAATTTTAGAAGAAATCGGCCTTTGACCGGGACATATTTTTACCGAAAAATTTACAAATTTGTCTTCATAGGGGATCTAGGGCGGGTGTTGTTGTTTTGTTAAGCTTGATAGAGGTCTAGGGAGGAAATTAAAAGATAAAGGAATATATACATAATTAGACCCAAAAAACGAACACTACCCCCTTAAGGGAAAGTTGTTGCCAAGCCTATAATATTATCAGGTTACGTAAAAGGAATTGAGTGTTAATTTATGAAGGATAATTTGCTATCATCCCCTTCCTGCAGTTACAACCATTGAGTGTTATATCTATTAAAGTAAAGTTTTCGTGAACGTAAAGAAACACATATAGACACGTACGCACACACACACACACACACACACACACACACACACACACACACACACACACACACACACAAGGCACCCCGGAGTCGGACAACTCATCCAATATTCACACTCGCCATTCTAAAACTTATATTCCCATTTTACATTTTTGGGTGTTTGTACTTGGCGGGTTGGCGGGAGGGAGGGGTGGGTGGGGAGAGAGACCTTTTATTAAACACTGCTCACGTCCACCACCTCACAAACTTTGGCGGATGGAGGTGGGCTGGCTTGATACACTTTTTGTTCTAATTTTTTTTAAGAGAGGTTTTGTAATTTTTCCTTTTGTTTTGGTCCGTTTTATCGGTTTTCAGTGGAGATTTTTCTGCGCTTTTCGTTTTTCTATGGTTGCGTGGCTTTTTTGGGGGTCTCCGGTGTTTCTCTCTCCTCTCTCCTCAATCCCACCTTCCCTCTCATCTCGAGGGGATCTCTCTCATCTCTTCACATCTCGCATCTCTCGCCTCTCAATCTCTCTCGCTCTTCTCTCTCTCTCTCATCTCATCCTCCTCTCCTCCTCCTCTCCCTCTATGAATCATCTCGTCTCTCTCTCTCCTCATCTCTCTCTCCTCTCCTCCTCTCCGCTCTCTCTCATCTCTCACATCTCTCATCGCATCTCTTTTCTCCTTTTCCCTCTCTTATTCCCCCTCCCTCCTCTCTAGCTCTCTCTGTCTTCTCTCGTCTCTCTCAATCTCTCCTCTCTCCCCTCTCTCCTCCGCCCCTCTCTCTCGCCTCCTCGCTTCTCTCCCTCTCCTCTCAGTCCTCTCCTCCCTCTTTCTCTCCTCCCCTCTCCTCCATCTCCTCCTCCAACCCTCTGTCTCGCCGCCCTTCCTCCCTCTCTCCTCTCCTCTCCCTCTCTCTCCTCTCACTCTCTCTCTCTCTCTCTCTCCTGTTCCTTTGAACCGAACCAATGGCTTGACCAGCAGTGACATCCCCCTCCCCTTCTCTCTCCATCCCCTCCCTCTCCCTCTCAATCCCCTCCCTCTCCCTCTCAATCCCCTCCCTCTCCCTCTCAATCACCCTCCCCCTCCCTCTCAATATCTTTCCCTTTCCTCCTTTCTTAACCCCCTCTCACCTCCCCTTCCCCCTCCCTCTCTAACCTCTCACTCTCCTCCCCTTCCCTCCTGACCCCTCTACCTTTCCTCTCAATCTCCCTCCCCTTCCTTTCCTCCTCTCAATCTCCTTCTGCCTCCCCTTCCCTCTTCCCTATCACTCCCTCTCAATCCCCCTCCCCTTCCCTCTTCTCTATCACTCCCTCTCAATCCCCCTCCCCTTCCCTCTTCTCTATCACTCCCTCCCCTTCCCTCTCACTCCTCACCTTCCTTCTTCCCTCTCAATACCTCTCCCTTTCCTTGCCTCCTCTCTTATCCCCCCTCTTACTCCCTCGCCTTCCTTCTTCCCCTCCTCCTTTCCTCTCATCCCCTCCCCCTCCCTCTCAATCTTCCTCTCCCTCCCTCTCATTCCCTCCCTTTATCTCAATACCTCTGTCTCTCCTCTCATATCCCCCCTCTCATTTTCCTCATACTTCCTTCCCTCGCAACCTCGCAACAGCCTCATTTCCCCTCATTCCCTCACCCTTCCTCTCATTCCCCCCCCCCCTTCCTCTCAACCTCTCCCTCTCCTCTTAACCTACCCTTCCCTCCCTAACGCCCCTCTCCACCTACCCACTCACCCCTATGTTCTCTATCACACCCCACTCATCTCACCCCTTCCAGACCCCCACCCCCCAGTCACCCCCACCTACCTGTCCCCCTACTAACCTCCTACCACCTATACCCCTACTCCCCCATTCAACCCTACACTCCTTCCCCTCATTCATACCTCTACCCCCCCTCAATCTCTCCCTCTCACTCCCCCTTCCTCCCTTCTTAAAACCTATATACACATTCCTCTCCTACCCAATGGCCTCTCCCCTTCCATTCCGTAACCCTTGTTTACTTCTCTCCTTTTCCTTCCCTCTTTCACCCCCACTCACCCCTTCTCCCCCACCTATCCTTCACCCCCACTCACTTCTCTCTATCTATCCATTCACCCCCACTCACCCCTTCTCCCCCACTCACCCCTCTTCCTTCACCCCACTCACCCCTCTCCACCTATACCTTCACCCCCACTCTCTCCTCTCCGCCTATACCTTCACCCACTCACGTCCTCTCCCCCACTCACCCCTTTCCAACTATGCCATGACTCCCACTCACCCCCTCTCACGTCCCCTCCCTCACTCACCCCTTTCCACCTATCCTAGCAAACCCCACCTCACCCCCAATACTCGTACCTCATTAATCAATCACTTTACCAAAACAACTGAACACCGTTTGTACAGAAGCATCACAGTTTCAGAAGCACTCTGTAGTGTTTGAGCATGTAGACTTTGAAAGAAATTAGGTTATTTGACACGTAGGAAGCTAAACAAAAAATTATATATATATATATATATATACTGAATATATACAGTATATATATATACAGTATATATATACTGTATATACTTGTGTAAAGCTAAATGTATATTCTTTATCACATTATAAGTATGTTCACTGTAAATCCATCGGGTCCGTGTATATAGTATAATTATGTGTGTGTGTGTGTGTGTGTGTGTGTGTGTGTGTGTGTGTGTGTGTGTGTGTGTGTGTATTATTGGCGCCGCTAGATAAGCCATTTGACGCGTTGACGTAATTATAACAGGCCTGGCGTTTTAAACATACCCGGTACCATTAAGCCTGGCATAATGCACCGCCTAAATTAATGTGTTTATGCATTTGATGAATAATTTACTCACCTCCTGCTAAACACACACACACACACACACACACACACAAATGAAATTATATATATATATATATATATATATATATATATATATATATATATATATATATATATATATATATATATATATATATATATATTATTACCCCGCACATAAAGAAGGTCCCTGGGCTAGGCATGGATAAATCTGAATATGGCTCTGTCATCCAATGCCTATATTTTGGCAGATCCAGCCGCCAAAGTTTATTCATGTGGAGATGTTTGCGGTTTATAAGGCTACGTGTGGTTCTGTACGGGGGGAAGGGGAGGGGGGTGGGGGGGGGGGGGAGAGAGAGGGGCTGGACAACTATACCAGTGAATCATTGTGTACCTATTTGGACCGTTGGGGGTCATTCTGGGTCTCCCCTGTCTTCGAGATACAGTATTATGATATTTATTATATTTTTTATATAAATTGTATATATTTATTTTTTATTTTATTTTTATTTAATTATTTTGGGCTTGCCTTTTTCCATTTGTGAGCAATGTATTTTAGTTTGTCCCCTAGACTAATAAAAATACCTTCCCAGAACCCCATCAATCTCAATGTATACATTTTTCGATAGAAAAATTCGTCTGGGTATACTGGTTGAAAGGATATACCGGTTGATATGGTTTACTGGTTGAAAGGGCTTAGTGGTTGATATGTACAGTATTACTGGTTGAAAGGGTGTACTGGTTGAAAGGGTGTACTGGTTGAAAGGGTGTACTGGTTGAAAGGGCTTACTGGTTGAAAGGTTATACTTGAGGAAAAGGTTTACTGGTTGAAAGGTTATACTGGTTGAAACGGTTGACTGGTTGAAAGGGTATACTGGTTGAAAGGTTAGACTGGTTGAAAGGGCTTACTGGTTGAAAGGTTATACTTGAGGAAAAGGTTTACTGGTTGAAAGGTTATACTGGTTGAAAGGGCTTACTGGTTGAAAGTTTAGACTGGTTGAAAGGGCTTACTGGTTGAAAGGGCTTACTGGTTGAAAGGTTAGACTGGTTGAAAGGGCTTACTGGTTGAAAGGGTGTACTACAAAGGAGTACAAAGGAAATCAAGCAACAACAGATCCAGTGACCCTTCTAGGTTGCTTGTCCTCCAAAACACTGAGGATCAAGTGTCCAAACAGTGGTTTAGAGTGGGTAAGGGAACATTGGAAAGGGAATTACTGCCCTGGAACTAATGTCCGTGGCAGGATTAGGAAGTTAGTAGGGGACAGATGGGTTAGTAACTGAGGGGGGGATAAAATAAAGTTATTCATTTACAAACGCAGTCAGTCGCGGGTTTGATGCGAGATATTTGTCTAGGCGGAGTTTAAATGAATCAACGGTGATGCAGTCTATAACGTTTCGGGGAAGCCCATTCCACAAGTTGACAACTCGATTGAAGAAGAAATTCTTAGATTCGTGCGAGTTAAAAGATTTACCAATAATTTTGCAACCGTTTCCCCGCGTGTAATTAGATTGGTCGATAGTGAAGTACTTACTACAAGTTCATATTGTCGATGCCTTTGATGATTTTGAACACTTGAATTAAGTCGCCTCTTAATCTGCGCTGGGTTAAAGGAAATAGATTTAATTCTCTAAGACGCTCTTCGTATGGTTTGTTCTTTAGGCTAGGTATCATTTTGGTAACTCTACGTTGAACTCGTTCTAGCTTGTTTATATCTTTTTGGTAATAAGGGCACCAGGATTGAACGCAGTATTCCAGAAGAGGGCGGACTAAGGAATTGTAAAGGGTTAGGATAACTTCTTTGGATTTATGCTCAAATGACCTGCCTATAAAGCCAATTATTTTGTTTGCCTTCTTAACAACTTCTGAACATTGTTGACTCGGTTTTAGGTTACTCGATATTGTTACTCCCAGATCAGTTTCTCTGTTTACATTCTTAAGCTGAGTGCCATTCATCGAATAGTTTGCTTTCTCATTTAGGTATCCGATATGTAGTACTTTACATTTATCCGCATTGAAACTCATTTGCCAAATTTGGGCCCAACATGACAATTTATCTAGATTGTGTTGCATATCGTCAACTTGTTCTTTCGAGAGTACGCTATTTGCAATTTTTGTATCGTCAGCAAATTTTGAGATTGTACAGGTGAGACCCTCATCTATGTCGTTGATGTAAATTAGAAAGAGAATTGGTCCTAGTACCGATCCCTGGGGTACCCCGCTACTTACATTGGTCCATTTTGATGCCTTACCGTTTATGACTACTCTTTGCTTTCTGTCGCTGAGCCAATTTTCTATCCATTTCAACACACCGTCCTTGTATTCCATGCGCTTTTAGTTTTAGCAGTAAACGTTTGTGGGGAACTTTGTCAAAGGCCTTTTGAAAAATCAAGGTATATAATATCTACAGCTTTACTCTCATCGTAGAGGTTGAGGATATCGTGGAAGAAGTCTAAGAGGTTTGTTAAACAGGAACGTTTTTTACGAAAGCCGTGTTGAGTATCTTTAAGTATGTTATTTTCCTCTAAGTGATTTACGAGTCTGTCTCGTATGACAGTTTCTAGCATTTTACATACAACTGAGGTTAAGCTAATTGGACGATAGTTACTGGATAGGGATTTGCTGCCTTTTTTGAATATCGGTGTTACGTTGGCTAGCTTCCACTGATCGGCATAGTTCCAGACTGCAAGGATTTATTGAATAGTAATGTCAGTGGTTTAGAGAGCTCATCCTTAGCTTCCTTTAGAACTCTAGGCGAGATTGTATCAGGTCCAGGCGTTTTATTTACCTTGAGTTTATCTAAACAATTCAATACTTCTCTCTCTGTAACGGTGATATTGCTTAAAAACATCTGAAATATCAATCTGAATCGGCGATGGTGTAGGGATATCACTGAGGTCTTCTGTTGTAAAAACTGATGCAAAGAAGGTATTGAGGGCATTACTCATTTGTTCTTCGTCTTTGGTGTATTCTCCATTTTCATCGACTAACGGTTCAACAGTTGAAGTAACTACTTTTTTTCTTTCTGATATAACTATAGAATTCTTTCGGGTTTGTTTTACTTTGATTCGCAATATGTAACTCTAAGGTCTTTTTACTTTGCTTAATTAACTTTTTGGCTTTGCGTCGTAGCTCTACAAATTTCAGCCGTTCTTCGTCATTTTGTGAGGATTTTAATCTATCATTAGCAAATTTTTTAGCAAGCAGGCAGTTTGAAATATCTTTATTCCACCATTTGGGCTTATTATTATGGCCTGGACGCCGAGTTTTCGATGGTATGCAGTCTTGCACTGCTTTTAGGTAAGTGGCTTCGAATAACTTCCAAGATGTATTTATGTCGTTATTGTGAATTAAAAAGCTCCAGTCAGTTTCTTTAAACATAGCTCTAAGTTTATGGAAGTTTGCTTTCTTGAAATTAGGGACTTTTTCGATGCTACTATTTGGTTCGTTACTAGTAAACTTTAAAGTGAAAGTTATCGTACGATGGTCGCTGTTACTGAATTCATCACCAACATTCAAATTCTCTATTAATTCTTCTTTTGTTGCAAGTACAATGTCAAGAACGTTATTACCACGGGTCGGCGTTCCAACAAATTGATAAAGCGAACTCTCTTGCAAGTTCGTATACAAGTCATGTCCGGAGTGTGAAGTAAGAGTATCGCCCCACTTGGTCACAGGTAAATTAAAGTCACCAAAAATTACGGTATCTTGCGAGTTACTTATATCTGCAATTTGTTCGTAAATTTCTCGGTCAGTTTGCACTGATTGAGCTGGAGGTCTGTATATTAATGCAAGTATTATTTTGGTACCTTTATTATTCTTTATTAGCACAAAAGATGCGTCGACGTTCACAATTTGAGGTTTTGACAAGAGGGTAGGGTTAAGACTTTCTTTGATATAAAGTAAAACGCCACCTCCATTTCGATTTATTCGGCTTTTCTCAAACATTACATAAAACCGGGAAGTGAATACTCTGCTAAAAAGTCTCTATCTTCTGTATTGAGCCAAGATTCTGTTATGCCAATCACATCATAATTTTCTGTAAACACTAGCTCCTCTAAATCTGAAAATTTATTGCGTATGCTACGAGCGTTTGCATAGAAACCTTTAAATTTGTTATTTTAGAACTCACGGAACGCGCTTCAATAATATTTTTGGTTCTTGTCGGATCTACATTTATGTTCATGGCTGTCCTCGGTCCTCGCTGTCTCCGGTCCTTATCGCTGGTGGTCCTCGGTTGCCTCTGTTTTTTTCTTGGCGTTGGATGATTTATGTCACTGCTGCTTCTTCTCGGATGGCGTTTTTTGATCCATGGCTGCGGACTGCTTCGTGTAGGAGACGACCCATGCGTGCTGAACCCACAGGGTTTAGATGAGTGCCATCCTTGCGGAACAGAGTAGGCTGGTTGTAGAAGTTGTCCCAGAGGTTGATGAATTCAACTTCTTCCCTCAGACACAAATGTTTTAGTCGGCTATTTGTGCTGAAGGCCTTGTCGTAGAATTTGTCAGGTGCGTCGATCTTGGGGAGAATGCCTGAGATGATGATATTCCTTGACTTGTTTTTGTAGTGCTGGATCATCTTGCGATATTTATCCATCAACTCTTCGGATCTGGTGCGCATGACGTCATTTGAACCAGCATGGATGACAAAAAGGGTATTTTCATTTGCATCCTTTGTGGTATCTTCGAAGGCTTCCACATTGTCGTCCAGTCCAGCTCCTGGGATGCAAAATCTTTTTCGTTGAATTGGGACTCTGTCGCAGAACTCTTCGACCTGTCCTCGTAGGATGGAATCCCCAACGAGCCTGGTCTCTTCTGGTTCGTCTTCCATCTCTACCAATATCTCAAATCTGTTTGACATTGTGACTGGTAGATGAGACCTTTTCTGCGTTGGCCGTGCACCGTTCCTCACTGGTGTAAATCCGGAAACCTGTGGTGGCGGGACTCTACGTACAGGTCGGGGAGAGGAGTGGTTAGAACGGGGGCGAGGGGTTGGTACTGTTCGTGCTAGCAGGCTTCTTGCACGAGGAGTGGGGGAGAGACTAAGGTGAACAGGGCGGCTGTCCTGGTTTGATGTCGGCTCAGGTTCGTCAGAAGCATCTGCTGCAGTGTCTACTGCAGGTGTTGGATTGTTGGCAGATGACGTTGGGGCGGTGGTGGATGCTGGAGTTGAAACAATTTGAGTTAGTGATACTCCAACGTTGAGTGTTACAAACTCTTGGAGTGATTCCAGCTTCCTGGTGAGGGCGTTGATCTTGTTGAGGGCTTCATCCAATTTTGCTGTCAAATCCTCTCGTTGCTGGCAGAGTCGGCAGACTTGTGGATCGGCAGGAGCAAACATGGAAGCACCAAACCTACCGGCGCAGTTCGTACAGGCACGAGGCATGGTGACGATCACTTTCTTCAGTTCACTTCACTCACTTAAAAACACTTAATTCACTTTAAAAACACTAAACTCACTTTAAAAACACTTCACTCCCTTCAGGTCGCTTCACTTACTTAAATAGGCCTAACCGAAAACAAAAATGTTGAAATACACACAAATAGGTTATCAGCGGTGATAGCCTAACCAAAAATTAAAACAAAACAAAATTAAATTTGAATACGCAGTGATAGCCGAACCGAAAACAATTTATGTTTATTTAAACAGAAATAGGCCACCAGGGGTTATAGCCTATCCTAACCGAAAACAAAAATTATGAACTACCGGTACGCAGAAATAGGCCACCAGCGGTGATAGCTTAACTGAAAATTTAAAAATTGAAGTACGCAGAAATAGGCCACCAGGGATGATAGCCTAGACTAACCGAAAAAACAAAAATAACCGAAAACAAAAATTATGAAATACCGGTACGCAGAAATAGGCCACCAGCGGTGATAGCCTAGACTAACCGAAAACAAAAATAACCGAAAACAAAAATTATGAAATACTGGTACGCAGAAATAGGCCACCAGCGGTGATAGCCTAACTGAAAATTTAAAAATTGAAGTACGCAGAAATAGGCCACCAGGGATGATAGCCTAGTTTAACCGAAAACAAAAATTATGAAATACCGGTCTGCAGAAATAGGCCACCAGCGGTGATAGCCTAACTGAAAATTTAAAAATTTGAAGTACCGTACGCAGAAATAGGCCACCAGGGATGATAGCCTAGACTAACCTAAAACAAAAATAACCAAAAACAAAAAAGTATGAAAGTACTGGTTGAAAGGGCTTACTGGTTGAAAGGTTATACTTGAGGAAAAGGTTTACTGGTTGAAAGGTTATACTGGTTGAAACGGTTGACTGGTTGAAAGGGTGTACTGGTTGAAAGGTTAGACTGATTGAAAGGGTGTACTGGTTGAAAGGGTGTACTGGTTGAAAGGGTGTACTGGTTGAAAGGTTAGACTGGTTGAAAGGGTGTACTGGTTGAAAGGGCTTACTGGTTGAAAGGTTATACTGGTTGAAAGATTATATATACTGGTTGAAAGGGCTTACTGGTTGAAGCGGTTGACTGGTTGAATTTTCCAGAAACCTGTGCATCATATGACGTTGCACAATATTGATAAAATGTTGGAAGTTCAAGATCGGTCGGTAAAATGTCACGATGAGAACACAAGTGGATGGCCAGCAACATCTCACTTCCCGATTTTCAGGCTATAAGGAAGTTGGAGCTGTAGACGTCGATATTTAACAGAATTATCAGTTAGCATATGGTTGTAGTCCATCTATGAATACATAATATAACATCAAACTCAACATACTGTCTATCCATTGGAAGCCTACATTATCATTGCATTTCTGTTGCATATCGATGTTTAAGGGGAGATTTCCACCTTGAGGATTTTTTTCTCAACCTCTCTCTCCTTCATGTTTAGCCCCATTGCTTGTGAGATTTAAAGACGCTTGCCCCATTAGTTTGGCGAATTTAAGAACCCTCTTCCCATTTCTGTCAATTTTAAGACCATTCGTGCCATTTAGGTGTCGATTTTTTCCTGGCGAGCGATAGCGAGCCTGTAATTTAAAGGGAACCGGCCTTCGGCCGAGACATTTTTCTACCGAAAAATGTATAAACTTATCTTGAAAGGGGGTCAAGGGGGAGTAATTTTAAGCTTGATGGAAGTCTAGGGAATCAACTAAAAACCTCCCCTTAAGGGGCGTTTCTTGTCCAGTCATCTTTTTTGGATTATAATAAAGTATAACCTCACTTAAAATATTACTGCATATATCCATGTGTGACTAACTTGATCCATATATCCATGTGTGACTAACTTGATCCATATATCCATGTGTGACTAACTTGATCCATATATCCATGTGTGACTAACTTGATCCATATATCCATGTGTGACTAACTTGATCCATATATCCATGTGTGACTAACTTGATCCATATATCCATGTGTGACTAACATGATCCATATATCCATGTGTGACTAACATGATCCATATATCCATGTGTGACTAACTTGATCCATATATCCATGTGTGACTAACTTGATCCATATATCCATGTGACTAACTTGATCCATATATCCATGTGTGACTAACTTGATCCATATATCCATGTGTGACTAACATGATCCATATATCCATGTGTGACTAACATGATCCATATATCCATGTGTGACTAACATGATCCATATATCCATGTGTGACTAACATGATCCATATATCCATGTGTGACTAACATGATCCATATATCCATGTGTGACTAACTTGATCCATATATCCATATGTGACTAACTTGATCCATATATCCATGTGTGACTAACTTGATCCATATATCCATGTGTGACTAACTTGATCCATATATCCATGTGTGACTAACATGATCCATATATCCATGTGTGACTAACATGATCCATATATCCATGTGTGACTAACTTGATCCATATATCCATGTGTGACTAACATGATCCATATATCCATGTGTGACTAACTTGATCCATATATCCATGTGTGACTAACATGATCCATATATCCATGTGTGACTTAACATGATCCATATATCCATGTGTGACTAACATGATCCATATATCCATGTGTGACTAACTTGATCCATATATCCATGTGTGACTAACTTGATCCATATATCCATGTGTGACTAACATGATCCATATATCCATGTGTGACTAACATGATCCATATATCCATGTGTGACTAACTTGATCCATATATCCATGTGTGACTAACTTGATCCATATATCCATGTGACTAACTTGATCCATATATCCATGTGTGACTAACTTGATCCATATATCCATGTGTGACTAACATGATCCATATATCCATGTGTGACTAACATGATCCATATATCCATGTGTGACTAACATGATCCATATATCCATGTGTGACTAACATGATCCATATATCCATGTGTGACTAACATGATCCATATATCCATGTGTGACTAACATGATCCATATATCCATGTGTGACTAACATGATCCATATATCCATGTGTGACTAACATGATCCATATATCCATGTGTGACTAACATGATCCATATATCCATGTGTGACTAACTTGATCCATATATCCATGTGTGACTAACTTGATCCATATATCCATGTGTGACTAACTTGATCCATATATCCATGTGTGACTAACATGATCCATATATCCATGTGTGACTAACATGATCCATATCAAGTAGATAATGTCAATTTATGCATGCTAATATACACATAAATATTAGTTGTTGCATAGTAAATTTTGCCAGTCGTGTTTCAATTGACTATATAATAAATACAGTGTAGTACAGTCGGCCTAATAAGTGATGTATCGGCGCCAATTGTGTTTTCATCAATAATTGGTATCAGCAATATTTACACATGGTTTCATCTTTTGGAGTGAGATATACGAGCATGTTCCTACACTTACTCACCCTATTCAACATCTGACAGACATTAATACACGACAGAGCTAGCCAAACGTAATGGCAGCTGAGACATGACTTATTAGCACCACTGTGCATAGAATGAAGCGCGACTGTTGTTAATTGTGTGCATCACTGGTTACCATGTACTGTACTGTATTGTGTGCATCACTGGTTACCATGTACTGTACTGTGTGCATCACTGGTTACCATGTACTGTACTGTATTGTGTGCATCACTGGTTACCATGTACTGTACTGTATTGTGTGCATCACTGGTTACCATGTACTGTACTGTATTGTGTGCATCACTGGTTACCGTGTACTGTATTGTATTGTGTGCATCACTGGTTACCATGTACTGTACTGTATTGTGTGCATCACTGGTTACCATGTACTGTACTGTGTGCATCACTGGTTACCATGTACTGTACTGTATTGTGTGCATCACTGGTTACCATGTACTGTACTGTATTGTGTGCATCACTGGTTACCATGTACTGTACTGTGTGCATCACTGGTTACCATGTACTGTACTGTATTGTGTGCATCACTGGTTACCATGTACTGTACTGTATTGTGTGCATCACTGGTTACCATGTACTGTACTGTGTGCATCACTGGTTACCATGTACTGTACTGTATTGTGTGCATCACTGGTTACCATGTACTGTACTGTATTGTGTGCATCACTGGTTTACCATGTACTGTATTGTGTGCATCACTGGTTACCATGTACTGTACTGTATTGTGTGCATCACTGGTTACCATGTACTGTATTGTGTGCATCACTGGTTACCATGTACTGTACTGTATTGTGTGCATCACTGGTTACCATGTACTGTACTGTGTGCATCACTGGTTACCATGTACTGTACTGTATTGTGTGCATCACTGGTTACCGTGTACTGTACTGTATTGTGTGCATCACTGGTTACCATGTACTGTATTGTGTGCATCACTGGTTACCATGTACTGTACTGTATTGTGTGCATCACTGGTTACCATGTACTGTACTGTATTGTGTGCATCACTGGTTACCGTGTACTCTACTGTATTGTGTGCATCACTGGTTACCATGTACTGTACTGTATTGTGTGCATCACTGGTTACCATGTACTGTACTGTATTGTGTGCATCACTGGTTACCATGTACTGTACTGTATTGTGTGCATCACTGGTTACCATGTACTGTACTGTATTGTGTGCATCACTGGTTACCATGTACTGTATTGTGTGCATCACTGGTTACCATGTACTGTACTGTATTGTGTGCATCACTGGTTACCATGTACTGTATTGTGTGCATCACTGGTTACCATGTACTGTACTGTATTGTGTGCATCACTGGTTACCATGTACTGTATTGTGTGCATCACTGGTTACCATGTACTGTACTGTATTGTGTGCATCACTGGTTACCATGTACTGTATTGTGTGCATCACTGGTTACCATGTACTGTACTGTATTGTGTGCATCACTGGTTACCATGTACTGTGCTGTATTGTGTGCATCACTGGTTACCATGTACTGTATTGTGTGCATCACTGGTTACCATGTACTGTGTTGTGTGCATCACTGGTTACCATGTACTGTGTTGTGTGCATCACTGGTTACCATGTACTGTGTTGTGTGCATCACTGGTTACCATGTACTGTGTTGTGTGCATCACTGGTTACCATGTACTGTATTGTATATCTTGATGGCAATATTGGCTTTTTTATTGGACTCATTCTTTCTTTCTTTTTCAGACCTATGAAGAGGATGGAAATATGACGTAAGTACTTTGTTTTTGCCTACTATGAACAAAACACACACACACACACACACACACACACACACACACACACCTTCAAATATTTTGTTTACATTTAACTACTAATTTATAGTAAAATGTGTTGTATTTACGTATTAAGTTTTTAATATTTTGCGACTGAAATTGTAATGACCGGAGCAGCCTTATAGGTTTATATTTGGTGGAGTAACCGTTTCAGTATAATATAGGGGAGTACAAAGGAGTACAAAGGAAATCAAGCAACAACAGGTCTAGTGACCTTTCTAGGCTGCTTGTCCTCCAAAACACTGAGGATCAAGTGTCCAAACAGTGGTTTAGAGTGGATAAGGGAACATTGGAAAGGGAACTACTGCCCTGGAACTAATGTCCGTGGCAGGATTACGAAGTTAGTAGGGGACAGATGGGTTAGTAACTGAGGGGAGGATAAAATAAAGTTATTCATTTACAAACGCAGTCAGTCGCGGGTTTGATGCGAGATATTTGTCTAAGCGCAGTTTAAGGGGAGATTTCTACTTGAGGGATTTTTTTCTTGACTCCTTTCTCCCTCATGTTTAGCCCCATTGCTTTTCTAATTTTAAGACGTTCGCCCCATTATTTTGACTATTTTAAGAACTTTCGACCCATTTCTGTCAATTTTAAGAACTTTCGTCCCATTTAGGTGTCGATTTGATCCTGGCGAGCGATAGCGAGCCTGTAATTTAAGAGGAACCGGCTTTCAGCCGGGACATTTTTCTACTGAAAAATTTACAAATTTATCTTGAAAGGGACTCAAGGGGGTGTAATTTTAAGATTGATGAAAACGTAGAGAACAAACTAAATACCTCCCCTTAAATGAATCAACGGTGCTACAGTCTATAACGTCTCGGGGAAGCCCATTCCACAAGTTGACAACTGGATTGACGAAGAAATTCTTAGATTCGTGTGAGTTAAAAGATTTACCAATAATTTTGCAACCGTTTCCACGCGTGTAATTAGATTGGTCGATAGTGAAGTACTTACTACAGTTCATATTGTCGATGCCTTTGATGATTTTGAACACTTGAATTAAGTCACCTCTTAATCTGCGCTGGGTTAAAGGAAATAGATTTTATTCTCTAAGACGCTCTTCGTATGGTTTGTTCTTTAGGCTAGGTATCATTTTGGTAACTCTACATTGAACTCGTTCTAGCTTGTTTATATCTTTTAGGTAATAAGGGCACCAGGATTGAACGCAGTATTCCAGAAGAGGGCGGACTAAGGAATTGTAAAGGGTTAGGATAACTTCTTTGGATTTATGCTCAAATGACCTGCCTATAAAGCCAATTATTTTGTTTGCCTTCTTAACAACTTCTGAACATTGTTGACTCGGTTTTAGGTTACTCGATATTGTTACTCCCAGATCGGTTTCTCTGTTTACATTCTTAAGCTGAGTGCCATTCATCGAATAGTTTGCTTTCTCATTTAGGTATCCGATATGTAGTACTTTACATTTATCCGCATTGAAACTCATTTGCCAAATTTGGGCCCAACATGACAATTTATCTAGATTGTGTTGCATATCGTCAACTTGTTCTTTTGAGAGTACGCTATTTGCAATTTTTGTATCGTCAGCAAATTTTGAGATTGTATAGGTGAGACCCTCATCTATGTCGTTGATGTACATTAGAAAGAGATTTGGTTCTAGTACCGATCCCTGGGGTACCCCGCTACTTACATTGGTCCATTTAGATGCCTTACCGTTTATGACTACTCTTTGCTTTCTGTCGCTGAGCCAATTTTCTATCCATTTCAATACACCGTCTTGTATTCCATGCGCTTTTAGTTTTAGCAGTAAACGTTTGTGGGGAACTTTGTCAAAGGCCTTTTGAAAATCAAGGTATATAATATCTACAGCTTTACTCTTATCGTAGAGGTTGAGGATATCGTGGAAGAAGTCTAAGAGGTTTGATAAACAGGAACGTTTTTTACGAAAGCCGTGTTATTTGCCTCTAAGTGATTTACGAGTCTGTCTCTTATGACCGTTTCTAGCATTTCACATACAATTGAGGTTAAGCTAATTGGACGATAGTTACTGGGTAGGGATTTGCTGCCTTTTTTTAATATCGGTGTTACGTTGGCTAGCTTCCACTGATCAGGCATAGTCCCAGACTGCAATGATTCATTGAATAGCAATGTCAGTGGTTTGGAGAGCTCATCCTTAGCTTCCTTTAGAACTCTAGGCGAGATTGTATCAGGTCCAGGCGTTTTATTTACCTTGAGTTTATCTAAACAATTCAATAATTCTCTCTCTGTAACGGTGATATTGCTTAGAACATCTGAATCGGCGATGGTGTAGGGATATCACTGAGGTCTTCGGTTGTAAAAACTGATGCAAAGAAGGTATTGAGGGCATTACTCATTTGTACTTCGTCTTTGGTGTATTCTCCATTTTCATCGACTAACGGTCCAACAGTTGAAGTAACTACTTTTTTCTTTCTGATATAACTATAGAATTCTTTCGGGTTTGTTTTACTTTGATTCGCAACATGTAACTCCAGGGTCTTTTTACTTTGCTTAATTAACTTTTTGGCTTTGCGTCGTAGCTCTACAAATTTCACCCGTTCTTCGTCATTTTGTGAGGATTTTAATCTATCATTAGCAAATTTTTTAGCAAGCAGACAGTCTGAAATATCTTTATTCCACCATTTGGGCTTATCATTATGGCCTGGACGCCGTATTTTCGATGGTCTTGCATTGCCTTAAGGTAAGTGGTTGTGAAACACTCCCAAGATGTATTTATGTCGTTATTGTTAGTCAGAAAGCTCCAGTCAGTTTCTTTAAGCTTTGATTTAAGTTTATGAAAATTTGCTTTCTTGAAGAAAAGGAGGAAGAAAGGGGAAGGAGTGATGAGAGAGAGAGAGAGAGAGAGAGGGTTGAACGGGGGGGTGGGGGTGGGGGTGGGGGGGGGGGGGAGGGTCAAGTATGTGATGATGGGTTAAGACTGGATGATGGTAACAGTGATCACTATTATTACCCCCATCCTGGGGGTAACCCTGCATCCCCCTCCTCCTCCCCCCCTATCTTCTCCCTCCCTCCCATCACCCCTTTCCTCCCTCCCTCCTCCTCCATCCCCTCTTCTTCTCTTACCTTGCACCCATCATTTCCCCCTCTCCTTCTCTATCCCTCCCCCAATCACCCCGTCCCTCCTCCCATAAGCACCCTTTCCCCCCTGCCTCCTCCGTCACCCCCTCCCTCTCTCCCCTCCTCTTCCCTTCCACCATCTTCTCTTGTCTGCCCCCCCCCCCCCCCCCCATTGCCATTCATATATTTTTGTGTTTTTTAGCCCTTGTCTCTAGGTGTCTGCTCTGATATTTTCGTGTAACGTTTTCGATCATTGTAACCATCATTTGTTAGTGTATGTGTGGTTTTTTCTGTTTCTTTGTTTACTAATTCTCACTTTCGGTCTATTAATACAGTATACTGTATTCCTAAATATACGCCTTGGTTTAAATTATATTAATAGTTTCCGCTTTCATCGTAACAGCGTAAGTTTATCGCCAATATATGCAGTATATATATATAATATTATATATATATATATATATATATATATATATATATATATATATAGAGAGAGAGAGAGAGAGAGAGAGAGTGTTTGATAAGTATATACACACATTTATATTATATATTTTTTATGTTAATTTTATTTTTATATTTGTCATTCATCTTTATATGTTCTTAATTTTTTGGTTCTGTATCCGCTGTACTATTATGTTCCCATTATCTGTGTGTTAATAAGTTTCTAAATAATCAAAGTGTACGCCTCCCATCCTTAGTGTTAGTAGCTCCATGTGTTGTCCTTCAATGCATTCCTCTCTCTCTCTCTCTCTCTCTCTCTCTCTCTCTCTCTCTCTCTCTCTCTCTCTCTCTCTCTCTCTCTCTCTCTCTCTCTCTCTCACACACACACACACACACATATGCACACACGACCCACTCCCTCCACACACGCAACACATACACACACATAGGCACTCGCACAAAAAAAACACATACTGTATAATATATACAACAAACACACACACACACACACACACACACACACACACACACACACACAGACACACACACACACACTGGGGGCCCCTGTGATTGTGAGTGTGATGGTAGTTGGAAGGTCTTATTACCCCTCGTAACTCCATAGGTTTATGATCCCCACCGTTTAATTACAGTGACCCCCCCTGCCCCCTTCTCTCCCTCCCCCCTCCCCCCATCCCTCTGTCTCTCTCCTACCCAGCTCTGCTCCCCCTCCCCCCGGTCCTTCGCTCTCCTACCCACCTTTCCCCCCCCCCCCCCCCCCCCCCACCCTACCTACCTCTGCTTCCCCTCCCCTACTCCTACCCCCCCTCCTACTTAAAAATACCCATCCTAGACCCATATACCCACAGAAGCCCCAGTCCCCTCATTTCCCCCCCTCCCACTATACCCAGCCCCCTCCTCCCCCTGTGTTTCTGCCCGTACTATACCCAGCCCCCCTCCTCCCCCTGTGTTTCTGCCCGTACTATACCCAACCCCCTCCTCCCCCTGTGTTTCTGCCCGTACTATACCCAGCCCCCTCCTCCCCCTGTGTTTCTGCCCGTACTATACCCAACCCCCTCCTCCCCCTGTGTTTCTGCCCGTACTATACCCAGCCCCCTCCTCCCCCTGTGTTTCTTGCCCGTACTATACCCAACCCCCTCCTCCCCCTCTCTCCCACCCCACTATGCCCAGCCCCTACCCCTTCTCCTACTTCAATATACCGTACCCCCCTGCCCCCCCCCCCCCCCAGGACCAATATACCTAGTCCCAGCTCTCCCCTCCTCCTCCTCCTCTCCCCCATCCCCACCTCACTCTGCTCCACCCCACGATACCCCTCCTGGACCAATATACCTAGTCCCAGCCCCTCCCCCCCCCCCCCCCCCCCCCCCCTCCCTCTCCTCCAACCCCACGACCCCCCCCCCCCCCCCCCCCTTGACCAATACCTCGTCTCATCCTCCCTCTTTTGTGTATGCCCTAGGGCCCACTGTATGTATGCCTGTATCAATGACGGAAAATTGCCTGAGAAAGCGGAGGGTGGGGAGAGAGCCTTCACCTTTGCTATCATTTCCTTCCACTTTCTCCTTTCTCTTAAGATTGCTATCTCTACTAGGATCAAGTCCTGGCCACCTCGCAAGGATCGCAAGGTCTGTGTGGCTTGTGCATTTATGTAAATATGTTCTTGTTATAAAGCAAAACACACACACACACACACTCTCACTCACTCACTCTCACTCTCTCTCTCTCCCCAGGCTGACCCCCTCGTATCTGCAACAATCTAACCCTTCCATCTTCAACTCTCCATTGCCATTACAAAACTACCTACCTGCCCCCAACCCTCAACTTCATCTTCCTATAAAATGATGGAGGTAAAACCGCATTCTTCGTTTGTCTCATCCAGCCACATGCTTTTAGTAATATTATTATTATTATTTCATTCGCCCTCTGATCACTGTGCCGACTTTTCATTGGGGGTGTTTGGTGTTGGGGTGGAATTAATAACAAAGAGATTAACAGTAGAAGAGTTCTGTTTCGTTTCGTAATATGAGGTATTGTTATTTGATTATCTGACTCCGAGACAATCTTCCTAAGTGAGAATACAGTCTTCTTAAGGGGAGACTGGCCGTTTGTTTGGTCTAGTAATTCATTTATTCATATATTTGTATTTCAGTTTCCTCCCTAGACATCCATCAAGCTTAGAAGAACACACCCTAGACCCCCCTTCAAGATAAATTTGTAAATTTTTCGGTAGAAAAATGTGCCGGCCGAAGGCCGGTTCCTCTTAAAATTGCAGGCTCGCTATCGCTCGCCAGGAAATAATCGACACCTACAGTAAATGGCACGAAAAGTCTTAAAATTGACGAAGAAGTAGGGCGAAAGGTGTTAACATCGCCAAACTAATGGGCCGAACATCTTATAATCTCAAAACTAGTGGGGCTAAATATTAGGGAGAAGGGGGTCCAGAAAAACGGTCTGCCTCCCCTTAAGATGGCTATGTAGGATAACAGATATGTTATACCGTGAGACTGAATCGGTGAAGTCCTTCCTTGCTTGAATCAAGTAGCGATTCATATTTCACATTATAAGCCGTTTGAAGATTATGATGTTATTTGACGGTTTGTACTGGCTGTCATTAGACGATTTTTATACAGCTTAGGAAGGATCTGTGGGAATTAAAAGGGTAAAGGCCATCTCCATTAACCCTCTGCCCTCCATATACCCTTCCTAGTCTGAATAAAATCGTCTAATAATAGCCAGAAAAAGGGGGGATTTTCACTGAAGGGTTATTTTTCGGGACCCCCTTTTCCCTCATTTTTAACACCATTAGTTTTGAATTTTTAAAACGTGCGCCCCATGTGTTTGTTGAGTTTAAGACCTGTCTACCCATTTCTATAAATGTGTACAGCAGAATTAAGCTGCATACTCCAGGAGAGGACGTATCAGTGCGTTGTAAAATGTGAGGACTATTTCCTTATTTCTGTACTTAAATTGCCTCTTAAAATAGCCCAATAATTGTTTAGCTTTCTTCTCTACTTCGATGCACTGCTTGGAAAACCTTAGGTCACTGCTAATCAGAACACCCAAATTTGTGCCCATGTCAGTCACTTCCAAAGGCATTCCCAATAGCGAATAGCCTGACTTGGGGTTTGATTGGCCGATATGCATCACCTTGCACTTGTCCAAGTTTAGAGCCATCTGCCATGTCTTCGACCATTCACCCAGTCTGTTGAGGTCCATCCTGAGCTGTTCAACCTTTTTAGTGTCCTTCACATTCACTCCAGTGTCATCTGCAAAGAGAAATGGACCAAGGACAGATCCCTTTGGAACTCCAGAAGTGACTTGATTCCACTCAGAAGAAACACCATTGAGAGAGAGAGAGAGAGAGACAGACAGACAGACAGACAGACAGACAGTCAGTCAGAGACAGTCAGTCAGTCACACAGTCAATGACAGGTTCAAGACAGCAATGACGGCATTACCGCACGCTGTTTACCCCTCTAGAACCAGGACATTATCTAGTTAGTCGTGCACACTAACACACACACACACACAGACACACACACACACACACACACACACACACACACACACACACACACACACACACACACACACACACACACACACACACACACACACAACACCAACAACAACAACAGAGAGAAGGAGAGAACACACACACACACACACACACACACACACACACACACACACACACACACACACACAGCCCGTAGCCTAGTAGGTAGAGCTCTCGTCTCACACACGAGGGGTCGGGGGTTCAATCCCCGGCCGGGCGGAGACAAATTGGGCTTGTCTCCTTTCATGTGTTAGCCTCAGTTCACCTAGCTGTAAATAGGTACCTGGAATAAGTGGGCGACGTTGTGACGTCCCATCTGGGGTTGGCAAAAATTGGTACAAGGCGAGATGGGTATCATATGGTTCAACTAAGCTGATGGCTACCTAAGCCTTCGGGCGAGACGGTACCGTCTATAGTGAGAATGGTACCATACAGATCCACCCTAAGCCTTCGTTTCCGATGTCGCCAATTGGCTAAAATACAGACTACACACACATCCACAGCCATTCCAACAGTACATAAAACACTTAACATGCATTTCACGCAATACATTCCCAGTTAAGGAGGCGCGATAATAATGAGCTTAGCTCGCATTGCGTGGATTCCCCTTGACGAACAAGTAACTGAGAGTAACACACACACACACACACCACCTTTAACAACAACAACATCAATAAGAGACGGACAGACAAACGCACACCAACCTTAACACAAAAACAACATAATGAACAGGGAAAGACCGCCACCCAAACACACACACACACACACACACACACACACACACACACACACACACACACACACACACACACACACACACACACACACACACACACACACACACACACTCTCTCTCTCTCTCTCTCCTACATACACACCATGACAGCCCCAGACAGCAATAAGAGCATTATTGGCCGCTGTTTACCCCTCTACAACCGGGACATTATTGAGTTAGTCACACACGTTCCTCATAGGGCTTTATGTGGCGACAAATTATCACAGGGGTTTGAGGCTGCTGGGGAGATGGATGACTGGGAGGGAGAGAGAGAGAGGGGGGGGGGAGGAGGAGGAGGAGTGTGAGAGTGAGAAGAGAGTGTGTGTGTGAGAGAGAGAGAGAGAGAGATAATTACAAGGAGTTACTATGAATCGTTAGTATCTCGAAGGCTTTGTGGTCCTTTCCTGGGAAATAGTCTTGATTTTCGAAGACTGAAGATAGATTATTATTATTGATAACTCAATTGTTTAACGGTTTTCTGCTCGGCCCCCTCCTCCCTCGTGTTCAACCCCATTATTCATTAAATCTTAAGACGTTCGCACCATTGGTTAGGCTATTTTAAGACCTGTCGTCCCATTTTTCTACCGAAAAATGCACAAATTTATCTCGAAGGGGGTCTTAGGTGTATTCTTTTAAGCTTGATGGTGGTCTAGGAAAGAAACTAAAATGTATAAATAAGTAAATTAATGAATATAAATAATAATAATAATAATAATAATAATAATAATAATAACAATAACTATAATAAATACCAAATCCCCCTTAACCCCTTTAAGATTATGACGCGTTTTGACAATATATTCCGGCCTATAATTAGACGATTGTATACAGTTTGGGGAGGACTGTGGAAATTATTAGGTAAAGGACTCGCTCAATTAAGGGGAGATGGGTCGTTTTTCTAGATCCCTTTCTCCCTCATGTTTAACCCCATTAGTTTTCAAATTTCAAGATTTTTGCACCTTTAGTTTGTCGTTTTTAAGACCTTTCGCCCCATTTTGTTGTCAATATTAAGACCTTTCGTGCTATTTAGCTGTTGATTTTTTTCTTACTGGCGAACGATAGTGAGCCTGTAATTTGGGAAGAACCGCCAAACAGAAAAATGTACAAATTAATCTAGAAGGGGGATCTAATGGATGGTTTATTAAGTGTGATGGAAGTCTATAGAAGAAACTAGAAAAAATAGTACATGAAGAAATTGACCAAAAAGTTAACCATCCCCCCATTAAGGGGAGGTATTTAGTTTGTTCCCTAGACCTCCATCAAGCTTAAAATTACACCCCCTTGAGTCCCTTTCAAGATAAATTTGTACATTTTTCGGTAGAAAAATGTCCCGGCCAAAGGCCGGTTCCTCTTAAATTACAGGCTCGCTATCGCTCGCCAGGATAAAATCGACACCTGAATGGCACGAAAGGTCTTAATATGGGGTGAAAGTTCTTTCAATCGCTAAACTAATGGGGCAAACGTTTTATAATATCAAAAGCAATGGGGCTAAACATGAGGGAGAAAGGGGTCAAGAAAAAAAAATCCTCAAGTGGAGATCTCCCCTTAACCCTCTGACTTCCTCCATATACCTATCGTAATCTGAATAATATTGTCTAATAATAACCAGAAAACAGAAAAGAAATACGTCATCGGATCTTGTAAAAGTGATGGAGTATATTTTCGAAACGGCTTGATCGGAGTTGCGAAAAATATATTGTTGGAAATCTCGCTCGTGTGAAGGTGGTGTCACACGAGCACATTTTGCAGCAATTTTCGATGAGCAAGTGTTTTCTCGTAATATTTTGAGACTCGTTCGTATTAGATTCGGAAACTAGTTCGAAGGTAGATTATGTTAGTTAGCTTAATTCTTATGAAACCTAAATTTTGAAGCCGTCACACTACCGTTGCCCGTTGAAAATGACGGAAAAATCGCTCGTGTGATATCGCCTTAACCCCTTCATTACCGGTGACATCTTTCTATTACATTCTAGCAACTACTAGACGATGATATGCAGTTTGGAAAGAGCCTCCAACAACCTCACTTAACCATTATTACCACAGATCCTTCTTAAGCTGCATAATATCGTCTAAAAATAGCTAGAATATAATATAACACACGTCACTGGTACTCAAAGGGTTAATCCCCCCTCCCCCCCTAATAACGTCAGCTCGGATGGGCCAGGGTTGAGAATACCTGAAGTGAATATAATGTACCTGGAATATTGGTAATTATCTGAAGAGTGCTACAAGGTTGAGGCATCTCCACGCCTTCTGTGGGGAGCCGGCACCCATCTTGGTTTTTATACGCTGTGTGTGTGTGTGTGTGTGTGTGTGTGTGTGTGTGTGTGTGTGTGTGTGTGTGTGTGTGTGTGTGTGTGTTAATGTTTTGGGTATGTGTTTCTGTAGTACTTTATGTTGTTGTTTTTTGTTATCTTATTTGTGTATGCATTATAATGTGTATGTGTGTGTGTGCGAGAGTTCATGTGCATTGAGCTTGTGCTCACAGACGCGCGCGAAATATTCACCTTTATTAATTCTCACTTTCAGTATATTAATTCCATGTTTATCCACGAAACATTCTTTGCTATAACCATTATATATGTTGTATTCTTTAGCTGAGATATATTTGTTCATTTCACAGATATGAAAGAAGAATAATTATATATATATATATATATTTATAAATTGTGTGGATAGTTTAGTTTTGCCAGGTGAGTAGAAGTACGATGTATATTATTATTTGTATTAACTGCTTGAGAATCTGTGGTATCAAACGGTAAATACTCTCTCAATTACCCCTCTCACTTCCATATACCCTGCCTAATATGAATATAATCTTCCAATAATAACCAAATTAACTATCAAAACGCGTCAATAGCTTCAAAGGGTTAAATGACTGATACATAATGATATACAGTAGGTATCGTGGTTTTGTTTCATGCATGCTTCAATGGCCAGGGGCTAGTTTGTCCTATACTCTAAATACGGATTTGTAATCAAGAAACGCCCCCGTAACTCATTACTTTATACACGCACACACACACACACACGCACTCATACACACACACACACACACACACACACACACACACACACACACACACACACACACACACACACACACACACACACACACACACACACAACTAATATAGATACTCACCCACTTATACACACCCCACATACCCATTCACACACACACACACACACACACTCATACACACACACACACACACACACACACACACACACACACACACACACACACACACACACAACTAATATAGATACTCACCCACTTATACACACCCCACATACCCTTTCAAACACACACACACACACACACACACACACACACACACACACAACACACACACACACACACACACACACAAGCGCAACTAATATAGATACTCACCCACTTATACACACCCCACATACCCTTTCACACACACACACACACACACACACACACACATACATATATAGATACTCACACACTCATACACCACACACACACACATACATATATAGATACTCACACACTCATACACCACACACACACACATACATATATATATACTCACACACTCATACACACCCCACACACCCTTTCATACTTTCACACACACACACACCCTTACGTCTCCTTCATACAAATAGATAAAACACAAAACACACACACACACCTATAACCCCCCCCCCCCTTCTCTCTCTCTCTCTCTCTCTCTCTCTCTCTCTCTCTCTCTCTCTCTCTCTCTCTCTCTCTCTCTCTCTCTCTCACACCCCTTTACACCCCTTCCCCTTCCTCTCTCCCCCCCCCCCCCCCCCAGGAGGATAGATGGGTCACGTTTGGTCCCCTTCACGCCCGTCAATCAGGGGGGCGGAGGGGTGTCACTTAGGGGGGGAGGGGGTTTGTAGCTACTGGGGGGAGAGAGAGAGAGAGAGAGAGAGAGATTAGTTATGTTGGCACTGGTTGGTTTGGCGCTAGTTAATTCTGTGTGGTGGAACTTTCATAAGAACATAATACAATGGGAGTCTGTAGAAAGCCGATTGGCCCATACAAGGCAGATCCCTCTCACACCCAACCCATCTCGTCCATATGTCTATCTAATGTTGTCTTGAAGCTCTCTATCGTTCTTGATCCTACTATGGCGCTGGGTAGCCTATTCCACATATCTACAACTCTGTTACCAAACCTATGTATATATATTTGTTTAAAGTAGATTTATCCAATTTGAAATAATTTGTTCGAGTTCTCTCACTATCACTGAGCTTCAGTACATCTGAAAATGTACACACACTTCTCAATAAATCCTATGCCTTTCACAGGTTATTCCTAAGCTGAAATAGACCATATAATGAGAGCCAAAATAAAGTCGTCATGGCACTGAGAGGGTTAAGAAAAGGTGAAAACACATCTCAATAAATCCTTTGCCCTTCCCAGATTAGTCCTAAACTGAAATACACCGTTTAATGAGAGCCAAAATAGAGTCGTCATGGCACTGAGAGGGTTAAGGCCCCCCCCGGGTGGACGAGGCCATTACCACATTACAGGGGAGGAAGCACGGCGGAGCGGGGGGTCTACGCCCCCCGCCTGCCCCCCCCCTTCTGGGCCGGATATTAGGGGTTGGGGCGGGGGGGGGCACCTGATGACATAATCTAGGCGGAGGTGATAGGTCCATTGGCTAGCTAGGGGGGGGGGGGGGGTGAAGTATAGTGTTATCGTGAGAGAGAGAGAGAGAGAGATTAGGCTAAGTGTGAAATTATGTGTGTGAGTGAATGAGTAGGAGCGAGACCTGTGTTAAGCAAATGTGTGTGTGTGTGTGTGTGTGTGTGTGTGTGTGTGTGTGTGTGTGTGTGTGTGTGTGTGTGTGTGTGTGTGTGTGTGTGTGAGAGAGTGAATGAGTAGGAGCGAGACCTGTGTTAAGCAAATGTGTGTGTGTGTGTGTGTGTACAGAGGGCAGTACAGTATAGTGTGCACTTTCTACACGGTTCTCTCACATTTCATACTCGCTCATTCTTCCTGTTGAGCCAATGTGTCCCAAGTCTGTTTGATGCCATTAGACGATTTTATGTAGTTTAGGAAGGATCTTTGGAGATTATGAGGGTAAAGACTATCACAATAAACCCTCTGACTTCCCAAATACCCTTCCTAATCTGAATAAAATCGTCTAATAGTAGCCAGAAAACAAACGAAATACGTAATTGGAGCTAGAAAGAGTGAATTAAGTGGGTAGCTCGTCCTCGTACTTGACAGTGTAAAAGCAAAGCTGTATATCATATGATAAAACAAAAACTACCGGTATCACACAAAAACTACCGGTATCACACAAAAACTACCGGTATCACACCAAAACTACCGGTATCACACCAAAACTACCGGTATCACACAAACACTACCGGTATCACACAAACACTACCGGTATCACACAAACACTACCGGTATCACACAAAAACTACCGGTATCACACAAAAACTACCGGTATCACACAAAAACTACCGGTATCACACAAAAACTACCGGTATCACACAAACACTACCGGTATCACACAAACACTACCGGTATCACACAAAAACTACCGGTATCACACAAAACTACCGGTATCACACAAAAACTACCGGTATCACACAAACACTACCGGTATCACACAAACACTATCACACAAACATAATATTCCGACGGTTTCGTTAGGATATTAGTACAGAGAAACTATCACATCACACACCGAATAATCCGGGTGTTTTATTAGCATAGTAGTACCGCTACAGAGAAACTATCACACAAAAACTATCACACACACACACACACCTATTAATTCGTCGGTTTTATTAGGATATTAGTACACACACACACACACACACACACACACACACACACACACACACACACACACACACACACACACACACACTCACTCACTCACTTCCTTACACACACACACACACACATATTACCTCATACACATTCCCACACACTTATGAAAAACGACGCACAATACGTACCCCCGCATCCCCCCCCCCCCCCCCCCCCCACACACACACACATACACACTCTCATTCACACACTCCACTCACTCAAGCACCGCACGTAGGTTCAGTAAAGTACAGTCATCTATCATCCAACCCTCCACACACACACACACACACACACACACACACACACACACACACACACACACACACACACACACACACACGTGTGTGTGTGTGTGTGTGTATGACTATACATGTATACTATTTGTATGAATGTGCCTCTATGTATATACTTTGTTTTTCTTATATATAAATAAAACCCTAGAACCCTTGTTACGCCTTGGGTGAGGGCTGGTCCTATTCAGAGTGAGGTTTGACATCCTCTACCCAACCTTAGCTGTTTCTGTGTGTCTCTTTTACTGTCCTACTTTTCCTTCTGGGGGCAGGGGCTAGGAATTCTCCTACTCGACGAGACAGAAAATCGGGCGAGAGAACTCGAAAGTGGTTCCGGACCCTGAGAATAGGAACTTTAAATGTTGTTTCTGTTCGGGCTCTGTCTCGTGTCGGCCACCCTCAGCAATGGGGTTTGTGGCTGAGTATACACATACATACATGACAATAAAGGTGAATTAATCTAATAAATATATTTTACTCCCAGCATCAAACACCTCCCAATGAAATTAATGCAAGCGTGTGATCCTCCCAGGATTCAAACCTGGGATACCACATACAAATTTGTAAATACTCTAACCAATACACCACCAAGACAGTTCAAGGTTAAGTTCATGACTACGATTGATATCCATTTATCGAATATTGGATATTTATCTAATCATGTGCTCAGACCCAACTGCACACTGCATAGCGTAATGTTTATGTGAAAGGAAAGAACAATTTATAATGAACAAAATATCATAATAAAGCTAATAATATCATAATGAAGCTAATAATATCATAATAAAGCTAATAATATCATAATAAAGCTAATAATATCATAATAAAGCTAATATATCATAATAAAGCTAATAATATCATAATAAAGCTAATAATATCATAATAAAGCTAATAATATCATAATAAAGCTAATAATATCATAATAAAGCTAATAATATCATAATAAAGCTAATAATATCATAATAAAGCTAATAATATCATAATAAAGCTAATAATATCATAATAAAGCTAATAATATCATAATAAAGCTAATAATATCATAATAAAGCTAATAATATCATAATAAAGCTAATAATATCATAATAAAGCACTATAGTCCGTTCATTATAGGTTGGCCAAAAATCGTAATCCCTAATCTCTATAACTCCTAAAACAACATGAGTAATCCAGTTAATATATCTACTATTTGGGAAGAGTCAGGAAGGGATGTGGTGTGGAAATTTACAGGCCATTTGCTCTAGCCCTTTATGCGTTACTGAGGTTAGAGTGTACAGTTTTTGGCCAACCTCTAATGAATGGACTAAAGTATTGATATCTGTTGGAATAGGCTAAAAATAGAAAAGATGAATCAATAGAGTAAGAAGTAGTAGAGAAAGAAATGAAAACAAAAATGGAGTAGGAAGTATGTGTAGATGATAGGTGATTAGGGGCAATAGATTAGATAAGGAGAGATAAGGCTGATGTTGAAGAATGGAGACCGGGAGATAAGAAAATATAAATAGCGATGATAACTTTGCAATTTGCTTACGACGCTTAACCCCTTCTGTACCGGCGAGGTCTTTGTTTTTGTTTTTTTATTCGAGGTATATTTAGACGATATTGTGCAGCTTAAAGGAATTGTGGTAAAAAGGATTAAGTTAGATAGTTCGAAGCCTGTAAATTGCTGGAGGCCATTTTTAAACTAACTGTTTTAGTCTCTAAGTAGCCAGAACAGACGTTAAAAGAACAGCACCGGTACTGAAAGGGTTAAGGGAATGTACAGTACCCTACGGAAATTCTGTTCTGCCCCGTGAGGCGGAATATGAAAGTACGATTAGCATGATTGAATGAAGAGGGTAGTTGGTTTTGCAGTCTTGAGGGGGTGTTTATTTCTGGACCCCCTTCTCCCTCATTTTTAGCCCCTTTAGTTTTGAGATGTTAAGACGTTCGTCGCAATAGGTTGGCTGTTTTAAGACCTTTCGCCGTGGGCTAAGACTGGATTGGACTCGAGTGGACTGGACTAGAGTGGACTGAACTAAAACTGGATTGGACTAGATTGGACTGGACTGAACTCTACTGGACTGAACTAAGACTGCACTGGACTAGAGTAGACTGAACTCATATTGGATTGGACTAGTGTGGACTGGACTATATTTGACTGGACTACATTGGACTGAACTACGGTTGAATTAAGACTGTATTAAGCCTGCACTAAAACTAGATTAAGACTAAACTAAGACCGAGCTAGGAATAACACTGAACTAAGAAAGATGTAGGACATAAGTAAGACTGAACTAAGATTCGACTAAGACTGAACTAAGACTGAACTAACAATTAAATAGGACATAACTAAGACAGCTGAGTTCTGGAACTCTCTCCCAGAATCAGTCATTCCTTCATCCTATGACTTAAATTGCTTTAAACTCATCACAGGCAGTTCTGCCTTTTGTGTCCCTCATTCACATACACAAAAAACACTAAGACTGAACTAAGACTAAACTAAGAATGAAGTAGGAAATAACTAAGACTAAGCTAAGAGACGGCTAGACTGGGTTGTGGTTAGTATACACAAGCCCTGCGGGGGATGGTGGTGGTGGTGGAGAGAACACTGTAATTTGGGCTCCCCAGCGCTCAAGTAGCCAACCCTCACTCTTTCTTCTCTCTCTGGTCTCATCTTTATTCTTATTGTTTATTATCATCTTTTGTATTTGTTTTCATTGTTAGCCTTCTTGTTCGTCATTAGTTTCTTATTTACTAGTTTCCTCATTTATTCATGTTTATTCATATTTGCTGTATTTGTGTGGGTTTTTTTTCTCTCTTTGGTCTCGTCTTTATTCTTCTGCCTTGTTTATTAGCATTGTATTTCGTATTTGTTTTTATTGTTAGTCTTCTTGTTCATCATTTAACGTCTTATTTTATGTTTTTATTATATGGGGACCCCAAATGGGCCTGGGTCTCTGGGCATTTCTCCTGGGCGACCTGGATGTGTGTGAGATTTTGTGTTTTGTTTTGTTTTGTTTTTCTGATGTGTTGTGATGTCCCTGTTCGGGCTCTGTCTCGAGTCGGCCACCCCCCATAAACAAAAAAAAAGGAAAACTGGGAAGGTGCCAGAGTATATACATGCATACATTATTTGTTCGTGTTTATGTTTGTTCTGCTTTTGTTTATTTATCCTTCTTATTTATCCTCGTCATCTTGTCATTCACTTTCAACCTGTTCTCCCTCTCTTCGTATTTCCTTCTACTTGCTCATCCTCTCTCTCTCTCTCTCTCTCTCTCTCTCTCTCTCTCTCTCTCTCTCTCTCTCTCTCTCTCTCTCTCTCTCTCTCTCTCTCTCTCTCTCTCTCTCTCACGTATCGCTCCGTATCTCGGCCATCCGTTACGTATCGGCGATCATTGACGCACCGGACGAATCATCATACATCGCCTTGACCCTGTATGATCCGCGAGTGGGTCATATTGGAACCCCCGTGTTCGAGTTGATGGAGGTATAGTCTGTGCATTCTAGGTTGGGCAGAAATCGTAACCTCTAACCTCTGTAACTCAAAAAGGGCTAGAGCAAATGAACTGTCAATTTAAACACATATTCCCTAGCCAAGTCTTCCTATTTGGTAGAAATATTAGCTCGATTACTCTAGTCCTTTTTGAGTTATGAGAGGTTAGGGATTACGATTTCTGCCCAACCTAGAATGAACGGACTATAGTACACAGTTTTTAGATGTGACTGAACACTGATGAACACCCCCCTCGATTTGCTAATGTGAAGCTACGATAGATATCTTTCTGCTCGAGATAGCTTCGAAAAGGTTAACCCGGTTTGTTATATTCTAGCTTCTAATAATCGATTGTATTCAGTTTAGGAAGGATCTCTAGCAATTATATGGCTTCTAACTATCTCAATCAATTCTTGTAACTAGAACTAAGCTTCATAAAATCGTCTAAATGTAGCTAGAAAAATAAAATAATAGACGACGCAGGTACAGAAAGGGGGGGGGGGGTTCTTTGCTCCCTAGACCTATATCATGCTTTAGAAATGTCCCCCAAGACCACTCTTTTGAGATAAATCTTTACATTTTTCGGTAGAAAAATTACAGGTTCGCTATTGCCCACCAGGAAACAGTTGGCACCCAATGACTCGAAAGGTCGTAATATTGGCAAAGAAATGGAGCCAAAAGTCTTTAAATCGCCCAACTAATTATAAGGCAAATGAACACAAATCTCTAATGAGAGAGAGAGAGAGAGAGTGTGTGTGTGTGTGTGTGTGTGTGTGTGTGAGTGAGTGAATGTGTTTGTGTGTTAGTGAATGTGTGTGTGTGTGAGTGAGTGTGTGTGTATGTGTGTGTGTGTGTGTGTGTGTGTGTGTGTGTGTGTGTGTGTGTGTGTGTGTGTGTGTGTGTGTGTGAGTGAGAGAGGCCCTGATTCCCACAAATCAAGGAGAGTAAAACACCAAGATCTCCAAGAAGATTAATGAACAGTCTGGAAACGTCTGGCTAAATGGTTAGTCTCGTATTCCGGTGGCTGGGTTCGAATGGAGAGAGAGAGAGAGAGAGAGAGAGAGAGAGAGGAGTGGTGGCTGGGTTCGAATGAGAGTAAAAAGGAATACAAATGAGTACAACAAAAATCAAGCAACAACAGGTCCAGCGACCCCTCAAGGTTGCTTGCCCTCCAAAACACTGATGGTCAAGTGTCCAAACAGTAGTTTAGAGTGGGTAAGGGAAAAATGGAAAGGGAAGACTGCCCTGGGACAAATGTCCGTGGCAGGATTAGATGTTAGTAGGGGACAGTTAGTAATATAATAGAGGAAAAAAAACGTTATTAATTTACAAATGCAGTCGGTCGTGGATTTAAGGCAAGGTGTTTGTCTATGCGAAGTTTAAAAGAGTCAACGGTGCTGCAGTCCATGACATCTCGGGGAAGCCCATTCCACAAGTTGACAATTCGATTGAAGAAGACATTCTTAGACCCGTGTGAGTTAAAAGATTTACCAATATTTTTGCAACCGTTCCCCGCGTGTAATTTGATTGGTCGATAGTGAAATATTTATTACAGTTCATATTGTCTGAATCAAATCGTCTAGTAATAGCAAAATAAAAATAAAAATAAAACAAAAACAAAACACAGAAAAGAAGTGCGTAATCGGTTCTTGACAGGGTTAATCGACACGAATTGGACACGGGTTATGGGAATAGAGAAGAATTGAAGGGGGATAGTAGGAGGTGGTGGTGGTGGTGATGGTGGTGGTGGTGGGCAGGGTAGTGGGGATGGAATAGGTTGAAGAAGAGGATTGGTGAAAGAAGAAGAAGAAGGAAGTGACAGAGAGAGAGAGAGAGAGTGTGTGTGTGTGTGTGTGTGTGTGTGTGTGTGTGTGTGTGTTAGGAGTACAAGACGATGGTGATTTAAAAGATAAATATAGATATAGATGATTTGAAAGATATATATATATATATATATATATATATATATATATATAGAGAGAGAGAGAGAGAGAGAGAAATATAGAAAAAAAAAAAAAAACGGAGACGGGGGGGAAGGGGGGGGGGGGGGGTCGGGTCGGTATTCGAAGCGCCCAGCACTTTATAGCCGAATGCCTCACCAAATCACAGGGTTTGCGCCTCCGAGTAGAACCCTCCCGGATTTTTTTTTTTTTTTTTCGCGTGTTTAAATGTTTGAGATCCCCGCCGAGGATGAGGTTGTTTTTGTTTTCGGAATGCTGAATGGATTTGTATCTGATTTCCCCTTCATCAGTTCTATTTTTTTTTTTTTGTTTTTTTTTTTTTTTTTGGGGGGGGGGGGGGGGGGGGTAGGGTATATACACTGTCAGTATTATGCTAAACCTTTGTTAAACTTTAATGAATACACCCCCTAGACCCCCTTTAATGAATACACCCCCTAGACCCCCTTTAGTAATACACCCCTAGACCCCCCTTAATGAATACACCCCCTAGACCCCCTTTAGTAATACACCCCTAGACCCCCTTTAGTAATACACCCCTAGACCCCCTTTAGTAATACACCCCTAGACCCCCTTTAGTAATACACCCCTAGACCCCCTATCATGAATACACCCCCTAGACCCCCTTTAATGAATACACCCCCTAGACCCCCTTTAGTAATACACCCCTAGACCCCCTTTAGTAATACACCCCTAGACCCCCTTTAGTAATACACCCCCTAGACCCCTTTATAACTACACCCCCTAGACCCCTTTATAAATACACCCCCTAGACCCCTTTATAAATACACCCCCTAGACCCCCTTTAATGAATACACCCCCTAGACCCCCTTTAATGAATACACCCCCTAGACCCCCTTTAACGAATACACCCCCTAGACCACCTTTAATGAATACACCCCCTAGACCCCCTATAACCCCTAGACCCCCTATAACCCCTAGACCCCCTATAACCCCTAGACCCCCTTTAACCCCTAGACCCCCTTTAACGAATACACCCCCTAGACCCCCTTTAACGAATACACCCCCTAGACCCCCTTTAATGAATACACCCCCTAGACCCCCTTTAATGAATACACCCCCTAGACCCCTTTTCGAGATATATTTATGCATTTGTTGGTAGAAAAAAATGGCCTGGACGAGGGCCGATTCGTCGTAAATTGCAGCCTGGCTATCATTCGCCAGGAATAAACCGACACCTAAATGGCACGAAAGGTCATAACATTGATAAATAAATGAGGCGAAGGGTCTTAAAACCGCCAAACTAATGGGGCGCACATCTTAATATCTCGAATGGGGCTAAACATGAGGGAGAAGGGCGTGTATATATATACACATATACTGTATTATGTATATATATATATATAAACAATCCGGCTAGCAATTGCCAAGTTACTCAACTCAAGATCTTTGGCAATCAAATACAATATTTAGTGATATACATGATTCTGCACTTTCAAGAATACATAGCCTACCTGTAAGGTGTCTTATTACCTCTTATTATTGTGTACTGTTCAAAATATGTATATCTAATCACTTAGAAACTAATGCCACCAGGAATGTGATTCATATATTGTGACGCTAGGTAGAGAACTATTTGATTGATATATACAGTATATACAGTATAATTATACACCGGTATATATTTTTAAGGGTATATATTTTTAAGGGTATATATTTTTAAGGGTATATATTTTTAAGGGTATATATTTTTAAGGGTATATATTTTTAAGGGTATATATTTTTAAGGGTATATATATTTTTAAGGGTATATATATTTTTAAGGGTATATATATTTTTAAGGGTATATATTTTTAAGGGTATATATTTTTAAGGGTATATATTTTTAGCACGCCAATAATATAGCCTACTGTATTGTATGAAGACTCTGGTATTGCTAAGTTGATTCGGAATAAACTGTATGTTTGTTATGTTGATGATACACTGTAGACGTCTGTAAGTGGAATTCTGGAGTATTTGATGCAATCTCCAGGAGTCCCCTCCACCTACTTACCCCATCTCTCTCTCTCTCTCTCTCTCTCTCTCTCTCTCTCTCTCTCTCTCTCTCTCTCTCTCTCTCTCTCTCTCTCTCTCTCTCGGTAAGCATGTCAGTGTATATATATATATATATATAAATGTATATATCAAATTATTTTTTAACTATTTTATGTTTATATAATATTTCGTATATTGATTCTTTCCTTATTACAAAGTAATGGCATAGTATCTTATGCATCTTATATATTTCTACTTTAATATATTATTTAAATTTACTGCATTGGTCATGTCTTTATAAAGTTAAAGTTGAGGAGGTGAGAAGTGTCTTAAGAATTGGAGAGCAGTAAAGGAGGAAAGAAAAAGCAAAGTAGAAGAGTAAAAGGTGGAGGTCTGTCGTCCTTGCTATTGTTGGAAGGTTTTCCCCTATAATTATTGTTACATGTCTATATTTTGCTTGCCTGCTTTAATATTGTATTTACATTTACTGCATTGGTTATGTCTTTTATTGGCGTCTCTGCTTGAATAGTGTATTTAATTTTACTGCACTGTTGACATCATATATTTGATTGATTGATGGCTGGAGTAATCTATTTTTTTATTAATTTCACCACAACGCCAAACATCTCCAATGAAATTAATGAAAGCATACATGTGATCCACCAGGATTTGAACCCGGGTTGTCACACACAGATTTTTAGACACCTTAACCATTACACCACCAAGATGGTAGGAGAGTAGAGTAATATGGATAGAGGATGAATAATTTGATACATAAGAAGTATAGTTGAAGATAAAAAGTTATCGGGCTCAATTATTTGCATGACTGCTTTAATATATGATTCAGATTGTCTTCATCGGTAATGTCTTATACGAAGACAGCTTGATAATATAGTCTGAAACTGCATGCAAATAATAAAATTATGTGTAGTGATCGGTGCCTTTATATAAATAATTACATATAATTAAGCTTGTATTATATATGCAAACGATTATTATTATATATATATACCGGTATATATATATATTGTTTTCTTCTTCTTCTTCTTCTTTTTTTTTTGGGGGGGGGTAACTGCTATTTATTTAGGTTACAATAATAGGAATTAGATTTAGCGATCATTAAGCAAATAATCACTAAATCAAATTCATATTAATGTAACCCAAATAAGCAGAAGTTAACTTAACAACATTTGTCTTTCCTTTGATATGTTCGATTGTTGAGTATTGAGTTGTATGGACTGGAGGATATTTAAGTTTACCATTCTATTTTTTTTTTTTTTTTTTTTTTTTTTCTAACTTATAGCCTTGATAGATAAATATATATTGCAATTTTCACTGTAAATGTAGAATAACTTTTACAATGTTAAAACGTAAGAATATATTTGCTTTGTGTTAATTATTGCTCTCTCTCTCTCTCTCTCTCTCTCTCTCTCTCTCTCTCTCTCTCTCTCTCTCTCTCTCTCTCTCTCTCTCTCTCTCTCTCTCTCTCTCTCTCTCTCTCTCATTAGACATTCACAGCAGCTCTTAACCCCTCACATGTCCCGCATTCTCCACCATCGTATCTCTCTTTCTCTATATCTCTCTCTCTCTCTCTCTCTCTTGTAAATAGTTCTTCTGTAGAGCAGTTCAAGAAGAGAGTAGATAGTATTTTGCACACTCTGTAAAGAGTGTAGTGCACTAAACAGTCTCTCTCCTTCCACTTCGAGTATCTCCTCGGAATGGACCGCAACGTCTCTGAGATACTAACTATTCCTTGTAACTCTCTCTCTCTCTCTCTCTCTCTCTCTCTCTCTCTCTCTCTCTCTCTCTCTCTCTCTCTCTCTCTCTCTCTCTCTCTCTCTCTCCCTTTTTTTTTTTTTTTTTTTTTGCTACTCCTAAACTATACCGACTTCAGCACGGAAAACAATCATTTGCAAAGTTGTATGGAGGACGAGGGGGGTCAAAAGGCCAAACGAACGGGACGAATTTGACCCGCATTTTGGCCCTTATGGCAGAGGGGGTTAAGGGTCAATTTGGTGGGGGTCAGAGGGGTGGGGTGTGGGATGGCTTGTTTATGTGGCGACTGTATATATATATAATATGAGAGAGAGAGAGAGAGCGAGAGCGAGAGAGAGAGGGGGGGGGGGGGGCTACTTCAAAACCCCTTACAAAAATTCTCAACCTCAATACCTCTTACTTCATCTGTCTAACCTCCATCCACCCACGTCTCTCTCTCTCTCTCTCTCTCTCTCTCTCTCTCTCTCTCTCTCTCTCTCTCTCTCTCTCTCTCTCTCTCTCTCTCTCTCTCTCTCTCTCTCTCTCTCTCTCTCTCTCTCTCTCCATCTATCCATCTCTATATATTTACCTATCTATATGTGGGTGTGTATGTGTGTGGGTGTAATAATTGAGCTAATATTTGTACTATTTAGGAAAAGTCAGCCAGGCAATGGGTGTGGAAATTTACCCCCCATTTGTTCCAGCCCTCTTTGAGTCACGGAGAATAGAGGTCAAGATTTCTAGCCTAATTGCAGTGAATAGACTATAGTGTTCTCCCCCCCCTCATCCCCTCCACCCCCCATCCCTACCCCATACAGCATATTTTTCGCTATACACTGGCAACTGCTGGACGATATTGTTCAGCTTACGAAGGACGTCTATCCATTATTAGGCTACATAATATCTTAGTTAATCCTCTTGGCTACCACATATCCTTTCTATGCTTCATCACCTCCTTTCAGTGCAGCAGCGTAAATTATAACCGACGTCGCTGGTACAGAAAGTGCTATACAGTATACAGTAAGGGAGGGCGACCTGCTTTTTGTTATTTCTGTCCTTTTCTCTCTTTCTCTGGCTTGTATCCATTCGGCCCCATTCAGCCTACTGTTTTAAGACGTTTATCCCCATCCAGGTGTCGATTTCTTCCTGGCGAGCGATAGCGAGCCTGCATTATATGAAGAAATCCGGCTTCGCCGGAGACATTTTTCGATAGAAAAATGTACAAATTTAGCCTGCTGTCAAAAACATTTAAAAAATATGCTGGCTCGCTACCGCTCACCAGTAAAAAATTGACATCTGGATGGGGATAAACGTCTTAAAACAGTAGGCTGAATGGGGCCAAATGGATACAAGCCAGAGAAAGATAGAAAAGGACAGAACAAAAACAGGTCACCCCCCTTAAGGTCATATGCGTTGCGTCAACACTGTGGGTTACCAACTTCTTGACATTGTCCTACTTTATATACTGTATACACTGTATGTACGTATACCTGTCTTGTACTGTATACCTGTCTTCTTCTATTTGTATATATTTACAATAAACCCTACCATACTAGCCTTGTTTGGTTTGTTTGTTTTTTCCCCCTCTCTTCCTCTTTCTCTCATAGCTAGAATAATCTAAAAACACATCACTCCACTGAAAGGGTTAATGCCAAAAGGGTGACTTATTATATCGGAGGTTTTGAATAATTTCATCAAATACAAAATGTATAATTAAGATAATGTTGTATTTCGTAATTCTGTATCCTTGTCCCGACAATCCCATACACTCCTTTATGTTATATCGTTATATTTTGAGCCAGTGAAGTGAGTTATAATACACTTAAAAATATATATATATAAATACACCATATAAGGAGGAGCACTTTATTGACAATTGGCCTGATGAAGCTACATGCCAAACGTTGTCAATAAAGCCAAACGTTGTCAATAAAGTGCTCCTCCTCGTACGGTGTCTATATTCAAGTGGTGAAGCTACATGCCAAACGTTGTCAATAAAGTGCTCCTCCTCGTACGGTGTCTATATTCAAGTGATGAAGCAACATGCCAAACGTTGTCAATAAAGTGCTCCTCCTATATTCAAGGGAGTTTACCTGTTTTGCATGTTCCAGTTTTCTGTTGTTATATTGCATTGGTATTTACAAGTTCCTCTATCTGCTTCCACGTGTAAATATGCAAATATGTGCGTGCGTCGAGATGGCATGATTGTGTGCGTGTATGTGTATATATGTATGAGTTTCGAGTTGCTTGGCTGTGTGTGTTTGTATATATACTGTATATATATATTTATATATACTGTATATATATATTTATATTTATATATATATATATATATATATATATATATATATATATATATATATATATATATAATGTGTGTGAGAGTGTGACTGAGAGAGAGCGAGAGAGAGAGAGAGAGAGAGAGAGAGAGAGAAAGAGAGAGGGGGGGAGGGAGGGGGTAGGGGAGGAGAAGTTAAATGTAATTATACCTGATTATAGAAACACAAATTTCAATATTACCAAGAATATTGATCAAAATTTATCGATTTACTACCGAACTTGTAGACGAGGTAAGCGTACGTGTTGATGTGTGTGCAATGGTAACAACTACTATACATAAAACAGTATTTACATAGTTTACATATACAGTTTTGGGAATTGACTACTTGCGAGTTTCTGGCTATAAGGAAGTTGGAGCTGTAGACATCGATATTTAGCAGAACAACCAGCTATAGGCTAATACGGTTTTAGTACATTTATATACATAACACCAAATTCAACATACTATTTATCTATCAGAAAGCTACATAATTACTGTATGTGTTTTCATTATCGATGTTTACAGACAGAACTTCCTTATAGCCTAAAACTTGCAAGTGGTTCTATATACCTGTATATATATTTTTTTTTTTTCATCTGATGGTAAACTGCAATGTCCTCTCCTTATTTATTCGGCTGTTACGAAGTTATTGTTTCTGAAATATATTGTCAATTTTGAACACTTGAATTTGTTTTGGATACAGAGACATGGTAGTTTCACATTTTTTTGGATACAGAGACATGGTAGTTTCACATTTTTTTGGATACAGAGACATGGTAGTTTCACATTGTTGCAGTCCCTATCGATAAATCAGCAACAAAGATTCAATTTACCCTCAGCTGGAAACAAACGGATATGGTCCCCCTTCTTCCTCACGCTTAGCCCCATTAGATTTGATATTATGAGACATTCGCTCTATTAGTTTGGCGATTTTAGATCTGTTATGCCATTTATGTGTTGAATTTTCCTGGTGAGCGATAGCTTGCTGCAATTTAAGAGGGACTGGCCTTCGTTTTGTTTGCCGAAAAATGCACAAATTTATCTCGAAGGAGGGTCTTGTGGTATGTTGTATATGTCAAGTTTAATATAGGTCAAACAATAATAAATATATAAATAAATAAGAAATAGATCAAAATAAATAAGATATAGATAATAGATCAAAATAAATAAGAAATAAAGCAAAATAAATAAGAAATAGATAATAGATCAAAATAAATAAGAAATAGATAATAGATCAAAATAAATAAGAAATAGATAATAGATCAAATAACTAGAAATAGATAATAGATCAAAATAAATAAAAAATAGATAATAGATCAAAATAAATAAGAAATAGATAATAGATCAAAATCCCCCCATACATCATCAGTTCACCAAAGCACTTCGTCAGTGTATCGGGTTTTCACTTCGTAATACTGTCCATTACCTCCTGTGTTCGACTGTACCCTGACCCCCGCCTACACCCTCCTTTACACTGTCCAGACTGGTGCCACCCACACGGGGACTCAGCTTCTGGTGGGAGGGGGGGGGGGGAGGGGCTACAGTAATCATAGTCATCTGATAGTTTTACACTTTGCACGTTCCCTGTACCCTGTTTGAAATCAGGGGCCATGAACTTGCATTTTAATATTTATCTTGGAATAAATACCAGAGTATGTTCAGATAAGCCTAGTGTGTACGAGTGTGTGTGTGTGTGTGTGTGTGTGTGTGTGTGTGTGCAAGAATAAGTGCAAGTACGTGTGGGTGTGAGTGGGTGCTTGTGAAAGTGAATGTGCATTGTGTGTAAAAGTGTGTCTGAGTGTGTTTGTGCGTAAGTGTGCGTAGGCGAATGTTTGTGATTGTGTGATGTGTTTGCAAATGTATATATGCAAGTGTGTGTGTGTGTGTGTGTGTGTGTGTGTGTGTGTGTATGTATGTGTGTGTGTGTGTTTACAAATACGTTTATGTTTGCGAGTGCGTGTCCGTGTGCGAGTGTGTTTTTAAGGGAACCAACCCGCTTTTTTTCTTGGTAGTAGCCATATGACCCCATTCAGCCTACTGTTTTAAGACGTTTATCCTCATCCAGGTGTTGATTTACACCTGGCGAGCGATAGCGAGCCAGCATATTTTGGATTATGTTTTAGACAGCTGACTTAATTTCTACATTTATCAGTAGAAAAATTTCTCCGGCAAAGCCGGATTTTCCATACCGATGATTCGCTGTCGCTCGCCAGGAAAAATCGATACCTGAATGGGGAGGAACGTCTTAAAACAGTAGGCTGAATGGGGCCGAATGGATAAAAACCAGAGAGAAAAAGCAGGTTGGTCCCCGTAAGTGTGTATAAGTGCGAATAAGTGTAGGTGCGTGCGAGTGAGTGTATTTGCGTGCGAGTGAGTGTGTTTGCGTGCGAGTGAGTGCGTTTGCGTGCGGTTGAGTGTGCGTGTGGGTGTAGTCACCAGTCAGTAAGCGGGGAGGGTAGTAGTAGAGTTGGGTACAATTAATGAGGGTACCATTGTAATCACGGGGAGGAAGGTCGCTATTACTGGCTGGCCTGCACTCCATCACACAGGCAGGCAGGCAGGCAGGCTGGCTGGTGGGTAGGTCAAGAGGTAGGTAGACAGGCAGGCTGGTGGAAGGTCAAAACGTAGGCAGGCTGATAGGCAGGCAGTCTGGTGGGTAGGCAGGTATGCAGGCAGGCTGGTGGGTAGGTCAAGACGTTGGCAGGCTGATGGGCAGGCAGGTCAAAATACCCCCAAGACAAATGTGTACATTTTTCGGCAGAATTTGTTTACGTCTGAAGGCCGGTTCCTCCTAAATTACAGGCTCCCTATTGCTTACTAAGAAAAAACGACACCTAAATTGGGCGAAAGGTCTTATAATTGCCAAACTAATGGGGCGAACGTCTTAAAATCTCAAAGATAATGGGGCTAAACAGAAGGTAGAAAGGAGTCCAGGAAATAGTCCCTCAAGTGGAAATCTCCCCTTAACCCTTTCAGTACCGGAGACGTCTTGTTTCCTTTACTCTGTCTATGTTTACACTATTTGATGCCGCTTAGGGAGGATCGGTGGTACTTAAATGGATTAATTGAATTATTATTTAACCGTTTTATTACTAGACGTCCTTTCTTGAACTAAATCATCTAATGATAGCCATAATAAAGTGCAAAGGACGTCACCGGCACTAGAGGGGTTAACTTGTACATTCATTAATGAAATACAGAGTTATCCTTGTAGTACCATGACGAATTATATAATCTGGCTACAGCCATATCCGGTCTATGAAGGAAAGAATGGTAGAGATTGGGAGTTGAACCAGTTGCTGTTTGCTGATGACACAGAGTTGGTGGCGGATTCTGAGGAGAAACTGCAGCGGGTAGTCAAAGATATTGGTATGTGGGAGGAGGAACCTTAGGGTGAACGTCAATAAAAGTAAAGTGACGGTGTGTAATAGATGTGCTCGTAGGGTGAATCTAGATGTGCGGTTGACTGGGGAAATACTGGAACAAGTAGAGTGTTTTAAATATCTGGGAGGAGTGATAAGCAAGGACGCAGGTTTGGAAATGGAGGTAAAACAGAGAGTATGCGAAGGAAGGAACGTTTTTGCAGCAATGGGAATTATGTGGAAGGTGAGAAATCTTGGAATGATAGCTAAAAGGGAAATGTATCAAGGGATAGTTGTACCAACAGTGATGTATGGGGCTGAGACATGGGCTCTGAAGGCACAAGAGAGAAGAAAGCTGAATGTGATAGAGATGAACTGGTTGGTAATAAATAGGAATTAATGGAGAACGCTTGGGAATAGATGGGTGATAACGCGGTCGTTGGGAGAGGGGGTCGGGCACCAGTTGGACTAGATAATACTCCATCAGGCGCCTGGCCCGGAGAGCCGCCGGTGTATATGAAGGATCATAACTGGATGTTAGGTGGGCGGGCATTGTGGCGTGCTCCGCTGCGTGTCTGCCTGCTGAGACCGGAACCTCTCCGGGAGGTCTGGGGCCGGGGGTATGTGTGTGACCTAAATGTGTGTGAATTTAAATGTGTTGTTTAATGTTGTGTTGTCTTGTCACTGTTGAGGCTCTGACTCGAGTCGGCCACCCCAGTTTTGGGGTGTGTGCCTGAGGATATACTGTACATGCATACATACAGTACATAGGCTACAGGACCTTTTGGAATCCTAAGGTCTTTAACTTCAAAGTATAATTTCAAATTTTTACATTTCATTTACAAGTTTATCTCGGCTGAAGGCATGATTACATTTTGTTTTAATATTCCTAAATACTCATTCAATTTGGCCAAAAATCATAATTATGTTTTATGCTGGTATTATATTAAAAACATTAATTCAATTTACCCTTAAAGTATGGTTATAACTTTCTACATTATATGTCAGCTGTTGTAGAAAATTGCCATGTGGAATCCGAGGTTTAATTGTGTTTCATGATTTGCATAGCGCAATTCATGTAATTATGTTGAGATTTGTATATATACCTGTACTTCAAACTCCAAACTCCTTGTGTCCAGGCATTTTGGCTCGAACGTCCCTTGATTTTGGCCCTGTCACTCTTTCAACTTTGGGGGAGGCACTCGCTATAGGCAGTTCTGCCTTTTGCCTCCCTCACTCACATAGAAAAACAAAAAAAATACTATTCCTTCATCGTATTTTCCTTTCTCCTTTTATTTCTCTTCCTTAATTATTGCACCTTACGATTATTCTCTCACACCATCTTTGTTGTTGTTTTTCTTTCGGGTTTGTCTTTATTTTCCCATTTAAGGGGAGATGGGTCGTTTTTCTGGTCCCCCTTCTTCCTCATTTTTAGCCCCATAAGTTTTCAGATTATAAGGTGTTCGGCCCATTAATTTGGCGATTTTAAGACTTTCCGCCCCATTTTCTTGTCATTATTAAGACCTTTCGTGCTTTAGGTGTCGATTATTTTCCTGGCGAACGATAGTGAACCTGTAATTTTGGAAAACAAATTCTACCGAAAAATGTACAAATAAATCTAGAAGGAGGATCTAATGAATGCTTTTGTTATAAGTTTGATGGAGGTCTAGGGAGGAAACTAGAAAATCAATACATAAATGAAAAAATCGACCAAAAAGTGAACCATCCCCCCTTAATAATTACACCTCATATTCTCTCACATCATTGTTGTTGTTATTTTCTTTTGTTTTTCTTTCTTTTCTCATTTATGTTCGAGCGTTTGTCTTTTCCTATATATTTTTGTTTTTCTCTTAATTATCTATGTCTTGATCTCTTAAAATCATTAACATATCTTTATAACATGTACTTAATTGAGTTTAATATAAGTCGCCTCCATGCACATAGAAAAACCCCGAAACATACCATTAATTTGTAATCCCTTAAATCGGAAGGCAATTGTAGTTATACTAATTAATGCTTCAGCCTTAGAATTTTTATCAGCATAAGAAGAACCTCTAGGAACGAATGTTAAAGTATATCTGAAGTATCCCTCTAACTCTAACAGGTCTTTCTTAAGTTGAATGCAGTCGTCTGGAGGTAGTCAAGTTGAAATACTACTGGGCTTCATCAGATTGAAAGGGTTAAGGGAAGATGGGCTATTTTTCTGGTCTCCTTTCTTCCTCATGCTTGTCCCCATTAGTTTTGAGATTTTAAGACGCTTGTCCCATTACTTTGTAAATTTTAAGACCTTTCGCACAATTTCTTTGTCAATATTAAGACTTTTCGTGCCCTTTAGGTGTCGATTTTTTTCCTGGCGAGCGAAAGCGAGCCAGTAATTGTGGAGGAGCCGGCCTTAATGGATGTATGTTTAGGTTTGATGGAGGTCTAGGGAGGAAACTAAAAGATAAATTAATATATAAATAAAAAGACCCCCAAAAATAACCACTGTCCCCTTAACAAATGGTTGTCTCATGGTTAAGGCTGCAAAGTGAATAAACAGGTTTTCTGATAATCTTATACCTAGTCTGTTATAATTATTAGAATGATATATGACCAAGTACGGTAATTATCAACATCCATATAATCTTGGGTTGAGGGTGTTCGTTTGTGTAATCGACATAATATAAGCCACAGTTGCTCGCGCGTTTGGGGCTAGCAATAGGTATTATGAGAAGCAGGTATCCATCATAATAACTTTATGAGAAGCAGGTATCCATCATAATAACTTTATGAGAAGCAGGTATCCATCATAATAACTTTATGAGAAGCAGGTATCCATCATAATAACTTTATGAGAAGCAGGTATCCATCATAATAACTTTATGAGAAGCAGGTATCCTCATAATAACTTTATGAGAAGCAGGTATCCATCATAATAACTTTATGAGAAGCAGGTATCCATCATAATAACTTTATGAGAAGCAGGTATCCATCATAATAACTTTATGAGAAGCAGGTATCCATCATAATAACTTTATGAGAAGCAGGTATCATCATAATAACTTTATGAGAAGCAGGTATCCATCATAATAACTTTATGAGAAGCAGGTATCCATCATAATAACTTTATGAGAAGCAGGTATCCATTCATAATAACTTTATGAGAAGCAGGTATCCATCATAATAACTTTATGAGAAGCAGGTATCCATCATAATAACTTTATGAGAAGCAGGTATCCATCATAATAACTTACTTTCTCTCACTTCACTTACTTACAACTACAATTTACTGAAGGATGACAGGCATTACAAACAAATAATAATATATATATATATATATATATATATATATATATATATATATATATATATATTTTGTGGCATATACAGTATATATATATATATATATATTGTGGTATACAGTGTATACATATATTGTGGCAG
>CM064581.1:3992131-4009631 GCA_032716605.1 Paralithodes platypus | reverse complement strand
GTGGATGGTGTGCATACGTGCACGTGGGCTGGTCTATCAGAGTGAGAACTGAGCGATCTCTGCCATACCCATAGCTTACTCTGACTGTTCCTTTTACTTATATATTTTCTAGATCTCAAGTGACGGCGTCTCTTCCGTGGATTGACCTTCCAATCTACCAAGATTGGAAGCCAAAGCGTCACATTTTTCCTTTGCCCCTAAACTTTCTCTTCATAATTGCTGAGGGGCACAGGGCCCTGGGTGGGGCTTTGGCTTCCCGGGCGTTTCCGCACCCTCCTCAGCTCCCCGCCATGGAGTGGCTTCGGTCACCCAGGCTTTATTGTGGTCGGCAGGGAGGGTTCTGTGGGGGCGCACGGTTATGGCCTTGGCCTTGCTCGGGGCCTTGGGGCTGTTCGGCCAGGCAGCTTGGGGAACAACAACAACAACAACAACAACAACAAACTCACTTTCTCTGTCGAGAGAGAGAATGTACAGTGCATTAATTGTTTTAGTGAAGGGTGTGTGGTGGCAGAGATGATAGAGAGAGAGAGAGAGAGAGAGAGAGAGAGAGAGAGAGAGAGAGAGAGAGAGAGAGAGAGAGGGAGGGAGAGAGAAAGATAGGTATGTTGGAACTGTGTGACGCCCTTCCTTCTAGCTATGTGGCCTTCCTACACATAGTCTGCCTCTCTCTCTCTCTCTCTCTCTCTCTCTCTCTCTCTCTCTCTCTCTCTCTCTCTCTCAGCAACTGTCATAACTTCCGCTAACGAAGTTGGACGTAGATTACAGTGTAGTTTTGTAATGGCTATATAGATAGTTGTAGTCATAAATTCGTTTCCATAGATATACTTCCATAATTAGAAATAGGTGAAGTGCACTACTATTTACGAGTTGGGTAGAGACTATGGCACCCATGTGTACCACAATGTCAATCTACAGTATATAAGAGTGTGGCCGATAATTTAACTAATCTTGGTCTATTAATTTTTATGTTTTCTATGAGTACATGTTCAGTAGTATTTAAGTTAATCCAATTTTTTTTAGCTTTTTACATTTGCTTTTATTCGACGATTTTATTCAGATTAGGAAGGATATATAATATATATCCTTCCTAATCTCAATAAAATTGTCGAAAAAACAAATATATATATTTTTTTGTTTTTTGTTCTATGTGCATGGAGGAGACAAAAGGCAGGTTGCCTGTATCGAGTGTCTCCCCCCAAAGTTAAAAGAGTGACAGAGCCAAATTCAGGGGACGTTGGAGTCAAAACGCCTGGACACACGAAGTTTAAAGGAGTCTAAGTCATAGGATGAAGGAAAGACTGATTGAGGGAGAGTTCCAAAGTTCACTTGTTGAGTAGAAGAAAAACAGAAAATTTGCCAATTCTTGGATTGGAGAGCTGGACAAATATGAGTGGGACTGTGTTGAAAGGCGGGTGCCTCGCACACACCGCAAGGGAGGGGGGTATACACTGAGAGAGCTCTGAAAAACACTGATTGTTGTAATAGCGATAGAAGAGTGAAAGATATGCAACATTGCGGCGCGTAGGGAACTAGTAACAGGAGGCGAGTTGCTGAGGCGAAATGCTGTTGATTCTACTCCCTTTATCACTTTAATCCCCACATAACCCGTATAAAATCATCTAATGATAGTTATTATTTACTGCTAAATCGCGTCATAATCCTCTAAGGGTTAAGCAAGCAAAATAAAATGCATTATAGTCAGTTTAAAGTGTAGAGAAATACGTAATATCCGCCTTAGACTGCTGGTTCGTCCCAGAGAATAATTGTAGGTCTTTAAGGACGTGTGTATTCGTGCACGTGTGTCATTGTGGTCTTGTACGTACACAGTGGAGGCGTGCGGATGAGTGTGCGTTCGTGCGATTTCGGGAATATGGGTTTTTGCGTACATGCGTGACATATTGAGCTCGTTCATGCATGCGTAATGTGTGCGCGTACTAGTATGGTTGGGTTTGTGTTGATGAGTGTGTCTGCGTGCGTGCGTGCGCACCTTGGCCCCTCCACACCATCCCCGGTAGCGGTTATATTTTAGGCAACCAAGATGGGCGACGTATTCTTATAGCAATGCATCTTACTAGTCAAGTAAGTTACATTACTACTACTAATACTACTCTTACTACAACTACTACTACTAGGCTACTACTACTACTAATGATAATAATAATAATAATACTAAGTAATTCATCAACATTTAATGTCTGATTCCGCCCACCGTATTTTATCCAACCCACTTTTGATCGCTCGTATGTAATTTACCTACGAGTGATGAGAAGTGGATTGAATACAATAGTGTGGTTGGAGTCAGACAAGCACATAAAGCACACCGGGAGTAATGACAGGGGTAAATATATTGTCCCTATTCTGGCTCTGTCTTGAGTCGCCCCCAACCCCCCCAAAAAAGGGAAAAAGAAAAGAGAAAAGAGGGAAAAAAAGGAAAAGTGAAATGTGTGGATTGGGCAGAGTATATAGAATAGATATACTAAAATATCGCCAAATGACACTGAACTGGTGGTGAGAGAGTTGCACAGATACTCAGACCACACAGACCTTGCGGTCCCTACTAGGTGGTCCGACCTTAATACAACTAGACAGGGACATTTTATAGTAGAAGAATAGGACAGCAAAGTAGAAGGCTCTCTCCCCACCCTCCGCTCCCTCCGGCTAAAAAGCCGTGCCGGAAAATAGGATGAAGTGTAACTTTGTGGGCAGAAAATGCCCACAAGAAAAGTGTTCATAGAGTATAGAAAGTGTTTATAGAGTATAGAAAGTGTTTATAGAGTATAGAAAGTGTTTATAGAGTATAGAAAGTGTTTATAGAGTATAGAAAGAAATTAGTTTGCAAGGGAAATTACACTTACCTACTCATTCATTCATTCATATTAATCCAATTACACTTAGGCTACCTACTCATTCATTCATTCATATTAATCCAATTACCCTTAGGCTACTCATTCATTCATTCATATTAATCCAATTACACTTAGGCTACCTACTCATTTATTCATTCATATTAATCCAATTACCCTTAGGCTACTCATTCATTCATTCATATTAATCCAATTACCCTTACCTACTCATTCATTCATATTAATCCAATCTCCATCAGATGATCGTCAAGTCTCTTCTTAATTCCACTCTTTAACCACATTGTATGTGAAGACATTTTGTGTCACATCTAGGCATGCCTTCTTTATAATAAATTTCATTCCATTACTCCGTGTTGCAGCATTATTACTTATCGTGAATAGTGCACTGATATCTACTCTGTCAAATCCTTTAAGTATCTTAAAACACTCGATAAGTTGGCCTCGTAACCTCCTTTTCTTCAGCGAGAACACATTTAATTTTTCATAATATGGCTTCTTTCTCAGAGAGGGAATTAGCTTAGTTGCTCTACGCTAGAGAGAGAGAGAGAGCGAGTGTGAGTTGGAGATAAAGAGTGTGTGTGTGTGTGTGTGTGTGTGTGTGTGTGTGTGTGTGTACATTGAAGTATTCTGAACAAAATGAACGCTACAGTCGGTTTTATTTCAGCTGACGGTAAATCGAAACCCTTAGCAACTGATTTCCCGATATACCTAAGGGAATAATATGAACCTATTATGTCTCTGCATCAATAATATGAACCTATTATGTCTCTGCATCAATAATATGAAACTATTATGTCTCTGCATCAATAATATGAAACTATTATGTCTCTGCGTCAATAATATGAACCTATTATGTCTCTGCATCAATAATATGAAACTATTATGTCTCTGCGTCAATAATATGAAACTATTATGTCTCTGCGTCAATAATATGAACCTATTATGTCTCTGCATCAATAATATGAAACTATTATGTCTCTGCGTCAATAATATGAAACTATTATGTCTCTGCATCAATAATATGAAACTATTATGTCTCTGCGTCAATAATATGAAACTATTATGTCTCTGCATCAATAATATGAAACTATTATGTCTCTGCGTCAATAATATGAAACTATTATGTCTCTGCATCAATAATATGAACCTATTATGTCTCTGCGTCAATAATATGAAACTATTATGTCTCTGCGTCAATAATATGAAACTATTATGTCTCTGCGTCAATAATATGAAACTATTATGTCTCTGCATCAATAATATGAAACTATTATGTCTCTGCGTCAATAATATGAAACTATTATGTCTCTGCGTCAATAATATGAAACTATTATGTCTCTGCATCAATAATATGAACCTATTATGTCTCTGCGTCAATAATATGAACCTATTATGTCTCTGCGTCAATAATATGAAACTATTATGTCTCTGCATCAATAATATGAACCTATTATGTCTCTGCGTCAATAATATGAACCTATTATGTCTCTGCGTCAATAATATGAACCTATTATGTCTCTGCGTCAATAATATGAACCTATTATGTCTCTGCGTCAATAATATGAAACTATTATGTCTCTGCATCAATAATATGAACCTATTATGTCTCTGCGTCAATAATATGAACCTATTATGTCTCTGCGTCAATAATATGAACCTATTATGTCTCTGCGTCAATAATATGAACCTATTATGTCTCTGCGTCAATAATATGAAACTATTATGTCTCTGCATCAATAATATGAACCTATTATGTCTCTGCGTCAATAATATGAACCTATTATGTCTCTGCGTCAATAATATGAACCTATTATGTCTCTGCGTCAATAATATGAAACTATTATGTCTCTGCGTCAATTTGAAGCCAAGACAATTAACTCCCTATATCTCTACAATATCGTATGCAGACTAATAACACACATAACAAAGCCACTCCAACAGCTTCGTCTCTCTCCAACATCCCTTCTCCCCTCTCTACACTCAGATAATATTAATGTAGAAAGTAGCTACGAGGTGCCGTTGTAAAGACTCCTCCCTCAATACCTTCACCTAACCTGAGCTTCATAATAGCGGAATAATCATGGCACTTTACCGCCAGCCGGAAACAAACTGACTATAGTGGTGCTGTAAAGAATGGCGTTATTACAGAACCATTGCAGATATTTTATGAATATATGCGTAAGTACTGTAATTGAAATAAATATTCCATAGTCATTCAAGTGAAATGTTTAAAAGCGAAATGCATATATAATAAATTTAGTTGTAAAATTTGCGATAAAAAGGTAAATTATGACAAGAAAAAGTTAGACGCCATAAAAGCATAAAAGAGGAAGGCTGCCGAGGAAGGTAACATAACAAGAGCCATGAAACACACGGCTCGTAAAAGATAACACATTGAGTCACACGGTATGGTAGTAGGGGGGAAGTAGTTCTGGCAAGGGAGTTGGAGTGTTGGGGGTGGCATATGACAGGTTTGATGAATGGAAGTAGGCGTGAATGGTTGCAGGTTTTTGAGGGATGGTTGGGGTTGACGATTTTTCTTCGATCGAGGGTGGACAAGAAAGAGTTGATTTTTCGGTTACGGTTGGCAAGGGAGTTTCGTTGATTGAGGGGGGATGGGAAGGGATGGTCAGAGGCGATAGAGGCAAGGAAGAGTGCACTGGGGTTAGAATTTCATCGGGGGTCATTTTGGAAGGGTGCCGGTATCACACGAACGCTTTTTCACTCAACATTTATCCTCAACACTGGTCTGGCAGCTAATGAGGTCAACAGTTATCATATTTCTGTCACCTAAATTCATCTAATCAACAGTCTAGTTTCCGATACCGGTGCTAAATATTCCAGAAATGTTGCCAGAAAAATGTTGATCATCGAATGTTGACTATAAAAGCTCTCGTGTGATACCGGCTTGAGTCACACGGGATGGTAGTCATTGTGTTATACTCTTAGCTTGGTACAGTCGGCCTAATAAGTCATGTCTCAGCTGTCATTACGTTTGGCTAGCTCTGTACTGTATTAATGTATTTCAGATGTTGAATAGGGTGGGTATGGGTAAGTGTAGGAAGATGTTAGCATATATCACTCGAAACGAATAAATCAAGTTTTAGATATTGCTGATACCAATTATTGACCAAAACATACTTGGTCCCGAGAATTATAACTTATTAGGCCGACTGTACATAATTACATACCTCATACACGGTCATATCTAGCTGTATGTATCTATCTCTCTGTTTATCTCTCTCTCTCTCTCGCTCTCGCTCTCGCTCTCGCTCTCTATCTATCTATCTATCTATCTATCTCTCGCTCTCGCTCTCGCTCTCTATCTATCTATCTATCTATCTATCTATCTATCTATCTATCTATCTATCTATCTATCTATCTATCTATATTATATATTCCTGTATATCTTTATATCTTAATAAATAAAGGTCAATGTTTGTCTGTCTGTTTGTCAGTTACCCGACCTTTGTTACTAAACTCCTCCCACAGTTTTGGTGCCAGGTGGGAGTGTGGGGCACCGTTGGAAAGCCCAGGCTTTGGAGATGGTTTTAGGCGAGTTTAGTGGAAATCAGAGACATTTTTGTTTAATAAAATTTTCGGCAGAACTTATGTAGTATACAGGAGCGAAAAAAAAATCGAAAAAAATGGCCGTATGGGGCAGAAGGAGGCCTCCGATCGAAAAGGTGTATGGAACGAAAATTGTTCGCAGCTCCCCAAAATGGGGGTACGGATGAGGTCAGATCCAAAATCGGAGGTCATTTAGCGGCCGAAATCGAGGTCGCCGTTTATTGAGGCACAGGGAGGTGAGGCCGGTGATTATGGTAGTAGTAGTATTGTGATGATTGTGGTAGTAGTGATTGATGATGGTGATTATGGTAGTAGAATTTTAACCCGGGCAACGCCAGGTACCCCTGCTAGTATAGCTAATAGTAGAAAGGGTTTGGAAAAGCTGAGTTACACTACGGTCTTTCAGGTTTGCAATAATGTATTGTTAGTTTTTAGGATTATACGTACCGTACTGTGTATTTTATTTTATTTCGACCTCGGTGACTTTTCCTATAATTGTACACTCCGGAACAACAATGTTTTAATCACCACAATTTTCTTTAGAATTTACTACAAGATTTTTATTATTTTAACAATTAATTATCATTATATATATATATATATATATCTATATATATATATATATATATATATATAGATAGATAGATAGATAGATAGATAGATAGTACAATTGTACCACGTTAATTAATTCTTTTTACCTTTTCACACACACGCATTTCTATTTTCAGGGTTGCATACATAAGTTCTTGTTTATGCAGGCAAGCGGTGTTTTATGTACTTCCATTACATAGTCGTGACAGGTCCCGTGATATGTATACACGCACACACACACAGGCACAGACAGTCTCATGTGTATTCATCATTGTGCTGGCTATTACACCTGATAAGACAACTTTAGCACACTTATTCGCACACAAAGCACATAACACTATTCCAAGGTTGTATGCACAGTAGCGCTAATAAGTCATGTCTTAGCTACCATTACGTTCGGCTTTCTCTGTGCTGTATTAATGTCTGCCAGATGTTGAATAGGGTGGGTATTTGTAGGAACAAGTTTATATACCTCAATCGAAATGAAGAAATAAAGTTTAGATAGTGCTGATACCAATTATTGATCGGAATATTCTTGGTGCCGAGACATCACTTATTTGGCCGATTGTACAGTCGGCCTAATAAGTGATGTCTCGGCACGGCACTAATTATGTTTTGATCAATAATTGGTATCAGCAAAATTTAAACATAATTTCTTCTGTTTGAGTGAGATATACACACATTTTGCTACACTTACCCACCCTATTCAACATCTGACAGACATTATTACAGCACCAAGCGAGCCAAGCGAAATAACAGCTTATATATGACTTATTAGCACTACTGTACCGTAGAGAGTATTGTTTAAACAAATCTTATGCATATGGATATTCATACGTACCCCCCTCCCCCCACACACACACACAAACTCACTCTTTCACTCTCTCTCTCTCTCACACACACACACACACACGTACACACAAAATAGCACAGAGAGAGAGAGAGAGAGAGAGAGACAGAGAGACAGAGAGACAGAAAGAGAGACAGAGAGACAGACCCCCCTCCATTCACACACACATCAGACCGTATGAAAGAAATAAAGCTAGCGTAAGAGAGAGACCCCCCCCCCCCACACACACACACACATACACCAAACCGTATGCCAAATTGGTCATCGCTCTTCCTCCACTGACAGTCCTTCCAACAATTGCTAGTACTAGAGAGAGAGAGAGAGAGAGAGAGAGGGGGGGGGGAATTACATAGATACACAGACTAGACTGACTTTACTAGGCAGTCCGGACTTAATGCTAACAGAGAATTTGCTACAAAGTGGAAGTTACGGATAAACAAACAGAGAGAGAGAGAGAGAGAGAGAGAGAGAGAGAGAGAGAGAGAGAGAGAGAGAGAGAGAGAGAGAGAGAGAGAGAGAGAGAGAGAGAGAGAGAGAGAGAGAGAGAGAGAGAGAGAGTATAGGATCTCTAGCCAGCACTCGCCTTGCTTTCTTCTTGTTCTTCTTCTTCTTTTTCTTCTACTTCTTTTTCTTCATCTTCTTTCTCCTCTTCCTTTTTGTTACTCCTTCTTCCTTCTCCTCCTCCTCGTTCTTCTTCTTGTTCTTCTTCTTCTATCGTTCTTTCTTTTTCTTTTTCTGCTGGGACTGAAAGGGGGATGGGGGGGGGGGGGGGAGTGGAAAATGTCAGGCATATGCATAATTGTGGAAGCCGTGACAAGTACGAGATTATGGCGGTAATATATGAGAGAGATGGGGTGGGGGTGGGTTGTTATGGGAGGGTGGGATAGGGGTGAGGTGGAATAAGGGTGTGGTGTGTAGTAGGGTTGTTTTGTGTGGGTGGTGGGTGGTGTAGGGGTGTGGTGGGGGTGGGGTTGTTTTGAGTGGGTGGTGGGTGGGGTTGTTATGGGTGGTTGGGATTGGGGTGTGGTGGGAGGGGGTGGGGTTGTTATGGGTGGTTGGGATTGGGGAGGGTTGGGGTTGGGGTTGTTATGAGTGGCTGGGATAGAGATGTGGGGTGTATGAGTGGGCGAGGTTTTGTGTTAACGAGTAGGTGGGTGAATGGGTGCGTTTATGAGTGTGTTGATGTGTATGAATGTGTATGGGTTGATGTATATGAATGGGTGGTGAGTGAATGCGTTGATGAGTGTGTTGATGTGTGTAAATGTGTATGGTTAGATGAGTATAGGGATGGGTAGTGAGTGGATGGCTTAATGAGTGTGTTGATGGGCTTAGACATGTATGGATGGATGGGTATTGGGTAGTGAGTGAATGGATTGATGAGTGTGTTGATGGGTGTAGATGAGTGGATGGGTTGACGATTGTGTGGGTGAGAGTGGGTAAACTGGTGTATTTTTTTTTTTTTTTTTATTTATTTATTTATTTATTTTTTTTTTTGGGGGGGGGATTACATGGTACGGTGGGTTGGAAGTGGAAATTGTTACCTACGTATAATTATGAAAGCCGTGACAAGAACGAGATTATCTCTGGCATATACTATGAGTTAGTAGGTTGTAATAGGTGGGGGGGTGGGGGGTGGAGAGGGGAAGTGTGTGGGGGGGGGGGGGGGGGTAGGTTGTAATAGGTGTCGGGGTGGGGGGGGGGGGTAGGTTGTAATAGGTGTCGGGGTGGGGGGTGGAGAGGGGAATGTGCGTGTGGGGGGGGGTAGGTTGTAATAGGTGTCGGGGTGGGGGGTGGAGAGGGGAAGTGTGGAGGGGGTAGGTTGTAATAGGTGTCGGGGTGGGGGGGTGGAGAGGGGAAGTGTGTGGGGGGGGGGTAGGTTGTAATAGGTGTCGGGGTGGGGGGGTGGAGAGGGGAAGTGTGTGGGGGGTAGGTTGTAATAGGTGGGAGGGTGGTTGAATGGGATGGTCGGTGGTTGAGTGAATGGATAGGTGGGTGAGTGAGTGGATAGTTGGGTGCTTGAGTGGGTAAGTGGGTGGGTGAGTGAGTGGATTGTGGGTAAGTGAGTGGATAGGTGGGTAAGTGAGTGGATAGGTGGATGGGTGATGATTAGGTAGGTGGGTGGTTGAGTGGATAGGTGGGTGGTTGAGTGGATAGGTGGGTGGTTGAGTGGATAGGTGGGTGGTTGAGTGGGTAGGTGGGTGGTTGAGTAGGTGGGTGGGTGATTGGGAAGGTGGGTGGTGGGAGAGTAAATGGGTGGTTTGGTTTTTGATAAACATTCAGGTGTCAGGGTTTATTTCTGGGCGAGCTATAACGAGTATGCAAATTAGAAGAAATCCGCCTTCTAGCGGGACATTATTTTATTTAACAATGTTAAAATTTGGGATTAAGGAGGTCTGGGTGCGCATTTTTTCTAGTTTGATGAAATTCTGTAAAGACGTTTTTGTTATCCCTAGGGACAAACCAAAACATATTGCTCAAAAATGGCAAATACAGACAAAATCCTCTAGAACAGTGCTTCTTAACCTGGGGTGCTAGCACCCCCAGGGGGTGCTGAAATCAGTTTTAGGGGGTGCTGGAAATGCTGTACAAATAAACAAAGAAAATTGCAAACAATATAATTACATTTTTGTTAGTATACTTGTATGAAAAGAGAAACGTAAGCAACTTATTACCACCATGATTGAAAACGTAAAATTTGTGAACATCCCTGGAATTGGTTACGTTTGGTATTAAGTCTGTGACACCATACTTTGTGGACCCGTTCTATACCTGTACTGTACCAGGAACTCTAATTTGAAGCCTACTAGACCACCAGGCCTTGTACCATTTGTATGGTGGAATTAGTTCTGGAAACAGAGGCAGCTAAGAAGATCAAGGAAGTCCCTCTGTCCAACGATGAAATCGCAGGGAGACTTGCAGATATGAGCAGCAACATCTTTGGCCAGGTTTGTCAGGAGATTAAACCACAGAGTGTTCAAGTTGCTTTGCGAGGAGGTGGGGACGGAGCATCAAGTCCTTCTCTTCCACTCAGAAGTGAGGTGGCTCTCACGTAGCAGAGTCCTGACCCGTATTGCGAGCTCCATGTTGAAATTGCAATGTTCCTCAGAGAAGATCACAATAACTATGCTGAAAATTTTAAAGACGAAATGTTCCTCCTTTTTCTTTCCTATCTGGCAGACATCTTCAATCACTTGAATTATCTTAATTTGTCAATGCAACGTTCAAATGCTAATAGGCTTGTTTGTGCAGAGAGGGTAGAAACCTTCAAGAAGAAGATCTCTCTCTGGAAGCGTCGAGTCCAAGGATGGAATGTGGGAAACTTTCCAATCTTGGATGAGAAGCTGAGGTATAATAAGGTTAGTCCCATGCTTGGAGAAAATATCACTACTCACCTCTCGCACCTTGAGACCATCATGGCACAGTACTTTCCCAAGGATCATATACAGTATATCCAAAATGGATTCAGCAGCCCTTCTTGGCAGACATGAGTGATAATAACAATTTGAAGGAGGAGCTCATCGACCTGCAGTTAACCTAACCAGGGATGTCTGACATTACTCTGTGCCCTTCCGCTGTCTGACTTCTGGTGTCAGCAGTTGGTAGCATACCCTGGAATTGCGAGAGCAGCACTGGAGACGATTATTCCCTTTCCAACGTCCTATTTGTGTGAGAAGGCATTCTCCACTATGCTGCAGATCAAAACAAAACCCCGGAACTGCCTTCAAGATGGACTGGTCCATGACATGAGGGTGGCTCTCGCCCACACTAAGCCTCAATTTGGGAAATTAGTCGCACAAAAGCAACACCAAAAATCACATTGATGAGAGCACTCTGAATGTCCCATTTTCTATATCTGAAGAAGTTTATCCATACTCTTAAAGTTTTGCGTTTTCTCTTTTTCATATCGGATTTGCTTAGTATTCACATCTTTGATATATCATTATTGGAGAATGAGCAAAATAAATTGTTAATCAATACTTCATTTACGTTTATTTTATCCTATATCAGTGTAGAAAATGTGACTCCAGTAACCAGATGTAAGGGGGTGCTGGACTGTGAAACCTTACTACAGGGGGTGCTGATGTCGGAAAAGGTTAAGAAGCACTGCTCTAGAATATTTAAACAAAATATCATATTAACCCAAAAGATATTAGCCCATCAATAGATCTGTTGTGGCTGTTGTCTTTTGACGTCAGACCAGAGAGTGTTAAATGGTTGTCTCAATTTGCTCCAACAGGTGAAAAAACAACCCCTTTTTCCGCCTTTTTTCTTGATATATTTGTATGTTATTTATGTATTTACTTGTGTTTACTTTGCTTGTCTTTGTTGTAAAACGCTATGATGCAAATTTGTTCATCTTCCTTTATGTTTTTTGTATTATTTTGTGTTATTACTGTTTTCTTAACTTTGCTTGTCTTTGTTGTGAAACGCTATGATGCAAATGTGTTCATCTTCAAAATGTGCCCGGATGTATTCCTTTTGTGGGTAACCCCTTCTATACCGGAGACGCTTTTTTTCATTTTTATACTTGCTATATTTTGACGATTTTGTGCAGTTTAAGAAGGATTTGCAGTAGTAAAAAGGGTTAAGTGAGATAGCCTAGTGAGATAGCCTAGTTAGAAGCCTGATAATTGCTGGAGGCCCTTTTTAAGCTGAATAAAATCGTCTAATAGTAGCCAGAATATAGCTAAAAGGACGGCTCGGTAATGAAGGGGTTAATGACTTGGAGTACAGTAGTTGATGATTGTGTGTGCGTGTGGGAGTGTTCTTGTAAGTTGAGGATAAGTGAGTTGTTTATCCTTCGTGTGGTACCTAGGTGTGTTTGATTGTGCGTGCGTGTGTGTGAATTGTGTGTGAGTGAGTAAGGTGCTTCTGTGTGTGTGTGTGTTTGTACTTGTGAGTGAGGGGTGTCTGTGTGTGTGTGCTTGTGAGTGAGGGGTGTGTGTGTGTTTGTGTTTGTGCTTGTGAGTGAGGTGTGTGTTTGTGCTTGTGAGCGAGGGGTGTGTGTGTGTGGGTGAGGTGTGTGTATGTGTGAGTGCCTGTTGTGTATGTGTGTTTGTGTGTGGTGTGTTTGTGTATGTGTACGTGTGTGTATATATATTTATGTGTGTGCGTGTATGTGTGTGTATGTATATGTGCATATGAATACCCTTTCTAGTAATGGTCACGGATACGATATATATGCGAAGTACTGCACAAGCCAAGTTACAAACATATGCAAGCAAGATTAATCCACCCTTCACCCGAGTCCACATACATTCCCGTGATGATGTATGTATAGTGCCCCGTGTGTGTGTGTGTGTGTGTGTGTGTGATGTATGTGTCTGCGTGTGAGTGAGTGATGTGTGCGTGTGCTTGCGAGTGACTAATACAGGTGTGTTGGACCAGTGTGTTGAAATGAGCTACTACGAGACGAGAAATGATTTACGGCAAACGGTGGTGGACAGGTACGTTACAGAGGGAGAGAGAGAGAGAGTCTGTATGTGTGTGTGTTTGTGATTGATTGATTGTTTTTCTTAAGTGAGTGATTGAGTGTGTGAGTAAGGATAATTAATTATACTCTGTTTCAATTCCCTAGAAGTTCTTGTGTTAACCCCTTGACGATCATAGCGCATATTAGCAGTATATTTTGGCGGCCATTATACGCTAATATGCAGCTTAGGAAGGACCTCTGGGAATCTAAGGGGTAAACACCGACTCAATAATCCCTCTGACTTACACACTTCCTTCCTAAACTAAATAAAATCGTATAATGATAGCCAAAATACACTGCTAAAGCGTGTCTTGGATCCTCAAAGGTTTAATATGTAGCCTAATATGTGCAAGGCATGTTTAATCCTTACCACTGTCAGGGAATTGTCTGCCGGTGCATGTCTTATCCTCGTAATTGGGAGAAGGAAGTGTTTTTACTGACGACGAAAATGACGGGAATGGGTTTTTTGTTGGCTGGGTTGTTAATACAAGGTCTTTAAATATCTCATGCTAATTCCTTTCTCAGATATGCCGGATGGAAATGGGAATGAACTGCTTGTTAACTGTGGTTTGTGATAACTTTTTGTCGCGGTGAGACTGTTATTAGGACATAGTTAACCATGGTAAATTGGTTGTCGGTACGCTGACTACGTTTATAGATTGATAGATACATAAATGGACTGCTCGATAAGTAGACGGATGCCTGTTTTAATATATATATATATATATATACGGTATATATATATATATATATATATATATATATATATATATATATATATATATAAATAATAAGAGAGAGAAAGAGAGGATGGGGGTAATAAGAACATTACTGCTTGTGTGACGGGAAGCCAGAAACACCACTCACTAGCATCTTAATTTGGGATTAGAGAGAGAGAGAGAGAGTGTGTGTGTGTGTGTGTGTGTGTGTGTGAGATGGGGGGGGGGGGAGTGGATACTAAGAACATTACTGCTTGTGTGACGGGAAGCCAAAAACACCACTCACTAACGTCTTAATTTGTACTGAGAGAGAGAGCGAGAGTGAGGGAGAGAGACAGACAGACAGAGTGAGAGAGAAAGGGGGGGGGGGGGGGGAGGAAGAAGAAACAGACAGAGACAGACAGAGACAAAAATACGTGAAAGGAAAGATGTGTGTCTTGGTGATATATTTTAAGTTTGATGGAAGTCTAGGGAGGAAACTAATAATATAAATCATTTAAATATATTCTCCCCTCAAAAGGAATCATGGAAGTCAAAGAATTCATTGTTATCATCCTTACATCTTTCATCCCAAGATACTCTTTCCAAATGCCGGAACATTTTTATACCGAAAAATGTACACATTTATATCGAAGGGAGGTCTTTGGGGCCCATATGTTAATAGCTTGATAGGGGTCTAGGAAGGAAACTACAACATTTCCCCTTAACCTTTGCTGTGCACCATCTCGCATTCCTTCATTTAATTCAAGCTAGTATTAGAAGTTTCTTTGTTTAGCTTTAGAAGGACGTGTGAGAGTGAAAGGGTTAATTGTGATCATTGTTATCTCTTTTGTTCTTGAGATCTTCTTTTTCTTAGTTCCATAAAATCCCTTAATGTTAGCCAGACTTAGTACGGAATGATGATATTGAATACTGGAGTGGTTAACACCTTATGTACCGGCGACGTCTTTTTAAATTTATTGTGGCTACTACTAATCGATTGTATTCAATTTAGGAAGGATTTCTGGCAATTTACAGGATTTGAACTATCTCACTTAATCATACACATTACTATAGATCCTTCTTAAACTGCAAAAAGTCATCCAACTATAGATATGATAAAACTGAAAAGACGTCGTCGGTACAGAAGGGGTTAAAGATGTTAACCCCTTATGTACCGGCGGCGTCTTCTTTATTTTATTCTAGCTATGATTAGACGATTGTATGCAACTTGGGAAGCCTATATGGTAGGTAAAAGCATTAATTGAGATAGCCTATAGCCTTTTAATTGAGATAGCCTATAGCCTTTTAATTGAGATAGCCTATAGCCTTTTAATTGAGATAGCCTATAGCCTTTTAATTGAGATAGCCTGTAGCCTTTTAATTGAGATAGCCTGTAGCCTTTTAATTGAGATAGCCTGTAGCCTTTTAATTGAGATAGCCTGTAGCCTTTTAATTGAGATAGCCTGTAGCCTTTATTGAGATAGCCTGTAGCCTTTTAATTGAGATAGCCTGTAGCCTTTTAATTGAGATAGCCTGTAGCCTTTTAATTGAGATAGCCTGTAGCCTTTAATTCAGATAGCCCGTAGCCTTTTAATTAAATGAGATAGCCCGTAGCCTTTTAATTAAATGAGATAGCCCGTAGCCTTTTAATTAAATGAGATAGCCTGTAGCCTTTTAATTGAGATAGCCTGTAGCCTTTTAATTGAGATAGCCTGTAGCCTTTTAATTGAGATAGCCTGTAGCCTTTTAATTGGTAGATGTTCTTCCTATACTATCTATATGCTCAGACCCAATCCCCATTTTGGGGGTAGCTGACTCAAGACAGAGCAAGAACAGGGAAAACACAAAAACAACATAAAACAAAAAATAAACACAGATAAAAAACACAAACTCACACACATCCAGGTCACCCAGGAGAAGACCCAGAGACCAGGGTTACCAAGGTCGCTCCAGCACTCCCCCGGCCCCTGACCACCCGGAGAGGTTCCGATCTCGGCAGGCAGACATGCAGCGGAGCCAAAGCCACAAGCCCTCCCACCACACTTCCAGGCACACCCTTCATATTAATCGTCCCCCCGGGCCAGGTGCCTGATGGACTATTATCTAGTCGAACTTGCGCCCAACCCCTTACTCCAAATGACCCCGTGTTCACTCAACTATTCACAAGCATTCTCCATTCACTCCTGTCCACCACCACTTCCCCTGCCTGATCTATAGTCAGTCCTCTATCATCCAAAGCCTTTCATACACAGACTCGCCATCTCAATGGGGGTCTTCCTGCCCTTCTATCTCCCCTTGTACCTGACTCACATATTCTCTTTGTAAGCCTTTCATCTCCCATTCGTTCAACATGTCCATACCAGCACAGTACCCTTCTGTCCACTCTGGCGGACAAATGTTCCTCCTGCCCCACTCTCCTACTTATCTCTTCATCATTCCTCAATCTGTCTCGACGAGTAACTCCACACATACTCCGCGAGCAGCTCATCTCCATCACATCCAGCCCTCTTTTCTCCTTTTTCTTCAGAGCCCATGTCTCAGCCCCATACATCACTGTGGGCACAACAATTCCTTGATACAGTGCACTTTTTACTTTCACTCCGAGATTTCTCGTCTTCCACATACTTCCCATTGCTCCGAAAACCTTCCTTCCTTCACACACTCTCTGTTTTACCTCCACTTCCTACCTCCACTTCTGCTGCTCGTATCTCCTAGATATTTAAAACACTCTACTTGTTTCAATATTTCCCCATCCAGCCTCACATCTATATATATATATATATGTTCTTCTATGTTCTATCATCTATGTTCTTCCTAAGCTGATTAAAATTTTATGTAATAGTTCTGCCATCAAAGAAAAGACGTCACCAATACTGAAGGGGTTTAAAGACTCTTTCGGTGAGTACAACTATTAGATATCATCTATTTTCATTATGCGGGACTACCTTCAGAACAGACCTTCAGAACGATTTCCTGCACCCACGTTGAATCCTATTCGTGCCACATCATTTCCGTCCACCCCACCACCCACCCCCTATTCCACATTGCTTGCCCCTTCATCCCCGCCAGGAAGTTTAACAGGAACTGGTGTGGTATTGAAGTTTGATTGAATTTCTCCTCATTCCTAATCATATGCAATTTTTCTCTATGTTACCCACACCGATGACAGCATTTAGAGTCGTCTGATTTTAGTAGGAGTAGGTGATATAGATGATTTATTAGATTATTATCTATCTTTGTTATCATGTAGATGCTTTGCAATTGACGTTCTCTGTATCTTAGTTATATAGATATTTATATAGCAATTATATTAGCCTTACTTCTATCGTACTTATATAGATGAGTTGGCCTTTGAGATATTCACCGTGCCTTGCTTTAGTGGGGGGGGGGAAAATGGTGTGGGTGTTTGGTTTTTTCAATAACTGGTATTATTGCTCTAGTTATCCTCTTC
>CM064581.1:3916845-3992031 GCA_032716605.1 Paralithodes platypus | reverse complement strand
CCTGTAGCCTTTTAATTGAGATAGCCTGTAGCTTTTAATTGGAGGATAGCCTGTAGCCTTTATTGGTAGATTGTGCTTCCATACTATATATATGCTCAGACCCCAATACCCATTTTGGGGGTAGCTGACTCAAGGACAGAGCAAGAACAGGGAAACAAAACACAAAAACAACATAAAACAAAAAATAAACACAGTAAAAAACCAAAACTCACACCCCCACATCCAGGTCACCAAGGAGAAGACCCAGAGACCAGGGTTACCAAGGTCGCTCCAGCACTCCCCGGCCCCCTGACCACCCGGAAGAGGTTCCGATCTCGGCAGGCAGACATGCAGCGGAGCCAAAGCCACCAAGAAATACCCACCACACTTCCAGGCACACCATTCATATTAATCGTCCCACGGGCCAGGTGGCTGATGGACTATTATCTAGTCGAACTTGCGCCCGACCCCTTACTCCAAATGAACAAGTGTTCACTCAAATATTCACAAGCATTCTCCATTCACTCCTGTCCACCACCACTTACCCTGCATGATCTATAGTCATTCCTCTATTCATCCAAAGGCCTTCTTACACAGTCTCTCCATCTCAATGGGGGTCTTCCTGCCCTTCTAGATCTCCCTTGTACCTTGACTCCCATATTCTCTTTGTAAGCCTTTTATCTTCCATTCGTTCAACATGACCATACCAGGTCAGCACCCTTCTGTCCACTCTGGCTGACAAATATTCCTGCTGCCCCACTCTCCTACGTATCTCTTCTTTCCTCAAATCGGGTCTCTACGAGTACCTCCACAAATACTCATCAAGCAGCTCATATCCATCCCAGCCAGCCCTATTTTCTCCTTTTCCTTCAGAGCCCATGTCTCAGCCCCATACATCAATGTTGGCACAACAATTCCTTGATACAGTGCACTTTTTACTCGCGTCACTCCGAGATTTCTCGTCTTCCACATATTTCCCCATTGCTCCGAAAAACCTTCCTTCCTTCACACACTCTATGTTGTACCTCCAATTCAATACCTCCACTCCTGCTTATCGTTCCTCCTAGATATTTAAAACACTATAATGGTTTCAATATTTCCCCCAACAGCACTCAATTCTCATTATATATATATATATATGTTCTTCTATGTTCTATCATCTATGTTCTTCCTAAGCTGATTAAAATTTTATAATAGTTGCCAGAAAAGACGTCACCAGTACTGAAGGGGTTAAAGACTTTCGTGAGTACAACTATTATATATCATCTATTTTCATTATGCGGGCTACCTTCAGACGATTTTCTGCACCCACGTTGAATCCTATTCGTGCCACACATTTCGTCCACCCCTTCCATTGCTTGCCCCTTCATCCCCGCCAGGAAGTTTAACAGGAAATGGTGTGTATTGAAGTTTGATTGAATTTCTCCTCATTCCTAATCATATGCAATTTTCTATGTTACCCCGATGACGCATTTAGTCGTCTGTTTAGTTATATATATTATTTATTAGATTATTATCTATCTTTATCATGTAGATGATTTGCATTACGTTATCTGTATCTTAGTTATATATATTATTTATATTAGCATACCTCTATCTTACTTATATAGATGATTTGCTTTGATATTCACCTTGCTTGCTTTAGTGGGGGGTGGGAATGGGTGGGAGTGTTTGTTTTTCAAATAACTGTTATTATTACTCAGTTATCCTCTTCATGGCTATTACGCCTTGGTAGTTGTCTTACACTTACACTAACTCACTCACCCATTCTGTCACACGCACACACTTACTAACACAAACGCTCACACTATCACTCACATACACATACTCTCTCACTCTAACTCTCCCTCTCTCTCTCACACTCTCTTTCTCTCTCTCTCTCTCTCTCTCTCTCTCTCTCTCTCTCTCTCTCTCTCTATCTCTCTCTCACTCTCTCTCTCTCACTCACACTCTCTCTCTCTCTCTCTCTCTCTCTCTCTCTCTCTCTCTCTTTCACTTACTCACTACACCAGGTTCATCATTAACAGGAAATTGGCCCTGGTGATAAGTACACAGGTCCTACAGAACACCAATTGAACAGCGGTACACCTTCATCAAGACTTAAGGGGGGGGGGGGGGGAAGGGTTTATTGATTTCTCATTTTATATATGCATTTATTATTTATTCATTAATTTATTACGTATTTATTTCTTCTTCTTCTTCTTCTTCTTCTTCTTCTTAGTATTGATAATAATATTTAGTGTGGGTTAGTATGGAATTGCGTAGGCGGAGGTATGCGCTCTCCGGAGTGTCCGTCTAGTTATTTTAGTTATTTATAAAGCACTAGGGATATTTTCTGAGTAACCCTCATTATCTCCGTCATCAGGCCATCTTGGGAACGCACTTAAGACAAAACACAATCTAGTATTTGACCATTAAATTACATATCCTCACAAGTACACATATATAATCCAGGGACATAACAAACTGCAGAAGTCAAGCCTACTTCATGGTAATGCAGGGAAATATTAAAATGGTAATAGATACTACAATATACAAACGCAGTCTATTAATTATTTGAATATTGAATATTGAATTACATAATAAACTTCTCAAAGACATATTATAATCCAAGGAACGTAACGCACGGCAGATATCAAGCCTACTTCCCGGTAATGCAGGGATGTACTAACGTGGGAATAAATGCTTCCAAATACCCACCTACTGCAATGGTGACTTAGCCATGGCGGGTGTGGTGGGTGTGGTGGTGCCAATTATGGAGGCCGTGGCGGGTGTGGTGGTGCCAATGTACCTACTTCCTGCTAGATCTAGAGGTATTTGATTCGATCTATAGGCAAATTTTGACATCTAGCAACATGAATTCTAGTTTTGTTCTGGAGATTTGAGCCATTTTAGAGGGATAGTCTAGAGTGTGTGGCATTATTCTAGCGATATTCTGGAGATTTGAGCCATTTTAGAGGGATAGTCTAGAGTGTGGCATTAGTCTAGCGATATTCTGGAGATTTGAGCCATTTTAGAGGGATAGTCTAGAGTGTGGCATTATTCTAGCGATATTCTGGAGATTTGAGCCATTTTAGAGGGATAGTCTAGAGTGTGTGGCATTATTCTAGCGATATTCTGGAGATTTGAGCCATTTTAGAGGGATAGTCTAGAGTGTGTGGCATTATTCTAGCGATATTCTGGAGATTTGAGCCATTTTAGAGGGATAATCTAGCTTAATGAAATCGTCTAAATATAGCTAGAATAAAGTAATATAGACGTCGCTGGTACATAGAGGATTAAGTGTTCATTTGTACAGTGTAGTTTCCGGAACCAGGGCAAGTGATCATAGAAACTAACGATGAAGGACGAATATAACGAACTAAATCAATATATAGATAAATATATATATAATAAATGTATGACAAAAATATAGAAGACAACCAAAAATATAGCTATATAACGAAAATAACGTAATAAAAATACGAAATCAATAACGAAGTAAAGAATTTAACGATAAATAACGAAATATATATACGAATAAAGAATATAACGATAACTAACGAAATATAAATACGAATAAAGAAACGAAAAGATTAACGAAGTATAGTAAAATAGCGAAAACAGACGATGCAAAATGTTGAGCCTAATATTACCCTTAATGCACGGGGAGATACTAACATGTGAATAAATACGTCCAGATAGCTGCACACACCGCAGACCTGGTCATTATAGCCTGCTTAAGGGGGGGATGGACGTATACACTGTATATGCTTACTGACTTGCACACTTGTTTGTCATTTGATTATTAGTATTATTAGTTTCCTCCCTAGACCTCCATCAAGCTTAAAAAAACACCCCCCAAAACCCCCTTCAAGATAAATTTGTAAAGTTTTCGATAGAAAACATTTCTGGCCGAAGGCCAGTTGTTCTTAAATTACAGACTCGCTTACCGCTCGCCAGAAAATAAAGTGACACCTAAATTGCATGAAAAGAATATTGGCCAAAAAATGGGGTGAATGATCTTCAAATCGTCAAACTAATGGGGCAATCATCTTAAAATCTCATAACTAATGGGGCTAAGCATGAGGGAGAAGGGAGGCCGGATACAAACAACAACCATCCCCCCTTAAATACCCGAGGAGGTAGTAACATGTGAATAAATACGTCCAGATAGCAACATAGGCTACACCGCAGACCTGAGCATTATCCAGCCTGCTCTTAAGGGGGTGCTAGGCGATTTTTATGGCCCCCCCCCCCCCCCCCCCCTTCTCCCTCATGTGTAGCATATCAGTTTTGAGATGTTCAGACGTACCGTTCCATTAGTTTGGCGATTTTGAGACCTTTCGCCCCATTTTGTTTTCAATATTAAGACCTTTCGTGCTATTTAGGTGGCGATTTTTTCCTGACGAGCGATAGCGAGCCTGTAATTTAGATTGACAAATTTCCAAATGTATCTTGACAAGAGGGTCTAGGGGGTGTTCTTTTAAGCTTGTTGGAGGTCTAGCGAGGAAACTCAAAAATATATAAATAAATAATATATAAACCAAAAAACAAGCACTACCCCCTTAACCCTTTCAATAAACCATGGCGCAGGCTGACCCTTTGTCTCCGTTATTAGATTATATTCATCTTTTATTTTATATTAGGGAGAGAGAAGAAGAAGAAGCATGGAAGAGAGAGAGAGAGAGAGAGAGAGAGAGAGAGAGAGAGTCATAACATTAGGCAGCAATGGCAGTCAACTAGCAGTGTGTGAGTTGCTAAGGTACCACTTAATCTAGGAGCGAGAGAGTATTGTTCCCCCCTTCTCTTTCTCTCTCTCTCTCTCTCTCTCTCTCTCTCTCTCTCTCTCTCTCTCTCTCTTTCTCTCTTCCTCTCTCTCTCTTCCTCTCTCTCTCTCTCTCTATCTCTCGCTCTCGCTCTCTCTCTCTCTCTCTCTCTCTCTCTCTCTCTCTCTCTCTCTCTCTCTCTCTCTCTCTCTCTCTCTCTCTCTCTCTCTCTCTCGTATATAAACAATACATTAACGCCAAAGACCTATTGATTCACAGGTTAAGAGATAAATAAATATATGTGACAAAGAAGCCCAATCCAAGGGAATCCAAAGAGTGCCGGTGATGTAAACAATTATTCTCTAATTAACCCCTTCCTCTGGCTTCCACAAACCCTTCCTAATCCTATTAAAATCGTGTAATAGTAGCCATAATACACTGCCAAAACGCGTCATAATCCTCAAGGGGTTAATGGCCAGGTGGATATTTTGGCAACTGTACATGAAGGTTGGGAATAAGGATCTATATTGTGGGTGTCCCTTCCTCCTGTTGCTGGGATGTGAATTACGACCAGAGAGAGAGAGAGAGAGAGTGTGTGTGAGTGAGAGAGAGAGAGAGAGAGAGTGAGAGTATTAATAATAATAATAATAATAATAAGTTTATTTCCACTAGCAGTGGTTATTCTTGTTATATTACATTACATTACAAGAGAGAGAGAGAGAGAGAGAGAGAGAGAGAGAGAGAGAGAGAGAGAGAGAGAGAGAGAGAGAGAGAGAGGGGTGGGGGGGAGAAGGCAGATAGAACAAGAAATTGAGGGAGGTAGAAAACGAGAGTGTGTGCCTTCGTTGGTCTTAAAAATGCCTGAATCCAGTTCATGAATACTTTATCAATGTTTACTCCAATAAATATATAAATAAAACATATATAATGTCAGTACTACAATATTATGAATTCTAGTCATAAGCGAGTGTAATATATATACTGTATATAGCAAAACAAAACAAAAATCCCTGTCATCATCTTCCTTTCCTCCTCCTTTTCTACCCCTCGTTGCATCCTCTCTCTCTCTCTCTCTCTCTCTCTCTCTCTCTCTCTCTCTCTCTCTCTCTCTCTCTCTCTCTCTCTCTCTGTAAACAAGGTATCTCAAAAAGTTATAAACTGATTATCGCAAGATGTAGTGGCCATATAGGATATACTGTATACCAAGGAAGACTTGATTTAATTTAACCTCCGCCAGCGTAGATGGAGGTATGCGCTCTACTGATTACCCCTTTAGTTCTTTCTTCTATTATCCCTCATGTACTTCCTCCTCCTCCTGCTTCTATTATTCTTGTTTCTCCTACTCTCACTCCTCCTTTTATTCCCTCTATCCCTCTTCCTCCTCCTCCCCCCTCACTCCCTCCTCTCATCCCACTGCTCCTCCTCTTCTCATGCTTCCTTTTATTCCCTCTATCCCTCGTCCTCCTCCTCTTCCCTCCTGCTCCTCCTCCTCCTCCTCCCCCTCCCCCTCCTCTTCTCATTCTTCCTTCTATTCCCTCTATCCCTCCTCCTCTTCCCTCCCCTCCTCTTCTCATTTTTCCCTCTCTCCCTCCTCCCTCTCTCCCTCCTCCTCCCACTGCTCCTCCTCTTCTCATCCCTCCTTCTATTCCCTCTATCCCTCCTCTTTCCCCTTTCCCCTTCCCCCCTCCTCCTCTATCCCCCCTCCTTTTCCTCCTCCTACTCCTTCTCCTCCTCCTGCTCCTCCTCCTCCAAGGGTCGGGTCATAAATAAGGAGGGAGCTAACATTTTCTCAGTCAGATTGCGAGGCTCCCGATAAGTAATGTTGGTGCCTCCTTCATTCCTTTCCTGCCTTCCTTCTTTCCTTCTCTCCTTCTTTAGACCTTCCTTCTTATAGCCTGTCTTTCCTACTTCTTTATTGCACTTTCCTTCTTTCCCACTTCTTTATTCCTTTATCTTCCTCATCTTTGTTTCTTAGTTCCTCCTGTTCTAAACCTTTCCTTGCTTCCTGCCTTCTTTCCTTCTTCAGACTTTCCTTCTTTTAGCTTGCCTTTCCTCCTTCTGTCTTCCTTCTTTTCCACTTCTTTATTCCTTTATCTTCTTCTCTTTGTTTCTTTGTTCCTCCTGTTCCATACCTTTCCTTTTCTTTTATACCTTCTTTCCTATGTCTTCATTCCTTCTTCCTTCCTTCTTCCTGTTTCTATGTTCCTCCTGTTCCATACCTTTCCTGCATGCCTCAGTCACCTTCCTTTTATCTTTGTTAATTTTGTTTATATTTTCCCCCGTTCATGCCTTCCTTCCTTCTTTCTTCCTTCCTTCCTTCTTTCCTTCCTTCCTTCTTTCTTCCTTCTTTCCTTCTTTCCTTCCTTCCTTCCATCCATCTTTCCTTCCTTCCTTCCTTCCGTCCACCTTTTATTAACGTACGCCTTCTTCCCTCTGGTCTCTATTTCCTTCTTTCCACCTTCTTCTGAACGCCATTCCCTCCTTCTTAATTACCTCCGCAAACGAAGTTGGACGGAGTTTATATTTTTCTCCATTATTTTGTTTGTTTCTCAGTAAACTAGATATCTCAAAAGGTTATGAACCGATTCTCGCAAAATTTGGTGAGCAGATAGCATATACACCCAGGGAAAATATATTCAATTTAGGAGGCAATTTGGAGATTTTCGCAAATGTTGGTGGGCAGATAGGATATGCACCAAGGAAAAGGTGACTTAGGTGGTGATCCGGATGTTTTCACGAAATTTGGCGGGCAGATATGATATGCGCCAAGGAAGAAGTGATTCCGTTTGGGAAGCGATCCGTATCATATCCTGGAACCCAGATCCAGAAGAAAATTTAGGCCCATGATATTATTATGTTCTATCCAACAACCAACTCTACTCCTAAAATCGATTAATGAAATATTACAAACACATGTGGCAGTCCGTGGATATGATAAATGATAAAGACTCAGCCAGCATAATTGGAGGTATGCGCTCTACCGAATACCCCTCTAGTTTGGTCATGTTTCCTATCTCTCCTTTATTCTCCTTCTTATACCGTCTACCTTCCTCTTTTAGCCCCCGTCTTCTTCTTCTTCCTATCATTCTCGCTGATTCGCTAATATTTATGACTTCTGCCCAAAATGGTAATGGTAGATCAGGAAAAAGCAACTGGAGAGAGAGAGAGAGAGAGAGAGAGAGAGAGAGAGAGAGAGAGAGAGAGAGAAAGAGAGAGAGAGAGTTAAGATATAGCAAAGCCGAAAAAACAAAGCCACACCACCTCTTAATCCCATCTCCAATAGCACAGCCCCAAAGTTCCAATAGTCATGTTCTGCGACCATTCTCCACGCTCCAATGGGAATCAGGTTAAAATACACACCGAGCTAAAAGAACAAATCCGAGCCTATGTTTTATGTTGTGCACCCCAGTTCTGACCACTTGCTATTATAATTATTGTGGGATCAGATCTTCACCTCTTTCAGATCATGACGCGTTTTGATAATACATTCTGGCTGTTATTAGACGTAGGGGGAGGGGGGGGGAAACAAAATAACCATCCCCCCATAATCAGTTCGAGCGAGGCTTCAAAATGTACCTGAATGAATAACCGCGAATGTACGCATACAAAAGCTCCCACCCCACCCACCACTCCTCCAGCCTATAAAAGCTCTCACCCCACCCACCACTCCCCCAGCGTAAAAACAAACTCTTACCCCACCCACCAATTCTCCAGCCTATACCCGTTGATCCAAGTGCAAGCGGCAACAATGTCATCAGCACACTCGCCATAACCCAGATTGCAAAGTTGGGACCCGTTGTAAAAAGAATGGAACGCGGTGTTGGTATTCAATAAAAGGGGGAGGTTGGGGGTTGTAAATGTTGGTGTGGGCGAGAGAGAGAGAGAGGGAGAGAGAGAGAGAGAGGCCATCTTCTCGATATGACAGGATAGGACAGGATATGACTATACTGAATTTGACAATGCAATATATGGCAATGGAAGGTATGTTAATATTAAACTAAAAACAGTTGACATAATTAATTTTAAAAACATACGAGGAGGAGCATTTTAACACTCAATAAAGTGCTCCTACTCAAATGGTTTTTAAATTCATAATGTCAGTGTAAGATATTGTTGCACTAGGCAGTACAGGGTATAGTATCGCACGAATCTAAGAAAAGCAACCTAGAAGGGTCTACTCCAGATATGAAAATGCAAGTCATTTTTCTGCATACAAAAATAATTAAATTTTGATCATCCAAATGACGATATGTAGGATATGACAGTCCAAGATATGACACTGCAAGGTATAACTAGGCAACATATGTCATTGGAACAGTACAGTATGACTCTGCAGGAAATGACATCGTAATATATGGCAACGCAAAATAAGGTCTTACAAGGTAGACCGCGCCAGCTGAAAAAAATTATAGGTATGACAATGTAAAATACGACGCTCCTACACTGTAATATATACGAAGGAATACAAAGGAAAACAAGCAACAACATACCTAATGATTCTTAGTAGGCTGCTCGTAAAAAAAAAAAAAAAAAGCACACACACACACACACTATCTCTACCTCTCCCCAACCCCATCTCGTATGGGTGACAAGCTTTATTCGGTCTGAAGCCGACTTACTCAACCTCCGACTTGATAATTATAGTAGACAGAACATAATTATGCCTGTACAGGTATAGATTCGAACCCTGGTCCTAGGTAATATATTTGTCACCATCTGGGAAGCTGGATTTATATTCGACACAACTTGTCTCCCACATAAGATAATTATACTAAAATGCTTCCTGTTAACCTCCGTTGTGGTAAAGGTGACGGAGCATCTGCCTGCATAGGTTCGAATCCTGGCCCTAGCTATTATAATTGTTATTAAGAAAAACAAATAATGAAAAATTACGGAAAGATTAATCTAAAAGAGTGCAGTTCATTTATATATATTTCGCTCCTAAATGCGTCGGGTTTGGCTAGGGTTAGGTAAGATAAGGCTCTGTCTCGAGTCGGCCACCCCCAATAAAAAGATAACAAAAACAAATAATAATAATAATAATAATAATAATAATAATAATAATAATAAAATATAATAACAAAATCAAAATAAATATACATATGTGACAGAGTAGATAGATAGACGGTTAATGAATATGACCTTACGTCTTCTATTTTGCACACATGAATTTGCGAGTGTACATATGACAGCGCATGTTAGGGCATGACAGTAGAGGATGACAGGGCAAGGCGTGACAGGGCAAGATGGAGGTATAGTTTATGATTGGGTGGCCGGCCTTATATGATATGGTGCTCCGGTATCATTGGTAGGGATGACTGGGGAAGAGGTTTGGAGGATATATGTTGATAGAAACACACACACGCACACATATAGTACAAAGGAGTACAAAGGAAATCAAGCAACAGCAGATCCAGCGACCTCTCCAGGCTGCTTGCCATCCAATACACTGATGGTCAAGTGTCCAAACAGAGGGAAAAATGGAAAGGGAAGACTGCCCTGGGACAAATGTCCGTGCCAGGATTAGGTGTTAGTATTGGACAGTTGTTAGTAATATAATAGAGAGGAGAAAAACACACTTTATTAATTTACAAATGCAGTCAGTCGTGGATTTAAGGCAAGGTGTTTGTCTAGGCGAAGTTTGAAAGAAAGAATCAACGGTGCTGCAGTGCATGACATCTCGGGGAAGCCCATTCCATAAGTTGACAACTCGATTGAAGAAGACATTCTTAGACTCGTGTGAGTCAAAAGATTTACCAATTTTGCAACCGTTCCCCCGCGTGTAATTTGATTGGTCGATAGTAAAATATGTATTACAGTTCATATTGGCTATGCCTTTGATGATTTTGAACACTTGAATTAAGTCGCCTCTTAATCTGCGCTGGGTTAAAGGAAAGAGAGAGAGAGAGTGTGTGTGAGTAAGTGAGTGAATGAGTGAGTGAGTGAGAGAGAGAGAGACTGTCCATTCAACCTAAGTCAATTGAACTCCAAATGTCTCAATGACACAGTCGTCTTTAACAATTGTGAGTCAGACCACGATATATATCGCCGACACGTCCTAGAAGAAAGGGGTTAAATATATATATATATATATATATATATATATATATATATATATATATATATATATATATATATATATATATATATATATATATATATATATATATATATATATATATATATATATATATTATATATATATATATATATATATATATATATATATATATATATTTATTTATGTATTTATATTTTTATGTCATTGTTTTTTGTCATCTTAAGTAAATAGATCTAGCTATTGATATGTTTGCAGAAGGACATATTTTGATCATCAAATTACTGGTATTCCTTACCTTGTTATATACTGTAGATGGAGACATGATACTTAACATTGACTCGAATAGTCCTATCAACTCCTTTGGCGCTGGTATGACCATGTATCAAACCAGCATCAACTCTGACATTGATTGAAGGGATATTGTTAGCATGGTTTATGAGCGCCAACTGTAGGCTCTGTAGCGGCAGTATATTGGCCCGTGACTCCTATCCCTTAAGTGACTCCTGTCCCTTAAGTGACTCCTGTCCCTTAAGTGACTCCTGTCCCTTAAGTGACTCCTGTCCCTTAAGGGGAGATCCTTCACTTTTTGGTCGATTATTTAATTTATTTATTATTTTTCTAGTTTCCTTGCTAGACCTCCATCAAGCTTAAAATGACGCCCCCTAGACCCTATTTCAAGATAAATTTGTAATTTTTTCAGTAGAAAAACTTCCCGGCCGAAGGCCGGTTCCTCTTAATTTACAGGCTCGCTATCGCTCACTAGGAAAAAATCGACAGCTAATTGGCAGGAAAGGTCTAAACATTGACAGAAATGGGTCGAAAGTTCATAAAATCGCCAAACTAATGGGGCTAATGATGAGAGAGAAGGGGGTCTAGAAAAGTGACGTATCTCCCCTTAAGTTGCCAAAGAAACAGCCACTAGCCCCTTAACTTGAATACTCTTTAGTAACGCCGCTCCTATTTTATGACAAGACGTGAACAAATGAGCGCCTCGTCCATCCTGTAGTCATAAAGCACATGATGACAGATAGACACACTACCGCCCGGGACTCCCACTACCCCTGGTGGCGTGTCACCATCTTCGCCGTAATAGGTGGCATTAGCAGTAATTTCCTACACCAGTACAGGAGATTAGTATGTGCAACTGAGATGGGAGAATGGTTAGGGTAGTGTATTAACCGACACCTATATTAACTCATGCAGTGCCTCTTCATTATACTCTGTATGTACAAAGGAGTACAAAAGGAAATCAAGCAACAACAGTTCCAGCCACCCGTCAAGGCTGCTTGCCCTCCAAAACACTGATGGTCAAGTGTCCAAACAGTGGTTTAGAGTGGATAAGGGGAAAATGGAAAAGGAAGACTGCCCTAGGACAAATGGCCGTGGCAGGATTAGATGTTAGTAGGGAACAGTTGTTAGAAAAAACAAACTTTATTCATTTACAAATGCAGTCAGTCGTGGATTTAAGGCAAGGTGTTTGTCTAGGCGAGTTAAAAGAATCAACGGTGCTGCAGTCTATGACATCTCGGGGAAGCCCATTCCACAAGTTGACAACTCGATTGATGAAGAAATTCTTAGGCTTAAAGCCGGTATCACACGAGCGCTTTTTCCCTAAACATTTATGCTCAACACTGGTCTGGCAGCTTAGGAAATCAACATTTAAAATATTTCGGTCACCTAAGTTCATCTACCATCAGTCTAGTTTCCAATACCAGTGCAAAGTATTCCCTACATGATGGAAGACAAATTTTAATCATCGAAAGTTGACTATAAAAGCTCTCGTGTGATATCGGCTTAAGAGGCGTCGTTTGATCATGAATGTACGAAGGGTCAAAAGTCGGTTGCACAAAAGAGACTGGCCATCGTCGCGGGCCAGAGCGGTGACGGTGATAATGGCAAAGTACTTCCCGCGGTGAGGAATTACGGATGGGTTTTAATGTGCGGAGGATTCATTGACATGCACGGTGCGAGGGATGGGGGAAGAGGGATTTACATGAGTTTTTATTTATTTATTTTTTTCACCCGGCAACTTGTCATTTATTGCTTTTTTTTTTACTACATTCCGAGAGTATTTTTCGTCAGTGTGTGTTTTATATATGTATTCCCTCTCGACCACTTCTCATTCTTTACTTTATTCTCACCACATTCTGAGTTTATTTTACATGAGTTGCTTCTCCGGCCACTTTTCAATCATTACTTTATTTTGATCACATTCTGAGATTAGTTTACACGAGTTATTTTTGTTCTCTTCCGGCCACTTTTCTTTCTTAACTTTTTTCTTCCCGCATTCCGAGATTATTGTCCAGAATTTTTTTTTTTTTTGTTTTTTTTTTCCCCCCGGCCACTTTTCATTACTTTATTCTGACCACATTCTGAGATTATTTTATATGAGGGGTTTTTTTCCGGCTACTTTTCATTACTTTGTTCTGACAACATTAATAGTTTATGTTACATGAGGGTTTTTGTCCGGCCATTGTTCATTCACTACTTTATTCTGACCACATTCTGAGTGTATTTGTTGTGAGTTATTTGTGTCCGGCAACTGTTCATTCTTTACTTTATTCTTCCCACATTCTGAGATTATGTTGCTGTGGTATCGGCTATTATACTGGTAGTTGAATATCGTAGGTCACTGTGGTATCGGCTATTATACTGGTAGGGAATATCGTAGGTCACTGTGGTATCGGCCATTATACTGGTAGTTGAATATCGTAGGTCACTGTGGTATCGGCCATTATACTGGTAGTTGAATATCGTAGGTCACTGTGGTATCGGCCATTATACTGGTAGTTGAATATCGTAGGTCACTGTGGTATCGGCTATTATACTGGTAGTTGAATATCGTAGGTCACTGTGGTATCGGCTATTATACTGGTAGTTGAATATCGTAGGTCACTGTGGTATCAGCCATTATACTGGTAGTTGAATATCGTAGGTCACTGTGGTATCGGCTATTATACTGGTAGTTGAATATCGTAGGTCACTGTGGTATCGGCTATTATACTGGTAGTTGAATATCGTAGGTCGCTGTGGTATTGGCTATTATACTGGTAGTTGAATATCGTAGGTCACTGTGGTATCGGCTATTATACTGGTAGTTGAATATCGTAGGTCGCTGTGGTATCGGCTATTATACTGGTAGTTGAATATCGTAGGTCGCTGTGGTATCGGCTATTATACTGGTAGTTGAATATCGTAGGTCACTGTGGTATCGGCTATTATACTGGTAGTTGAATATCGTAGGTCACTGTGGTATCGGCTATTATACTGGTAGTTGAATATCGTAGGTCACTGTGGTATCGGCTATTATACTGGTAGTTGAATATCGTAGGTCACTGTGGTATCGGCTATTATACTGGTAGTTGAATATCGTAGGTCGCTGTGGTATCGGCTATTATACTGGTAGTTGAATATCGTAGGTCACTGTGGTATCGGCTATTATACTGGTAGTTGAATATCGTAGGTCACTGTGGTATCGGCTATTATACTGGTAGTTGAATATCGTAGGTCACTGTGGTATCGGCTATTATACTGGTAGTTGAATATCGTAGGTCACTGTGGTATCGGCTATTATACTGGTAGTTGAATATCGTAGGTCACTGTGGTATCGGCTATTATACTGGTAGTTGAATATCGTAGGTCACTGTGGTATCGGCTATTATACTGGTAGTTGAATATCGTAGGTCACTAAATTCTTATAAACCTGTATATCTGTAGCTATCAGATCGGATAAAAATAACAAATAACTAAACCCTGTTACCCTTAAGGGGGGTGACCTGTTTTTGTTCTGTCCTTTTCTATCTTTCTCTGGCTTGTATCCATTTGGCCCCATTCAGCCTACTGTTTTAAGACGTTTATCCCCATCCAGGTGTCAATTTTTTACTGGTGAGCGGTAGCGAGCCTTCATATTTTTTATTTTTGTTTGACAGCAGGCTAAATTTGTACATTTTTCGATAGAAAAATTTCTCCGACGAAGCCGGATTGCTTCATATAATGCTGGCTCGCTATCGCTCGCCAGGAAGAAATCGACACCTAGATGGGGATAAACGTCTTAAAATAGTTGGCTGAATGAGGCCGAATGGATACAAGCCAGATAAAAAGAGAAAAGGACAGAAATAACCAAAAGCAGGTCACCCCCCTTAATTGTAACAGACCTGATACCGGTACATAAAATACAGTAAGTGTCCCGTCAGTTATGTGTTGCAATACATAGAGATGCAACCAAGAACACATGTTGGTCACCATTAACCCATACAGTACCGATGACATCCTTTTCATTATATTCTGGTAACTATTTGATGATTGTATTTACCTTAGGAAGGAGCTCGAACATATTAAAAGTGACAGACTAGCTCATTATATCCATTTAGCTACCACAGATCCTTCCTAAGTTGAATGAAATCGTGTAATAGTGTTCAGAATATGCTGGAAAGGACGTCACCGGTACTGACTGGGTTAAGTGTCGATAGTGTTACAGTGTTCTCTTTGGTCTTAATTATCACACGAACGCTTTTCCCGTCAACATATATCCTCAACACTGGTCTGGCAGCTTGTGAGGTAAACTTTTATAGTATTTCGGTTATCTATAATCATCTATCATCGGTCTAGTTTTAGATGCCAGTGCAAAACATTCCAGAACTGTTCCCAGAAAAATATTGATAATCGATTGTTGACTAAATAAGCTCTCGTGTGATACCGGCTTTATTCAAACAGATGACACCTATGTCTTTTTTTATTATATCGACATCCCGAAGGTTTTATTCAACTTAGGAAGGACCATTCATAGTTCAAGGACAATACTACTTAATTGGGATATTCACTTAACCGTTTTAGGTCTAAGAGGTCCTTCCTAAGCTGAGTAAAATTGTCTGGCAGTGGCCTCAATAACCAAATGAAATCGTGATTGAAGGAACTACTTTATATGCATTTACAGCTGTGACTATTTATTTGACACCTGGGTAAATTTAGTACACCTGGATAAATGCTAAATTCTGTCAAGCTATTCATGAAGTCGTATTAACCATGTGTGTGTGTATTTATACAGTATATATATATAGAGAGAGAGAGCGAGCTGGTGTAGACAATGAATTAATTAATATTAATTTAATTTATATCTGCGTGATACTAGTAGCTACAGTAGATATATTTAATATCAACATGTTACTGGTTTGTTATCTTTATTGGTTCAGAAAGGCGTATTTTTATGAACATTCTGGTAACATTAAACGATTTTATTTAGGTCAAGAAGGACTTTTAAGAAATTAAATGGCTACGACCTATATAAATATAATTTATTACCTTCGCTTAATATAATTGACCAATGCTAACCGGAACAGAATGAAGAGAAGCATTATCATTCTGAAGGTCAATTACTTTTTTGTCTTCTAATATACATACTGGATATATATATATATATAAGATATATATATATATATATATATATATATCTATATATATATATATAATATATATATATCGGTATATATATATATATTTATTTATATATATATATATATATATATATATATATATATATATATATATATATATATATAGAGAGAGAGAGAGAGAGAGAGAGAGAGAGATTGATAGATACTTTTGCTTACATCAATAGAATTAAGATGGCGTCGGTTTGCTTACATAGGCAAGCTGAGCCAGGCACCGGGGTTGTGTAGATAAGATCAAGATGGCGTCCGTTTGTTTACATTGGTACGTTCAAGATGGCGTCCGTTTGTTTACATTGGTACGTTCAAGATGGCGTTCGTTTGTTTACATTGTACTGGTACGTTCAAGATGGCGTCCGTTTGTTTACATTGGTACGTTCAAGATGGCGTCCGTTTGTTTACATTGGTACGTTCAAGATGGCGTCCGTTTGTTTACATTGGTACGTTCAAGATGGCGTCCGTTTGTTTACATTGTACCGGTACGTTCAAGATGGCGTCCGTTTGTTTACATTGACACGTTCAAGATGGCGTCCGTTTGTTTAAACTTGGAGAGTTGTATATGGGTCCGAGTTCGCCCTTTACCAGAAAAAAGAAAGAAGAGTTGTATATGGCGTTGGTTGGTTCATGTTACAAAATTCAAGATCTTATAGCTTTGTATATATTTCGAGAGTCATAGATGGCGTTAGTGTTGTTTATGTTAGAGAGTTATAGATGGCGTTAGTGTTGTTTATGTTAGAGAGTTATAGATGGCGTTAGTGTTGTTTATGTTAGAGAGTTATAGATGGCGTTAGTGTTGTTTATGTTAGAGAGTTATAGATGGTGTAGGTTTATTTATGTTGGAGAGTTTGTTTGTTTTAATAGTCAAATTAACTGAGTACTAAACTTGATAGCTAACAGTTTGCGATACATGTTAATTAGATAGTGTATGAAAAGATGGACTACTGAGATTGTATGGCAAGAAGTGCATTATTCGGATATTTAGACAAATGTGTTTAACTCGTTTATAGGCTAATTGTGAATTATTGCAATTAACGAAGTTATTTCTCGTACCCTGTATCACCACGGCCATGGCATATATCACAACCGTGCACGCACACACACACACACACACACACCCACATAGCCACACACAGAAACACATACACACACACACACACACACACACACACAAACAAACACACACACACACACACGTGTTGGTGGGAGGGTGGGTATACAGTATATATTCACGAGTAAGGTCTTGTTAATATACTGTATAAATATATATTCAAAACAATGTTTAACCTGATTTCCAGATATTAATATTTACTATCAACCGGAGTAGTTGTTGGATCTATTGCTTCCCCAGATATTAATATTTACTATCAATCGGAGTAGTTGCTGGATCTATTGCTTCCCCAGATATTAATATTTACTATCAATCGGAGTAGTTGCTGGATCTATTGCTTCCCATTAGGCTCACTTAGCCAGGAGACTATTTTGTGAATGTACATTTCTAAAATAAACTATTATTTATTTCTAATCTATATTGTATATTATATATGCGGCACACATAAGTAGTTTTGAAATTATACTACTCTCCTTATTAACAAAGAATATACATTTACGGAACTCATGTATTCTATGAGATATATTATTGTGAGGGATATTACCGAGGGATAAACATAAATATAGAATTGAAGAACTTGCTTAGAATTTATTTATTTCGGGAGGTTTGACAAGTGCCCCAAGCATAGTGAAAACTAGGGAAGTTCGACACAATTAAGAGAGAAGGAAATATTGTGTGTGTGTGTGTGTGAGAGAGAGAGAGAGATGTGTGTGTGTGTGTGTGTGTGTGTTAGAGAGAGAGAGTGTGTGTGTGTGTGTGTGAGAGAGAGAGAGAGAGAGTGTGTGTGTGTGTGTGTGTGTTAGAGAGAGAGAGTGTGTGTGTGTGTGTGTGTGTGTGTGTGAGGAGGGGGGGGGGGGCGGGGGCAGGAAGAACAACCTGAAAATAAACACGCAAATGAACGCAGAACGAGAAAGCAAAGTAATAAACAGAAAAATAAAATAAAATAAGACAAATAAAGTGAAAACACAAGTAAGCAAAGTAATAACAATAAATAAAATACGGAAATAAGACAAATAAAGCGATTTAAAAATGAAAAGTGGAGCGTGGAGAAGAGAATACATAGAGGTAAGCGGAAGTGAAGGTGAAACAGACTGAAGGATGACATCAGTGGAGTCTAGCCCCAACGGTACCACCAACCGCCTAACCACAGGGATAGGGACACACTGGATGAACGAGGAGAAGTAAGAGGAGGAAGAAGAGAAGAAGAAGGGGAGGAGGAGGAGGAGGAAAAGTAATAGGAGGAGGAGGAGAAAAGGGAATAGGAGGATGAGGGGGAATAGGAGAAGGAATAGGAGTACAAACGAATACAAAGGAAATCAAGCAACAACAGGTCTTGCGACCCTTCTAGGCTGCTTATCCTCTAAAACGCTGAGGATCAAGTGTCCAAACAGTGGTTCAGAGATGGTAAAGGATAATTGAAAAATTGGAGCTAATGTCCGTGGCAGGATTAAGAGATGTTATAGTCTATTCGCTGTAAGTAGGCGAGAAATCATGACCTCTATCCTCTGTAACTCAAAAACTACTACAGTAATCGAGCTAATATTTCTACCATTTGAGAAGAGTCGGTCAGGGAATAGATGTGGAACTTTACAGCCAATTTGCTCAAGCCCTTTTTGAGTTACAGAGGATAGAGGTCATGATTTATTGCCTACTTATAACGAATAGACTATAGTAGGGGACGGTTGGGGAGGAGGAGGAGGAGGTGGTGGTGGTGGTGGTGGTGGTGGTGGTGGTGGGAAGAGGAGGAGTGTTGGGAAAGAAGGAAAATTATGAAGGTGGATCTTTTGTATTTCCTGTTCCGTTTATAGTCTGGTTTTCTTAGTGTCAATAATCTCTGAAGAATGAAGGAAAGGAAGATATATCTGTTTTCCTGTTCCGTTTTGAGGTTGGTTTAGGTAGTGTAAATACACTCAGGAATATTAAGGAAAGGAAGGTAGATGTTTAGTTTATTTTCTATTCCGTTTACAGTTCTGATTTGGTAGTGTCATTGAACTCTGAAATATGAAGGGAAGGAAGCTAGCTCTTTATATTTCCGGTTCCGTTTATAATCTGGCTTTGATAGTGTCAATTAACTTTATGATACGATTTCTGGCTCTTTGTGAATCCTCGAATAACAAAAATATGCCATTAAATCCAAATATTAGAGAAAGGATTAATGGAAAAACGATTCAACCTGGGATGCCTTTGAGAATATAAGGAGAGCATTAGTAAATCCTGTACAGCATTTGGTGGAAGTGATAATTATGTACACGAGTAGTGAAAAATTTAATTAATCACAAAAATCAAACTATTGGTGTTAACTAGTCAATCAATGCTCACAATTTAACGTTCATATATAATTATATATACTGTATATACAGTATATATATATATATATATATATATATATATATATATATATATATATATATATATATATATATATATATATATATATATATATATATATATATATATATATATATATATATATATATATGTGTGTGTATGTGTTTGTGTGTTCATTATATTTAATATCCATGTGATTGTACAATACGCTAATACAGTCCTATATAACAACTATATATTATTTTATTTCAGATATTCACTTCTCGGCATTGAGGGGAACAATTATTCTTAAGTAGGTAAGTACCCCTCAACTGTTTTCTCCTAACTCGTTTTTCGCAATTACCCCTTAATTGTGTAACTGATAATTTCGGTGTGAGTATCCTAGGTTCGAGTCCTTGGAGTATCACATGTATTCATTACTGTCATTGATTTCATTAGTTGGGTTTATTTGTAAATTAATTGGTGGGTTGGTGAAAACAAATACTAAATTATAAGAAGATTGATGGATTACCTCAAGATTATATTACGCCAGAACAACAACAATGTAACAAATACGTTCTTGTGATGATATGTTATTCTCTCTCTCTCTCTCTCTCTCTAGCTCTCTCTCTCTGTATTCTCTCTGTGTATATATATAAGGGTATTGATGCTAAGAATGTACTGACCCTGGATATGACCGAATCTCAACTTTGTCCAGTGAGCCCAGTCCCAAATATAGGAGTATACAGTAGTTCAACTCAAAAGTAAATTATAAGGATCATATCAACCAGGTCGTCATAAGTTGTAATCTGCATATTATAAACTAATACTCCGTGAGACAGTTTGTGCTTGGTATGCTTCCAGCCAGAGCCCCACTGGGGGAACTGCCATCCGGGTGAGGGACTGCTCTGGGTCTGCTCCTTCAGTGCTAAAGGTCATAATCCACTTATTGGAAATAGCACTGTGGAGTGGGTCAGTCGGGGCATGTCTGGGAGCCTGGAGGCAGCTTCTGCCATGGCCATCCCTTTTGGGGCGCTTCCTCTGGAAGCGGGGCGTCAGATTGATGATGATGATGATGACAGTTTGTAAACAGACGCTACCTCATAATAGTGGTTCTTTCAATCATCCCATTTCGCACAGATTATTGTAAGGCTTTATGGGTTGGTCTCCCTAATATTTTACAGTACTGCAAAAAGTTAAATCGGTGTTAAATAGAACAGCAAAGGATATATCTGGTCTTCCACCGAGAACCTCTACTACCCTGGCTGCACTGGCTGATCGTTATAGCCAGGTTAGAATATGAATATGACCTAGATGTGTGTGAATTTGTGTTTTTATCTGTGTTTGTTCGTTGGTTTATGTTGTTTTTGTGTTTTCCCTGTTCTTGCTCTGTCTTGAGTCGGCCACCCCCAAGAAAAAGGGAAAACAAACTAATAAAATAGAATGAAATAGAAAATAAAAATAAAAATAGGAAAAATGGGGATTGGGCCTGAGCATATATATATATATATATATATATATATATATATATATATATATATATATATATATATATATATATATATATATATATACTGTATATATATATATATATATATATATATATATATATATATATATATATATATATATATATATATATATTACTGTTATACTGTATATATATATATTATATATATATATATATATATACTGTATATATATTATATATATATATATATATATATATATATATATATATATATATATATATATATATACATTATATAAATATATTTTTTTCTTCTTCTAGCAAGCAGCATTAGAGTCATCCGTTGATAACGACTGAGTCACTGAACATCGCAGTGTCAGTGTTTTGCTACTAATGTAATCTGTTGATACGGTATGAGGGTGCAGGCATTACTCTCCATTCAACCCTTGTAAAGTTGTATGTACTGTTTATGTGTACAGTCTGGAACACAAATTATGGCCTTAATTTATTTAAGTAATCCCGAACTGAAACGATTCATGTCATTAACTAATTACCGAATATGTTATGTACATTTTATGTGTACAGTCTCGAACATAAATGATTAGTTAGTTAAAATAGGACTTCAGAGGCTATCAACCCTATTGGATTATTAAGCCAGTACACTGTAAATCAGGAATAACGTCAGGACTAGAGCCTCTCTGCGATAACTCCAGTCCCTTGCATAAATGATGGCCTTAATTTCTGTTAAGTAATCCTGAACTGAAACGAATCATGTCATTAACAAATTACCTAATATATTAATTTTGGAAATTCATTAAAACCATTCGAAAAAGGGACGAAAAATATATTTTGTACAATATATAATGCAATCTACATAATTATATCATCTACTCCACACAGTACATATAACCTGGCTAATCGCTCAGTATCATGCCTAATTAACCCCACATGCCCTGGCTAATCCCTCACTGTTAATTAACCCCACATAACCTGGCTAATCCCTCATTGCTAATTAACCCTACATGACCTGGCTAATCCCTCACAGCCCCATAGCTAATTAACCTCACATGATCTGGCTAATCCCTCACTGCTAATTAGACCCACATGACCTGGCTAATCCCTCATTGCTGATTAACCCCACATGACCTGGCTAATCCCTCACAGTCCCATAGCTAATTAATCCCACATGAGCTAGCTAATCCCCCACAGTCCCATACCTAATTAACCCTACATGACCTGGCTAATCCCTCACTGCTAATTACCCCCATGACCTGGCTAATCCCTCACAATCCCATAACTAATTAACCCCACATTACCTGGCTAATCCCCCTCTGTCCCATAGGCAATTAACCCCACATGTGTGTCCAGGCATTTTGGCTCGAACGTCCCTTGATTTTGGCCCTGTTACTCTTTTAACTCTGCGGGAGTGCGGCACTTGCTACAGGCAGTTCTGCTTTTGTCTCGCTCACTCACATAGAAGAAAAAAAACGAAAAAAAAAATACATGACCTGGCTAATTCCTCACTGCTAATTAACCCCATATTACCTGGCTAATCCCTCACTGTCCCATAGTTAATTAACTCCCAGGCAGCAACGAACCCTTGCACCACAATTACAGACCAACCCAAAACAAGTCACTGAAAAATAAAAAGAGAAAAAGAATCGCCATGGGGGGGCAAACGTTGGCAATAATTATGAAATCCAATTAATTGCCATGCGATACGTCCCATTGGAGGTGGTGCTTCGTGCTCACCTGTGCCCACCTGCCGTATCATTAGCCACACCTGAGGCTAATTTGTTGCTGCCTTAATTAGAGACGTACCTGTGGCCATTCCTTCTGCTCGTAATCGGAGGAGGGTTTATTTCCATGCGACTCTAACGGATTTTGAATATTGCGTTCGTCCCCTATTGGCTTTGTTGTTGTTCTTGTTGTTGTGATTGTTGTTGATTTGTGGTTGTTGTGATTGTTATTGTTGTGGTTGTGGTTGTTGTTATTTTGGTTGTTGTTATTGTTATTATTGTTGTGGTGGTTGTTATTGTTGTGATTGTGATTGTTGTGGTTGTGGTTGTTGTTATTGTTGTTATTGTTGTGGTGGTTGTTATTGTTGTGGTTGTTGTTATTGTTGTGATTGTGGATATAGTTGTTATTGTTGTGGTGGTTGTTATTGTTGTGGTGGTTGTTATTGTTGTGATTGTGGATATAGTTGTTATTGTGGTGGTTGTTGTTATTGTTGTTGTGGTTGTGATTGTTGTTAGTGTAGTTATTGTAGTTTTTGCTGTTATTGTTGTGGCTGTGGCTATTATCTCCGCCAAGCAATTGCTATGGAGAGTACCGGGTATGTGATCATTACTTTGTGTCTCTGTTTGTTTGTGTGTTTCTTGGTTTCTGTGTTTGTTTGTTTGTTTGCAAATTTCTCATAAAGTAATGCACGAATTAAGGGAGGAAGGGTTTCTTTATTGGTCTATATATTTATTTATTTAAATGTTTACCAGTTTCCTAGCTAGACTTCCATCAAGCTTTAGAAAAAAGAAAAAGAAATCATCCCAAAACCCCCCCTTGAAGATATATTTGTACATTATTCGGTAGACAAATGTCCCAGCCAAAGACCAGTTTTTATTAAATTACAGGCTCGCTATCGCTAACCAGGAAAAAAACTCGACACCTAAATGGCACGAATAGTCTTAATATTGAAAAAGTAATGGGATGAAAGGTCTTGAAATCGCCCAACTAATGGGGCGAACAAATACAAAATTCATAACTAATAGGGTTAAGCATGAGGGAGAAGGGGGTTCAGAATATCCATATACCCCCCTTAAGATAACACAGGGTCAGTACCTTTATCTGGGACCAGAATAGTTTAGTTTTTTTTAGTTTCCTCCCTAGACCTCCATCAAACTTATGAAAACACCCCTAACACCCCCTTCGAGATTTCGAGATAAAGTTTTTGGCCGAAGGCCGCTTCCTATTAAATTACAGGTTCGCTATTGCTCCCCAGGAAAACAATTGACATATAAATATTGACAAATAAATGGGGCGAAAGGTCTTTAGATCGCCAAACTAATGGGGTGAACGTCTTAAAATATCATAGCTAATGGGGCTAAGCATGAGGGAAAAGGGGGTCCAGAAGAAAAAACATATCCCCCCCCCCCCTTTAATCAGAGTGGTACCCGCGGCCATACTCAACTTAGGAAGGTACAAGGTATTGCCACCAGAGTCCCTAAATTTGTTTTTCCCGCGCAGTGACGTGAAATAGACCCCATCCCTCACTCCCTCATTATTTCCCGCGCAGTGACGTGAAATAGACCCCATCCCTCACTCCCTTATTATTTCCCGCGCAGTGACGTGAAATAGACCCCATCCCTCACTCCCTCATTATTTCCCGCGCAGTGACGTGAAATAGACCCCATCCATCACTCCCTCATTATTTCCCGCGCAGTGACGTGAAATAGACCCCATCCCTCACTCCCTCATTATTTCCCGCGCAGTGACGTGAAATAGACCCCATCCCTCACTCGCTCATTATTTCCCGCGCAGTGACGTGAAATAGACCCCATCCCTCACTCCCTCATTATTTCCCCCCTTTGATTGGTGAAGGTCGCGCCCATCTCTCCTGAATAAAGTGAAGTGTGTTTTGCATAGCCCCAATGTTCTGCTGTGTTGCTTTGTTTAAGGGGAGGTCTTTAATGTGTTGCTTAGACCTCCACCAATCTTTAAATTACACCCCCTAGACCCCCTTTCAAGATAAATATGTACATTTTTCGGTAGAAAAATGTCTTGGCCGAAGGCCGATTCCTCTTAAGTCACAGGCTCGCTATCGTTCGCCAGGAAAAAATCAACACCTAAATGGCACGCAAGGTCTTAACATGACAGAAATGGGGCGAAAGTTATTAAAATCGCCAAACTAATGTGGCAAACGTCTTATAATCTCCAAAACAATGGGCCTAAACATGAGGGAGAAAGGGTCCAGAAAATAATCCCTCAAGTGGAAATCTCCCCTTAAGCAAGTGTGCAGACATGCCCAGCAACTGTGCAGTGTTTGGGTGTTTCTCAAACAGGAAAAAGCAAGTGATAAGCATCTAACGTTTAACCACTTTCCTAAAGACGACGATACAAAGAGGAAATGGATTCACCTTTGTAAGAGATCAGACTATGTTAATTTGTTCATGTAGAGTGATAAAACTAATCAAGCATAAAGTAAGAACAAGGTTATCTAAGAAATGTATATATATAAGCATTAACAGGGACAGCAAATCGGTGAATATATATATATATATATATATATATATATATATATATATATATATTGTAGTCTATACCTTGGGAAGGACGTCTATGAACCAAACGGGTAATAACTATATCGAACAACCTTCAGACTCCGAAAGGCCTCCATAAACTGGATAACATCGTCTCTTGATAGAAATAATTACGTATAGATTGACGTCATCGCTATCAGGGTTGGAGATGGTCTATATTTCTGGCCCCCTTCTCCCTCACGTTTAGCCCCATTAGTTTTCAGTTTTTAAAACGTTTGTTTCATTCGTTTGGCGATATTAAGACCTTTCACCCCATTTCTGTCAATATTAGGACCTTTCGTTCCATTTAGGTGTTGATTTTTTCCTGGCGAGTGATAGCGAGCCTTTATTTTAATGAGGAACCGGCCTTCGGTCTGGACTTTTTTCTACCGAAAAAATGTACAAATTTATCTCGAAGGAGGGGTCTTTTTTTTTTCTTTTTTTTTAAGCTTGATGGAGGTCTAGGGAGGAACTAAGAACAAAATATAAGGATCAATAAAAAGGCAAATAAATACGCCCATCCCTCCTTAAGGTTGCAATTAACCTTTTCAATCAGATGACGCTAATTTACAGGTTCTATTATAGCTACCTACATTGTACCCCTCTCACCCATAAAAGCTATTTTGTAAGCTAAATTTATATGTCAACAACATTAATTATCAATGTATTTGTTTATTTCTGTATATATTTAATTATATGAATATTTATGTATTTATTTATTTATTGAAGGAGGATATCAGGCTACCGAATATCAGATAAAGAAATATAACGATCAAGGAAAAAATAATACATAAAATATATTAATTTATGATACAATGTTGCTGTTCCGTCTTACGAAAAAGTTATTCTCACTTAAAATGGTTAGCTTACAGTAATTAATAGGGGTTATCATCGCCATTAATGATAACAAACTATGTGCTTTAGGTTAGTATTTAGAACCCCCCTGTGTTATTGTGGAAGAAGATGTAAGAGCGTTGGTTGCAATTGCTTGGTCGGTAATTATGCATGTGGAGTAAAACAATATTTTGTTTATAGAAATATTAGATGATGCACACTATATAATTATACAGTATATATATATATAGATATATCGGTCGTGGAGAAAAATTACTTACTTTTTTCTCTATGCGTATGAGGGAGAACAACAAGCAGGCTGCATGTGACGAGTGTCTCCCCGAAAGCCAAAAGAGTGACAGTAACCCACATTTTTGGAACGTTGAGGTCTAAATGCCTGAACGCGGGAAGTTTAAAGCGGTTTAAGTCATAGGATGAAGGAAAGATTGATTGAGGGATATATTTCCAGAGTTTACTTGTTGAGTATATATAGATATAGATATAGTTGAGCATATATAGATATAGTTGAGCATATATAGATATAGTTGAAGAAGATTACAAAGCAACTTCTTTTTCTCCATGTCCTATCCGAAATTCCGTGTCAGTTTTTCCATACTACATGGTATTTTTCCAACTGTTTCCATACCACCAGCATTAGCAGGAGGGAGTGGTGGGTGGGGAGGAGCCTTTTTCTTTGCTATCCTTTTATCTACCTCGTAGTCAGTAGATTAGTAGTTTTAGATATCCAAACTGCCCCGTAAGGACCAATAGGTTGTTGCAGTGTGTATTCCTTTGTATTCCTTCAGCTTAACTAACGTTTTCTGTACCTGGTAGTTAGTCAATTAGTAGTAGAGATATCCAGACTGTGTACTCCTTTGTTTTCTCCTCCCCCTCCTCCCCTCCTTTTCCTTCTCCTCTGTGACTTCCACCATCCATAATTTCCTCCTTCCTATACCCCCTCCCACCCCTACTCCTTTTCCTACTCCTCCCCCCTCCCCTCCTCCCCCCGCCTTCCTTCTCTGTGACTTCTACCATCCATCCTCTCCTCCTTCCTTCCCCTCCCCCCCTCCCCCATTTAGCGTGCGTGTTGTGCGTTTAAGCGTACTGAAGCAGGTCGTGCGCGAACTATTGCGTGTGAAGGGGGAGTTTGCACGCGCGTTAGTTGTGCGTGCGTGAGCCCCTGTGTGTGTGTGTGTGTGTGTGTGTGTGTGTGTGTGTGTGTGTGTGTGTGTGTGTGTGTGTGTGTGTGTGTGTGTTGGGGTTATGCGTGAGGGAACTTGGGGGCGAGGATGTGTGTGTGGGGGGGGGGGTGAAGGGGGGATCTTTGGGTTCGTGTGTGCAAGGATATGTTGGAGGGGAGCTGGTGTGTGTGTGTGTGTGTGTTTGTGTTTGTGTGTTTGTGTGTGTGTGTGAGAGAGAGAGAGAGAGGGGGGGGGGGAAGGAAACCAGTGTATTAGTATGACAAATATATTAGCTCCTGTGCGGGAATCGAACCGTGGCGGACTGTGTTTTACCGACAGCGACACAGCGGAGGTTAACCCCTTATATATATATATATATATATATATTCACCACCATGACTCCTTTTCACCTTCGATATTCTGGCTAGAATTAGATGATTTTATGCAGTTTAAGAAGGACCTATGTTACTAAGACGGTTTATTGATATCATATTTACACATTTGAGTTGTATAGGGAGATTACAAACTCAAGGAAATCGTCTAATGGTAACCAGAATATGATGAACATTACGTAATGGTGGTGAAGGGTTTTTTAGATTTTAAGAAATTTGACCCGTTTGTTTGGCGAATTTACGACATTTCGTCCAATTTCTATCGATTTTAAGACCTTTCGTGCCACTTAGGTGTCGATCTTTTCCTGGCGAGCGAAACCGAGTCTTGTAATTTTGGAGGAACCGGCCTTTGGCCTTGACATTTTTCTACCGAAAAATTTACAAATTTGTATCGAAGGGGGGTCTTGGGGGTACTTTCTTTAAAGCTTGATTGGGGTCTAGGAGGCAAACTAAAAATCTCCCCTTAACACCTTCAGTACGTTGGGATTATGTCCATATAATCTTGCTAACACTAGACAAATTTATCCAGCTTAGGAAGGACATTAAGGAATCAGTGGGACAACACATATATTTCCATTGATTTCAGGCTATAAGGAAGTTGTAGCTATAGACATCGATATTTAGCAGAATTAACAACTAAAACACGGTCGTAGTACAGTACATTTATATTTACACACACACCCAAGTTAATGATACATACTACCCATAAGCAATCGACATTAATATTGCATATCTGTTCTGTAGCAATGTTTACGGCTCCAACTTCCTTATAGCCTGAAATTCGCAAGTGGTCCACAGGTCCATTAACCTTTTGATTTCCGCAGATTTGTTTTAAATGAATATATGTATTATTGTTATTATTTGTTAAAGATACAATAAATAGAGGAAGGAAAAAGAAAGACAGGAAAAGGTCCATGTGCCTATATAAAAGGTCCATGTGCCTATATAAAAGGTCCATGTGCCTATATAAAAGGTCCATGTGCCTATATAAAAGGTCCATGTGCCTATATAAAAGGTCCATGTGCCTATATAAAAGGTCCATGTGCCTATAAAAAAAGGTCCATGTGCCTATATAAAAGGTCCATGTGCCTATATAAAAGGTCCATGTGCCTATATAAAAGGTCCATGTGCCTATAAAAAAGGTCCATGTGCCTATATAAAAGGTCCATGTGCCTATATAAAAGGTCCATGTGCCTATATAAAAGGTCCATGTGCCTATATAAAAGGTCCATGTGCCTATATAAAAGGTCCATGTGCCTATAAAAGGTCCATGTGCCTATATAAAAGGTCCATGTGCCTATATAAAAGGTCCATGTGCCTATATAAAAGGTCCATGTGCCTATAAAAAAGGTCCATGTGCCTATATAAAAGGTCCATGTGCCTATATAAAAGGTCCATGTGCCTATATAAAAGGTCCATGTGCCTATAAAAAAGGTCCATGTGCCTATATAAAATCGTCGAATGGTAGCCAGAACACAATGTTACCCAAGGATTATTAAGGGAGTTTTTTTAGTGTGTTCCCTAGACCTCCATCAAGCTTAAATTTACACCCCCTGACCCATTTTCCAGATAAATGTGTACATTTTTCGGTATGAAAATGGCCGGCCTAAGGCCGGTTCCTCTTAAATTACAGGATCATTATCGCTCGCCAGGAAAAAATAGACACCTAAATGGCACGAATGGTCTTTAAATTGACATATATGGGGGAGAAGTTTTTAAAATCGCCAAACTAATTGGGCGAACGTTGCCGGTAAAGAAGGGTTAACCTTCGGGGGGTGAACGTGCTCCCGGAGTGCCTGCCTGTGGTGGTGGTGGATATAGAGTATGTAACCGAGGACAATCAGTTCACCCAAGCTCATCATATATTATACAGTATATATATATGTACTGTATAATTATACTCTAATACTCGTAGCTACAAGACAGAGCCCAAACACTGTGACCAAACTACTTCATGTTTGTTATTGTAATGATAGTTCTAAGCAGCGATGCCAACACTTATATTTTAGTTTCTATTATGTTTGTTTGTTTGTTTGTTTGTTTTGTTTTGCCTTGTGGAACATATCTTTCATTCTGATATATATTTTTGTATTTATTTGTTTATTATTATTATTATTATTATTATTTTCATCTTGTTCTGGTTACCATTTGACGATTTTCTTTAGCTTATAGTCTACTATTAGGACTCAAAAGGGTTAACACGATCTCGATAAACTCTTTGAAGAAAATCGTCTAACGTTAGGCAGAATAAAAGGTAAAAAGACGTCTTCGTGCTGACTGGGTTAAGAATTGTGATTGGCCTCGCACGACCCCAGTAGCTTGTTGATGATACGTATTAATGTTACCCCCCCCCCCACCTCTGCTATAACTTGCCTTCCTATCCCCCGCCTACTGCTTCCTCTGTCCCCACTCAACCCTTGTTTCCACACCTTAAGCAACCCAATGTATTGCTTGTTGTTTGCCTGTATTGCTTGTCGGTTTCTTGTATTCGTGTATGTCACTTTATTGTATTCATGTCTGTCTCTGCAACCGAATGTATTGCTTGTTGCTTGTCGCTTTTTGTATTGCTTGTCGGTTTCTTGTATTCGTGTCTGTCTCTACAACGCAATGTTTTGCTTGTTGCTCTCCTGTATTGCTTGTTGCTTTCCTGTATTGCTTGTGACTGTCCTGTATTGCTTGTCGCTCTCCTGTCCCCAATATGAAAATCGTTGCTATGATCAATGAAGTAAAAATAGGACTTTAGAGGCTATCAATCTTTCTGGATTAATAAGTAAGCACACTGCAAGTTAAGAATAGTATCAGGGCTGTAGCTCCTTTTCGATAACTCCAGTCCCTTGCTATGATCATATGAGTTAAAATAGGACTTCAGAGGCTATCAACCCCTTTGGATCATTAAGCCAGCACACTGCCAGTCAAGAATAGTATTAGGACTGGAGCCCCTTTTTCTAGCACCGCAGTTTAATGTTGCTGTGTTCAGTGTTCACTAAAACGATACATATATATTTAGTCTTACTGTAGACTTTAAACTTTTGTCTAACATATTTCCGGGTTTCACGCATATTACTGTTTCCGGCGTTTTATTTAATACATATTCATTTACGAACAACTCTACTTGAATTTTCCTTAAACATCTACACGATAGCTGTCCGTAAACTGCTCTAAGCATGAAAATAAAAGGTTTAGAATTTGTTCTCGTGATTACTAAACCAGAAAAGGTCTATTTTCTTGGTAATAAGGTACTTCATTTGAAATACTGAAAATTAGAGACAATCAATGTTGAAACTGATGTACACATTCCACGTATTATTATAACTTACCCTGGCATGGGGTGGATCTCTCTCTCTCAGCCGAGGTATTTCTAAAGCTGAATGACATCGTTGGTGGTAGCGTTTCAATTTCAAGTTTTGGGAAAATATCGCAGTATACGCGTGGAAGACTCGGAAGAGGCATTAACCCCTTCAGCACCATGACGTATTTTGACCTTTGATTCAGGCTAAAAGTAGACGATATTTTGCAGTTTAAGAAGGACCTATATTATTAAGAGGCTTTATTGAGATCGTATTTACCCATTTGAGTCGTAGAGGTAGATTATAAACTAAAGAAAATCGTCTAATGGTAACCAGAATATGATGAACATGACGTAATGGTGGTGACGGGGCTAAGGACATGTTGGGGGCAGGAAGAACATGCGTGAACCCAGACTAATAAGCTATAATATTATGGTCTCGGGGAACTATAATATATGTGAATGGGGGGGGGGGAGGAGGGGGATAAAAACATGGGAACAGAGCTAAAGGGCGGGTCACCGGATTTGTGTATCTTTCTCTCCTTTTCTGGCTTGTATCCATTCGGCCCCATTCAGCCAACTGTTTTAAGACGTTTATCCCTATCTAGGTGTCGATATCTTCCTGGCGAACGATAGCGAGCCAGCATTGTATGGAGAAATCCGACTTCGCCGGAGACATTTTTCTATCGAAAAATTTACAAATTTAGCTTGCTGTCAAAACATAAATATATAGCTCGCTACCGCTCGCCAGGAAAATATTGACACTTGGATGGGGGTAAACGTCTTAAAACGGTAGGCTGAATGGGGCCGAAGCGATACAAGCCAAAGAGAGAGGGAGAGAAAGAGAAAAGAAGCGAGGTGGGCCCCCTTAAAGTGGCGGTATCGTGCCTGGATATATTTCTGAAGGAGACAGTGGGGAGAACTAGTCCTCCTCCTCACATGGTGTTTATATTCACAATGGGGGTAATACTGTGTAAATAATGGACGGTGAATGATACGGTCCCACGTCAAGCCGGCCGTGAACAAATCCGGCCGCGAACCAATCCGGCCGCGTTTGATGTTACTAGGATGCATATTCCCGTAACCCCTTCTGTACCGGCGACGTCTTATTAACTTTATCATGGTTACTATTAGACAATGTTAATCAGTTTTAAAAGGGACTCAGCTATTAACAGGCTTCGAACTATCTCACTTAACCCTTTTACTACCACAGACCCTTCTTGAACTGAATAAAATCGTCTAAATATAGCTAGAACAGAATATAAAAGACGCCGCCGGTACAGAAGTGGTGAAGGGTGGTGACCGGCTTTGTTCTCTCCTTTTCTCTCTTTCTCTGGGTTGTATCCATTGGGCCCCATTCAGCCTACCGTTTTGTCAGTGCCTGGTAATCCGCAGAAGAGTGAGGACCAACTACCTGACTCTGGAGCCAGTCACTCTTGCACATTTTTAATAACTGAAGATCTACGAAAATAGAGAAATAAATTTAAACACTTTTATGACAAACATATATTTAATATAAACGCAACAGTCCGAGCCTTCTAATAATATAAACGCAACAGTCCGAGCCTTCTAATAATATAAACGCAACAGTCCGAGCCTTCTAATAATATAAACGCAACAGTCCGAGCCTTCTAATAATATAAACGCAACAGTCCGAGCCTTCTAATAATATAAACGCAACAGTCCGAGCCTTCTAATAATATAAACGCAACAGTCCGAGCCTTCTAATAATATAAACGCAACAGTCCGAGCCTTCTAATAAGACACTCGGACGTACTGTTTAAACCCTTAATTTTTGCATGCAATATATTTTTGATGCAATTTAAATTTAGCACTAACATTTTGTAAGCATTGTGGAGTTAACCTCCCCTTTTCCACACACCTTTAGTGTGGATATATATATATATATATATATATATATATATATATATATATATATATATACCGTATATACAGTATATATATATATATATATATATATATAGTATAGTTTTAGTTGAGAAGCAAGCACCATTACATATTTTGTGGTTTGATGCAATGTAATAGTTGCGTTATAGTAGCGTAATGTGAAGGTTTGTGTAATAAACTGACTGGGGTTGTTGGTGTCAAGGAGATGGAGATGTTTAAGGGGGGATGGTATGTTATTTAAGGGGGGATGGTATGTTGTTTAAGGGGGGATGGTATGTTGTTTAAGGGGGGATGGTATTTTATTTAAGGGGGGGATGGTATGTTGTTTAAGGGGGGATGGTATGTTATTTAAGGGGGGATGGTATGTTATTTAAGGGGGGATGGTATGTTGTTTAAGGGGGATGGTATGTTATTTAAGGGAGGATGGTATGTTGTTTAAGGGGGGATGGTATGTTGTTTAAGGGGGATGGTATGTTATTTAAGGGGGGATGGTATGTTGTTTAAGGGGGGATGGTATGTTTTTTTGGTCTGTTTATCTATTTATATATTTAGTTTTTAGTTTTCTCACTAGACCTTCATCAAAATAAAATAAATACACCCCTCAGACCCCCCCCCTCCCCCCCTTCGAGATAGATTTGTACATTTTTCGGTAGCAAAAATTTCCGGCCATAGTCCTCCTAAAATTACAGGCTCGCTATCGCTCGGCAGGAAAAAATCGACACCTAAATGGCACGAAAAGTCCTAATATTGACAAAGAAATGAGGTGAAAGGTCTTACAATCGCCAAACTAATGGGCTGAACGTCTTAAAATCTGAAAACTAATACTGCTAAATATGAGGAAGAAGAGGGACCATAAAAACGACCCACCTCCCCTTAAGAAGTATTTTTTTTTCTATGTGATTGAGGAAGGCAAAAGGCATAACTGCCTATAGCGAGTGCCTCCCCCATAGTTGAAAGAGTGACAGAGCCAAAATCAAGGGACGTTCGAGCCAAAATGCCTGGACACACGGAGTTTGAAGCAATTTAAGTCATAGGAAGAGGGAAAGACTGATTCTGGGAGAGAGTTCCAGAGCTCAGCTGTTGAGTAGAAGAAAGTTTGAGAGTAACATTTCACTCTTGGGTTGGAGATATTATATTTCTATACTTAAGTGTTCTTGCTGGTATTCTGATTATAACTTTAGTGAAGGTTGTTGTTATATTTTGTTATTGTGGTGGTGATATAGCTTTATTTCGAAATCTCAGTGATAAATAGGAATGAATGGAGAATGTTAGTGAATAGATGAGTGTAAACGCGGCCGTTTGGGAGAGGGGGTCGGGCGCCAGTTGGACTAGATAACAGTCCGTCAGGCGCCTGGCCTGGGGTGCCGGTAGAAATGAAGGATACAAAAAGAACAAAGGGTATGTGCCAGAGTATATAGATAGATAGATAGATAGATAGATAGATAGACAAAATCCGTATGCAAGTTCGTTTGATTTATTTTCCATATTTCGATATTAAACAGAAATGCAATAATAATGTAGTTTTCTGATGGTTAGATGGTTAGAAAGTAGAGTTAATTTGATTGTATGTATTTAAAGATGCATTACAGCCATATTTAATTTAGTAATTCTTCTAAATATGGATGCCTACAGCTCCAACTTCCCTATATCCTGAAACCCACACGTGGCTTATTGCCACTAATTGGTTGGGTTCCTGGACAACTCAACCAATATAATATTTAAGGGATTGTATTTTTGTTTTCTGGAACCCCTTCTTCATGTTTAACCCCATTAGTTAAGATATTTTAAGATGTTTGTCCTATTAGTTTGTTGATTTTAAGACCTTTCGCCCCATTTATGTGTCAATTTATTCCTTGTGAGCGATAGCGAGCCTGTAATTTAGGAGGAATTTTTCTACCGAAAATTTTACAAGTTTATCTCGAAGGGGGTCTTTGGGGTGTTATGTTTCCAGTTGGATAGAGGTCTAGGAAGCAAACTAAAACAAATATATATATATATATATATATATATATATATATATATATATATATATATATATATATATATATATATACCGGTAAAACTAAACATAACAAAAATACAAAAACGTCTCCTTAAATCAGTAGATGCGTCATAATCTTCAAAGGGTTTAAGGCCATGATTTATGACCTAGAGTGGACTATGTAAAAAAAACAAAAAACAAAAATATGATAATAATAATAATAATAATAATAATAATAATAATACAGGTAATAATAATAATAAAAGATAAAAATAACAATAACCTGAAGAAGCCGTATGGAAATGATGTCTGTTCCATAATACGCCGCAGCAGCCTACCTCTCCGAACAAGGAACGGGTCTGTATCCTTGATGAGTTCACACACCCCGCCATGCAAGGCCAACTCCACCGGCTCGGTAAATCCAGGCTCTTGTGATGTCTCTTTATCGCCGTGATAGTTGGCTACCGTGTCCTCGTAAGATCCGATTGAGTAAGAACAATAACGTAAAATAAATATACCTTGTCTCATAAGATCCTAGTTAGAGCTATATAGAAAATAAATTACCGTGTCGTAAGATCCTAGTAAGAACAATGACACATGGTAAGGTAAATGTCTCTCTTGCGATGTCTCTTTACCGATGGGAAAGTTGCCTACCGTGTCCCCGTAACATATATCATATAATATACTAGCGTGCCTCGTAAAATCCTAGTAAGAACTATTAAAATAACTACCGTATCCTCATAAGATCCGAGTGAGTAAGAACAATAACATTAACTAAACTACCGTGCCTCGTAAGATCCTAGTAAGGGTTTTACAGCAAATTATGTTCGTAAGTCAATCACACTGTTTCCTTTTATACATAAACTCATAGTGGATACAAACTAATGTGGACAACTGTACACACAAAAAAAAAAAAAAAAGGCCAACACAAACACACACACACTCTCTTTATCTCTCTATCTTTCTTTCTTAATACTACAACTACTACAAAAATAATAATAATGATAATGATGTTAATAATGTGTTTTTCAAGGTTTCCAAGAAAGCCATGGACCCCCAGCCAAGACTCCCTATCAACCAACCATCAACTTCCCGCAATTCAGGGCTTGTTAGCGAGACGGTGCTGCGCTGATTTAACCATCTAGTTCCTGTGTGTGTGTGTGGGGGGGGGTGGGGGGATGTGTGTATGTGTCTGTGTGGAAGTTGTTTGCGTGTGTATGCGGAGTTGTTTGTGTGTGTGTGGGGGTGGGGGGGGGGGGGGCGGTTGTGTGTGTGTTGGAGCTGTTTGTGTGTGGTGTGGGTGTGTGAGTTGGAGTTGTTTGTGTGTGTCTACAGTCGGCCACATTAGTTTGCCTCCACGCCATGGGTTTATGTATGGAAGGAAACATACTGTAGAGTGGTTGACTTACAAGGATAATTGGCTATACAACCGTTAATTGGTCATATTCGTTAACTATTGCATTAAGAAAATACACTTCCAATTCAAGCATAATAATCCTCCTTCCATACCCGAAACCAAATTTATGTGGCCAACTGTACAATGTATGTGTGGGTGTGTAATGTATGTGTGTGTGTGTGTGTTGTATGCAATAAGGCGTTGTGTGTGTGTGTGTTTGTGAGTGTGTGTATAATGAGTGTGTGTGAGTGTGTTGTATAGCAATGAGGCGTTGTGTGTGTATGTGTGTGTGTGTGTTGTCATAACTATTACAACCTCCTCCCAGTTCAGCAGAAAAGCCCTTGATATAATGTCTTGAGGGGGTCATTGCAAAATATTTACCTCGTTAACGCAATATGAACACGAAGAAGTCTTTTTAACCCCTCCAGCAGGATACATTGTTATCGGTAACAAGAATAATGGAAGAATCTTGTAGTTGTCGTAAATGGTTCAAAATTGTCTTCATTATTACATATTAGGGCCTATAGTAAATGAGAAATTTTCGCTAAATTACGTGATAACAATATATAATACATACTTGCTTCTAGCCGCTATAACACGGGCCATGCAAGTTATTTTTTTATTTTTTTCTCCCTAGACACCCATCAAGGTAAACAAATACCCCTATAGATTTGTGCATTTTTCGGTAGGGAAATGCCCCGACCGAAGTCCGCTTTCTCCTAGATTGCAGGCTCGGTATTGCTTGCCAGGTACAAATCGACACCTAAGTGGTACAAAAGATCTTGAAAATTAAAAAAGAAATGGGCGAAAGGTTTTAAAATTGGCAAACTAATGGAGCAAACGTCTTCAATTACAAAACTAATGGGGCTAAACATGAGGGAGAAGGATGGCTAGAAATAGACCCTCCTTAATTGGTCAGTCAATACCAGGGCAATCGGAATTGGTAAAATAACGCATATACCCTGTTCTAAGTAGGTAGCCCATAAAGCGTGAAATCTAACCTCCGTAACTCAAGCAAGGCTAGAGAAAATGAGCTGTAAATTTCCACACCTCTTCCCTGGCTAACCCTTCCCAATGGTAGAAATATTAGTGCGATGTCTCTAGTCGTTTGTGAGTTATAGAGGCTAATGTTCCAGAGTTCATGCATACTTACTTGGAATAGGGTTTAACAACTTTAGTATTACCAACCAAATAAGGACACAGCGAGAGAGAGAGAGAGAGAATCGGTCAACAGCTATCCCATTTTCTCTTATCACGGTTTTCTTTCATTGCTCTACTTGCCGGTATTTCCTTTCTATTCGTCTTAATTTGAAGGATATACCACTTGAATGAATTATAGTAATTCAGTTTTGTGAATAGAAAAGGCAATAATTGTAAATTAGATAATTGAGGGTATTCGGCGGCGTCGGACGTCAAGATAAACGGACTGGGGAGCTACAGCGGAGCGACATTCAAAATCTGGTTTGAGTCAATATTACTTATATCATTTCGACGCTGGATGACAATATAGCGGCGTACAAAACTTCACAAATATACAATCTAGACTTGTGAGAGCGCTATCGATTAAACAAGTATCTTAGTAAAGCCTATTAGCTAAGAATAAGAGGGTTGGATTCTCCATTACCCAAGGTGTAGGCTATCTACGGCCCAGCTGGGCCAGCTCCCTTGCTCTGTGTTGTGATCAGTGACGGGAGGAGGCGAGCGTCCAGTAATTATCAGCTAAATACTGTGCCATAGACAGTACAACGCCTCCCGCTGGTGTTCTGTGTGATACTAAGTGATATGCCTTACGGAACTGAGCTATATCATTGATCTGGGCTTGATATAATATTATGTCCCAGACAAGCAAGAATTAACAGTGCAGTGGACTGTCGAGATGGTGTGTTGGGAAGTGGACGGGCGAGCATGGACTTGTTTACACGGCTAATCGGTATTCTCCTATGACACACACGCTCGCAAATGAATATTATGTTATCTGTGAGCTGGTATTATCAAATTGACTCAATATTCATGCTCGCATTAAAATTTGGAATGTTTGGTGAGAAGATTGATGGGATTTTAAAAGGGCGGCCGGGAGGTGCGCGGTGATTGGCGGAGGCTGCATGACGTCACATGCTGCCTGCACGGTGAGTGGTCCTCATTGTTCAACACAGTTTGGGGAACTTTTGGCTAATACTAGACTGTTTTACTCGGTTTCGGAAGGACTTGTAGGTATCTGTGTATCAGGCGAGGTACTCGTTACCCTGTTTTTACTTCCAAAGGTCCTTCTTAAGCTGAATATAGTTGTGTAATGATGTCAACGTAGTAAAATTAATGTTCAAACCGTTTCGGCCTAAATTGAATACCTTCATTTAGTTGATGTTATTTTGCATACAACAGTGTAGTCTGTATAATTGGGATAAAGGGCGATGACTGTCGTTCTTACATGATGTTCTTACCTGATGGGCTTCACAAACCTTGACTGTAGGCTCAGCCGAGGAAGGGCGGGAAGCCTCACTCTGCTGATGCGCCAGCCCGTGGTTGCAATAATATCGAAGCATGTTGTTATTGCCTTTCTACCATGATAGTACTATAAAGTAACTGAAGGTTAGGGACAAGATTATCTCTGGCGAAAGTAAACTGTGGTAACCTGAGTAATATACAATAACGGTACCGGTATAGCCTACCATACCAACTCGATATCTCCACCACGGCAGGCTCCAAAGGAAACAATGGCGAGAAATCTGGGTTTGGGGCGTCGGGTAATAAATATACTGTATGTTAGGCCTACTGGTATAGTTTGTTTTTTATCTTCTTTTTTATTGTATTAAATGGCATGTGTGTTGGATTATGGGAAACTACGGTAGGCCTATGCTAACGATACCGGTACTAATATTTAATACCGGTACTGTACACCATAAAGTGAATCCGAAGTATAACTCTTAGATGTATCGGGATACAAACTAGCTATTATAGGGGGTTGGTTATAATGGACCCCCTTCTCCCTCATGTTTAGTCCCATTTTAGTTTTGACGTTTCGAGACGTTTGCCCTATTAGTTTGGCAATTATATAACCTTTCGTCCCATTAATATCTAACGTACCGGTATGCAACTTTTGACATAATTGTAAAAGAGGTGCGTAACGAATATTATAGTTTATTGAAAACAACAACCCCTCTGTAAAATCGTTAGCCTTAGCGTTCTTTACCATAAGATATGTTTAACCCTGTTAGTAGCCTATCGATGCCGTCCTTATAACTATATTCTGGCTACTATTAGACTATTTTGCTGTTTAATGAGAGCTTCCAGCAATTTACAGGCTTCGAACTATCTCACTTGACCCTCTTTACTACCAGAGATCCTTCTTAAACCACAAGAATCGTCTACATAAAGCTAGAATAGACTGAAAAAGACTTCGCTGGTACAGAAGGGGTGATAGCTCCAAAACAGTTCCCTACATTGGATAGCACTGCAGGAATTATAGATTTGTGTTTTATACTGCTCCAAAATAGGCCTATTGTCGAAACTTAGGCCTAATTGTCGGTGGCAGAATAGCAAGTCCAGAGAGAGAGAATCAGTCAACAGCTATCCCATTTTCTCTATCACGGGTTTCTTTCATTTATTTACTTATATAACTGTATATGCCGGCATTTCCTTTCTATTCGTCTTAATTTGAAAGATATAACACTAGAAAGAATAATAGTAATTCAGTTTTGAGAATAAAAAAGGTCATAATTATAAATGAGATAATTGTGCGTATTCGGCGGCGTCGGACGTCAAGATAAACAGAGACTGGGGAGCTACAGCGGCGCGACATTCAAAATCCAGTTTGAGTTAATTGTACCTAAATAATTCCAACGCTCATTGACAATGTAGCGGCATACAAAGTTTACAAATATACAATCTAGACTTGTGAGGACGCTATCAATTAAAAAAGTGCCTTAGTAAAGCCCATTAGCTAAGAATACGAGGGGTGGATTCTCCATTACGGAAGGTGTATCTTCAGCCCGGCTCGGCGGACGGCGGCTCCCTTGCTTTCAGCCTTTCAGTGCTGTGATGAGTGACGGAGAAGGAGAGTGTCCAGTAATTATCCGCTAAATACTGTGCCATAGACCGGACAACGCCTCCCGCTGTTGTTCTATGTGATACTAAGTGATATGTCTTACGGAACTGAGCTATACCGTCGATCTGGGCTTGATATATGTCCCAGAAAAGCGAGAATTAACAGTGCAGTGGAGATGGTGTATTGGTTTGGAGGTGGATGGGCGAGCATGGACTTGTTTACACGGCTAATCGGTATTCTTCTATGACACACACGCTCGTAGCCGACTATTATGTTATCTGTGAACTGGTGTCATCGAATTGACTCTCAATCTTCACGCTCGCATTAAAAATGAAATGTTTAATGAGAAGATTGAAGGGGTTTTGAAAGGGGCGGCCGGGAGGTGCGCGGTGGAGGCTGCGTGACGTCATCCGCTGCCTGCACGGTGAGTGATGCCCGTTGTTGATGAGTTTTGGGAACTTTTAGAAGTTTTAGCTAATACTAGACAGTTCTACTCGGCTTCAGAATGAATGAATGAATATGGGGATAGAAAAGTGTAAAGGATATAAGACTTGTAGTAGAAGATATAGGTGGGGGGAGATATGGAAGTAAAGTGGTAGGTAAAAGCTTGCAGGCGGTCTGCGTTGCTGTTTTTTCATTTTAGTTGAGTGCGTTTTCACTGTAGAAGATTTCTCTGGCGCAGACATTCTGAGAACTGTCTTTGGATCTCTGGTGAGGGACATTTTCCTTCTGCCGCAGCTGCCTTGATCTTCTTGATCGGCTTCAGAAGGACCTGTGGCTATCGATATATCAGGCGAGGTACTCTTTACCCTGCTTTTACTCCTAAAGGTCTTTCTTAAGCTGAATATAGTTGTGTAATGATGCCAACGCAGTAAATGTTCAAACAAATTCGGCCTAAATTATATAGGCCTACCTTCATTTAGTTGGTGTTATGTTTCATACAACAGTAGTCTGTATAATTGGGATAAAGGGCGATGACTCGTGGTTGCAATAATATCGAAGCACTTACATTGTTATTGTCTTTCTACCATGATAGTACTATAAAGTACTGAAGGTTAGGGACAAGATTATCCCTGGCGAAAGTAAACTGTGGTAAGTTGAGTAATATGCAATACTGGTAGCCCTTGTATAGCCTACCATACCAGACTTTACGGCAGGCTCCAAAGGAAAAAAAAATCACGAGATATTGGGGATTAAGTCGGGAAATAGATATATTTTTTTGTTTCTCTCCAATGGCATGTGTGTTAGATTATGGTAACTACGGTATGCTACCGGTACTAATATTTAGTACCTACCGGTACTAATATTTAGTACCGGTACTGTACACATTATAGTGAATCCGAAGTATGACTGTCGTAGATGTATCTGGATACAAACTATCTGTTATAAGGGGTGGTTAAAATGTACCCCCTTCTCCCTCGTGTATAGGCTAGCCTAGTCTCATTTTTATTTTGATATTTTGAGACGTTTGACCTATTAGTTTGGCAATTTTATGACCTTTCGTCTCATTAATACCTAACGTATGCAGCATTTGGCATACAGGAGGTGCGTAACGACAGATAGAAGATTGAAAACAACAACCCCTCAGTGAAATCGTTAGCCTTAGCGTGCTTTACCATAAGATATGTTTATCCCTTTTAGTACCAGTCCCGCCCTTTTAACTATATGTAGGCTACTATTAGCCGATTTTACTTTTTAACGAGGGCCTCCATCAGTTTTAGGCTCTAAACTATCTCACTTGACCCTTTTTACTACCACAGAATCATCTACATAAAGCTAGAATAGACTGAAAAAGACGTCGCCGGTACAGAAGGGGTTAATAAAGCTCCAAAGCAGTTCCGTACATTGGATAACACTACAGGAATTATAGATTTATGCTTTATACTGTTCTAAAATAGGCCTAATGTCGAGACTTAGGCCTAATTGTCGGTGGCAGACTAGTAAGTCGAGAGAGAGAGAGTCTGTCAACAGTTATCCCATTTACTCTATCGCGGTTTTCTTTAATTTATCTACTTATATAACTATATGCCGGTATTTCCTTTCTATTCGTTTTAATTTGAAGGATATACCACTAGAAAGAATAATAGTAATTCAGTTTTGCAAATATAAAAGGTCAATAATAAATGAGATAATTGTGGGGATTCGGCGGCGTCGGACATCCAAGATAAACAGACTGGGGAACTACAGCGGCGCGACATTCAAAATCAGGTTTGAGTTGATATTACCTAAATCATTCCGATGTTGGATGGCAATACACCGGCATAAAAAACTCACAAATATACAATCTAGACCTATAATAGCGTTATCAATTTATAAAGTGCCTTAGTAAAGCTTATTCGCTAAGAATAAGAAGGGTGGATTCTCCATTACGCAAGGAAGCCGGGCTTCCTTGCTTTCAGTGTTGTGATGAGAGACGGGAGGAGTTGAGTGTCCAGTAATTATCTGCTAAATACTGTGCCATAGACCGGACAACGCCTCCCACTGGTGTTCTATGTGATACTAAGTGACATGCCTTACGAAACTGAGCCATACCATCGATCTGGGCTTGATATATGTCCCAGAAAAGCGAGAATTAACAGTGCAGTGGAGATGGTGTGTGTTGGTTGGGAGGTGGACGGGCGAGCATGGACTTGTTTACACGGCTAATCGGCATTCTTCTATGACACACACGCTTGTAGCCGACTATTATGTTATCTGTGAATTGGTGTCATCGAATTGACTCAATCATCATGCTTGCATTAAAATTGGAATGTTTGATGAGAAGATTGAAGAGATATAAAAGGGGCGGCCGGGAGGTGCGCGGTGATTGGTGGAGGCTGCGTGACGTCATCCGCTGCCTGCAAGGTGAGTGGTGCCCGTTGTTCACAGTTCTGGGAACTTTTGGCTAATGCTTGGCAGTTTTAGTCGGCTTCTGAAGAACCTGTGGATATTGGTATACCAGGCGAGGTACTCGTTAGCCTGTTTTTACTCTTTAAAGTACTTTCTAAGCTGAATATAATAGGGTAGCCTAATGATGCCAACGTTATACCTAAATGTTATACCTTCATTTAGTTGGGTGTTATTTTCCATACAACAGTGTAGAATTGGGATATACAGGGCGATGACGGTCGCGGTTGCAATAGCCTAATATCGAAGGTGCTGTACATTGTTATTGTCTTTCCACCATGATAATACTATTAGGTAACTCAAGGTTAGGGACAAGATTATCCCTGGCGAAAGTAAACTGTGGTAACCTGAACAAAATGCAATACCGGTAGCCCGTGTGTAGGCTATCATACCAAACTTTACGGCAGGCTCCAAAGGAAAAAAATCACGAGAAATCGGGGATTGGGGCGTCGGGCAATAGAAATAGGGTTTTATTTATTTATTTTTATTAGGTTATTATTATTTTTGTAAAGTGACATGCGTGTTGGATTATGGAATTTATGGTAACCGGTACGCTACCGGTACGAATATTTAGTACTGGTACTGTACACCATAAAGCGAATCCAAAGTATAATTGTCATAGATGTATCGGGATACAAACTAGCTAGGCTATTATAGGGGGGTGTTTTTAATCGACCCCCTTCTCCCTCATGTTTAGTCCCATTTTATGTTTGGCAGTTTGAGACGTTTGCCCTATTAGTTTGGCAATTGGCAATTTGATAACCTTTCATCCCCTTAATGCCTAACGTATTCAGCATTTGGCATAATAGGCTAGTTGTAAAAGAGGCGCGTAACGACAGTAGATTGAAAACAACAACCCCTCAGTGAAATCGTTAGCCTTAACGTTCTTTACCATAATATATCCTATATTTGAATTTCACTACAACACCAAACACCCCCAATGAAATCAATATGTTTAACCCTTTTAGTACCGGTCCCGCCCTTTTTAACTATATTCTGGCTACTATTAGACGATTTTATTATGGATTAAAAGAGGGCCTGCAGCAATTTACAGGCTTCGGACTATCGCGTTTGACCCTTTTTACTACCACAGCATCATCTACATACAGCTAGAATAGACTGAAGAAGACGTCGCCGGTACAGAAGGGGTTAATAAAGCTCCAAAGCAGTTCCGTACATTGGATAACACTACAGAAATTATAGATTTATGCTTTATACTGATCTAAAATAGGCCTAATGTCGAGACTTAGGCCTAATTGTCGGTGGCAGAATAGTAAGTCGAGAGAGTGAGTTATCCCATTTTCTCTATCACGGTTTTCTTTCATTGATCTACTTATATAACTGTATATGCCGGTATTTCCTCTATATTCGTCTTAATTTGAAGGATATACCACTTGAATGAATGTAGCCTATATGTTATGGTTGTAGGTCTATGATTATATATTTATTTGTTATAGATTAAAATACATGTGCCCCCTCGTGGACATAAGTGAATAATCAATAGCTACCGACAGGAGTAGTTTCCGATATTTATGAACAGCACAATTTTAGTACATGATTGACATTTAATTTTGTTATTGCAATTACCGTATTGTAGTTAACATGTTTTATTATGTTATTAGTTATTATGTTAGTTTATTTAATTAGTATTGGGAGATTTGATTATTTTTGTCATGTTCGAGCAATGCAATTTTTCACGTTGAAAGCACTTGCATGAAGTACTTACTGTACGGTAGATAAATATCTCCAGAACACGATGGGGGTTATTAACATTGTTGCACGTGTCTATTTTCCGATATATCGACCTTATAAATATAGCCTACTCTGATAGTTACGTGATAATTATACCGGTATATGATATCACGCAGTATCAAAGTAGGCTATATCATAAGGTCGATATATCGAAAAATAAAAGACTTACAACAATTATAAAGACAACCCCGGGGTGTTCTGGACATTTTCGGAAAATAATCGAAAACAAAAGTGAATCTATTATTACTGTGCGTAATTTGGCTTATGCACATCATTTTCCATGTAAGTATATTTGTATCATATATTGTTTGTTAAAATGCAATATCCATTACGTGGTTCACGGTTAGCCCTGTACAAATAATCGAGAGGCAGCGTTGCCAATGTCTGACAGGTGGGTAACGCAATTCTGCACCACCCTGTATATCTCAACTGGTTTCTATTCCCGTTCTCTTATGTATTCAACTTTTATAATGCAGCCATGTCAATCTTTCACTGTTTGATTGCCGCCTTTTGTCTTCCTTCTCATTGATTTTTTTCCAGGGAACCATTTTGCATTTATTGTTATATGTCATTAATTTTATACTTCGGTTGTACGTTTTCATTGTTTGTGTTTCTTTTTTAGGCCTTTTGCTATTATTTTGTTCATAGCACCGTTGTTGTAAGTACGGTACGGTACTATAACGGTTAATTATCTCGTGACTTTTTTTTTTTTTTTTTTTTTTTAATAGATCCATATTATCTGTTTTGTCATTCAATGCCCCAGTCTCTACCTACTAACCTTCTTAGCCCAATAGGCTATTCAACATTCCGGTATTGTTTATGCAGGGGGTGGTGCTAATGGACCCCTTTCTCCCTCATGTTTAGTCCAATTTTAGTTTTTACATTTTGCGACGTTTGCCCTATTAGTTTGGCAATTTTAAGACCTTTCGTCCCATTTCTACCTAACGTATGTAGAATTTGGCATATACAGTAGTTGTACAAGAGGTGAGTAACGCCTAGTGCATTGAAAACAACAAAAATCCCAGTGAAATCGTCATCAATCATACCCTGCACCAATAGTTTTTGGTGCGAGTTTACATGTTCAATACTTTTATTTGACAACCGGTAAACTTTGTCACCTATTTCGTAAAGTACCCAGTAGTAGATTATTTTTGTATTTGTTTTAGTTTACCCAACTAATTCATTTTCTACATATCGATTTCCATTCTCTCTATTTAACATTCATCCTTTTTAATGAGCCCGTGTCGAACAAACCTTCCGTGTTTTTAAGTGTTTTATATATCATAGGATTTTCTGTATTATTATTGTTCTTAAAAATAATAGGTTATGCCAATTAGGCTATTATGGTATGTTTTGCGCCTCAGTCTCTCTCTCTCTCTTTACTTCTCTACTGTAAGTCAAATGTGTCAAACCTTCAATATTTGTTATTTCCTGTTTATATACGGTATTGGGTTTTTTCTATTAAAGCAACGTATGTATTAGTATTATATCAGTTACTACTTTACCTCTTTTTCCATCTTATCTATTTGTCTGTCTCTCGTTTTCCTCTATATATATATTTCAGGTTTGTAATGATCTCGTGTCAAACTTTGGTTGTTTGTAGCCTAGTTTTTATTATTATTATTATTATTATTATTATTATTATTATTATTATTATTATAGCCTATACCGGCACCTCAGTTTGTGTTCCTGCTCTCTTTATATTTTTCATTTTATTAATGATGTTCACTGCTTACTTTATCTATCTATCTCTCAGTATCCTATCTCGCGTCAGTCACTACCTACACACACACACACACACACACACACACACACACACACACACACACACACACACACACACACACACACACACACACACACACACTCTCTCTCTCTCTCGTGTTATCCTCTCTATATATTCCAGGTTTATAATGATCTCTTGTCAAACCTTGGTGTGTTTTTGTAGCTTAGTCTCCCCTTCACTTCCTCCCCCTACGCATCCTGTCTTCCCTTTTCTCTCTATACCTCATTTTTAACCCCTAGTCCCCCCTTTTAATAGATGCTTCCTGCCTTCTCTCCCCCTCTCCCTTTCCCTCTATCGTTACCTTTTTCATCTCTCTCTCTCTCTCTCTCTCTCTCTCTCTCTCTCTCTCTCTCTCTCTCTCTCTCTCTCTCTCTCTCTCTCTCTCTCTCTCTCTCTTTTCACCACTGCTGCATGAAATGTATGCATAAACCTATTTCCTTACCATTCCTAACTTGTCTGTAAATCCCCTTACACAATTTGAAAGCCATGCAAGGCTATTCCACTTCCATCTGCCTTAGATACGGCAATTTTCCGAGGGATTGGGAAGTGGGGAGAGAGCCTTCTGCATGGCTATCCGCTTTTTCCCACTTTCCCTTACTCTGGTTATTGCTATCACAAATATAATCGAGTCCTGACCACCTCGATTGGATGCTAAGTTATGTGCGGTCAGTGTATCTATGTAAATGTATGTACACTCGAGGGGAAACAAAACAATCTTGACACCGGCGATTCGTGCTCTTTACCTCGCATTTTTGTTGTTTTCTGGCTTTTATTAGACGATTTTATTCAGATTAGGAAGGGTATATGGAAGTTTGATGTTCTTAAGTAGCTATAATATAGATGAAGTGAATGGGATATGAGATGTAGATAGGGAGAGTTTTTTTGTTTAGTGTAGGGAAAGAACTAATAGGGATGTGGGGAAGAAGGGGTCTGCCTAGTATGGGCCAATAGACCTGCAGATTTCCAATTTGTTTATGTTATAATCCTCACAGATCCTTCCTAAGCTGTATAGAATCGTCTAATGATAGCCAGAAAACAGAAAAGAAATGCGTCATAGTAAGTTTTAAGAGTTAATAGCACATGTCATTCTACCCTTCTTCCCCAATTACTATCCCTTTTTCGCCTCTCTCTCCCCCTTACCTCTCTTTTACCTTTCTTCCTCCCTCCCTCCTTCCTTTTTTCCTTCCTGTTATCTTGCGTCACCGCCTATTCCCGTTCGTTAGTAATGATGGGTGTCTCTCTCGTTCTTTTTGGCTTAGTTGTTCCTCCTCCCCTCCTTTGCTGTGTCCTCCCCTCCATCGCTTCTTATATCCTATGCACTTCTTTTACCCTTGTACGTACCCTGTCCCTGGCTCTTTCTTCCTCTTCTTCTTTCTGTATTATTTTGTCTTCTTTCTGTATTATTGTTTCTTCTTTTTGTATTATATTGTCTTCTATCTGTTTTCTTCTTTGTCTTCTGTTTTCTGTATTATTTTTCTTCTTTCTGTATTATTGTTTCTCCTTTCTATTATTTTCTTCTTATTCGTCTTCTTCTTCTCTTCGTTTTACTTCTTCTTCTGTTTGCCTCTTATCTGTTTGGAAGGATTTTCCCCAAACTCATCACCTATCATTAGGGTCTCTCCTATCAATGTCCTCGTTTGTCATATTCTTCCCTCGTCCTCTGTCTTGTTAACCCCTTCGGTACGAGGTCGCCTTTTTACCTTGGATTGTGGCTATATAATGACACGATTCTGTATTATTTTTTCTTTCTGTAATATTCGTCTTCTTCTTTCTGTATTTTTGTTTCTTCTACCGGTAGCCTATCTGTCTTCTTTTTCTTCTGCTTTCTGTATAATTTCTTTCTTTTTGTATTCATCATCATCTTCTTCTTCCTCTCTGTTTGGAAGGATTTGCCCCTGAACTCATCACATATCATTATGGTCTCCTATTAATGTTTTCGTTTGTCATATTATTCCCATGTCCGCTGTGTTGTTATCTAGCCTAGTGTTCATGTACGGTAGCCTATTAACCTAGTTTTCTTACACACTTAGTACTGTGCAGCTATTTTGGGTCACATTTCTACCATTTAGGAAGGGACAGCCCGGAAATTGGTGTGGAAATGTACAGCCTATTTGCTCTAGCCCTTTTTGAGTTCCTGAGGTTAGTGGTCACGATTTCTGGCCTATCTATAATGAATGGACTATAGCGATTAAGTATCTTGTTTAAATAGTACCATACCGGTAATTTAATACAAGTACTCTAGTAGCCTAAGCCTCTTAAAAAAAAAAAAAAAAAAAAAAAAAAAAAACACACACACACACAGAAATATACAAACCGAAAGTCAGATTAAAGTATCAGTACGTGTACTTTATTACCTCCGCTAACGAAGTTGGATAGAGTATACTGTACAGTATATATTAGCCTCCTTTTGTCTGTTTGTATAAGAGATATCTAACAAAATATGAACCAGTGTTCACCAAATTTGGTGGGCAGATATGATATGCGCCAAGATTAGAGGGGTTTCATTTTGGAGGCGATTGGTAGAGCGCATACCTCCGCCAGCGTAGTATGAGGTAGGCTATGCGCTCTCTTGAGTGCCCTCCTAGTTTAGACTTTGTATCCTATGGTAAGTAGGCTAGCTTGGCTCTTATTGTACCGGTAGCATTAAACTCAATATGTCACAAGTTTGACTTATATAAAAGATAGATTGTCTTTAAAACCACACAGAGAGAGAGAGAGAGAGAGCAGAGAAGTTAAACGAAGAAAACCCGATTGAACCACACATTATGCAAATCCCCGCAAACACACATACACACAAGCTTACATGACAACCAACACACACACACGCCGCATAGGCTATTATTCAAACATGTAGTCACCCCTTAATATAACAATGGCGGCGACAAGCAACGCACACACCAACAAACTGGCATTGTAAAACTTAACTAAAACCTCTCTCTCTCTCTCTCTCTCTCTCTCTCTCTCTCTCTCTCTCTCTCTCTCTCTCTCTCTCTCTCTCTCTGCACCTACACGATACACAAATTGCAAATAGCGTACTCTCAAAAGAACAAGTTGACGATATGCAACACAATCTAGATAAATTGTCATGTTGGGCCCAAATTTGGCAAATGAGTTTCAATGCGGATAAATGTAAAGTACTACATATCGGATACCTAAATGAGAAAGCAAACTATTCGATGAATGGCACTCAGCTTAAGAATGTAAACAAAGAAACCGATCTGGGAGTAACAATATCGAGTAACCTAAAACCGAGTCAACAATGTTCAGAAGTTGTTAAGAAGGCAAACAAAATAATTGGCTTTATAGGCAGGTCATTTGAGCATAAATCCAAAGAAGTTATCCTAACCCTTTACAATTCCTTAGTCCGCCCTCTTCTGGAATACTGCGTTCAATCCTGGTGCCCTTATTACCAAAAAGATATAAACAAGCTAGAACGAGTTCAACGTAAATGATACCTAGCCTAAAGAACAAACCATACGAAGAGCGTCTTAGAGAATTAAATCTATTTCCTTTAACCCAGCGCAGATTAAGAGGTGACTTAATTCAAGTGTTCAAAATCATCAAAGGCATCGACAATATGAACTGTAGTAAGTACTTCACTATCGACCAATCTAATAACACGCGGGGAAACGGTTGCAAAATTATTGGTAAATCTTTTAACTCACACGAATCTAAGAATTTCTTCTTCAATCGAGTTGTCAACTTGTGGAATGGGCTTCCCCGAGACGTTATAGACTGCAGCACCGTTGATTCATTTAAACTCCGCTTAGACAAATATCTCGCATCAAACCCGCGACTGACTGCGTTTGTAAATGAATAACTTTATTTTATCCTCCCCTCAGTTACTAACCCATCTGTCCCCTACTAACTTCCTAGTCCTGCCACGGACATTAGTTATAGGGCAGTAGTTCCCTTTCCAATGTTCCCTTACCCACTTTAAACCACTGTTTGGACACTTGATCCTCAGTGTTTTGGAGGACAAGCAGCCTAGAAGGGTCACTAGACCTGGTGTTGCTTGATTGCCTTTGTACTCCTTTGTACTCCTTTGTACACAGCAACATACCTGATTTGATATCTAAAACCGCTTTCTCTCCCCCTCGATACACACACACACACACACACACACACACACACACACACACACACACACACACACACACACACACACACACACACACACATACACACACACACACACACTAAAGCGTCTAACGACTGCCTAATGCTCGTAATTGTACTCTTCCCACGCTATTATCACCTCTTAAGGGGGTAGCCTAGTACTCGCATATTGCTGGACCCCCTTCTCCCTCATGTTTAGCATATTATCTTTGAGGGGTTTTAACGTTCGTTCCGTTAGTTTGGCGATTTTGAGACCTTTCGCCTCATTTTTGTATCAATATTAAGACATTTCGTGCCCTTTAGGTGTCGATTTTGTCCTGGCGAGCAATAACGAGCCGGGACATATTTCTACCGAAAAATGTACAAATGTATCTTGAAAGGGGGTCTAGGGGGTGTTTTTCTAAGCTTGATGGAGGTCTAGCGAGGAAACTCAAAAAATAAATAAATAAATAAATAAATAAATAGATAGATAGACCAAAGAACAAGCACTACCCTCTTAACGGCTCCATTAAGGCCAAACAAGGGGAACAAATAAGAATAGAAAATACCTGTGGTGGTGTTTTGGAGTGGTGGTGTTAGTGGTTATGGTGGTGGTGGTGGGGTGTTAGTAATTGGGGTGGTGATTTACTGGTGGTTTTGGTAGTGGTGGTGTTGATTTACTGATGATGGTGGTGAAGGTGTTAGTGGTGGTGATTATGGTGTTGTCGATGTTAGTAATTATGGTTTTGGTGGTGATGGTGTTATTAGCTATGGTGGTGATGCTTTAAGTAGCCATGGTTGTGGTGGTGTTGATTTACTGGTGATGGTGGTGAAGGTGGTAGTGGTGGTGATTATGGTGTCGATGTTAGTAATTATGGTTTTGGTGGTGATGGTGTTATTAGCTATGGTGGTGATGCTTTAAGTAGCCATGGTTGTGGTGGTGTTGGTGTTGTTAGTGGTAATGGTTGTGGTTGTGGTGGTGATGAAAGTGGTAGTGTTAGTGGTTATGGTGGTGAAGGTAATGATGGTAGTGTTGCTGGTGTAAGTGATTGTGGTGGTTATGGTGTTGGTGGCAAGTTAGTATCAGTGTGTCATAAAAAAGCCGAATCCTTTCTTTTAATTGTGTCTTGTTTATTGTATAGGCCTATATAAAGATAAAATAGTGGTTTATATTTCAATGTGTGTCTTTGGACATTTAATTAACAGCCCATTAATTAACAGCCCTTTTTTTTTTTAATTACAACGGTTAGGGTTCACGCCTTCTAGCCTACCTACTTAAAAAAACAGGGTATAAGCCTACCGGTAGTCATTGTTACGGTGGTAGCCATACATGGCAAATTGAAATCTTGATTATTGCACATTTCAGCTACCGGTATTATTTGTTGTTGTTCCCCAAGCTGCCTGGCCGAACAGCCCCAAGGCCCCGAGCAAGGCCAAGGCCATAACCGAGCGCCCCCACAGAACCCTCCCTGCCGACCACAATAATGCCTGGGTGACCGAAGCCACTCCATGGCGGGGAGCTGAGGAGGGTGCGAAAACGCCCTGGAAACCAAAGCCCCACCCAGGGCCCTGTGCCCCTCAGCAATTATGAAGAGAAAGATGAAGGGCAAAGGAAAAATGTGACGCTTTGGCTTCCAATCTTGGTAGATTGGGAGGTCAATCCACGGAAGAGACGCCGTCACTTGAGATCTAGCAAATATATAAGTAAAAGGAACAGTCAGAGTAAGCTATGGGTATGGCAGAGATCGCTCCGTTCTCACTCTGATAGACCAGCCCATCACCAAACCGGTATTTGTTCTCACTCTGATAGACCAGCCCATCACCAAACCGGTATTCGTTCTCACTCTGATAGACCAGCCCATCACCAAACCGGTATTTGTTCTCACTCTGATAGACCAGCCCATCACCAAACCGGTATTTGTTCTCACTCTGATAGACCAGCCCATCACCAAACCGGTATTTGTTCTCACTCTGATAGACCAGCCCATCACCAAACCGGTATTTGTTCTCACTCTGATAGACCAGCCCATCACCAAACCGGTATTTGTTCTCACTCTGATAGACCAGCCCATCACCAAACCGGTATTTGTTCGAGTCGATAATTGATTTTTTGCGCTGGAGGTTGGTAAATAAATCCCAAGGTTACTTTGGCCTTTGCATTGTTTCTCACACGATGTTATGGATATTTGTAATGAAGGAAACACTGGAATGGGGTGTATGTGTGGCTATAGGACACTACGGAGTGATCATCCCATTATACTAGCAGGGGAGATATCCACTTGAGAGCTTTTTTTCTTGACTCCTTTCTCCCTCATGTTTAGCCCCATTGCTTTTGAGATTTTAAGACGTTCGCCCCATTATTTAAAGTTTTAAAGTTTAAGAACTTTCGACCCATTTCTGTCAATTTTAAGACCTTTTGTGCCATGTAGGTGTCGATTTTATGCTGGCGAGTGATAGCGAGCCTGTAATATAAGAGGAACCGGCTTTCAGCCGGGAAATTTTTCTACCGAAAAATGTACAAATTTATCTTGAAAGGGTGTCTAGGGGGAGTAATTTTAAGCTTGATGGAAGTCTAGGGAATCAACTAAAAACCTCCCCTTAACCCCTTCTATACCGGCATCGTTTTTTTATCATACTCTAGCTAAATGTAGACGTTGTTGTGCAGTTCAAGAAGGAGCTGAGGTAGTGAGAAGGGTTAAGTGGGATGGTCGGATGCCTGTTAGTGGCTGTAGGGTCTTTATAAACCGAATATAATCGTCTAATAGTAGCCAGAATAAAGTTAACCCTTTCACGCACATATGATGCAGAGGTTGCCAGATTAGCAATAAGAAATAGTTCTCTCAGTCTTATAATTACCTCTTCAAAATTAATTTTCTGCCCACAGCTAACTCAAAGACAACTGCAGAGGTTGAAGTAACTAAACTATAGGTTTCTAAATACCCCTGTTGGTAACAAAGACTTTAAAGTATCCCTAATAGGCTCAAAGTCGCGTCATATGTCGGAGAGGGTTAAAAGGACGGCACCGGTAATGAAGGCGTTAAATAAAACTTATCCAAATCATTATGGCATTATGTTTTATTCGTTCATTCTATTTTCGAACTTGGTGTCCATCATTAACCTTTTAAGTACCGACGATGTCTTTGTATTTGTATTCTAGCTATATTTCGACGATTTTGTGCAGCTTAACTAAGAGCTGTGGTACTAAAAAGGGTTAAGTGAGATTGCTCGAAGCCTGTTAAATGCGGGAGGCCCTTTGAAACTGTATAAAATCGTCTAACAATCGTCTAACAATAGCCAGAAGAGAGTTAATAAGATGTCGCCGGTACGGAAGGGGTTAAGGGGAGGTATTTAGTTTGTTCCCTAGACCTCCATCAAGCTTAAAATTACACCCCCTTGAGTCCCTTTCAAGATATATTTGTACATTTTTCGGTAGAAAAATTTCCCGGCCGAAGGCCGGTTCCACTTAAATTACAGGCTCGCTATCGCTCGCCAGGATAACATTGACACCTGAATGGCACGAAAGTTCTTAAAATCGCTAAACTAATGGGGCAAACGTTTTATAATATCAAAAGCAATGGGGCTAAACATGAGGGAGAAAGGGGTCAAGAAAAAAATTCCTTAAGTGGAGATCTGCCCTTAACAAAATACTAATTATGAAAGGGTTATTCATTTAGCCTTTGAAGTAACGTAGCCTTTGAAGTAACGTAGCCTTTGAAGTAACGTAGCCTTTGAAGTAACGTAGCCTTTGAAGTAACGTAGCCTTTGAAGTAACTTAGCCTTTGAAGTAACGTAGCCTTTGAAGTAACGTAGCCTTTGAAGTAACGTAGCCTTTGAAGTAACGTAGCCTTTGAAGTAACGTAGCCTTTGAAGTAACGTAGCCTTTGAAGTAACGTAGCCTTTGAAGTAACGTAGCCTTTGAAGTAACGTAGCCTTTGAAGTAACGTAGCCTTTGAAGTAACTTAGCCTTTGAAGTAACTTAGCCTTTGAAGTAACGTAGCCTTTGAAGTAACGTAGCCTTTGAAGTAACGTAGCCTTTGAAGTAACGTAGCCTTTGAAGTAACGTAGCCTTTGAAGTAACGTAGCCTTTGAAGTAACGTAGCCTTTGAAGTAACTTAGCCTTTGAAGTAACGTAGCCTTTGAAGTAACGTAGCCTTTGAAGTAACGTACGGTATTAAGACAATTAATGATTGTTTTTAATCCAAGAAGCCAATATACCGGTACCGGTACTACAAATCAACTTATTTTTTGTGCGGTGCGAAAGTAATTATAAATGACAAATATAATACCGTATTTAATGATGATACGAACACGATGAATCTATATACTGCATCGGCTTATGTAAAAGCACCTCTGTTCGACTTCCTACTCTTATTATGTGTTGTCATAACGGTACTATTATTTCCATAGTGTCATGAATCGGTACGGGACGATATATATATGTTTTGCACTTGTTAATGCAAGAAAACAAAAGGGGCAATTAATAAACAGTATATGTACGACATACATGGGTGTACATGGGTTTTTTTCCCGCCGTGGTCTCGTTTAAGGGGGATACTACTCGTGGTCTCGTTTAAGGGGGATACTACTCGTGGTCTCGTTTAAGGGGGATACTACTCGTGGTCTGGTTTAAGGGGGATACTACTCGTGGTCTCGTTTAAGGGGGATACTACTCGTGGTCTCGTTTAAGGGGGATACTACTCGTGGTCTCGTTTAAGGGGGATACTACTCGTGGTCTCGTTTAAGGGGGATACTACTCGTGGTCTCGTTTAAGGGGGATACTACTCGTGGTCTCGTTTAAGGGGGATACTACTCGTGGTCTGGTTTAAGGGGGATACTACTCGTTTAAGGGGGATACTACTCGTGGTCTGGTTTAAGGGGGATACTACTCGTGGTCTCGTTTAAGGGGGATACTACTCGTGGTCTCGTTTAAGGGGGATACTACTCGTGGTCTCGTTTAAGGGGGATACTACTCGTGGTCTCGTTTAAGGGGGATACTACTCGTGGTCTCGTTTAAGGGGGATACTACTCGTGGTCTCGTTTAAGGGGGATACTACTCGTGGTCTCGTTTAAGGGGGATACTACTCGTGGTCTCGTTTAAGGGGGATACTACTCGTGGTCTCGTTTAAGGGGGATACTACTCGTGGTCTGGTTTAAGGGGGATACTACTCGTGGTCTCGTTTAAAGGGGATACTACTCGTGGTCTCGTTTAAGGGGGCTACTACTCGTTATTTCTGGCCCCCGTTCTCCCTCATGTTTGCCATATTAGTTTACACATTTTAAGACGTACCGGTACTTTCCGTTTGTTTGGCGATGTTGCGACCTTTCGCCCCATTTCTTTGTCAATATTAAAACCTTTCGTGCCATTTAGGTGTCAATGTTTTCCTGCCGAGCGATAGCGAGCCTGTAATTATAGAAGGAATCAGCCGGAACATTTTTCTACCGAAAAATGTACAAAATTATCTTCAAAGGGGGTCTATGGAGTGTGTTTCTTTTAGCTTGATGGAGGTCTAGCGAGGAAACTCAAAAATAGAATAATCGATAAATATATACAGTAGACGCAATCTTAGATCATGAGCTTCCTATGGTACGGTACCATATATATATATATATATATATAGACGCAATCTTAGATCATGAGCCTCCTATGGTACGGTACCATATATATATATATATAGACGCAATCTTAGATCATGAGCCTCCTATGGTACGGTACCATATATATATATATATATAATATATATATATATATATATATATATATATATATATATATATATATATATATATTGACGCAATCTAAGATCATGAGCTTCCTATGGTACGGTACGGTACCATATACAGTATATATATATATATATATACATATATATATATATATATATATATATATATATATATATATATATATATATATATATACCGATATATATAATTAAATACTATATATATACCGGTATATATACAGTATATATATGGTACCGTACCGTAGGAAGCTGATGATCTAAGAGTAAAAAATGAATAGAGCAGCGATAATTATGCAAGTGTTGTTGATTGCGTGATAACTCCCTCTTATTATTTGACTATTAAACCAATGAAGATTATGGCGCTTTTCTACAGTTTATTCCGGCTATTATTAAACGATTTTATACAATTTAGGAAAGATTTGTAGGAATTAATAGGGTAAAGACTATCTCGATTAACCGTCTGACTTCTATATACCTTTCCTAATCTGAATACAATGGGCTGATACTAACTATGAAACGGAAAATTAACCCCTTCAGCACCATGACGCCTTTTTACCTTTGATGGTGGCTAAAACTAGATGATTTTATGCAGTTTAAGAAGGACCTGTGTTACTAAGAGGGTTTATGGAGAACCGTAAATACCGTACGGTACTATTAATTGCAAAGCAAGTTCTATCCAATAATCAATTCAGATAGGTTAGTTATAATTGCATAAAGAACATAATGGGTAAACACATTCTTATGAGTGGGCTAGAGACTATGGTGTCAGAGTGTACAGACTATTTTTTTTTTTTTTTTTTTTTTTTTTTTTTTTTTATAAGAGACAATGAACGGAGGAAGGAAAAACACAGATAAAACAAAAAGGTCCATGTGCCTAAAGGCATCCTCCATTCATAAAATGTTTGTAACAACTGGATTTAAACATTTATAGATTGTAAGTTTGTGGAAAGCAATTCGAGGGAAGTGAATTCCAAAGAGTAGTACCGGTAGCTCTGGGGGTAGATGAATTCTGATAAGCAGAAGTTCTGCATTGTGGAGGAGAAAGTGTAAATTCATGGGCGCTCTCAGCTGCCCTAGTTCTACGGGGAAAGATGTGGAGAGGCGGCACAATTGAAGCAAGTTCCTCGGAACAATTGCTGTGAAAATATCTGTAGAATAATGCAAGGGATGCAACGTTTCTTCGTATGGATAATGTAGGAAGGTCCTGCGTGATTGCAGGGTTATTGATTAATCTAATAGCTTTATTTTGAATTTTTTCCAACTGCCTCAATGCAACCACTCCACTTCCACCCCACAGAGGTGAACAGTACGGTAATGCTCGTCAGTGAAGAATTCTCGAACTCTGTACAGGAGTCCCAATTTTTTAGAGGCATTCTTAGCAATGCTTCTAACATAATGTGTCCAGCTCAAGTTAGTAGTTAATGTTACACCGAGAATGTCAATACTAGGGGAAGTGGGAATATTTACATCATTAACAAATATGTGGGAGTCAGTGAGATTCTGTCGGTTAGAAAATTGAATGTACTTGGTTTTCTGTGCATTAAAGGAAACTAGATTCTTTTGTCCCCATTCATTAATTCTAGAAAGGTCCTGGTTCAGAGAAATTGCAGTGTTTATTTTTGAATTTATAAGATCGGGTTGGGTGAAAGAATTGGTAAATGTGAAGGAACTGTGGAGTGTTGAGTCATCTGCGTAGGAATGTATTGGATTATGAGTGGTAGATATGAAATCATTGATATGAATGAGAAACAGAGTTGGGGCCAAAACTGATCCCTGGGGAACACCAGCATTTATTGAGTGACATTGAGAATAAAGGCCATCTACCATTACACGTATTTTTCTGTTATGAAGATAAGAAGAAATTAGTGGAACTAATGATGCAAGGTTGTAGTGTGACATCTTCGACAATAAGGATTGATGCCAGACTCTATCAAATGCCTTTGATATATCCAGTGCTATTGTATGTGTTTCACCATGTTGGTCTGTAGCTTGGTTGATTTGATGCGTAAGAAGGCAAAGAATGTCTGCAGTTAATCGACATCGTCTAAAACCATATTGCCTATCACTGATTAATTTATTATTCTCAAGATGCTTAATTATGTGATTATTTAATATAATTTCAAAGACTTTACCAAGAGTGGAAGTTATAGCTATTGGTCTGTAGTTTGATGGATCTGAAGAGGCACCTTTTTTAGGAACTGGATGGATGTTTGCTTCTTTCCAGGGTACTGGGAAGCATGAGGTATGAGTACACAGACGGAAAAAAATTGCCAATACAGGAGCGAGCACCAAGGAGCAATTCTTAAGTACTATTGGAGGAATTTCATCTGGACCAGGAGCCTTATCTACTGAGAGATTCTGCAAAATAGTTTTGACATGTCTGGTGTGGATCTTAAGTGAGGGAATTTCAGGCGAATTAAAATTAAGTACAGGGACATCTTGATTTATTTCATCTAAGGTTGAGTTGGTGGAGAAAATATCCGCAAGAAGGTTAGCTTTACCTCGTGGGTCACTTACAAGATTGCCAGTCGGAGATTTGGTGGAATGGATGAAGCAGTAGTGAAGTTGGATTTGAATGAGTTAAGAGTAGACCAAAATATTTTGTTATCATTTGGATTATTTAGAAGTTTATTTGCCTGCTTGTGGAGAACGTTTGATTTGGTTAGGTTTAATACAGTTTTGGCATGATTTATGATGTTTCTACAGTAATTAAAGGCTTCATGTGTATACATTGTAGGCTATTGTTTTTTGTTCAGTTACTCTAGCACATTTATGGTCAAACCATTTAGGTGAATTAGATCTTTTACTGTACTTTTGATGAGGAATAAAAGTTTCCATTCTAATTTTTACAAAATCTTGTATGTGGCTCAAGGTGGAGTGTGCATCATTAGAAAAGAAAGAGGTCCAGGGAATATCAATAAAGAAACCTTGAAGACCCTCCCAGTCTGCCCTATCGTAATGCCATTTAGTCACCAAAACAGGTTCAGAGTGGGAAGGTGTGGTAGGTGATAGACAGGTGGCCTGTATCAGACAGTGATCAGAAGATCCAAGCGGGGACCTCACTGTAACATCATAATTATCTGAATTGATTGTTAAAAATAAGTCCAGCAGGTGAGAATTATGATTAGGATTATCTGGTACACGGGTGGGTTGGTTGACTAGTTGAGTGAGATTAAATGAGTCTGCAAATAGCTCACATTCAAGACCAGCATCATCAGTCCTGGCTGAATGAGTGAGCCATTCAACATTATGGACATTAAAATCACCCAACACAGTTATTTCAGAAGAAGCATTTAAGTTGAGGACACTGCGTTGTGAGGACAACTGTCCATGGTACAATTGTCCTAAGAGATTAAAAAGAGAACCATATGTAAACTGTCTTGATAGCGTAATGCATAAGTGCGCGGAATTTCGATGTGAGTATCCTAGGTTCGAATCCCTGGAGTGCCACATGTATTTGTTGATTTCATTAATTGAGTTTAGAGGTGAAGTTGGTTGGTGGAAAAAAACATAATAATTCTGTAGAGGTGGAGTTGGAATGTTTATGGTGGACCTAATATATGGTGAAGGATTGGTTGTTTATGGTGGGCCTAATATATGGTGAAGGATTGGTTGTTTATGGTGGGCCTAATATATGGTGAAGGATTGGTTGTTTATGGTGGACCTAATATATGGTGAAGGATTGGTTGTTTATGGTGGGCCTAATATATGGTGAAGGATTGGTTGTTTATGGTGGGCCTAATATATGGTGAAGGATTGGTTGTTTATGGTGGACCTAATATATGGTGAAGGATTGGTTGTTTATGGTGGACCTAATATATGGTGAAGGATTGGTTGTTTATGGTGGACCTAATATATGGTGAAGGATTGGTTGTTTATGGTGGACCTAATATATGGTGAAGGATTGGTTGTTTATGATGGGCCTAATATATGGTGAAGGATTGGTTGTTTATGGTGGACCTAATATATGGTGAAGGATTGGTTGTTTATGGTGGACCTAATATATGGTGAAGGATTGGTTGTTTATGGTGGGCCTAATATATGGTGAAGGATTGGTTGTTTATGGTGAAGGATTGGTTGTTTATGGTGGGCCTAATATATGGTGAAGGATTGGTTGTTTTGGTGGTGACTTTTATGGTGAAGATGGTTTGTGGTGAATATAATGATGAGTGTGGTAATGTCTCTCGTACCGTAGTGAAGAGTATTTGTGGTGACAGATAATGGTGTGTGTCGTAATGTCTCTCGTACCTTAGTAAAGAGTATTTGTGGTGGTTATAATGGTGAATGTCGTAATGTCTCTCGTACCTTAGTAAAGAGTATTTGTGGTGGTTATAATGGTGAATGTCGTAATGTCTCTCGTACCTTAGTAAAGAGTATTTGTGGTGGTTATAATGGTGAATGTCGTAATGTCTCTCGTACCGGAGTAAAGAGCATTTGTGGTGACAGTTGTGGTGGTTATAATGGTGAATGTCGTAATGTCTCTCGTACCGGAGTAAAGAGCATTTGTGGAGACAGTTGTGGTGGTTATAATGGTGAATGTCGTAATGTCTCTCGTACCGGAGTAAAGAGCATTTGTGGTGACAGTTGTGGTGGTTATAATGGTGAATGTCGTAATGTCTCTCGTACCGGAGTAAAGAGCATTTGTGGTGACAGTTGTGGTGGTTATAATGGTGAATGTCGTAATGTCTCTCGTACCGGAGTAAAGAGCATTTGTGGTGACAGTTGTGGTGGTTATAATGGTGAATGTCGTAATGTCTCTCGTACCGGAGTAAAGAACATTTGTGGTGATTGTTGTGGTGAATATATGGTGTATATCGTAATGTGTTTCTGGTATCGTAGTAATGAGTATTTGTGGTGACTGATGTGGTGAATATAATGGTGAATGTCTTAATGTCTCTCGTATCGTAGTAAAGAGTGTTTATGGTGACTGTTGGGGGTGAATATAAAGGTGAGTGTTGTCATGTGTCCATTCATTACAGATAGGCCAGAATTCGTGACTCTTAATCTCTGTAACTCAAAAAGGGCTAGAACAAATGGGCTGTATATTTCCACCACATCTATTCCCTGAAGACTGTATGGACGTAAATCTTCGTAATGTATGACTTTGTGTTGCGTAACCCATTAAATGAGATTCTTAGCGGTAAATGACACCGATGTAATGTGCTAAGTGGCCTCTTAAACACCGCGGTACCTTTCCTTAAGGGGAGATCTCCACTTGAGGGATTTTTTTCTTGACCCCTTTCTCCCTCATGTTTAGCCCCATTGCTTTTGATATTATAAAACGTTTGCCCCATTAGTTTAGCGATTTTAAGAACTTTCACCCCATATTAAGGCTTTTCGTGCCATTCACGTGTCGATTTTATCCTGGCGAGCGATAGCGAGCCTGTAATTTAAGAGAAACCGGCTTTCAGCCGGGAAATTTTTCTACCGAAAAATGTACAAATTTATCTTGAAAGGGGCTCAAGGGGGTGTAATCTTAAGCTTGATGGATATCTAGGGACCAAACTAAAAACCTCCCCTTAAGTAGCGTTCTTTAACCATCCTGCTAACTGACTGCTAACCACAAAGAGTACACCACCGCTCACATAGGCTATATCTACACGCACACACATACATATACGCACACACACACGCTTTCCTCTTTTTGCTACACACATGATTAGTGCTTGCGGTCTTTCTCACACACACACACACACACACACACACACACACACACACACACACACACACACACACACACACACACACACACACACACACACACACACACACACACACACACACACACACACACACACACACACACACACACACACACACACACACACACACACACACACACACACACACACACACACACACACACACACACACACACACACACACACACACACACACACACACACACACACACACACACACACCACACACACACACACACACACACACACACACACACCACACACACACACACACACACACACACACACACACACCACACACACACACACACACACACACACACACACACACACACACACACACACACACACACACACACACACACACACACACACACACACACACACACACACACACACACACCACACACACACACACACACACACACACACACACACACACACACACACACACACACACACACACACACACACACACACACACACACACACACACACACACACACACACACACACACACACACACACACAGACACACACACACTCATAAACACACACGCACACACACACACACACACACACACACACACACACACACACACACACACACACACACACACTCACACACACACACCACACACACACACACACACACCACACACCACACACACACACTCACACACACACACACACACACACCACACACACACACACCACACACACACACACACACACACACACACACACACACACACACACACACACACACACACACACACACACCACACACACACACACACACACACACACACACACACACACACACACACACACACACACACACACACACACACACACACACACACACACACACACACACACACACACACACCTCCCTCGCTCTGTCTTTCCCCCGCTAAGCACCCGGTAAAGACCCCCCCCCCCCCCCCCCCCACACACACACACTATTTATGAGGTAATTGCAACAACGCACAATCCCCCAAACTTTAGTAGAGGTAGGAGAGGGAGATGGATTGCTGCATTGCCCCCATTTATTACCTCCTCCCCTTTCCTGCATTCTGTATATGCTTTCTGTGCTGTTCAATTTGGGTGTCCTTTTTAAAGAATGGACATAGATTCCTTGGAAGCAGTACAACGAAGAATGACAAAAGGTGTCCATAGTATATGAAATCTTCGACATGAAAAAAGGGTGAACAAAATTAGACTTGCATCCGTTAGAGAGGCGTAGTATTAGAGGGGTATGACAGAGATGTTCAAGTGGGTTAGTGGGATTAATAAAGGGGACATGAAAGATGTACTGAAGCTCAGTGATAGCGAAAGAAATCAAACAAATGTCTTCAAATTATATATATTTCGTTTCAGAAAAGATATAGGTAAACACTGGTTTGGTAACAGAGTTGTGGATATGTGGAATAGGCTACTGAGTGCAATAGTAAGAATAAAAACGATAGAGAGCTTCAAGACAAAATTAGATAGTCACATGGACGTCCTGGGTTGGGTGTGAAGGGGATCTGCCTTGTGTGGGCTAGTCGGCCTTCTGCAGACTCCCATGTTCTTATGTTTACTTATTGTTTTCTTTCCTTGCTGATTGTTTCCTTGTTTTGTTTGCCTTCCCATTTCAGTTACTGTAGTTTGTTTGTTTGTTTGTTCTCTATCTTCGTCATTCTTGTGCTTTGCTATTTATTTTACATATTCCCACTTCTCATATGCTTTATTATATTCTTGCTTATTCTGGCTCTTTGCTGATTATCGTTACCTTGCTTACTCCCATTTCCTTTGTTTTTCATATTGTTTGTCTGCCCTTATATATTATACAGTATATACTGTATATATATAACGGTATATATATATATATATATATATATATATATATATATAATGTGTGTGTTACTCTATAATATATGCAAATTATGATGGCATTTCTATACTCGTACTGAAGCTACTGTAAATATGAATATCGACAGCTCTACCTCCCTTATATGAATATCGACAGCTCTACCTCCCTTATATGAATATCGACAGCTCTACCTCCCTTATAACCAAAACGTGCTAGTTGTTACTTGTATCGCCTTATTTATATACCGCTGCTACTGTGATGTACAGTCGCGCTAATAAGTGATGTTTCAGCACCAAGTATGTTTTGATCAATAATTGGTATCAGTAATATCTAAGCTTCATTTCTTCATATCGAGTGAACTATACAAACATGTTCCTACACTTACCCACTCTATTCAACATCTGACAGACGTTAATACAGCACAGAGCAAGCCAAACGTAATGACAGCTGGAACATGACTTATTAGTGCGACCTTACTGTTTGGTTATCAGTTATCGAATCGTATCCTTCTTCCTCTCTCTTGCATTGTCCGTGTTTTTTGTTTACGTTCTGGTCAAGTAGCGAACGGGTTTCTTATCTTGTTTTTCTGGATTACGTCCTTGTGTATTTTGGTTGGGAATTGTGTTTATGTATTTAGATATGTATTTAGTAGTTGGTGCCTCTTTTGGTTGTAAGTTTTTAATATATATTTTTATATTTATTTAGTTACCGGTACCAGTCTTATCATTTCTCCCGTTTTTCTTGTTCCCTTGTACAATCGGCCTAATAAGTGATGTCTCTGCACCAATTATGTTTTGATCTATAATTGGTATCAGTAATATTTACACATGATTTCTTCTTCTGGAGATAAATATACAAACATGTTCCTACACTTACCCACCCTATTCAACATCTAACAGACATTAATACAGCACAGAGCGAGCCAAACATAATGACAGCCGAGACATGACTTATTAGCGCCACCGTACAGTTGCAGACAAAACAATTTTTACACTGGTTAGCTTATAATTTGTGTGGACGGCATGAATCGGGTGAAACATACATCTGTATTATCACAAGATTTCGACCCACTTCCAGAATGTTAAGAGCGTTAGTGTAAAGATTGTGTTGTGTGTGTATTTTGTTCTGCCAGTGTACAGTCGGTCAAATAAGTCGTGTCGCCGCTGTCATTACGTTTTGCTCGCTGTGTGCTGTATAAATGTCTGTCAGATGTTGAATAGGGTGTGTAAAAATATATATATATATTTTTTTTTTGTATATCTCACTCGAAACTATGAAATACACCTTAGATAGTGCTGATACCAATTATTGATCGAAATATACTTGGTGCCGCGACATCACTTATTTGGACAATATACTTGGTGCCGCGACATCACTTATTTGGACAATATACTTGGTGCCGCGACATCACTTATTTGGACAATATACTTGGTGCCGCGACATCACTTATTTGGACAATATACTTGGTGCCGCGACATCACTTATTTGGGCAATTTTACAAGCAAAACATTCCTTTCCCTTTCTTGCACGTTATAGCTATCCTCCCCCGCCTCTCATTCGCTCCCTCTAATGCCGAGCGTGTCTTTGGAGAAATAATGAAGACAGCTCGATAGATAAGAAGGGCTGACATAATATACGTAAGTCATTCCCATCTCATTAAACAAAGATCAAGGACATTATACAGGATAGATCAAGTAATTGGCTATATTGAGGGTGGTTTACCTCTCTGTCCATAGATTACATGGGTTTAGTAATTGGCTATATTGAGGGTGGTTTACCTCTGTCCATAGATTACATGGGTTTAGTAATTGGCTATATTGAGGGTGGTTTACCTCTCCGTCCATAGATTACATGGGTTTAGTAATTGGCTATATTGAGGGTGGTTTACCTCTCTGTCCATAGATTACATGGGTTTAGTAATTGGCTATATTGAGGGTGGTTTACCTCTCTGTCCATAGATTACATGGTTTTAGTAATTGGCTATATTGAGGGTGGTTTACCTCTCTGTCCATAGATTACATGGGTTTAGTAATTGGCTATATTGAGGGTGGTTTACCTCTCTGTCCATAGATTACATGGGTTTATTAATACTAATATATAATATATCTCCTCGTTCCTGCTCTTCCTTTTCCCATTTTCAATACCTTCTCTTCTTCCCTTTACACTTCCTCTTCTCTTCTTCTTTTCCTCCTCCTTCCATTCACTCTTCCTCCTCTTCTACTTCCTCCTCCTCCTGTCATTCACTCTTCCTTCCATTCACTCCTCCTCATCCTCATTCTCATTTAATTCATTTCTCCTCTTCCTCCTCCTCGTTTAATTCCCTCCTCCTCACTCCTCCTCCTCTTTACTCTTCTTCCTCTTTACTCCTCTTCCTCCTTCTTCACCTTCCATTCTACTTCTCCTCCTCCTCCTCCTCTCTACTACTCCTCCCCCTTCTTCACCTTCCATTCACTCCTCCTCCTCTTGAATCCTCTCCTCCTTCTTCTTCTTCCATTCCCTTCTCCTCCTCTTAAAGCCATCTGTCACCCCCGGGCCGGAAGGAAGAGGTGGGGGTGGGGGAGGGGTTGTTTATCAGGGCAGTGTGGGTGGGGTTAGTTGCACGGGGAGGGGGGGGGGGGAAGTGAACGGGTTTGACAGGATATATATACTGATGAGGAGAGAGAGAGAGAGATTGAGTGAGTGAGTGAGTGAGTGAGAGAGTGAGATAGAGAGAGATTCGGAAATCATTAGCAAGCCATAATCATAACTTAATGTCCTAGCTCTCTCTCTCTCTCTCTCTCTCTCTCTCTCTCTCTCTCTCTCTCTCTCTCTCTCTCTCTCTCTCTCTCTCTCTCTCTCTCTCTCTCTCTATAATGTCAAAACCTCAAATTGCGAATATAGACATATCTTACGTACTATTAAAAAATAAACGAGGAACAAAAATAACACTAGCTTTATTATACAGACCCCCAGCTAAATCAGTGCAAACTGACAGTGAAATTTATGAACAAATTGCAGAAATAACTAACATACAAGATACCGTAATTCTTGGCGATTTCAACTTACCCGTGACTAAATGGGGCGATATTCTTACTTCACACTCTGGACACGACCTCTATGCTAACTTGCAAGAGTTCACTTTTTCAATTTGTACAATCTCCGAGCCGTGGTAATAATGTGCTTGACCTTGTACTCGCAACTAAAGAAGAATTAATAGAGAATTTGAATGTTGGTGATGAATTCAGTAACAGCGACCATCGTACGATAACTTTCACTTTAAAGTTTACTAGTAACAAATCAAATAGCAGCATTGAGAAAGTCCCTAATTTCAAGAAAGCAAATTTTCATAAACTTAAATCAAAGCTTAACGAAACTGACTGGAGCTTTCTGACTAACAATAACGACATAAATACATCTTGGGAGTGTTTCACAACCACTTACCTTAAGGCAGTGCAAGACTGCATACCATCGAAAATACGGCGTCCAGGCCATAATGATAAGCCCAAATGGTGGAATAAAGATATTTCAGACTGTCTGCTTGCTAAATAATTTGCTAATGATAGATTAAAATCCTCACAAAATGACGAAGAACGGGTGAAATTTGTAGAGCTACGACGCAAAGCCAAAAAGTTAATTAAGCAAAGTAAAAAGACCCTGGAGTTACATGTTGCGAATCAAAGTAAAACAAACCCGAAATAATTCTATAGTTATATCAGAAAGAAAAAAGTAGTTACTTCAACTGTTGGACCGTTAGTCGATGAAAATGGAGAATACACCAAAGACGAAGTACAAATGAGTAATGCCCTCAATACCTTCTTTGCATCAGTTTTTACAACCGAAGACCTCGGTGATATCCCTACACCATCGCCGATTCAGATTGATAATTCAGATGTTCTAAGCAATATCACCGTTACAGAGAGAGAAGTATTGAATTGTTTAGATACACTCAAGGTAAATAAAACGCCTGGACCTGATACAATCTCGCCTAGAGTTCTAAAGGAAGCTAAGGATGAGCTCTCCAAACCACTGACATTGTTATTCAATGAATCCTTACAGTTTGGGACTATGCCTGATCAGTGGAAGCTAGCCAACGTAACACCGATATTAAAAAAAGGCAGCAAATCCCTACCCAGTAACTATCGTCCAATTAGCTTAACCTCAATTGTATGTAAAATGCTAGAAACGGTCATAAGAGACAGACTCGTAAATCACTTAGAGGCAAATAACTTACTTAAAGATAGTCAACACGGCTTTCGTAAAAAACGTTCCTGTTTAACAAACCTCTTAGACTTCTTCCACGATATCCTCTACCTCTACGATGAGAGTAAAGCTGTAGATATTATATACCTTGATTTTCAAAAGGCCTTTGACAAAGTTCCCCCACAAACGTTTACTGCTAAAACTAAAAGCGCATGGAATACAAGACGGTGTGTTGAAATGATAGAAAATTGGCTCAGCGACAGAAAGCAAAGAGTAGTCATAAACGGTAAGGCATCTAAATGGACCAATGTAAGTAGCGGGGTACCCCAGGGATCGGTACTAGGACCAATTCTCTTTCTAATTTACATCAACGACATAGATGAGGGTCTCACCTGTACAATCTCAAAATTTGCTGACGATACAAAAATTGCAAATAGCGTACTCTCAAAAGAACAAGTTGACGATATGCAACACAATCTAGATAAATTGTCATGTTGGGCCCAAATTTGGCAAATGAGTTTCAATGCGGATAAATGTAAAGTACTACATATCGGATACCTAAATGAGAAAGCAAACTATTCGATGAATGGCACTCAGCTTAAGAATGTAAACAGAGAAACCGATCTGGGAGTAACAATATCGAGTAACCTAAAACCGAGTCAACAATGTTCAGAAGTTGTTAAGAAGGCAAACAAAATAATTGGCTTTATAGACAGGTCATTTGAGCATAAATCCAAAGAAGTTATCCTAACCCTTTACAATTCCTTAGTCCGCCCTCTTCTGGAATACTGCGTTCAATCCTGGTGCCCTTATTACCAAAAGATATAAACAAGCTAGAACGAGTTCAACGTAGAGTTACCAAAATTATACCTAGCCTAAAGAACAAACCATACGAAGAGCGTCTTAGAGAATTAAACCTATTTCCTTTAACCCAGCGCAGATTAAGAGGTGACTTAATTCAAGTGTTCAAAATCATCAAAGGCATCGACAATATGAACTGTAGTAAGTACTTCACTATCGACCAATCTAATTACACGCGGGGAAACTGTTGCAAAATTATTGGTAAATCTTTTAACTCACACGAATCTAAGAATTTCTTCTTCAATCGAGTTGTCAACTTGTGGAATGGGCTTCCCCGAGACGTTATAGACTGCAGCACCGTTGATTCATTTAAACTCCGCTTAGCCAAATATCTCGCATCAAACCCGCGACTGACTGCGTTTGTAAATGAATAACTTTATTTTATCCCCCCCTCAGTTACTAACCCATCTGTCCCCTACTAACTTCCTAATCCTGCCACGGACATTAGTTCCAGGGCAGTAGTTCCCTTTCCAATGTTCCCTTACCCACTCTAAACCACTGTTTGGACACTTGATCCTCAGTGTTTTGGAGGACAAGCAGCCTAGAAGGGTCACTAGACCTGTTGTTGCTTGATTTCCTTTGTACTCCTTTGTACTCTATCGGTATTATTTTTGTATAAGAGGTCGGTCCTTGGAGTGCCACATGTATGTGTTGATTTCATTAATTGAGTTCAGAAGTGAAGTTGGCCTTCAGGACGATGACGCGTTGTTTGATGGGGTTCTAACTATCATTACTCACATCGCTAGACGATTTGTGGCAATTTGGAGTCGAAAATAAATTAAGGTCGGGTTAAGGAGATTATTAGTACCGTATATATATACTCTATATATACTCTATATATATTATTTATTGATTAAAATTAATTTGTGTTATTATTATTATTATTATTATTATTATTATTATTATTTTTGTTTTTATTTTTATTTTATTTACTTATTTATTTAAGTTCCCTCCCTAGATCTCCATCAAGTTAAAAAAAAAAAAAAAAAAAAGACACAAAAAGAAATCATCCCAAGAGCCCCGTTCGAGATAAATGTGTGCGTTTTTTGGTAGAGAATTACGCCGGTCAAAGACTGGTTCCTCTCAAACTACTGGTTCGCTTCCGTTCGCCAGGAATACATTACCGGTACCTGAAGATATAAAGTCCGCAACTAACAAAACTACTTTCAAAATGAAGATAAAGAAAATGTAGGTAGTGCCAGCCAACTTGACAATAATCTTCACCCCTTAACTTCTTATAACTCTAAATGAAGTAACACAATAGGGCTCATGTTTCTATAATTTGGGAAGAGTCCACCAGGAAATAAGTGTGGATATTTACAGCCAGTTTGCTCTAGGTCTTTTGAGTTAGAGAGAGGTCAGGGATCAAGATTAGTGTACAGTTCGTTGGCGCTACCTATAATACTTAGTGGTTATTAATCCGATACAAACTTGTGAGTAAATATTACATAGCCTACCCGGTACCTAAAATACCACAACACTTTACCCATACAATACCAGAGACGTCCTGTTTATCCTATTCTGGCAGCTACTAGACGATATTATTCAGTATAGGAAGAACCTCTAGCAATATATAAGGCTTTCAACTATCTCACTTCACCCTTTTTAATACCACAGATCCTTCCCAGGCTGCATAATATCGTCTAAATATAGCTAGAATAAACAATAAGACACGTCGCTGGTACTCAAAGGGTTAATATTTGATTTTTAGCCATGCCATTTACCTCGTTACCGGTATATTGATTGATTTTTTCCTAGAGCCCGTCAAAAATGACTTCATTTAATGGGCTCAGCTTTTTACATATTTTACTATTAAATGTATAATTGTAACCTGATTTTGGCTAATACAAACTTTGACTTTGACTTCTAAATAACACAAAATGCCTTCAAATTGACAAAGAAATGGGGTGAAAGGTCAGCCAAACTAATAGGGCGAACGTCTTGAAATGTCAAAACTAATGGGGCTAAGTATGAGGAAGAAGGGGCTCTAGAAAAACTCCCCCTTACCGACAAACTCTTATTCAGCCTTTGAGATTCAACATAGTACTGTATAATATATTTAGGGTTAGATACTGATTAGGGGGGTGGGTGTATTTATTAGGGGGGTGGGCGTATTTATTAGGGGGGTGGGCGTATTTATTAAGGGGGGGTGGGCGTATTTATTTGCTCATTTATATATATACGGTATGTTTTTATTTATATTTTAAAAATGTCCTCTCTAGACCTCCATCGAGCTTTAAAAAAACATCTGCCCTAGGAGCCTCCTTAAAGATAATTTTTTACATTTTTCGATAGAAAAATGTTCCGGCCAAAGGTCGGTTCCTCTTAAATTACAAGCTCGCTCTCGCTCGCCAGGAAAAAGTCATAATATTGACACACAAATGGGGCGAAAGGTCTTAAAGTCGCCAAACTAATGGACCGAATGTCTTATAATCTGAAAACTAATGGGGCTAAGCACGAGGAAGAAAGGGGCCACACAAATCATCCCATCTCCCCTTAAGGTTATAGGTTTAATTGTGATAGGATAGTTTAAGCCAGTTAAGGCTAGGTTATGATAGAATAGGATAGTTATATATATTAGGTGAGGGTGAATGAACTGTGGGTTTGAAAGGGGTAATTAAGGTGTTCGTAATAATATATTCATATATAGTATTTTCGTCTATGTGTATGAAGGAGACAAAAGGCAAAGCGACCAGTAACAAGTGTCTCCCCCAAAGGTTAAAAGAGTGACAGAGAGCCACAATCAAGATATCTTATAAGTAATTTGCTGTAGATGTTTTGGAAAGATGTCCTTGTTAAGTGTCGTGAAAATAATAGGAGGAGGAGGTGTTTGTGATAGTTACCTGGATTACTCTCTGTGTAGGTAAGGCACAAATAGAAACAGTGTGTGTATGGTGGTGGTTGGGGGGAGGGGGGGTAAGCCATGCAAATGAAACAGGAGTTCCATCAACTCATATCATATGCCTATGTGGCCTCACCCGGGTACTGCCCTGCTCGATTGGTGCCTACAATCTCCCCATTTATTGGTAGTACAGTAATATACCCATCTAATGTAAGGATAGTAAGGTTAATCACTATCAATATTGGTAGTACAGTAATATACCCATCTAATGTAAGGATAGTAAGGTTAATCACTAGGCCTATCAATATAACAATTGATTGTATGTATCTTATTCATACCCTTGATATGGTACAGTGTAAGGCCTAAAAGTGCCATCCAAAATTCTTCGAATATATACTATTTTATCATATTTTGTATTGCAACTAAGCTAGATGGTTATATGTTATCAAGTAGATTTTATACTTAACAATACCACATTATATAAATCAATTATTAAACACAACAATAATATTGCAACTACGCTAGATTGTTATCTGTACTCCTTTGTTATTAAGTAGATTTTATACTTCTTAGCAATACCGCTTTATACAAATCAATTATTAAGCACAATATATGAAAACTAAAGGCCGGATATAGTTCATCCTGCTGCCATGGGCTAAGTGGTGGGTGTAGCGAATAATATACAAGATAAAAGAACTGCAAGAATATTGGTGAATAGACTATGAGGGAATAGCTTGAAGAGGACAAAAAATTACCAGACGGAAATAAGTTATACAGTGAAAATAAATAAGGAAAAAGAAGTTGATTGATTAAGAAGTTGTAAAGAGAAAATATATTGAGAAAAGTAAATTGGAAGATGTACGGTAATATATTGCAAATATAATATAAAAGTTAATTGGGAAATAAGTTATAAAATACAAATAAATAAAGAAATATAGTTCAATTGGGGGAAGAAGCTATAACATGAAAATATATAAGTTAATTGGGGAAGAAGTTATGAAATGAAAAATCATGAATTGGGGAAGAAGCCATAACAAGAAAATACACAAAGACAAAAAATAATTACCCACTTGCGAGTTTCGTTCTATTAGGAAGTTGGAGCTGTAAACATCAACATTTAGCAGAATTAGCAGCTATAATACAGCTGTAGTGCATTTGTAAATACACCTAAACCAATTCAACCTTTTTTTTTATCCATCCAAAACCAACATGGTTATTGCATTTCTGTTGAATAGCAATGCTTACGGATCCAACTTCCTTATACCGGGTACATGCCTGAAACTCGCAATGGTCAATTGGGTAAGAGCACATCAGATACAAAATCTGGTATGATGAGGAATGTTTGATGTGGAAAGTAAATGATTTCATTGGCGCATTAAGGGCAGATTTTAACTTACAAGTTTTATTCTGGACCCCCTCTCCCACATGCTTAGCCCCATTAGTTTTGAGAATATAAGACGTTTGCCCTATTAGTTGGGCGGTTTTAAGACCTTTCGCCCAATTTCAGGCAATTTTAAGACCTTTCGTGCCATTTGGGTGTCGACTTTTTACCTGGCGGTGGCGGGCGACAGCGAACCTGTAATTTAGGAAGAACCGCCCCTCGGCCGGGAAATTTTGCTACAGAAAAATATACACATTTATCTCGAAGGGGGGTCTTTACTTTAAGCTTGATGGAGGTCTAGGGAGCAAACTAAAACAGTCCCCTTAACCCTTTCAGTGCCGGTAATGTCTTTATATATTTGATTTCAACTACAGTTAGACGATTTTATGAAGATTAGGACGGATAATATATGGTAGCAAATAGGATTGACTCTGAGCCTTAAATTTTGTGCAGACGTCCTTCCTAAACTGCATACAATCGTCTAATAGGTCTATGGAGCAAGCTAAAAGCCTCTCTTCAATGTTGCTCCATGCATATTCGAAGCGCGTTTCTCCTTATTAATTCTGTATCGGTAGCCTACCGTGCCTTCCTTTATTACTTTGGAACACATTGGAGGATTCAAACTATCAGACTCTTTGAAGATTGTGACGCAGTTTGACAGTATATTCTGGCTCTCATTAGACGACTTTATACAGATTAGGAATATTATGTGGGAATTGTAAGGGAAAACACAAATAAAAGCATGTTGAACCTTATAAGGAATATGGAGGTTCGTGTGTGTGTGTAATAATCGGTTTATTTCAAGCCGGCAGCCAATGGGGCTGAAAATACACAGACTTAACCTAGATTTTATCCTAATGGATCAACAGGCTGATCCTGGCAGCTAACGAGAGCGCCTACATACTCCCAAGGGAGTAGGACATGGGCAGGAGACTTTGTGGGTCCCCCGAGACGATCCGCCCAGATCTTGCCTTCACGGCCAGGGAAAGTTTTTGAGAGAACTTCCCCTGGTGGCGCGTGGGATTGAACCCCCGACACCAGAACTAGCCTCCCAATACAGAGTACTAAGCGCGCTCGGCCACCGTGACTGTGTGTGTGTGTGTGTGTGTGTGTGTGTGTGTGTGTGTGTGTGTGTGTGTGTGTGTGTGTGTGTGTGTACATGTGGCCTTCTGTTGGTGTTTATGTACGGTATTTTTGTATTATGAATCTTAAACAAAAAATCATAGTTTCACCTTCTAGGCCTATAGCATTTTATTTATATATTTTGTTGTGTTGTGTTGTCCCTGTTCGGGCTCTGTCTCGAGTCGGCCACCCCAAGCTATGGGGAATGTGCCTGAATATATACCTGAATATATACATACATACATACATACATACATACATATAATTTCTGATGTCTGACAAGCCTGTTTTTATACACGGTACGTACGGTACACTCACAAGATAGCCAACAATAATTTGAATGTGTATCGAACCCTGGCAATAGTGCAAAATCAATATAAAAGGCAAGTTGCAGAAGTTGGCATATAAGGTTCAACGACACAAATGGGTGGGTTAGGTAGTTATTAGGATTTGGGGGTGGACTATTATGTTGTGCACCCTATCAACAAGCCCCTTCTCCCCTAAGTGTGTGTGTGTGTGTGTGTGTGTGTGTGTGTCTTCTCTCT
>CM064581.1:3881133-3916745 GCA_032716605.1 Paralithodes platypus | reverse complement strand
GTTATAAGGGTTAATTATTAGCCAGGAATGAACTCACCAATAGTTCCACGTGGCAATGAGGCAAGGGAGAACGTTTTAACCCAATATGGTGGTGGACAATGGGGAACGAGACTTCGGTCCCGAGACACAGTCAAGTTAAAGAAAGAATAAATGATGACATGGGAATGGACCATGATATTATGCTTATCTATCAGCCAGTCAGGATGTCGATGAGGGCGTCCTCATGGTGTAGTTGTGTCTATTGTTGTATGTGCATTGGGATTAGGGGCACAAAAGCACGATCATCAACTGAGGGCGGAAAAATTAGATGTTTAACTGGTTTGGTGTTCGTGAAGGCTCTGACGTCCCTCAAAACCGCACCTTGCTGCCTTGGCAAACCGACAGGAGACCAAATTATCATACCGCATTTAGGTTGCACTATACGATAAAATTATATTAATATATACGATAAATTCATATATACTACATAAGACCATGGAAATATTGCTTAATAGCATATTAGGCCTTTTATAACTTAACTATTTACAATCTTATAATATACGCTCTACTGGTCCTACATCGTGCTGTAGGGGAGATCGTGACGTCACAGAGTCATACAAGAGCACAAAAGGATCATAGTCTATCGTATTTATACGATACACTCCCCCCACAAAAAAGACCTGAAACCCCACCTTAAACCTAAAGTTTGCAAGAGGCTATCTATGACGCCACAAGTCGACAGCGCCAGAAACAGCGCGTCTGGACGCGTCCCGGTCCGAGAATGATCACCATCAGTATGAGGTGAGTCGTTCCTTCGAGATATCCTCGGACCCAGCAATAACAGGTGGAGCCTCAGATTGCAATGCGAATCGAGCTCCAAAGCGCACACACGTGCGATAGGACGAACAGTAGTTCCAGTGGCTGTCTTTAATAGCGCCACCCGCTCTACAGAGTATGCCCCCTTGTATACCTCCAATACGCGGCCTAATTTCCAGTATAAACGAGGACTATCTTCTTTAATTAAAACAACCGTCACAAACTGTAGGGGCCGTTGGTCTACCAGAGGGAGTAACACTCCTTTCCCTCAATGCTAGCAGATATTCACTAATCCACCGTTTCCTAAACTCCTCGATTATCCTGGATATATACTGGTATCTCTTAGACACCGCTACCGCAGAGTACAACGAGGGATCCTCTAACTCTACTATGGACTGAAAATCAGATGGAAACGCAGTCAATGGTTTTCCATATAGCAAGTGAGCTGGCGTTAATGGTAGTGGTTCTTGCCGTCGGTGTACACATATGTAGCGGCGATCATTCAAGACTGCCTCTACCCCTGTGAGGACTGCCGTCAACTCACTCTTCTTTAATAGAGCACGTCCTACAAGCTCTCTTAGTCCTGACTTTACTATGCCGACACACCGGTCCCACATTCCACCAACACCAAGGTGCCTTAACTGGAATGAACCTCCATTCGCACTTCTTCTCTCCCAAAAAAGTGATGATAGTAGGATCACTAATCATATCCTTAGATATTTTGATGCTTGGAAATAAGTGGGAGCATTGTCGCTAAGAATGAGTTGAGGGAATGAACGACGGGCACAAAACCGTCTGAAACGCCAGCATAAATTCTTCGCTAGACATATTATCACATAGTTATAGGTGTACCCTCGAGACGTCGCACAGGTAAACAATAATATATAAACCTTCTCATGCTCCCTCGTCTTCAATGCCCCTGTGTAATATAATCCTACAGCTTGGAAAGGTTCTACGTGCTTTACACGGCATTCAGGTAGAGGTGGAGCTGGTCCAGTGGCATATGGTTTACCCTTTAGTCTCTGGCATATTACACACTTTCTCACTACGCGTCGAGCTACTTGTCGAACTCTGGGTATCCACCCATATGAGACGTAATTTGATATAATATGACATACCCCGTAGTGTTTTACTTCCCTATGTGCACGTATGATCAATAGATCAGTAACGGGATGTCTGTTGGCATAAGTATAGGTCGGTTTGTGCCGTCTGGTACACCGACCACTTCAGGCGACCCTCACACCTGATGAGGCCATTGTCTAGGTGCAACCTTAGTTGACGCACTATATTAGGCATTAATGTCTTATTCGAGCCTTTCAAGGATTCTAATTCATTGGAACGGGTTTCTACTTGTACCCATTTGATCAAAGTTACTTCAGCTGCTTTAAATTCAGGCGCATCATAGTTGTGACCCCTGTTGCAGAGTTGGCCCGTTACTTTAAGCTTAAGATTGGATACATATCGCAACACCCAAGCTACAACTCTGACTAGTTTATTATAGTCACCGAATCTTGCCCACTTTATGATAGGACCCGGTGGCTCATTTGGTTGGGCTGTAACTGCCACTGTTTCCAGTGGCAGAAGTCCCTCACCAACAGCATGCCATATCGTCCATTCACTTTCATGGAGCAGCCACTTTGGACCATGCCACCACAATTCGGACTTCATTAACTGGCTAGCCGTTATACCCCTAGTTATGAGATCACTAGGGTTTTCCTTTGTATTTACATAATGATAAGCAACGTCTGGCAAAAGGGCTCTAATCTCATCTACCCTATTCCGCACATAAACTGGCAGAGACTTCTTGCTATGTATCCAGTTGAGTGCGACCTGACTATCGCACCATACGTGAACGATTTCAATATTTAATTCGCTCTCGTATGCTGCGCGTACATGTTGCACCAGACGTGCTAATAGCAGCATGGCAGTCAATTCCATTTTAGGGATAGTTACCTTTTAACCGGGGCTACTTTGGCCCGGGCTGTAACTAAATGTGCCCCAAATGAAGTAACAACATATATGGCTACCCCGTATGCCGTGGCGCTAGCATCGCAAAACGTGGTAACGTAACGTCACCGAACGCCGCCACTTTACGAGGTATAGATTTAGTACATAGGATGGCATATTCATTCAACAACAATGTCCCTTGGTCATTCAGGTCCTCGGGCAAACTGTCATCCCATCCTATTTTACGTCTCCAAACTTCCTGCATTAGAATCCTAGCTCTTATGGTAACAGGTAATGACTAGACCCAAAGGACTAAAAAATTGCGCAACTTTGCTCAACAGACTTCTTTTTGTGTGCGCTCCTGTCTGCTGAGCAAAAGACCTTGTTTGAAAAGTTAGTATGTCATGTTTAGGTTGCCAGATCATCCCAAATTTCTGGACTTTTCCTGGTTAAGAGATGCCGTACCATCCACCTGTATTATAACTCTGAAGATCTTCACTATTAGTAACCCACTCGCGGAGAAATAGATGTGCATCCGCAAACAATCTGCGTGCTTGCCAGTATGCATACAACAAATCATCTTGACTATCGCTAGTACCCTGCAAATTGTCAATGTATAATCCGCGAGATAGTTTACTTGTGTCCTCATGAGTGTCAGCTAGATGTTTTCTGATTGTGGCATTTAACAAAAACTGCGAGCAAGTGGCCCCAAAGAGTACAACCCGAAAACGGTATATTATGATGGGACTTTCAGAGTCGCTAATGTCGCTGAACCAAAGAAAGCGGGTAACATCTCTATCTTCCTCCTTGAGCTTGACCATCAAGAATGCTTTCTCGATGTCACTGGTATAGGCGTACTTCCCCAGCCTAAACCGCAATAGATGTTGGGACAGGTCCGACACCATGGACGGACCTGTCAACAGGCAGTCATTCAGACTGGGTTGTTGACCTTGGTGGGCAGAACAGCATACACCACCCGTATTGGTGTGTGGTGACGGTCTTTCTTTACCCCATGATGGGCCAGATAGTGAACCCTACCCTTCTTACACGGTTCCTTGACATCGACTCTCTCTATAAAGCCCCTATCCTCATAACTCCGAAATACATCGTCATACGCCTGGCGCGTGCTCGGTTCGTTAGACAATTTCCGCTGCAATGCGCGCAAGCGACCTAATGCCAAACCATAGTTGGTAGGCAGGCTTATCTCACTGTTCTTCCAGGGTAAACTAACTTTATATTGCTTGTCTGAGGCACAGTAGCACACAGACTCGTCAAACCTTTGTAGCGCAACTTCCGAGTCATAATCAGTCTCCATAGGATTAATGCCTATGTGATCCAATCTCCACAGTCGTTCCAGGTCGAACTCGGCAGCCATCTTAGGGTCACTAGGTTGGGAATCCTCCCTTCCCAACTCCTCTGCCGCGGTTACATTGACTCTATATATCGAGACCGTGTCGACCAGGACCTTTGACTGTGTAGTATGCGCCTTTCCGCTCATGCAGTATCCAAATTTAGTGGGGATTAAAATTACACCACACATCTTTTTAAATCCAGGGTATACTACTTCATAATAATGATCCACACCAAGTAGAACATGCACCTCACTCTGATTTCCCATGGGATCTGACAAGTTAACCCCTTTGCTACGTAATGCGTGTTCCACCTTCTTCACACCCACAGATACATATTCTGGTAGGGTGTCTACTACGATACAAGTCATAAAGTACCGGTTTTTACGATAGAAATATGAAATCTCCGCTATCTCGTAGTCTTGTTTATCAGTAACCCCTGTGAAGCCCTGTAATCGAAGAGTCTCAGCCCCTACGATTCGGTGTTTCAGTCCCACTAGTACGGACCTCTTTATAAAGGAACGTTGAGACCCTTGATCTAGAAGTACCCGACAAACTTTGTTAATGTCATTACCTTCCATGGGAATCTGTATTGTGGGCAATATAGTGGTGTCTTGCGTGCTACCTAGTGCCACAGTTGTAGTACCCTCATTTTTTACGTCTTTGACTTTATCTGCAGTAGGACACAACTTATCAAAGTGATGTCCTTTGCAGTGCCGACAGGGCCTTAAGTATGTAGCAGTACATTGTCCCTGCTTACCATGTTCCCCACTTAGACAACCTACACATAGCTTCAATCTTCTCGCCTGTGCTAGTTTTGTCTCATTTGTCGGGTATTTTACACAGAAACTCCATTTATGTTTGTTGCTACATAGCTTACATAGAATCTGAGCAGGTTTCTTATACACACCCTCTTTCTTTACTTTAGTCCCCACTGTCATGCTTACTGTTCCCCTCTTCTCCACATTCTCACTCCCTCCCGACACATACATTCTCCCTTTGTTCAACTGTAGCATATTGATCTCCTTACTGAACTGAGTTTTGAATTCCCCCAGCTCAAATGATCTTACCTTATCAAGTATTGCCATAGGAAGCTTCTGACGCAAGATAATGACTATCATTTCCTGCGTGGTAAGCCCTAGGGTATCTAGCGATCGAGTATGGCACTCCATATTTGCCCTGAAGTTTGTCAACTCATCAACCTTATACTGTGGTTCTGCGAGCCCCAACAAGGCAACGACATGGGCCATCTTCAACTGCTCTCTATCCCCGTATGTGGACTCTAATAAGTGTACCGCTTCAAGATAACTACCACCTACTACTGCAAAACCCTCTATTAAATGTAAGGCCTCTCCTTCCATTTGTCCCTTCAGATAGTGAAACTTGCGGACATTATCCAAAGAGGATTCATGAACCGTAGATCGAAATACGTCCCAAAAAGCTAACCACTCGGTTAACTTGCCCCCAAATGTAGGAAGATTGAGCTTTGGGAGGTGTACAGTATGTTTTGGGTCAGCCCTTCTATGGGCCTCATTATCGCCTCCCTTCTTACTTGCGACAGCACGCTGTAATAGGCGCTTCGCTCTAAAGACAGGTTCGTCCTAGAGGGCGCGATTATCACACTCTGTAACTATCTCTTCCTCCTCTATCATGTCAGCCACAATCACCTCACTCAGAGCCGTAATACGACCGTGGGTAGCCTGGACGTTATCTAATCTAGCCTCCAATTCCTCTAGATCAGCAGTAGTGATGAAAGTGTTTAAGTCCACAATTAGCCTATTTAACACTCCCCGAAGTCCCGCCCTTTGATTTTTAGGGGCTTTGCTTAGCACCCCACTAGACGGTGTCTCTTTATGGTCTTTATCCATTTTGCATGTGAGCCTATAGGCTATGTATCTAAATATCACGTTACAAAAACAACGGCCAAATAATAGGCTACTTAAGAGACGCCAACCGGCGGACTTCTATGTTATGGAGAAAAAATAGTACACTATATAGCAATACCTACTAATGGATCATATTGAACAAGAAAAAATGTTAGGTCAGGTCATATGTCACAGGAAGTCTGAAACTGAAAAGAACATTACTGGGGAAAGACGATGGGTGGGAAGCAGGACTTAGGCAGGCGCAATGACACAACCCCGGCGTCCCTCTCTAGCCAACGCTTCGTTAGCCCTACAATTTTGTTATATAGGACTTGATTGGTGTCTAAGTCGAGGTGGACACAATCCTGGTCGAGGTCTCGGATGCTGAGTGTTATGGAAACAAAGCGGTGCTTCGTTTCTATTAACCGACACCTCAGGGCGCGGTTAACAGAATTTTTTATAGCCTGAAATTCCGCAGCTGAGAACCCTCGGACTTTCGTCCGGCTCTCAATTGCCACGATCTTGCAGCTTCCTCCGGACTCACGCTCCAGATCCAGCGCCACCTCTTTAATTGCGTCAGCTAACTCGCGGGGCACTGTACCGGGGCGTATATCATTGCCGCCTATAAACAAAAAGATCATATGTGGCCTAAACCGTACCACTTGCCCCCACTGGGGGGAGGCTTTCAGGGTGTCAACGGTTGCTCCCGGTACCCCGAAGTAGGTCAGCCGGAAAGTTCTTTCCCCCTCTGACGCCCGATACGACTCAGTACCTCCGTCAGCTGCCCTTAGCCTAGTGGCATAAGAATGTCCCACTATGGCTATTCGCTGAGGTACCGGCGCCTGAGGTACAGGAAGATAGCCAAGCCCTACCCCTCCGGGGTCCTTGCTCCTGCATCCCTGGGCTAATCCCTTGCTCATTGCCTAAGATCCCTTACTGGTAGCTAGTTCCCGGGTCTGGGCACCAATGTGGTAAACTATCAATGGAAGTTAAATATTACTAAGCTATAATGAATCAAATAAAATCAATCTAAATGAATACTCTATATCTAAATTGAATTCAATCTGAAACAAGCTAATTATATCCAAAGGTCTCACATAATAAATGTATATAATTATAGGATAAGGTTATAAGGGTTAATATTAGCCAGGAATGAACTCACCAATAGTTCCACGTGGCAATGAGGCAAGGGAGAACGTTTTACCCAATATGGTGGTGGACAATGGGGAACGAGACTTCGGTCCCGAGACACGAGTCAAGTTAAAGAAAGAATAAATGATTACATGGGAATGGACATGAATATTATGCTTATCTATCAGTCAGTCATGATGTCGATGAGAGCGTCGTGATGGTGTAGCTGTGTGTATTGCTGTATGTGTATTGTGATTAGAGGCACAAAAGCACGATCAACTGAGGGCGGAAAATTAGATGTTAACTGGTTGGTGTTCGTGAAGGCTCTGACGTACCTCAAAAGCACACCTTGCTGCCTTGGCAAACCGCCAGGAGCCCAAATTATCGTACCGCATTTAGGTTGCTCTATACGATAAATTATATTAATATATACGATAAATTCATATATACTACATAAGACCATGGCAATATTGCTTAATAGCATATTAGGCCTTTTATAACTTAACTTATTTACAATCTTATAATATACGATCTACTCGTCCTACATCGTGCTGTAGGAGAGATCGTGACGTCACAGAGACATACAAGATCACAAAAGAGTCATAGTCTATCGTATTTATACGATACCGACAGAATCTCACTGACTCCCATATATTTTTGAATGATGTAAATATTCCCACTTCCCCTAGTATTGACATTCTCGGTGTAACATTAACTACTAACTTGAGCTGGACACATTATGTTAGAAGCATTGCTAAGAATGCCTCTAAAGAACTGGGACTCCTGTACAGAGTTCGAGAATTCTTCACTGACGAGCAGTTGGCCGTAATATATAAAAGTCATGTGCGTTCTCAGATGGATTAACTGTTCACCTCTGTGGGGTGGAAGTGGAGTGGTTGCATTGAGGCAGTTGGACAAAATTCAACATAAAGCAATTAGATTACTCAATAACCCTGCAATCACAACAGGACCTTTCCTACATTATCCATACGAAGAAACGTTGCATCCCTTGCATTATTCTACAGATATTTTCACAGCAATTGTTCCGAGGAACTTGCTTCAATTGTGCCGCCTCTCCACATCTTTCCCCATAGAACTAGGGCAGCTGAGAGCGCCCATGAATTTACACTTTCTCCTTCACAATGCAGAACTTCTGCTTATCAAAATTCATTTATCCCTAGAACTACTACTATTTGGAATTCACTTCTCTCGAGTAGCTTTCCACAAACTTACAATCTACAAAATTTTAAATCCAGTTGTTACAAACATTTTATGAATGGAGGATGCCTTTAGGCAAATGGACCTTTTTGTTTTATCTGTGTTTTTCCTTCCTCCGTTCATTGTCTCAAAAAAAAAAAAAAAAAAAAAAAAAAAAAGTTCTAGAATCATCTTGCACGTTTGTTATGCTCATATCAGGTCATACAAACTTATCTCACAGCTAAAGGGTTGCCAAAGACTGAGCAGCCTGGAATGCCACCACACTCACCAGTAGGTGAACGAAAAGATTGACCTACGGTCTTTTATGTGCTGTACTCGTAACTTGCTTACCGTACAGTATGTAGGCCATTGTACGGTATGTAAGTAAGAATGTACAAGCCACTCTCCTACATCAAGATCAAGTTATTGTTACTGTCCACTGAACTGTAAAATGTCTGTACAGTATTCACTGTATATAATCTTCCAAATATACTTTTCCGTTTCCTGAATCTACATAGCCACGAAGATTGCACCTCTTCCGTGAATATATCCAAATTGTATGTCGTCATTGTTCACCATTTCTGATCTTATCCTCCATGACTCTCTTTACAACTTTCATAATTTTATCCTTCAGCATCAAATCAAGCTATAGTTCCTATATTGAAGAGCAATCCCCTTCCCCTTGTATACATTTATGATTGTACTTTTCAGCCAATCATCAGGTGCTGACCGTACTATTCTCTTCACTCAAATCTGTTATCATTGTTCATGTCTTATCATTCTCAGCCCTGTGCTGCCTGAAGCTTGACACATTTCTATACCTAACCCCTGGGCTACAGTACTGGTACCAGCTGCCTTGTTGTCCTTCAATTTTCTAGCTAGGCCCTATTGCTGTATTCACATATTGCATTGAGGAGGCACTAGACTGGTGGTGCTGGGACTAACTTATATCTGCCCCAGTCAAACTTCACATTGAATACCTTATTACCGGGTAAGTCTAAGAGTATTTCTAGGCACTTAGCAAGTTAGCTATGTTTTCTGCTTCCCCTACACCTAAGTTGCCTTGATCATCCTCCTTGCCTTTCTCCCCTAGTAGCCTACTGTATAGGCTATCTTGGTTTCTACCCAACATTTGCCATGCTGCCTTGCATATTTCATTCACTTCCCAAGTTCCCATACAATATCGAGGTTGTTTATGAAGGATACCTGTGATGCCTTCTACAGTATCATTCCACTACCGTAACACTTGCTCTGGGCTTAGTCTAACCAAAACAAATTTTTGCATGAAATCTTCTAGCCAAAATAGTAGCAGTACCATACGGTACCATAGTATAACTAGGTTGTAAATAGGGTTAGCTTATGCTTTGAAGGTTAGGTTATTTTTGTTCCATTGCTCTGCTGTACAGGGAACCAGTGGGTATACTGGTACTGGTACCATAGTTTATTCAATTGGTTGAACATTTAGGATTTGGTCAATAAGCCTATTACCTATGCTGCTATTTTTGCCAGTTTTCACTAGTTTTTCATTGCCATTAAGTTAATATTAAATTTTCTTTTAGTTGGCAGAACCTGAAGTATTAAACAGTACCATACCGTTGTGAAATTGATGGATTAGTAAGCATACCATAGGGGATAAGCATAGGGGAGGTGTGGCAGAGTGGTCTTGCCACTGGACTGGTAATCCAATGGACCCGGGTTCGAATCCCAATATGTCGATGGGAAGATATTATTGGGATGGAATTTGTGCTGTACCTAGTATCAGTGCATTACCACAGCACACCGAAATGCCAAAAAAAAATACCCTCATTGTTCCCTGATTAAATAGCATTGTATGAATATTCCCATATTCAAAAATATGCTACAGGGGGGCAATGCCTAGTGAGTTAATTGCTCAATAGGTGGCGTTCTTAGTGTGAGAGTCCGAGTCTGTGGGGGTGAGACTGTGAAGCACAGAGGCGAGGCGGCTTCAGAGATGGAATTGCTTCGAGCCGTGAAGCTTCGCATGTCTCACTCCCTAGACTGGAGCAAGACCTCACGGGCCTCACCATGTTCAGCGGTTGAGTGTAAAGGCTATCAGCCTATGCCCGAGAGGGAGTAGTTGGAATATAGAGAAAAAATAAGAAAAAAAATACTGGTAACCTGAAGTACAGTACTGGTAGACATACTGTACCATAGTAGAGATATATACAGATTAGGTATTGGAAATATAATACACCATACTGTACAGGATTACAAATACCAAACCTACGGTACTGTACTTTACTAAGATAACTGGGGCCATTACCATATTTATAATTATTATTTAGTAAGCTAACAAACAAGATCTCACTCCTCTCTTTCCACTTCCACAGTCTCATTCTACAATCCCATTTGCAAGCTTGACAAGTCATAAATGCGAATATTTTTGTTTATGGTTGTCAAGCTTGCAAACGGAACCATAGAAAGGGGAAAGAGATAAGTGAGGTCTTATGTGTTAGTTTATTAACAAAAAACAGTTACTTGTAATATGGAAATGGCCCTTGGTCATTGTGTTTAATCAAATCACACATTAATTGTTACCGGTACTGGTAACATAAGCTTGCGATTCCTGGGGAGGATAAGATGGATGAGCAGTCTCCTTACACCCTATGTCTCTATTCACCTAGCATCAAATAGGTACCGGTACTGGTATGGTACCGGTAAGTGCAGTTGCCCCTGTATCGGATTAATCACCTCAGGTACCGGTACTTTTGTAAAGGTGTATTGGTGCTGATACCGGTACATTTATACTTCGTAATTTTATTTCAGAAAGTGAAAGCTTGTTCTTCAACTGGTAGCATGCTGGAAGCCTGGAACCTAATCAGCTGAGACAATCTCAACCTGTGCCAGATGAACTTGTTCCAGATCAAGTTATGGTTGTCCAGTTAGACCCAGATCAAGTGCCTGACCAGCAAGATAATTTTCCTAAAATATCACATGTGGACAGACCTGTGCAGGTAGGATAACTTGACCCAGTTTTATAAATTTCTTGTAAAATAATTATACAGTCAATGATATAAGGCCTATTGGCTACCATACTGTATAGTACTGTACCATAGTACTGTACCAACATGGGGCAGTTCATACAGTACAGTACTGTATCTGTAGGTACAGTACTACAATTTAGGCGGGTAATTTTAATTACCTCTGGGAGCAGCAACACTGCCTTGTGCGAGCTGTCGTTGCGCTTCTAACGCATGAAGTGTACACCTTTCCCTTCAAGGGGAGACGGAGTCTTCTCATAGCGAGTAGTGGTAAAAGTTCTCTAAACTTTCCCCATCCGCATCTTATTCTGGCGATAGTGGCAGCCTCGGCCCCACAACCGGCAGAGATGGTATTTTGCAAGTAGCAATACTTGTCCACCATCTCCAGTGCCTCATTACCAAAGTTAACACTCGAGCTGGTCATTGAATACAAGCTCACCTTTGCATACAAATTTATCAATTTTGGACTTCTTCCTTGGTAGAGGTCCCCAAGAAGGGGCTGGATGTGGGTAGGGAACCAGGTGGACCCTAGAGGTAGTGCATCCACACCTAACCTCAACAGCCAGGAAGGTTTCTTGACAGAAACTTTACCCATAGGTAGCTGGGGTTGAACCTATGCTACCAGAGCCAGGTGACTACAGTAAAGTAAATCAGTGCGGTCGGTCCCCTCACAAGGTTGTGTCAACAGAAGAGAACAAAGAGTGGATGAGGAAAAGGGACAGGCCTAGGCCCTGGTGTTTGAATGTGTGCCAAGGAAATGAACAGGGCAAGGGATTAGGCAAATGATAAATGAATGGAGAGTGATTGTAAGGGAGAGTGTAGAATGTTTGTGTACCTTTAACTTAGAAGGTCTTCATCCTAAATATTCATACGATTGAATTAAGCGCTACTGTACAAGTGACATGCTTTCTTATAGTACAGTTTCTTACAGTAGATCCTCTGGAAAAAGGCAAACTATGCCTGTGTATCCAGCTCAGTACCAGTACTTGCACTGCTGCGGTCGTTCAAGTGTCTTATTCCTATCCTCTCCCTTCTTGTACTGTACAAGTACCGGTACAGTGCTGGTTCCTCCTTACTTCATCTATGGGATTAACTGTTGCTTGCACTGTATTCGTTATCTATCATTAGCTATCTACCACATTGACTTGTTGAAAACCGCTATAAAATAACCTCAAACCATTATCTTAACCCTTTCATCAGTGTGAAATTTTTTTGTCTCTACCTAGAGTGTATGATTTACCCAATTCACCCATTATTCCTGTCAACCACTCTGATCTCCCTATTAATGTATATAAATACAGCCATTTTTATAAGATACACACTTGCCTCACCCCTAGATTAACTTCTAAACTACCGTATCACATCATTATTCATTCAATGGGGGTATGCGTTGTGAGAGCACGAGTCGGTAATCAACCCTCAAACTTCAGTGTGGAGGATCCCTCCGGGCAAGCTTCCAGGCATCCCTCTAAGTGCTTCCTCGCACTATTAGGTTGTCTTCTGTTAAGACCATCCTATGAGAGGGGTCAGCTTCAGGGAAACAACCACATGCCCATATAACCAAATTTGGCACTCACAGACTATGCAACATATTTGTCTTTAGCCAGTTTCACAGAGTAGTTTTTGGTATAAAACGTACTCTTAACAGTGATAACCCATGATTCTGCAAAGACATTTAGTACCATACGAGTTGATGCATCCCTCCAAGTCACTATTAACTCTTACGTACCTCTCTTGTTGTACGGACACAATTGCTACCAATCAATCTTTCATTACTTGTAATGCTAGTTGGTATACAGTATCTTATACATTATATTTATGTTTTCCTTCCATATGCTGTATCAGCCCTGTAGTACAGTACTATGCGGTAGTCTTATTACTGTATTATATTTGTTTCACATGCTTCCTTGCAACACAATGGATTTTCACATAATTCAGAACCAAAACTTTCCACTCTATACACCTAGTACTGTAATAGTATTGCACAAATTAACTTCTTTAATTGGGAGTTGTACATGACTTAGCAAAAATACAATGCTTATGTAATTTTTCTTTATTTCAGGTACCCAAACTGAATTTTGCTTTCCTTGCTGTGACCATCAAGGACCCATCATCACTACTGGCACTCAGACTAACCGTGACTCGCCACCCAGAGATGCACACACAGACTCTTATGTTGGATGCAGAAGATAAATTTTATAATTCTGATTCATATTATGTTGTATTATCACAAGAATCTTGCAATATGTCTGATATGAGTGAAAAAGATAGGAAGATATTAGAATCACTAGCAAATGATGAAAAATACATAATAGTTTGGTCCAGCTTACAAAACTTAATTGCATCTAGGTGTCATTGTCCTGTTTGTGGGAGCAATGACAAGATACAGTATACAGTAAAAAAACAGCAGGTACTCTCTTGTCACTAAATATTAATTACAAAACATGCCGTAAGCCATATACTTGGCAGGGCCAGCAATATTTAGGTTCAATACCAGCTGGAAACATTGTACTTTCTGCTACTATACTCTTTGCTGGTTCCTCAGCAAAACAATTGTTTACGGATTCTTAAAAGTATCAGTATATGGATGGTGTGGTAAGGAAGGTGAACATGATAAATTATTGGGTTTAGCAGGAAAGAATGGTAAGAGATTGAGAATTGAACCAGTTGCTGTTTGCTGATGACACAGCGTTGGTGGCGGATTCTGAGGAGTGGTATGTGGATGGAGGAAGCCGAGGGTGAACGTCAATAAAAGTAAAGTGTAATAGAGATGCTCGTGGGGTTGTTGTTGTCGTTCGCTAAGCTGCCTGGCCGAACAGCCACGAGTCCCTAAAGAAAGGCCCTAGCCATGGTTGGGCTTTCCCACAGAGCTCTCAAGGAGTGAGGTTGTGTTGTTGGTGTAAGTGATTGTGTGAAATGCAGTCTTCTATGATGTGTTTAATGGTATAGGGTACTGTGTTACATCCTGGGCAGGTGTCGACGACGGAGTCATCCAGTCTCTTCTGATAGCTCAGAAGAGCTGGATGATGCCCGAATATCAGCCTGGCCAGGTGGACTCTGTCCTCACGAGGAAGGATGGATTTGTATTTCGGGAGGTCGTGCCTGCAGCTGTGTGTTGTCTATGAGTGATTGGATGGAACGGCGAGAGATACGAGTATGGATGTGCTTTTGGAAGCTGGTTTGGGATGGGCAGGGAGGGAGAGAAGATAGTATTTGTGTGTGATACCGTGTGCTGGGAGTTGTTTTGATATTTCTTGGTATCTGTGGGTGTGTTGTCATGTAGTGTAGTGGGTGGTGTTGGTTCGTGGAGGCTGCTGCCAGGAATTGAGTGTCCCTCATGTCCAGTCGAAGGGTAAATCTAGATGGATTAGATTTCTGTTGGAGCTTTTGCTCTTCCTACTCTTTATGGGAAAGATCATATCTAATGCATGATAGAAAATAAAGAGGTAAATCTAACTTTGTTACTATTCATTATTAACTAATTATCTACAAGAAATATATATAATACTGAATACTATTTTATTTCATTTTATAACAGCCTTTAGATTTAATATTTTGTGAACTTTGCTTTATTACGGTATAGATTTGCACTTTGACAGATTTGTTAAGAATGGTAAGCATTTCCTAAATGTTTTTCATATTTTAATAATGCTTCACTTAGCTCTACTCTCATTAGTTCAGTATATGTTGATAGAACTAAACTTAAAATTTCTCCTTTTCAATACTATGTTAGACCTACATTTGAATCATTGAGTCTTTGTGAGGCACTTAGCTCTGCCAATATCAGCTACAATGATGATATAAGGGAACTTTATTGATTTATACCCAACTGCGGAAAGGCAACCCCATCTGTGCCGTTGCAATATATGTAATGCAAAACGAAGGTAAAGCATTTTTGTATACGGTATATATAAACCTGTACTGTATAGAGAGAGCGAGAGACCATAATTATATAATAATGGTTAATAACATCAGGTTAGGGATATCAAGTCATATTACTGTATCATAATTTATTTGTCGGCAAATCAAATAAACTTAGTGTAGGCTACTGGAAGCCACAGTAATCTTGTTATGGAAATGAAGTGGGGGTGAGGTGGACCACACAGGATGGCAGTGGAACTCGCAGGTGCTTCACCATTGTTTGTTTGTTTGTTTGTTTTTGGCGCACTCTCCCATCCAGGAGTTCGTTCTATGAACGATGGCTGTTTCCTTATTGTTATTTGTATTTGTTAAACATTTTCATATTACTTATATATTTCTTTTCTCAAATTAACGATAGTCTCCCTCCTTTTTAGAACTGTTCTTATAGTCTTTGCTACCCTTTGGAATTCATTTTGTTCAAATATTTCCCTCAAGTTGTCCCTGCCTCTCAGATCTTTGTATAGGTCTTCGTATGATTCCATGTAACCCCAGTTCCTGCGTACAAACTGCCTGTAGGCATTGTACCGGTAGGACCTGGAACATTATAAAATAGCTGAAAATGGATGATTTGTACGAATATACTATTAGTTTTATAACATGAAAACAATTTAAGGAAAGTATACAGTAGCTGTGCACCTATAATATCTACAACTCATACTTACAAGAATTAGAAAAGAAAATGAAAAAATTACCATACACCATAATCAAATACCTGTAATCTTAAACAATATCATATGCATGTTTTAACAAATAGTTAGACCTAGTATCTGGCTGTTTTGCATATATTAGTACAGTACTGTACTCTACACCTATAAATAACAATACAGTACTGGTACCATAAATAAAGACTGGTATTGTACAAAATAGCTAGTAATTATGATGTGTGCTGTATGTAGAGCAAGCAAGAAATTGATATAGAAAAGTGTGTTTGAGCTACAGTGACAAAAAGTTATTGGAGGGGAATAGACATGAACAAAACTGCACTGTAGTTGCTTGCTAAACTATAGTAAAAAGGGAAGTACTGTACAGTACAATATGGAATATGAACAACAATAACTGGTATTGTTCATCCAAAAATATTAATGAACTTCTGTGAGAATAGAAAATTGTTAGTTAAAACAGTTATCAGGAGTATGTTTGTATGTATACTGTATACTCAGGCACATACAGCTACATACAGCTGTTGGTGGCCGACTTGAGACAGAGACCGGACAGATACAACATTTAAAGTTCCAATTCTTAGTGTCCGAGCCCGATCAGGTAAAAAAAAAAAATACAAATACATATCTAGGTCGCCCCGGAGAAGAACTCAGAGATCCTGGCCCATTTGGGGTCCCCATCAAGATTCCCAGGTCCCAGATCTCCCGGAAAGGCTCCGGTTTCCGCAGGCAGACATGCAGTGGAGTACCACAATGCTCGCCCACCATGCATCCAGGCGTACCCTTCATATATACCGGCTCCCCGGGCCAGGCACCTGACGGACTATTATCTAGCCCAACTGGCGCCTGACCCCCTCTCCCAAACGACCGTGTTTACACTTATCTATTCACTAGTATTCTCCATTCATTCCTATTTATTACCAATTTTCTTGCCTGATCCATAGTCATTCCTCTATCTTCCAACGATTGTCCTACACAGTTTCCCCATCTCAATGGAGGTCTTCCTACCCCTCTACCTCTCCTTGTATCTGGCTCACATATTCTCTTTGTAAACCTTTCATCTTCCATTCGCTCAACATGCCCATACCAGCTCAGCACCCTTCTGTCCACTCTGACCGACAAATGTTCCTGCTACCTCACTCTCCTACATATCTCTTCATTCCTCAATCTGTCTCTACGAGTCACTCCAAACATACTCCTCAAGCAGCTCATCTCCATCACTTGAGAGAGAGAGAGAAAAAAAAAACAGCAGTTAGCAAACATTATGAATTATGCATTATGCAAAGCTACTCTTTACAAAAAAGCCCTGTATACTGCTTACAAATATGCTAGGACTAATCTTTAAATGCCTTTAATTCATATGAATACACTATCATCTGCAAAGAAAGAAATGTGTGGAGGAAGGCTGTCATTATTAGTGTTCTGTACTGTGTGCAGTATTAGCTGAGGAAGAGTACTGTAGATCCAAATGTAAAAGAAAATGTGTGGACAAGTGCAGAAAAAGTATTCATATTTGTCTCCATTAGCTGGAATGAAACTAATGGATGATGAATGGATAAGAACAAGTCATACTGTAAAACTAAGGGTTTCTATGAAGCAGTAAAGTGTGCCGATACATTATAAAATAAAAACATACTCATGAATTGGGCTGGCAGTTATCTAGGCTACTCCAAACTTCTCTCGGTAGCCATAGTGAGCCGTCTCTAAAACAAACTCATCTAAGCAAACTATTTTAAATCCAAGATGCTCAGTAATGAAATTGAGATCTCGACCCTCAAATCTGTGGTGAAGAACCTGCACTTCCCTACAACACACAGATTCCTTTATGGTTGGCATCACCTTGCAGCGTGTACAGGAACACCTGAAATAAAAGTACTGTATAATATTTTGGGTTTCCCTTTCTTTCTTTTACATACAACCTAATTTCAGTACCGGTACATGAAACAACCATTCTCACCAGCCAGATCCAGCAACAACCACTGCCAGTGTGCCGCCATTAGGCAACCAGCACATCACAACACCCCAACAAACAACAAGCCACCTACCAGAATACCTCCTGCACCTGGAACAATGGCTCTTACAAAATCATATGACAGTCTCACCCCAAAAATCCTCCATCACTTTGCTTTCCCCAGATAGACATGAATCGCGCCTTCAACCACATGTCACATTATTCAACGAACCCCTCCCCCTTAACCGAATCCCTAAAGTACTTGCTGTAACCTATGATGCGCACAAAATTCACTCCACACGTAGAAAAACACATACCAAAGCCTCACCTAAACGAAATGCCCTCAGACACGCAGACTTTACAAGCAGTACATCTGCAGAAGCATGCAGTATGCATCCCAAGTCTGGTCACCTTGCACCTCAACCACAAACATGAAGAAATTACAAACCACTCAGAATAAAGCCCTCAATATCATAACAGCCTGCACACAAACCACACACATACAGAAACACAGATTCTTCCACCGAAGACTTATAGAGACATGATAGGAAGTTAGGAATGCATTCCTACTCTTCAGCCCAAGACCCACTTCACCCATGCCACTCCCTAACACATCCTCCATTCTCACTTACAGACATGAAACAAACACCAGCCCAATATTCAACTACATCTACACCAACATACCACCCACACCTCCAAACACCATCACACACATACCTCACTCAACAAACCATCAACAGCCCACACAACACATCCTAAACTCTCTAGCTCCCAAGATTAATGCATCAGAAAACATACCGGAACTCCCTATAGAAACCCGAGTCGCACTTGCACGCCACCCTTCATTAGAAGATTACAAACACAGAATAGATCCAACTCATGACCTTTCTTGTCCCCATTGTCAACGTTCCACTGGCAACACAAAACACTTTATACTACACTACCCAACACTTGTCCCACTTAGACACAACTCCAACATCAACTCACTCAGAGAATTCTGGACCCACCCGAGAGAGGTGGCAGACTACCTGTACATTGCAATTCCAATAGACAGCATCTTGGGAGCTATTACAACAACATAATAATAGTGTTCATGTTACTTATTATACGCCATTTCTCTCTAGCCCCTCACTCCCAGATTCAATAGCGCTTGACCAAAATTTATTAGCAGACGCTATTGCTCATTTCCTTGCTCAAAGGAAATTATACTGGCTACCAGTGTATGCATAAAAAAACCTTCATGCTTTAGTGTGGGATTAAACTTGGGTATCCCGGGTGGGAGGCCGAGACGTTCTCCACTACACTGACGAGCCCTCTGTACTATATAAGACATTTGTATACCACAGTACCATACTGTCAATCAATGAATCAATCAATACCGTGACAGTGTGTAGCGCACTCCATGCCGCCGGGGGATCTTCCCGAATGAGACTCCAGGCATCTACTTGACCCATATCAAGCATCCCATTGCTTGATTCACCGGCTTGCTTCAGCCACGAGTTCCGTTGTCTTCTTCTAGGCTTCCTCCACTCAGGATTGTCCTCTGTATAGACCACCTGGTGAACAGGGTTTGTTTCATGAAGGCGAATCATACACCCATGTAGCCGAAGTTGGTGTTCACAGACCATGCAACAAAATACTGTACAGCATCTTGAATCTGTTTCACGGAGATGTCGATAATTTGAAACATTCATACCCGTGATAGCCCATGATCCTGCGAAGACATTTAGTACCAAAGGAGGTGATGCGTCTCTTCACCTCACTGTTAAATGTCCATGTCTCGCATCCATTTTGAAGGATCGCAGCTTCGTCCTCTTGCACAGGCATCGACAATGCCATATACCATTAGTACCGGTACACACAAAATCGAATCATGTCTGAGAATCAACCCAACACAAGACGCCATGGCGGCTAGCCGCAGTAGACTGCACTCTCTTGTGAGCCCTCCCTGTCCATGAAAAAGGCATTATGAGAAATATGCGCACCTGCGCAACACAGATGATTGGGTAAATGGGTGTGACGTAATCCAGGGAATTCCACTACCATTGGTTGTTGTTGTTGCTGTTCCTCAGGCTGTCTGGCCGAGCAGCCCCAAGGTCCCGAGCAAGGCCAAGGCCATAACCGAGTGCCCCCACAGAACCCTCCCTGCTTACCACTAATAATGCCCAGGTGACCGAAGCCACTCAAAGGCGGGGAGCTGAGGAGGGTGCGGAAACGCCCGGGAAACAAAAGCCCCACCCAAGGCCCTGTGCCCCTCAGCAATTATGAAGGGAAAGTTGAGGGGCAAAGGAAAAATGTGATGCTTTGGCTCCCAATCTAGGGGAGGTGTGGTGGAGTGGTCTTGCCACTGGCCTGGTAATCCAAAGGTCCCGGGTTCAAATCCCGATGAATCAATGGGAAGATATTATTGGGATGGAATTTGTGCTGTACCTGGTATCAGTGCATTACCACAAGCCCACCGAAACGTCAATAAAATACCCTCATTGTTCCCTGATTAAATAGCACTGTATGAATATTCCCATATTCAAAATATGCTATAGGGGTGCAATGCCTGGTGAGTTATCTGCTCAACAGGTGGCGTTGTATGTGTGTAAGTGTGAGAGTCCGAGTGTAGGGGATGAGACAGTGAAGCACGGGAACGAGATGGCTTCAGAGATGGGGTCGTTTCGGGCCATGAGTGAGCACCGTGCCTCATGTGAAGGCAAGATGGCAGGTGCTCGTTGTACTCTACGTGCTTCACATGTCTCACTCCCTAGACTGGAACAAGACCTCACGGGCTTCACTGTTCATTGTAAAGTGGTGAATGTTAAGGCTCTCAGCCTATGCCCGAGAGGAAGTAAGGTTGGAATATAGAAAAAAAAAAAAAAAAAAAAAAAAAAAAAAATCTGCCAGGGTTGGCAGTAGGGAGGTCAATCCATGGAAAAGACGCCGTCACTTGAGATCTAGAAAATATATAAGTAAAAGAAACAGTCAGAGTAAGCTATGGGTATGGCAGAGAATGCTCAACTCTCATTCTGATAGACCAGCCCATCACCACACTACCATTGGTTGATCATTTCACATCACCTTTGACCCAGTAGACAGTAGTCTAGACCCTAGACAGACAACTGTGGTTAGAGATGCTGCTTATAGGAAGAATAACTCAAGTCCCTCTTACTCTCTTAGAATCATAGGTGATGCTGGGGTGTGAAAATGAGTAGGCTATTATCCTGTTGAAATTAAGTGAAAACTGAATGAATCACACATAGCCTAGAATAATTTAAAATTATATAAAAGTTTGTCTTCAAATAAGACTTGGGAAGGATGTAGTATCCGGGCGTATGATCGTCATGTTTACATCGATTGTGCACTTGCAGTTATGTTCCCATCTATTTTGACGGCTATTATTTCTGTTATTTGCCCCCTGTTGGCAATATATATGATGATGACAATAAGTCATGGGGGGGATGAGAGGGGGCAAAGCCCCCCCTCAACCTATTAATGTATCACACGAGTCAAAATAGACTGGAAAATGATGGCGAGCGTGCCGAGTAGTGTAAGCAAGGCGGGCGGTACACCCGAATACTGCATCCTTACCAAGACTTGTTTGGGTAATAATAGGGAATAGGCTCGCATCCTTATTTTCATGTTTTTTCCTCCGGATTTTGAGAAATGAGTGTTTTCATGGTCTTAGTTATACTGTAATTCCAATGTGGGATACACGATGGGTTGTGGGGGTGAATTATTGAAATCGTCATCTATGTCGCCAGCAAGGGGTAAATATCGATTATACTGCATAAAGAAGGTGTTTGTAAACAGTGAGGATGTCCGAAAGAGCTCCGAGATTGATTATAATGGGCGGGTTTTATAAATGTGATCAAAATTATTCTCCCACAGTGGATTTACATGAGTACAGTATAAGGATTCCATAGACCTACTTGCTAATATATAATGAGTATCAGAATAATTCTAAACACATAAGTATCCATCAGATAAAAAGTTTAGGCTAAACAATAATTTTACCTTTGCAATAGCCTAGCCTAGGACTACTGTATATCTGACTTCTAACCTAGTCCTAGAGTTAAACACACTGCAGTGACCTAAAATTCCGAAAAAGAAAAATGTCAACAAGTGTCTTGGTGCAAGACTGGGATACAACTAAGCCTAATCCACATAAGCTCACCATTTGATGTTTTGAAGACCTGTCTGCACAAGTCTTCCTGTGTCTGCCTCATCAGATTGTTCTAGGCCAACTTCTGCTCCAACTTCATCTTCTGAGGAAGCCACCGGCTCGAAATTATTGTAGGCTAAGGTTGAATTCCTTCCCCATCACAGAATGTAGATTCTAAAGAACTTCCATCCTCTGAGTTGTATGAGGACAGGCACAAATTTTCCTGATCGCACTCACTGTCACTGCTCGATATGCTTGCTGCTTTGTTTACATTCCAGTGTCGGAGTCATCTCATCACTCCCCCCCGTGACGTCACGAGACCGTTAAATTCTCCCTACCAATGAATGCCTACAGTGGCCGATAGAGGCGCTGAACACAAGGTTTACCGCGGTGCATTGTGGGAAATGGGCGACATCGCGGAGCTATCCACCCTCCCTCTCCTTCAACAATTCTATAATATATGCAGTTAGTCGAAATCTCTGTAGCTGACACATACTTTGGTCTATGCATACTTTTGTTTTATATACTGTATTTTAAAATCACCCATATTCATAAATAACGTATATTTACAATACAAAGTCAGCAGGTATTTTCGCGCCAATTTTGTTATGATAGTTAATCAGCTTATAATTATGTTTGTAGTCATTATCAGCTGCATATGGACTTTTTCCTTTATTACTATACTATATAAGCACTTAGTGTAGTCGTATACTGTAAAATAAAAACGTGTAGAATCACACAAAAATTGAGATAAACTGTGCATATCCTAGGTGTTGGGTATAGTGATGTCTACAGTCGTAGCTCTGGCGCTAGTTCAGAAGCATCCACCAGAGGTCTCAAAGGAATTGTTGGGAGGGAGAATTGTGACATAAGAGTTGCTTAGTGGCAATAATTAAGATATTTATTTGGTGTAAAAGCGGTTATTTACAGTTTAGTTTAGACTTATTAAATAGTTAATTTGATCATATGCTTTCTATTTATCAAGAAAAAATAATATGCTTTCTTAAGTGTATCTAGAATTATGACACTTTACTCGGGTTATCATTAGAATATTTTATACTGTACAATTTAGGAAGGATTAGGTCAACCGCCTCAGGGGGTTCATTACCCCTGCACAGCTTCTTGCTCTGTACAGGGGCACAGTACGTCCTTGTATTGAGTATTGTTCACATGTGTGGGGCGGATCCTCTCACACCGCACTCCTAGACAAAGTAAAAAGGAAGGCCTTTCGTATCATTAATTCCCGCCCACTCACCAACTCTCTGCAAACTCTCTCTCTTCGCTGCAATGTTGCATCTCTCTCGCTATTCTATCGCTACTACAATAATCAGTGCTCCTCAGAGCTCTCTCAGGGTATACCACCTCCTTTACTTATTTTTTTTTTTTTTCTATGTGATTGAGGGGGGCAAAAGGCAGAACTGCCTATAGTGAGTGCCTCCCCCATAGTTGAAAGAGTGACAGGGCCAAAATCAAGGGACGTTCAAGCCAAAATGCCTGGACACACGGAGTTTGAAGCAATTTAAGTCATAGGAAGAGGGAAAGACTGATTCTGGGAGAGAGTTCCAGAGCTCAGCTGTTGAGTAGAAGAAAGTTTGAGAGTAACATTTCACTCTTGGGTTGGAGAGTTGCACAGAGTAGGGGTGGGATTGTGTTGCAAGACGGGTACCACGTGCCCTATGTAAATGAGGTGGTATACACTGGGAAAGCTCTGAGGAACACTGATTATAATAGTAGCGATAGAATAGCGAGAGGGTACGTGGTACGGTACCCGTCTTGCAACACAATCCCACCCCTACTCTGCGCAACTCTCCAACCCAAGCATGAAACGTTACTCTCACTCTTTCTTCTATTCAACAGCTGAGCTCTGAAACTCTCTCCCAGAATCAGTCTTTCCCTCCTCCTATGACTTAAATTGCTTCAAACTCAGTGTGTCTAGGCATTTTGGCTTGAACGTCCCTTGATTTTGGCCCTGTCACTCTTTCAACTATGGGGGAGACACTCGCTACAGACAGTTCTGCCTTTGGTCTCCCTCTCTCGCATAGAAAAAAAAAAAAAAAAAAAAGTGATGAGTGTAAGATTGTGTATGAGGCAGATTGAACGTGAGTGTGTGAGTGTAAGAGTGTGTGAGTGTAAGAGTGTGTATGAGGCAGTGAACAGGATAGCGTGTGAGTGAGTGTGTATAAGTGTGTGAGAGGCAGAGCACAGTGAACGGGATTGTGTACAAAGGAGTACAAAGGAAATCAAGCAACAACAGATCTAGTGACCCTTCTAGGCTGCTTGTCCTCCAAAACACTGAGGATCAAGTGTCCAAACAGTGGTTTAGAGTGGGTAAGGGAACATTGGAAAGGGAACTACTGCCCTGGAACTAATGTCCATGGCAGGACTAGGAAGTTAGTGGGGACATATGGGTTAGTAACTGAGGGGAGGATAAAATAAAGTTATTCATTTACAAACGCAGTCAGTCGCGGGTTTGATGCAAGATATTTGTCTAGGCGGAATTTAAATGAATCAACGGTGCTGCAGTCTATAACGTCTCGGGGAAGCCCATTCCACAAGTTTGACAACTCGATTGAAGAAGAAATTCTTAGATTCATGTGAGTTAAAAGATTTACCAATAATTTTGCAACCGTTTCCCCGCGTGTAATTAGATTGGTCGATAGTGAAGTACTTACTACAGTTCATATTGTCGATGCCTTTGATGATTTTGAATACTTGAATTAAGTCACCTCTTAATCTGCGCTGGGTTAAAGGAAATAGATTTAATTCTCTAAGACGCTCTTCGTATGGTTTGTTCTTTAGTCTTTAGGCTAGGTATCATTTTGGTAACTCTACGTTGAACTCGTTCTAGCTTGTTTATGTCTTTTTGGTAATAAGGGCACCAGCATTGAACGCAGTATTCCAGAAGAGGGCGGACTAAGGAATTGTAAAGGGTTAGGATAACGTCTTTGGATTTATGCTCAAATGATCTGCCTATAAAGCCAATTATTTTGTTTGCCTTCTTAACAACTTCTGAACATTGTTGACTCGGTTTTAGGTTACTCGATATTGTTACTCCCAGATCGGTTTCTCTGTTTACATTGGGCCAAATTTGGGCCCAATGTGACAATTTATCTAGATTGTGTTGCATATCGTCAACTTGATCTTTTGAGAGTACGCTATTTGCAATTTTTGTATCGTCAGCAAATTTTGAGATTGTACAGGTGAGACCCTCATCTATGTCGTTGATGTAAATTAGAAAGAGAATTGGTCCTAGTACCGATCCCTGGGGTACCCCGCTACTTACATTGGTCCATTTAGATGCCTTACCGTTTATTACTACTCTTTGCTTTCTGTCGCTGAGCCAATTTTCTATCCATTTCAACACACCGTCTTGTATTCCATGCGCTTTTAGTTTTATCAGTAAACGTTTGTGGGGAACTTTGTCAAAGGCCTTTTGAAAATCAAGGTATATAATATCTACAGCTTTACTCTCATCGTAGAGGTTGAGGATATCGTGGAAGAAGTCTAAGAGGTTTGTTAAACAGGAACGTTTTTTACGAAAGCCGTGTTGAGTATCTTTAAGTATGTTATTTTCCTCTAAGTGATTTACAAGTCTGTCTCTTATGACCGTTTCTAGCATTTTACATACAACTGAGGTTAAGCTAATTGGACGATAGTTACTGGGTAGGGATTTGCTGCCTTTTTTGAATATCGGTGTTACGTTGGCTATCTTCCACTGATCAGGCATAGTTCCAGACTGCAAGGATTTATTGAATAGTAATGTCAGTGGTTTGGAGAGCTCATCCTTAGCTTCCTTTAGAACTCTAGGCGAGATTGTATCAGGTCCAGGCGTTTTATTTACCTTGAGTTTATCTAAACAATTCAATACTTCTCTCTCTGTAACGGTGATATTGCTTAGAACATCTGAATTATCAATCTGAATCGGCGATGGTGTAGGGATATCACTGAGGTCTTCTGTTGTAAAAACTGATGCAAAGAAGGTATTGAGGGCATTACTCATTTGTACTTCGTCTTTGGTGTATTCTCCATTTTCATCGACTAACGGTCCAACAGTTGAAGTAACTACTTTTTTCTTTCTGATATAACTATAGAATTCTTTCGGGTTTGTTTTACTTTGATTCGCAATATGTAACTCAAGGGTCTTTTTACTTTGCTTAATTAACTTTTTGGCTTTGCGTCGTTAGCTCTACAAATTTCACCCGTTCTTCGTCATTTTGTGAGGATTTTAATCTATCATTAGCAATTTTTTTAGCAAGCAGGCAGTTTGAAATATCTTTATTCCACCATTTGGGCTTATTATTATGGCCTGGACGCCGTATTTTCGATGGTATGCAGTCTTGCACTGCTTTTAGGTAAGTGGTTTCGAATAACTTCCAAGATGTATTTATGTCGTTATTGTTAATTAAAAAGCTCCAGTCAGTTTCTTTAAACATAGCTCTAAGTTTATGAAAGTTTGCTTTCTTGAAATTAGGGACTTTTTCGATGCTACTATTTGGTTCGTTACTAGTAAAGTTTAAAGTGAAAGTTATCTACGATGGTCGCTGTTACTGAATTCATCACCAACATTCAAATTCTCTATTAATTCTTCTTTTGTTGCAAGTACAATGTCAAGAACGTTATTACCACGGGTCGGTGTTCGAACAAATTGAAAAAGCGAACTCTCTTGCAAGTTCGTATACAAGTCATGTCCGGAGTGTGAAGTAAGAGTATCGCCCCACTTGGTCACAGGTAAATTAAAGTCGCCAAAAATACGGTATCTTGTGAGTTACTTACATCTGCAATTTGTTCATAAATTTCTCGGTCAGTTTGCACTGATTGAGCTGGAGGTCTGTATATTAATGCAAGTATTATTTTTGTACCTTTATTATTCTTTATTAGCACAAAAGATGTGTCGACGTTCACAATTTGAGGTTTTGACAAGAGGGTCGGGTTAAGACTTTCTTTGATATAAAATAAAACGCCACCTCCATTTTTATTTATTCGGCTTTTCTCAAACATTACATAACCGGGAAGTGAATACTCTGCTAAAAAGTCTCTATCTACTGTATTGAGCCAAGATTCTGTTATACCAATCACATCATAATTTTCAGTAAACACTAGTTCCTCTAAATCTGAAAATTTATTGCGTATGCTACGAGCGTTTGCATAGAAAACCTTTAAAGTTGCGGTTTTAGAACTCACAGAACGTTCTTTAATCAAATTTTTGGTTCTGATCGGATCTACATTTACATTCATGGCTGACATCGGTCCTCGGTCGTTATCCCTGGCGGTTTTGAATTTGGGTCGTGTTGGTGGAGCTTTATCCAAATTCGCGGTTCTTGACAGATTAGCATTTAATTCCTTCGCAGGTTGCCACCCTCGCTGTCTTCGGTCCTCCTTCCTGGTTAAGACTTTCTTTGATATAAAATAAAACGCCACCTCCATTTTTATTTATTCGGCTTTTCTCAAACATTACATAACCGGGAAGTGAATACTCTGCTAAAAAGTCTCTATCTACTGTATTGAGCCAAGATTCTGTTATACCAATCACATCATAATTTTTAGTAAACACTAGTTCCTCTAAATCTGAAAATTTATTGCGTATGCTACGAGCGTTTGCATAGAAAACCTTTAAAGTTGCGGTTTTAGAACTCACAGAACGTTCTTTAATCAAATTTTTGGTTCTGATCGGATCTACATTTACATTCATGGCTGACATCGGTCCTCGGTCGTTATCCCTGGCGGTTTTGAATTTGGGTCGTGTTGGTGGAGCTTTATCCAAATTCGCGGTTCTTGACAGATTAGCATTTAATTCCTTCGCAGGTTGCCACCCTCGCTGTCTTCGGTCCTCCTTCCTGGTTGTCCTGTGCTGAGTCGATTTCTTCTCCGAAAATCCTTCACCGCATCGTTGAGAAGACGCCCAAAACGTGCTGCTCCCACCTGGTTCAGATGAACTCCATCGTCCGAAAACAAATAGTCATCGAAGTAGAAATTGTCCCAGGTGTCGACGAATCCCACGTTTTCCTTCCTGCAGAGGTTTGCTAGACAACGATTTGTGCTGGTGGCTATGTTGTAAAATCGGCTCTCTACACCAAGCCGGGGGACGATTCCTGAGACGATGATCCTTGATGACTTCTCCTTAAACGACTTGATCAGCTGCTGGTACTTTAAAAGCAAATCTTCCGACCGGGTTCGCTGTACATCGTTGGATCCAACGTGGATGACGTACATTGTATTAGCAGGGGCCAGCTTAGATACTTCGTCAACTGCAGCAACTACGTCGTCCACACCACCACCAGGGATACAAAAACGCTTCCTGGTCTTAGGTGCTCTGGCGCAAAACTCTGTGAGCTGACCACGTATCATCGAGTCTCCCACGAGCCGGACTTCTTCTATTTCCGCTTCGTCATCTGAGTCTGCGAGTATCTTGAAGCGGTTTTGACACTCGGTAATCGGTATGGGTGTGAGTGTGAGTGAGTGAGTGTGTATGAGGCAGAGTGAACGGGATGGCGTGAGTGTGAGTGTGAGTGTGTGTGTGTGTGTGTGTGTGAGTGTGTGTGTGTGTGTGTGTGTGTGTGTGTGTGAGTGAGTGAGTGAGTGAGTGAGTGAGTGAGTGAGTGAGTGAGTGAGTGAGTGAGTGAGTGTTTTAGAGTGAGTGTATGAAGCAGAGTGAACAGGATAGCGTGTGTGTGCCCTGATTATGATATGAATTCACCGTGACTTATAGCTACCACCCTCATCATCATCATCACATCCACCACTATCACCATCCCATGTGTCTTTTTAATACTTCATCACTATTGTCATCACTACCCCTATCAACACTCACTCCACAAAATATTATGTCCATGTGATTTCTATTACTTCATCACTATTGTTATCATCACCACCTCTATCACCACTCCCTAAACTAAACAATATCTCCATGTGTCTTTTTATTACCGTGGAATGACCTAACCCCTATACTTCGGACATTTCTGGAAAAAAGTACTAAGCTACAGTTATGGAAAAATTACTCTGTATTATGGAAGAACACCGCAGACATAATTGTTTTTCTATAACATCATGTATTTATCCCATAACTGTGGGTTCATTGTATATATTTTCTAGTGTCCGAAGTTATCTTCCGGTCCGAAGTTACGTCATGTTACCGGTACTTCATCACTATTGTCATCAGTATTGCCATCATCATCATCATCACTGTCACCACTATCATCACCACCATCATCTAGCCAAAAACCTCTCCAACAATTTTTCTTCCTCGTCTTTCCCTCCCATTTTCCACTCTGACGGCACTACCGTCACTTCTTCCACTGACAAAGCTGAACTCTTCGCCCAAACGATCGCTAGAAACTCCACCTTGGATGATTCCGGAGCTTTTCCTCCTTCTCCACCCCCTCTCAATTATTACTCATGCCTAATATCCTAATCTCTTCTAAAGATGCACTTTCTACCCTCTCTGGGCTTAATACTAAGAAGTCTGGATGCCGGATGGTGTTCCTCCTGTTGTACATAAAAACTGTGCTTCCGTGCGGACTCCCTGCCTAGGCAAACTCTTCCGTCTCTGTCTCTCCTCTAACGTCTTCCCTTCTTGCTGGAAGTTTGCTCTCATTCAACCTGTCCCAAAGAAGGGTGACCACTCTAAAGTCTAAACCCTCCAACTATCGTCCAATTGCTCTCATTTCTTGCATCTCCAAAGTTTTTGAAACTATTCTTGCTTCCAAATTTATTAAGCATGATCTCTCTTCTCATAATCTGCTCTCAGATCGCCAGTATGGCTTCCTTAAGGCTCGCTCTACTGGTGATCTTCTTACATATCTTGCTAATTCTTGGTCATCCTCCTTTCGGGACTTCGGCGAGACCTTTTCTATTGCGCTAGAGCGGCTAGACATATCGAAGGCCTTCGATACAGTCTGGCACAAATCTTTAATTCCTAAACTACCCTCCTTCGGTTTCTATCCCTCCATATGTGCCTTTGTCTCTAATTTCCTTTCCAGCCGTTCCATAGCTGTGGTTGTGGACGGCCATCGCTCACTTCCTCATACTATCAACTCCAGTGTTCCTCAGGGCTCTGACCTATCTCCCATTCTCTTTCAAATTTTCATAAATTATCTTCTCAACTGTACCTCCAGTCCCATCCATTCATACACAGACAACTCTACCTTACACTACCCTACATGAGCGTACAGAAGCCACACAAACACCACCATCCCACCCATCACCACCACCATCCCACCACCATTCCCCCATCCCATCACCATCTCACACACCATCCTCCCCGTCACTCCCACCCCATCACTATCTCACCACTACAATCCCACCACCACTACCATTATTCCCACCACTCCTCCAACAACCATATATCACCGAGGAACCACAACTGCAGCAACCATAACCACCCCCTGTTTTCATTACGACTTCAAAACCAATCCTCACCCCTACCACAAGTACCACCCTACCTCGTAAATAACAATCGCTGCTAAAGTCTATTCGCTATAAGTAGGCGAGAAATCATGACCTCTATCCTCTGTAACTCAAAAAGGGCTAGAGCAAATTGGCTGTAAATTTCCACATCTATTCCTTGACTGACTCTTCCCAAATGGTAGGAATATTACCTCAATTACTCTAGTCGTTTTTGAGCTACAGAGGTTAGAGGTTATGATTTCTCGCCTACTTACAGCGAATAGACTATAGTCGGTCCGTGGCTAAGGAATATAGTACAGTTGCCATGATCCTTCCTAAACTGTATACAATCCGCCTAATGATAGTCAGAATAAACTGTCAAAATGCGTCATAATCCTCAAGGGGGTTAAGCAAAGTAATTTACATCTACCTGGTTGGTACCGTATTCCTTGAGCAAGGAGTAATTACAATCATCATACCGATAACAATCAAATAAGTTATAATATATTCCTCCATCTCATTATACAATTTCCCTCATGCTTAGCCCCATTCGTTTTTATATTTTAAGACGTTCGCATCATTAGTTTGGCGATTTTAAGACCTTTTCACCATCTCTTTGTCAAATACAAGACCTTCGTGCCATTTAAGTGTCGATTTTGTTTCCTGGCGAGCAATAACGAGCCTATGATTTAGGAGGAACCGGGCTTCGAACAGGACAACTTTTTTAACGAAAAATGTACACATACATTATATCAAGAAGAGATATCTTAGAGATTTCTTTTTCAAGCTTGATGGAGGTATAGGGAGGAAACTAAATAACCAATAAATACATAAATAAATAAATTATATATATACCGGTATATAGTGCATATATATATATATATATATATATATATTAATCTACTAATAAATAAACCTTTCCCCCTTAAACACCTTCAAGACGATAGTTTCATGTTTATTATTTATAACCTATATAAAAATTAAATATACAGTATAAATATCATACAATGATAGTCCTAATATAGAAAACCGGCGTAGTGAAAAGGTAACAGCTAGGGATGCTACCGGTAACTACTCTATAATTATACGGTGTCGTGTAGGCTACATCATTTATCACACACCATGGGACTTCAGGTAGGTACTTCCCACAATAAATAATTATACACTAGCATCGTGTATGATATTTCAATGTTTTCCATTTTTGTAGATTTTTTTTCGTTCCTCTTATAATACAGGCTCGCTATCGCTCGCTAGGAAAAAATCGACACCTAAATGGCACGTAAGGTCTTAAAATTGACGAAGAAATGAGGCGAAAGGTCATAAAATATCAAAACTAATGGGGTTAAACATGAGAGAGTAGGGGGACCCAGAAAACAACCCCCCTTTCATAGTCAACTGAATACATCGACTATTGTAACAGAAGATGACATGTATTATTTCCTCCGATCAGTACATTCACAGTCAGCAGTCTGGTGGTCTTCCTTCCTTAACCCTTGGAACGAACGAACGAACGAACGAACGAACACACACACACACACACACACACACACACACACACACACACACACACACACACACACACACACACACACACACACACACACACACACACACACACACACACATACTTTCTCGTTCTAAACACAAAAAAAACGAAAACAAAAACCACACACATAATCAGTTTGATCTAGCCAGTATAGACAAGGCAGACATTAATGTATACAATGACTGTGGTCTCTATGTTAACTGGAGTGTCTCTGCCTACCATTAGTAGGACTCTGATATACCGGTACGAGGTAGGTTCCCTGCAGGGGGGATGGGCTGGTTTTTCTGGCCCTCATGTATAGCCTCAGTTGTTTTTTAGATTTTAAGACGTTCGGTCCAGTAGTACGGCGATTTTAAGATTGTACGCCTCATTTCTTTGTCAATCTTAAGACTTTTCGTGCCATTTATGTGTCGATACTTCCTGGCGAGCGATAGCAGGCCTTTAATTTTAAGAGAAACCGGCCTTTGGCCGGAACATTTACTATCGAAAAATGTACAAATTTATCTTGAAGGGGGTTCTAGGGAGTGACGTTTAAGCTTAATGAAGAAACTAAAAAATAAATTAATATATAAATATATAGACCCCAAAAATATAACCACTGTCCCCTTAACGGTGTATTAACCTTAGATAATGGTGGTGTCACACGAGCACATTGGCCGGCAATTTTGATGAGCAACTTTTTACTCGTTACTATTTTAAATTAACCCCTTCTGTGCCGACACCGTCCTTTTTAACTTTACCCTACACTATTGTATTGTATATAAAAGAGCCTACAACAATCATGAACAAGCTTTGAACGATCTCGCCGGTACAGTCGCGCTAATAAGTCATGTCTCGGCATCAAGTATATTTTGATCAATAATTGGTATCAGCACTATCTAAGCTTAATTTCTTCATATCGAGTTAAATATACAAACATGTTCCTACACTCACCCGCCCTATTCAACATCTGACAGACATTAATACAGCACAGAGCAAGCCCAACATAATGACAGCTGGGACATGACTTTAGCGCGACGGTACATAAGGGGCTAAGGCTCTTTGACGTTGGGATCGGAAAGTAGATCGAAGGTAGATTGTGTTTGATAAAGTAATGTCTATGGACCTTGAATTTTGAAGCTGTCAGACTACAATTGCCCGTAAAAATTGACGACACATCGCTCGTGTGACACCGGCCTAACCTTTGAAGATTATGCCGCATTTTGACGGTTTATTCTGGCTATCATTAGACGATTTTATATAGTTTAGGAAGGATCTGTGGGCATCAAAAGGGTAAAGACTATCTCAATAAAACCCTCTGACCTTCTACATACCCTTCCTAATCTGAATAAAATCGTCTAATAATAGCTAATAGCTAATTTCACTATTTCTACCTGCTGATTTTGGATGACGTCAATGAGCAAATGTCAGCTTTTGAAGGCGGCCAACAGACAGACGTGCCACCTTTGAAGTCGAACCTGAGACCCGCCTACTGCGTGGGGTCGTTCATTAACCCCTTCTGTGCAGTCGGCCAAATAAGTGATGTCGCGGCACCAAGTATATTTCGATCAATAATTGGTGTCAGCATTATCTACGCATTAATTCATCGTTTCGAGTGAGATATAATAACATGTTCCTATCTCTACACACCCTATTCAACGTCTGACGGACATTAATATAGCGAACAAAACGTAATGACAGCGCCGACACGACTTAATTGGCCAACTGTACTAGCCGGCTATTTAATTATATTCTGGCTACTATTAAACGATTGTATTCAGTTTAAAAAGGGCCTCCAGCAATTAACAGGCTTTGAACTACCTCACTTAACCAGCTTTACCACCACAGATCCTTCTCAAACTGCACAAAATTGTCTAAATATGCCCCATTAGTTTGTCGATTTTAAGACCTTTCGCCCCATTTATTTGTCAATATTAAGACCTTTCGTGTCCTTTAGGTGTCGATTTGTTTACCCTGTAATTGTGGAGGAACCGGCATTTGGCCGTGAAATGTTTCTACGAAAAAGGTACAAAAATAATCTCGAAGGGAGATCTAATGGATGTTTTTTTTTTTTTTTTTTAGTTTGATGGAGGTCTAGAGAGGAAACTAAAAAATATATGAATATATATAATATAAATAGACCCACAAAAATAACCACTGTCCCCTTAATCATCACCACTATAATTCACTACCATCACCACCATCACCACCCACTTCGCAATCACCACTTCCACCACAAGCAACATCCATTTAGCCCTATCACCCATTAATCATCACCACTCTAATTCACTAGCATCATCACTAACAACGCTATAAACTAAATTGCAATCACCCCTGCAACTGCCATCATCATCTTCCTTCCCTACTCTACCATTAACATCGCCGACATCATCATTAATACTCCTACACGTTAATTTCCAGAGTTAAGGGGACCGACCTGCTTTTTCCCTCTGGGTTTTATCCATTCAGTCCCCTTCAGCCTACTGGTTTAAGACGTTTCACCCCATTCAGGTATCGATTTTTTCCTGGCGAGCGACAGCGAGCCATCATTGTATGGAGAAATCCGGCTTCACCGGAGACATTTTTCTACCGAAAAATGTACAAATTTAGTCAGCTGTCTAAAACGTAATCCAAAATATGCTGGCTCACTATCGCTCTCCAGGTGTAAATCGACACCTGGATGAGGATAAACGTCTTAAAACAGTAGGCTGAATGGGGTCGAATGGCTACTACCCAGAAAGAAAAAAAAAGAGGGTCGGTCCCCTTAACGAACCCCAGACGCTCATTAGCAACACACCACACTTATAAATCAATGGTTTAATCAACTCTGCGTAAGCAGAGTTTGGTATCGCCCCCCGTATAGTGGGTACCACACGAAAAAAATGTCGGTCGTCGTCGTCATCATCGTCGTCGTCGTCGTCCGTCTGTCTCGGAACTCCTAGACCGTTGGACGGATTTTCACCAAATTTCACACGAACATTTGTTGCGTGAATGCGAACGTCAGTCAAAAAATATTGTTTGAATTTATGCAATAGTTATGATTTTAGGTCCAGAATATGGTTTTACCCCCCCCCCCCCACCTCCCGGACCCCCAACCCTTCTGGCCCTTACATTACAAAGGACACAAACCATTGAACCCTATTGTGAGTACAGTAGTATAGCACTGTCGTCCTGTTTGTGGGTCCCGAGTTCGATTCTCGGCAGTTACAATCATTCATTATTTAGTAACCCTACACTGTACATTGTGTAAGGGGTTAGATGTTAAGGACGTTTATAGAATATTATGATAATATATAACTATATATATATATATATCTATATATATATATATATATATATATATAATATATATATATATATATAATATATATATATATATATACCGGTATATATACATGTATATATAGTTTATGCATATGGAGTACTATGAAATATACCGTAGCAATTTCCGAAGAGGTGGCAATTTCATTGTTCACCACAACTGCAGAAGGCGCCGATTAGCAGGGCGCCCAGAATGGAATTTAAGAAAAGGGCTCCGTTACGGCCTAGAGGATATATTTGGGTATATGTATGTGAAAGATCATCAAGTTTGGTTCCGTAATAACCGAGAAATAGCAATTATCAATAAGCTTTGCAACAACAAAGACATTCATGAATAAACCCTAGAGGTACTCCCTTGCGCATGGACCTAAACACACCACCAACATCTATCACCATCACCACCATCATCATCACCAA
>CM064581.1:3801133-3878633 GCA_032716605.1 Paralithodes platypus | reverse complement strand
CAACGTGCCACATTCTCCTCATATAAACATAAGGTACCGGTACCTCTCAATATATATATATATATATATATATATATATATATATATATAACATGAAAAATATTGATTCTTGTGGGAAAAATATATGCGAATATGCTTCCACACTAAAGGTGTGTAGAAAAGGGTAGGTTCACTGCACAAAGTTTAAACAAATTTAGTGCTAAAATTAAATTGCATCTAAAATATATTGCATGCACAAAATATGGGTTTAAAAAGTATGTCGGAGTATCTTATTAGAAGGCTAGGACTGTTGTATACATATTAAAATAATGTTTATGTAAAAGTGTTAAAATGCATTTCTCTACTTTCGTAGATCTTCAGTTATTATAAAAATTTGCAAGAGTGGCTGGCTCCAGAGTCAGGTATTTGTTCTGTACTCTTCTGTGCATTTCCAGTCACTGACTGGAAGTGATCCCGTTGATGGAAGATGACTCCGTTGTCGACGCCTGCCCGGGATGTAACACAGCACCCCATACCATTAAACACATCATAGAAGACTGCATTTCACACAACCACTTACGCCAACAACACAACCTACACTCAATGAGAGCTCTGTGGGAAAGCCCGATCGTGGCCATGGCCTTCCTCAGGGACTCGGGGCTGTTCGGCCAGGCAGCTTAGGGAACAACAACAACAACAACAAATATAATACATACAAACAACAGACAGACAACAACAGACAGGACCCCCCCACTACCAAAACCACTACCAATAAACGGGTTAACTCAGGAAGCGGAAGACCCCTAATTAAGGGGTGGTGGTTATTTTTTGGTATAGTTTATATCTACCGGTATATATATATATATATATATATTTATATAGTTTATATTTCCTTCACTTCCATCAAGCTTAAAAAAAAACCACCACCAAGACCCCCTTTTAAAATAACTTTGTACATTTTTCGGTAAGAAAATTTCTCGGTTGAGGGCCGGTTCCTTTTAAAATTACAGGCTCGCTATCGCTCGCCAGGAATAAATCGACACCTAAATGGTACTAAAGGTCGTAAAATTGACAACGAAATTGACAACGAAATTGACAACGAAATAGGCTAACCCCTTTTGTACCGGTTCCTGCAGTCTTTTTTTATTTAATATCAGCTATATTTAGATGAATGTTTGCAGTCTAAGAAGGAACTGTGGTAGTAAATAGGGTTAAGTGAGATAGTTCAAAGTCTGAAAGTACTAAAAGGGTTAAATTGACATAAACAAACACATTCCAAACAAAACTTTCGAAAAAAAAAAAAAAAATCCAACACAAACCCAACCCAGACTTTTCATAACCGGTTTCCCTTGTGTGTAGTCATTATTTTTAAGGGGGGATTTCCACTAGAGGGAATGTTTTCTGGACCCCTTTCTCCCTCATGTTTAGCCTTTTGAGATTTTAAGACTTTCGCCCCATTAGTTTGTCGATTTTAAGAAATTTCGCAACTTTGTGCACATATTCCTGTATTACACCAATCGGTTCAGAAACAACATTGCCACGGTTTGCCACCCTAACTCGACACTCCAAAGCGACTAACATGTGGGTCAACACAGGAAGCGGATGAAGCCCACATTAAAGCCTCTTTCCACTTATCATATAAATAAGACCGATTGTGTTTGATGGCTGCCGGCCCCTCCCTCCACTTAGTGTTAACGTCATGTGTACACTACTACCCTGCTTATAATGGCTACTGTACATACGGTATATGTAGTTCTACCAGTATATGCGTGGCTGTGTACACTCAGGGAACACACACACACACACACGCAATAATTTTTTTTTATATATAGGCATATACTGTATATATATACTGTGTGTATATATATATATATATATATATATATATATATATATATATATATATATATATATATATATATATATATATATATATATACAGTACGGTACATAGCTTCAAGTGCATTGCCTAACCCAATTATAACTGTGTTTGGTAGATCCAACGCGTGCAGTACCGGTACCATTATATAGAGCACTGTGTTATTATAGGTTTTAATTACGATATACCGGTAATGGATAATATATAACAAAAAAGAAAAAGAAAAACAATAATACAAATACAGTGAATACATTTCAGAACGTACCAGTACCCGGTATACTCAGTATGCTACCAACCTAACTTTTTAAGGGAACCGTACTGTATCCCGCACTGCATCTGTAGTTATCCCTCCCCACCAAAATACAGTAAACGTAAACATAAACAGTAACAGTAACAGTAAACAGTAGCCTAAACGTAAAGTACAGTAAACGTAAACAAAGAATCTTACGGAATGAAACAATTAACTCTTTGAGGTACACTCGGTCCAAGAAATATCTGCACCCCTATGCTGATCATCTGGTGTGTACGGCTCGGTAGGGTTGGCACCTCTGCCTGCAACTATATCCATGTGTCAGAGACGATCCTCTCTAACACATGGATATAGTTGCAGGCAGAGGTGCCAACCCTATCAAGCTGTACACACCAGATGATCAGCATAGGGGTGCAGATACTTCTTGGACCGAGTGTACATGATGCGTTTTGACACTATTATTATTGTTTAGTTATTCTATGTGAGTGAAGGAGACAAAAGGCAAAGCTGCCTGTACCAAGTGTCTCCCCCTAAGTTGAAAGTGACAGAGCCAAACTCAAGGTACGTTAGCGTCAAAATGCCTAGACACACGAAGTATAAAACAGTCTAAGTCATACGATGAAGGAAAGATTGAGTGAGGGAGAGAGTTCCAGAGTTCACTTGATGCCTAGAAGAAAAACTGAGAACATTATGGCTATCAGTAGACGATTGCATTCAGCATAGGAAGACATTTTAGGTAGTCTGAGTGTTAATTGAGATCCATCCCCCCCCCCCCCCCGTTTGATTCCTGGAGGGCCTTCCGAAGCTGAATGAAATCGTCTAATGATAGCCAGAATAAAACTGTCAACACGCGCCATAATCCCCAGGGAACAAATACGAAACCCAAATAATAATCATTAACAAAAAAACGAATATGTAAACTAAGGTACAGTTGCTCTCATAAGTTCTGTTCTACTTGTAAATATAATGCGCATCATTGACATCCGAGTGTAGTTGTTTAGGCGGTGGCTAACTCATAAGAAAACGGACGTCTGCAGAGAGCGGATTGGCCCACACAAGGCAGATCTCTTTCACACCCAACCCATCTCGTCCATATGCCTATCTAATTATATCTTGAAGCTCTCAATCGTTCTTGATCCTACTATAGTACTCGGTAGATAACTTAGAATATAGTTACAGTAATGAGTTAGTGTTATAGCCTATCTTACTTTATCTTAGGACTATAGCTAACCTAGAATATACAGTACTTTATAGTTTACTGATATTTAAAAGAAACCACATTCGCAATTCATTCAGACTATTTATATTTCACACATAAGATCACGGCGAGGAACAGAACTAATGTGGCCAACTGTACAAGCATCGAAAACTAATTCATAAACAAAATCTCGAACATCACACACACACGTACACCATCGATAGCTAGACAAATTTTCCCAAACACCGAAATCAACTATTAAATCAAAAACAAAATATCGGCGGCATAAAAAAACAAAACAAAAACAAAAAATGATGCAGCCACCTAACAAAAATAACGCCGAACCGAAAAATATATAAAACCCGAAATAGAGGTAAAAAACTAAAACTAAATAAAAAATAGGGTGTACGGTACGTATCGCCAATTTGTAGAGCCATACACGCATACCGGTACCTCTATTGGCCATAAACGAAAGGGTTAAAAATCATGTAGTAGTGACGGTGGTGGTGGTGGAGTTTGTTGACTGCCTGGGGAAAAATAACAAATATATATATATACAGTATATACTGTATAGGTATGGGTTTTTTTTTTTTTTTTTTTTTTTTTTGTAATGGACGTTCCCGCACACGGCTCAACTGGGATACAATTTGTTTGCTTGCTGCTCGCTTTTGCTCTCGCTCTTATGCTCTCTCTCACCCCCCCCCCCCCCCCCCCCTTCCTCTGTCGCTCTTTGTCACTTACTCTTACTCACTCACTCACACACACATACTCTATCTCTCTCTCTCTCTTTCATGATAAGTAGGCTAGAAATCGTGACCCCCTAACCTCTAAGTTATAAAGGCCTAGAACAAAATTAATGGGCTGTACATTTCCACACCTATAAGCTGAACCTGGCTGACTCTTCCTAAATGGTAGAAACATTAACTTGATTACCGGTACTCTATTCGCTTTATAGAGGCAATAATGAATTAACGAGAGAAAAGAAAATATTGTTTGGCGGAACCGTCTTCCAAACTGTCCGACTTAGTGCATTGTTGTCGTAAATAGCTAAATGATAAAAATTATTATACAATGATGCTAAAGACAACAAACTTCATTGCAAAACAGTAAACTATATTGTATTTACCTTTTTGCTAAACACAAACCTAAATGTAACATAGGTATTAGCAGTCAGCTGATGATATAAATGGTTGTTGTCAAGCAAAGGCAACCAAACAGTGGTGGAGGAAGAGGAGGAGGGAGGACCCCGGAGGAGGGTGTTGGATACTATGACTTATATCGCCCATATAAAATAACGTTACTATGTTACATGTGCATAAGTTGGAAGCACAAGGCACATGTGAACAATGAGCACCCTTAAATTAGGTGTAAGGAACATTATTATAGAGAATAATTGAAACTAACGTTGAGGGAGGGAAAGGGGAGGGAGATATCCCGCGTGTGGCGCGGTTTTTAAACACTTGAATTCCTTGTCTCCCTTAACATTATTTTTGTTTATTCTCTACAATAATTTTCTTTACACCTATTTTCAGGGTGCTCATTGTAAGGTTTTCAATGATTTGGAGAAGAAATACACGAAAATGAACATGGAATAGCATTGTTTAGGCCATTTTATCACTTCCTAAGACATAAGAACGGCAAACAAACATTTTAATTTTTGCATAGCCTATACAATAAAAAAAAGGGAATAGGCTTTCGTTTGACACACTAAATCAATTACTGTTATAATAATTGCCGGTGACGATATTTTCATATTCTGACAACTATTAGAAGATTGTATTCAGTTTAGGAAGGACGTCTACCCATTGAAAGGCTACATACTATCTCAATGTATCCTTTTAACTACCGTACGATACCATATATCCTCCCTAAATTCATAACATTGTCTAATTGTAGCTGAAATCAGATACAAAAAACGTCGCTGGTACAAATAGGGTTAATCTAATCAGTGACGGCATATATATCAGTAGCAAATTATAGCCTAACTAGACAATAAACAGGGCATAGCCTATCTTATCAATTATAGCCTAACTAGACAATAAACAGGGCATAGCCTATCTTATCAATTATAGCCTAACTAGACAATAAACAGGGCATAGCCTATCTTATCAATTAACTCCTTATAACGTGATTATGTAATTTTCTTAGGAAATACATGCAAATTTATTATCGGTACCGGTACCATATATGCTATCCTTTACGGTACCAGTTAATTTCGACCTCAATGTGCATCTTGAGACTTACCGGTATTTGATACAGTTTATGTCAGCTACGTAATATTTTCTCCAATTAATAAATAAAAGGCATTACCGTATTTTAAACATTTGGAAATACAAACAAACTAATTCAGAACACGAACATTAACATGCCATAAGCCATACTAACATTGAACACGTAATTTTAGAGGGTATATAACGCATACAATCAAGATACCGGTACGATAATCATTACCGGTAAAGACGTGTTATACCCTGTTGCAAATAAGGAGATCAAAACTCTTGAACATTATCCTCTATAACTCACGAACTAATAGAGGAATCCAGCTAATATTTCTACGAGTTGGGAAAGGTCAGCCAGGGAATAGGTGTGGGAAATGTACAACCAATTTGCTCTAGCCCTTGTTTAGTTACAGAGGTTAGCGTTCACGATTTCTGGTCTACTTATTTGAAACAGGGTATAGCACTTTAACATTATTTTAGAGGGAATAATTAGGCATAAGATACATTTTGCGAAGTGACGGGTGGGTTTGTTTACATATGCGTGTGACTTGCCGACTTGCATGCATTAACCCATTCTGTATCGGTGCCGTCCTTTTAACTTTACTGTGGAACCTTTAAGACTATTTTATTAACTTTAATCTCACTTGGCCCTTATTACTATGGTAGCCTACCGGTACCACAGATCTTTCTTAAGCTGTAAACAAATCCTCTAAATATAGCTAGAATAAAAATAAGAAGACGTCGTCGGCACAGAGAGCTAACCTAACCTGACAACCTAACCTAACCTGGTGGCTGCCTCCCCCAGACCCTGCATTCCGTGCACCAGAAGGGTTTACTGAATATGAACAAAATAATAATAAAATAAAATAAATTGGTTCCCTTTCTTCTTCTTCTATAGAACCCGCTCCCAAAATTATATAAAGAAATAGTGGTGGTCTGGTGGAAGTACTCTGTGAGGGAAGTGTGTGTGTGTGTGGGGTGGGGGGGGGGACTCCCTTAGCCTACTCGGAATTTTCGCCGGCAAAGACCTATCGCACAGTAAAGTACCGTACATTTAGGCCTATGTGCATTACTGTAGAGCATACAAGATAAAATATATACTTGTAACTGTCCTTTTAGAAAATTAAACCCTAATTATAATATATAATACCAAATACCCGGTATCGAAAATCATTACACCATCCTAACAGATTATTTTGGAATGCATACCGGCATAGGCTATACCGGTACCGTAATAACATCAATATACGAAAATCATTGGAGCCCTATCTATTAGCATTGTTTAACATTATTTTAGAAGGCATAGGCTATACCTAATCAAAAATAAAAATAATATATCGAAAATCATTTCACCATACTATCACAGCCGAGCGTGATTACTATAATATAATGCCCAACATGTATCATCCCCGACGTGTGACTATAACCCAGGGTATAATTATAAAACAATCTCCATTAATGAATATATTAGCGAATAAATTGAACTCCTATTCGATCGCGTTCGCCCCCCGACTGGCCGGCGTGTTTTTGTGGCCCTGGTAATGAGAGGGTAAGGGAAATACGATAACTTTTTCCTTTTTCCTCTGCTCTACACCGTCCGAGAAGCGAGATTATTTAGTGCAAGCCGCTTATGAACATTTGTAACCTACATATGGCTCACTTATAATAGTCAACGTATCAGGCTGGAAAACGATCAACTATTCCACACCAGTCTTGAAACCGAAGAGGGCTAAAGCCTCGTTCACACACAAGACTTTGTCAACACATCCTTAGCCGTCCTTGGCCGACTTTAATGATTTTGGGTTCGGGACCAAATGTGGGAGACCTTGAGGCGTCCATTGTGTTTGGCGCTCATGCACCCGGCATTGCCTCGACCGTGCCCCTGCAAGACGTTGTCAAGTTTAGCTGCAAACGGGACAACCTGCCCAACTTGACGTTTCAGGGATGTAATCGGTTTCCATCTTTGGTTTATGGACGGTACAAAGACTGCACAAGGGCGGTTGTTGAACGGTGGATGGACGGGAAACCCTTGTGTGCACGCCTCCGTGCATGACTCCTCCCTCACCCCCCTCTGCCAGTGTGACAGGCCCGTTAAGATTAACTGAAACTGGTGAGAGAGTGTGTGTTTAACAAAGCGGTGCAGTAACTATTATCATTTAACCACTTAATTGACTCAAACCTATTAAATCTCTATAGAAGAAACAAATCTAAACAAATATAGAACATTGAAGCAGTGTTCTATGCAGACCTATGTAGCGAATCAGGCAAAAGAGACTAATGTACCCATTCATTAAAATAATAACTTGGTTGTATTAAATAACTCGACTCCATGAACCAGATGTGGCAAGCAGACAAAGAGGCGCACATGGTTGGGAATTAATGTTTCCATTTAATGCATTTGCAACAGTAATGACATATAGCCTATAGCAATTAAGTATGATAGGCTATATGATAACCGGTAAAAAGCTAGGACCTCCCCGATTCAAGATTTTCAAGTTATTTAATTATTTTGTTCATGTTTTTTTTTTTCATAGCCTATATCTTGGTTTTATATACCAGAGACGGTTGCATTTTAGTTTTTATGACTAGACACGAACATTACTGCGGGCGTGCGACGTATGTAAACAAGGCAGACGGTACGCCCGTTAACACCATCCTTAGCCTACCGGTACCATTGTTTAACAGGAAGGTACAATGAGGAATGTGATGTGAAATAGGTGAACATATGCGGAAATTGGTTATAAGGGCATTCTGCACCCCCCTATCCCCCAAATGTCAGCATAGATGCTGATTTCAATAAGTCAGGAGGGGGAAGCAGAGCCTCAACTCATCATCCACCCCATGGCAAAGTGAAACAAAACAAATTTGAATGTTGACTGAAAATCCTGTAAACCTAACCCAAGTTTTTACAGAACTTGGTTCAGTTTCTCCAATTTGGGGAGGTTTCCTTAAATTGAAAAGCAAGAATACCGGTACCCAAACCATTTTTATTTTAGAGACCGTAGGCCTATTATAGTTTTGTTTTGTGTTTTAACCCCGTATTTTCCCTAGTCTTCATAGTTTTCCCCAGTATCGGGGGCCGTGTCACATTTCTATAGCCTAATGTAGCATTTACTCAAGAAATAAATAATCATAATACACACATCACATGAAAATATTGCAGAAGTCATGTTTACTGATAAAAACTCATGGTGGTGCACTAACTGAAATCTACCGAACATAATTATTGGGGAAATATATCTGCACCAAGGTTCTTTACATTCTTATCTTAAATGCCTGCTAAACTAATCAACCGTATGATTGTAACTTTCCCACCGACATCCATAGCCTATATGGTTTTATAGTTGTTCAGACGTTCAAGTGCAATAGCCTCGTTAAATTTATTCAAGAGCAAGAGTGGCAAGGAAATTTGGCAGAACTGTTGACTGTACCGGTATAGGCTAATCAGCAGGCAACACTCGCCATGCTCGCCTTCTCGTGACGTAACTCGCCACCCACCAATCGCCAGTTTCCTTCACAAATCATCAATAAACCAGTCACGTATTCCCTGCACAGTATCTATAGTCGATAACATAATCCTGGTAGCTGAGATAAGGGTGTGTATGGCCGAGATAAATACGTACGTGGAATATCAACAATTGCTTACCGTAGCCATCAATCCATCCTGTTTCGCCGATCAACACACCATATTTCAACCCGTCATTTGTCTTGTTTTCACACGAGTCAGCGGGGCTAGCATAACTCAGCCGCGAAGATTTGTCACTCAACACCCGATAAATCACCCGCACTACGAGTATTCCAGCCAGATGCGCGCACTAACGAGATATAATTACAGAGCACTTGACCCTGCGGCATCACGGACACGGAGACTCCCCAAGCGGAACCGATACCTACATACGGCTCACGTAATCGAAAACTACTAACCCTATAACGAGAAAATATGACTGTCTTTTGATGGATGAACGATCGTTATTAATCGCGAAATGGCCAGTGACACGTATTTAATTATGTATGTGGAAGTATTTAATCGTACCGCTTCAAAATGCATTAGGATAATTAACTAAACCCGGATCTTGCGTGTCGTCTTGGCCATTGTTTATCATGACGTCACAAGCCCAAGCGCCCTGAAGCAAGCATTTTATATCCAACCCCTTTCTGGCTACTAATGCATTAATACGGCAACATACAATCTCATCTGATTATCCTTCTACATACATACATTATCGCTCAAATATATATGTGTATATGTGCATTGATTTAAAACATTTACATAGATACAGAATAAGTATAAGTAAATGTTAGCATGTGACATTAGTTGGCTAATGTTAGTGTTGCCATATATACAGTTACCAAAATATAAATCTTAGACACGAGCTTGGAAGGGGGTGACGGGATTTAACTCGCCCAACGTATATTTACAGTTTAAGGGGGAATGTATTTATTTATCCTCGTGTTAAATTGTAGTAAGACCATCCATTCACATTAATCTCTATCTTCGTATCTATCTATTGCCAGGCACCTTGATCTCCGAGGGGGTGGCCACGAACTATTCGCCTCCACGCATTAACCCATTACAGTGGATAAATAGGCCTAGCCATTGATCCACCCGTGTGTAGGCTACCAAATTAATGTATTGGCAACTGTAAAATCGCCTGTGGTAAAAAGAGGTACACATCTTAACCTTATGACGCATTTTGACAGTTTATTCTGGCTATTATTAGACGCTTTGTATACAATTTAGGACAGATCTGTGGGAATCATAAGGGTAAACTCTGTCTCATATACCCTTAATCTGAATAAATTCGTCTAATAATAGTCAGAAAACAGAAAATAAATTCTGACAGCTTGTAAAGATATTCTGAAACATTCTCTTTAAACACATCCTCTAGTCAGTATTTTCCTTCACTCAGTGTTCGCGGTCTAAATTTTATCATAGAGTAGTGTACACTCGGGTGCCATAGTCTCTAGCACGCTCATAAGAATTCCTAGACCCCTTGTGTGTTTTTTATGCAATTATAAATAGCTGGATTGATTTTTGGGGAGGAACCTGCTTTTCAATAAGTAGTATCTATAGTTTTGTAGTTGATGTATAGAGCATTATATTTATAAACTCGATTCCAGAGATATACTTTCATAATTAGAAATAGGTGCAGTCCACAAATATTTATGAGTGGGCTAGAGACTATGGCATCCGAGTGTACCAGTTATTTGTGTAGGCGAATGTACGACCGGTCTTAACTGGTTTGCCTAAAATACTCTCGTGCCCGGAGACCCCACACTTACTCGGGATTAATAGGACCCCTGCCTATAAACTAAGCACAATATAATGCGCTTATACTATACGGATTTGTCCTACTATATTGGGAAGGTAAAATAGCACAATGAATACAAATTACTAACGAGAGTGATACAGATAGGAGAATAGCATTAATATTTACTACTATATTTTTTTACTAAACACACATGCACACGAAATAGGGCACACTAAAGAAATCTGATGTATTGCCCTAAATAATATGGGCAGAATTGCATTGTCATCAAAACGGTTAATCATTATACTCGAATAATAAACCGAATAATGTAAATAGGGTATAGTAAGCATCCCAAACAAGGACCTTAGCTTGAAAATGCAAATGATTTTATCTTATCCCTTGGGGTAAGGGGGGCTTCAAATTTGTGCCACGTAGCCTATCCTTCTGCGTGAGGTACAGTTCCCTACACATCCACCAGTTGCATGGCTATGTTTAATTATATTATTTTACTTACTTATTTATATTGAAATGGAAAACAAGAAAAGCAGACCAGAACAATCCAAATAATAGCTTAAGTTTTTTTTTCATTATAATTATACAAAATATTAAAAAATATTAGCATAAGTAAATCTTGCCCTGTACAGTAGAAGTGTGGCAACTGTACAAGGCGACTAAATGGGGGGAATGGCGCAAGTAGGCTATGGTTCCAACGGTCATCCCAAGTCTTGTTATAGCACTGTCTTGGTGTAGCACTGTTGAGGCTGATATGGTTGGAGATACTACAGGTTGAGCGTACTGCAGGACTATTGGGGGCGGTTGCACATGCCCGAATTCTTTCCACTTGAGTGACTTTTGCGACCACTACTGACGATCCCTACGACACCTAATACAAGGGTCAATGCAGGGACAGAGAATGGGTATAAGTGAGTAATGCTCATTATTAGTCTATATAGTATAGTATCACCGTTATCGAATTCGACCACTAAATTTAAGCGTTCGATTACAATGAGTAACCAATCTATCTACGGTATCTATCTATTGCCGGACGTCTTACTCCCCATACAAGGGTAGCCATACACAAACTGCCCCCAAGCAGACCTGTCCCTTGTAAGAAGGATAACCCTTGCCAGTTTAATAAAGGACTTGAAGGATTGATCACTCAACTAAGGGTTCGTCCGACGTAAAGGCCCTCTATGTATCTTTTAAGCACTATTGTTCTACAGTGTTGTGCAGCTAGTCCATCCACTAACCTGCTTCACCCTTAGGTAAGCAGTACGGATTTGAATATGGTTTACTCCCCTAATCATAATATGTCTTAATCTCTTCTCAGGATATACTTTCTGTCTTCTCTTGGCTTAATACTAATAAGGCGTACGGATCGGATGGTGTTACTCCTGATGTTCTTCGTGCTGACTCAAACTCTTTTGTCTGTGTCTTTCCTCTAACATTTTCCTTCTTGCTGGAAGTTTGCTCTCATTCAACCTGTCCCAAAGAAGGGTGACCGTTCTCAGCCCTCCAACTGTTGTCCAATTAATTGTTCTCATTTCTTGCATCTCTAAAGTTTTTGAAACTATTTTTAATTCAAAATTTCTTAAGCATTTATCTTCCCATAACTACTTTCAGATCGCCAGTATGGTTTCCTTAAGGGCCGTTCTACTGGTGATCTACTTGCTTATTTTACTAACTCTTGGTCATCCTACCTTCGGGACTTCGGTGAGACTTTTTCTATTGCACTAGAGTACTAGACATATGGAAAGCCTTCGAAAGAGTCTGGTACAAATCTCTAATTTACAAACTACCCTCCTTTGTTTACAATATCTTTTCTGACCGTTCCATAGCTGCAGTTGTGGACGGCCATCGCTCACTTCCTCTACTTATCAACTCCAGTGTTCCTCGGGGTTCTGTCCTGTCTCCAGTTCTCTTTCTAATATTCATAAATGATCTCAACTTTACCTCTAGTCCTATCCACTCATATGCTGATGACTCAACTCTACACTATTCAACTAATTTTTCACATCAACCCAGCATGCAATCAATCCAAAAGTCATGTAAGGAGGCCATAGTACGCCTATATTCTGATCTATCAATTATTTATGATATGGGCAGAGAAAATCTTGTTACTTTCAATGCCTCCAAGACCCAATTTCTTCATTTAACTACCCGTCACAATCGTCCACAAGAATATAAATTATTCTTCAACAATACACAAATCAACCCTTCATCTTCTCTCAAAATTCTTGGTGTATTTTTTTCATCCGACCTTTCATGGAAAGATCACATTACCACTCTTGCTAAAACAGCTTCCCAGAAGTTAGGTGTGCTCAACCGTCTCTGTGGGCTCTTCACCCCCATACAGCTTCTTGCTCTGTATATGGGCATAGTGCGCCCATGTATCGAGTATTGTTCGCATGTGTGGGGAGGTTCAACCCATACCACACTTCTCGAACGAGTAGAGTCAAAAGCTTTTCGCCTCATCAACTCGCTTCCTCTTATTAGTTCCCTACAATCTCTTTCTACATGCTGCAATGCACTCTTTGAAGCCGGAGTCACACGAGCCCTTTTTCGAGCAATTTTTACTGGCAATTATGGTCTGGAAGCTGAAAAAATGACACTTTATCAGAATTCAACCGCCTAAAATAATCTACCTTCAGTCTAGTTACCGATACCAGTGCGAAAATGTTCCGAAATAATACGAGAAAAAACTTGCTCATGGAAAATTGACGGAAATAACGCTCGTGTGACAGCGACTTCACTCTTCCATCCTTCATACACATAGACAAAACTATATATACAACATTGGGTTACCAATCAAGGCTAACGAGTTCCATCCCCCCGGCATACAAAATTGGTCTGGATTGTGAACTTTGTGGCGCCAATACTGTTCACCCTAATCTGCGAAACCTCTTCTGTAAGCGGCCATATTTTCCTTCACTAAGTCGCCCGGCCTTTCAATATAGCCTCCAATAAACCCGCGGGAGATATGACCCACTCCTGCCCTGCCACCACAGAATGAACGGGGGAATAGAAGGGATTACGATGAACGATCAGTAGGTATTAAATATTTTAGAGAAAGCGTAAATGGAATAGCTTTAGATATAATTGGAAACGACCAAGAGACGATAACAAAAAAGTAAATAAATAAATAATAAAATAATAATTCAAGTAAAAAATATAATGAGAAAGTAAACTAAATTGATCAACTTATAAAATCACCAGGGTAAAAAGGAGTATGGAGGTCTATGAAGAAAGAAAACTAAATCATTACACGAATTTCGTTTTAATTTTTCTTTTATAATGTAAATATATTTTAGTTGGCTCAAGCTTTAGAAAAACACCTCCAAGATTCCCCCTCGAAATACATATGTATATTTTTCGGTAGCAAAATGTGCCAGCCTAAGACCAGTTTCTACTCAATTACAAGCTTGCTATTGTTCGTCAAGATAAAAATTACACCTAAATGGCACAAAATATCTTAATATTGACAAAGAAATAAGACGAAAGGTCTTAAAATCGCCAAACTAATGAAGCAAACGTCGTATAATCTCATAACTAATGGGGCTAAACATGAGGGTCCAGAACAAAAAACAAAAACAAAGACCTCTTAAGCACAACGATGAGGCTTGCTATCAGACATAAAGAGACGCGGGGTCATAATACACAAATGAGAGAGAGAGGTAGATAGATAGATAGATAGATAGATAGAGAGAGAGAGAGATAGGTGGATAGATAGATAGATAGAGAGAGAGAGAGGCAGATAGATAGTTAGGTGAATAAATAGATAGTTAGGTGAATAGATAGATACGCTAGATAGGTGAATAGATAGATATAGATAGGTAGATAGATAGCTATAAAGATAGAGATAAATAAATAGATAGATAGATATAGAAAGAGTGAGTGTGTCTGTGTGGGGGGGGGGGGGGTAGCCGGGAAGTCTGGAGAGACCGAGGCCCTGTCATTACCTTCCTTCACCTGCCCATTATCTCTCTCTCTCTGTCTCTCTCTCTCTCTTCCATATTCCCCTCCATCCCTTCCTCCCTATTTGTTTGTTCCTTATTTCCTACTAATATAAGGTTATTTAATAATATATATATATATATATATATATATATATATATAATTATATATAATATTATATACTGTATATTTTGAAGGTTTTGTAGTGAAATATGTTGCTAATTATATAAAAGTGATCTTAATATGATGCAGAGACATAGTGGTTTCATATTTCTCCATTACGTATCCAGAAATTAGCTGCTAAGAGATTCAATTGACCATCAGATGAAACGAAACCGAGTATAGTGTATTATTATATGACATTCACACACAATACTACAATACAAGTGAGTATAATATTTAACCGTATAACCGACAGGACTTGATAATTACTGGTATATATGTCCTTATTTACTATTATACTAAATACAACACATAGTGGCGAATATGGTGGAACAGAGATGTGCACCCTGACATGATGGCGCATTGCTTGTGTGTGTTCTGGCTATTATTAGGCGACTTTATTCAGATTAGGAAGGGTCTATGGAAGCCAGAGGGTTGATTGAGGTAGTCTTTACCCTTAAAATTCCCACAGATCCTTCGTAAATCGCATTAAATATTCTAATGATAGCCAGAACAAACTGTCAAAATGCGTCATAATCTTCAGAGGGTTAACAAATTACATATACCGCCGGAAGTAACTGCAAACAATATGTACAGAAACCTAATAACACATAAACAAGCATATATACATACATACTTCCATACATACCCATACATACACATACATACATACATACATACATACATACATAAATATACATACACATCTATACAATACAGTCCCACCATCAATATCCTAACATACTGTAAACTGATTATTGTACTTTACTGAAATCTAAATACGTTTGATTAAAGAATAGTTATATAAAATGTAGGTACATTATTCTGATTCGGATTTCCTCTCTCCTTCGTTTCTACCTACCTCATTTCTCTCCTTCTCTCCCCCCCCCCCGACCCTCCCTCCATTCCTCCCTGCCTTCCCATTCCCTCCCTCCTTCGCAAATATTTCTATCCTCCTCCTTCTTCTTTGCTATCCTTTTCTGTACCTCATAGTCATTAGATTAGTAGTTTTAGATATCCAAACTGCCCTGTAAGGACCAATATGTCTTACAGTTTGTTCTCCTTTGTATTCCTTTGTATTTCTTTGTATTTCTTTGTATTCCTCCTCTTCCTCCTCCTCTCACATTTCTCTATTTCTTGACCTATTTTATAATACCATAAATCTTTTCTTCGTTTACTCTCCTAATACAATTATAGATACTCTCTCTCTCTCTCTCTCTCTCTCTCTCTCTCTCTCTCTCTCTCTCTCTCTCTCTCTCTCTCAAAGTCACCCACCCACACACACGCACAAATATTTATGTAGATCTTAACGTATAATTAACTCAATTTACTTTAGTGTGTCTTCTAAGTTTTCTATATTTCTTTACACTGTCTTAACTCTTGGAAGATACCATGAAACATTTCTTTGTTGGCTTTTGGCTATTATTAGACGATTTTATTCAGATTAGGAAGGGTATATGGAAGCCATAGGGTTAACCCCTTCCGTACCGATGCCGTCCTCTGACCTTTATTTTGGCTACTATTACACGATTGTATTCAGTTTTAATAGGACCTCCAGCAATTAACAGGCTTCGAACTAGCTCACTTAACCCTTCTTCTTATCTCAGATCCTATTTAAAGTGCATACAATCGTCTAAATATAGCAAGCATAAATAAAAAAGACGTCGCCGGTACATAAGGAGTTAAAATTGAGATAGTGTTTACCCTTATTCTTCCCACAGGTCATTCCTAAGCTGTTATAAATAGCCAAAATAGATGCGTCATAATCGTCAAAGGCTTAACAACAATATTACTCATTATAGATCTTTTTCTATATAATTTAAATTTTTACAAAAATCCCCCATATATAATTTTGTCCCATACTATTTTGTATACGATAATTATATTATTATTATTATTATTTTTATTTTATTTTTATATAATATTGGAGTCATCTTTTTGCTGATCTCACATCCTCATTCCATATTTGGTTGTTCCCTCATATTCTACCATCTCTCTCTCTCTCTCTCTCTCTCTCTCTCTCTCTCTCTCTCTCTCTCTCTCTCTCTCTCTCTCTCTGTATGCCTGTCTGTCTATCTATATATCTATCTATCTCTATTTCTCCCCATCTCTCTCTCTCTCTCTCCCCTCGCCTCGCCTCCCCTACCTTCTTTCCTGACCTATAATTTGAAAGACAGGGAGCAAGATAGAGCCAAGCCACACACACACACACACACACACACACACACACACACATGCGGACATACACAAACAGCCACACGCACATATCTTGAGGATTTTTGTTTTGTTTTTAAAGTTTGATGGAGGTCTAGGGATAAAACTAAAGTAATAATAAACACATAAATACATAAACAAATATATACGCCACCGGTACTGTCTGGGTTAATTAAGTTTAAAAGTAAGGGAAGGGGTAAAGAACAATAACCAACCAACACACGCACTACACGATTAATAACAAAGAAAACACGGAAGAGGGAAACTTAGATAATATAGGAAAACTTAAAAGGGATTAATAACACGAGTAAAACGAGAAGGGAACAGGAACGAAAGGGTGAACATAAAACGAAACACGAGGAATGGGTGAACAAACAGGAAAAGAAAATTAAAAATAGAGGTAAAACGAAAACGGAAAATAAAAGAACTAGGTGAAATGAAAACGGAAAATGGAAAATAGGAGAAACGAAAACGGAAAATTAAAACAAAATAGAGGTAAAACGAAAACGGAAAATGAAAAACGGGCCAAAAGAAAATAAGGGGGTCACTAAAGTAAGGGCGCCATAAACCAAGGTGATCGGATAGTTTGGGTAGTAAATGGTGACCTTGGGGGGACAACCTGCCACATTTATCAACCCCCACTCCCCACCCCCTCCCAAGATCAAATGGATCTCTTTCTCTGGCCAAGATCGAATGGATACAAGCCAGAGAAAGAGAGAAAAGGAGAGAAAGAGAAAAAAAGCAGGTGACCCCCCCTTAAGACATCGAATATACTTTACACACATTATTCAATTATGCAATTATTTAATTTGACCAACTGGGAATATTGAGATTATTACACGCGAACAAGTAAGGGTAGGGTTCAGTCACCAATTCAGCCTGTTCCGAAGCATCGCACTTTAGCAAAAATTGATTTAAGTATCCTCATAATCTCCGTTTTCTCTCAATTCCCACTAATGATGCAATAACAGAAAATGTGTTTGAGTTAACCCTCTCACTATTAGGATGCATTATATAATTGTATTCTAGTTACCATTAGGCGATTGTACTCAGTTTTAAAAGGCTCTAGGGGAACTAAAGTATTATAACCTATCTCGATGAACCTCCTGACTTCGGAAACACCACCGTAAGCTGTATAATTGTTTAAATACAGCCCCCCAAAAAAGGAAAAAATGCGTCCTCCAATACTGAAGAAAAAAAAGTCAGTATCCTCCCTTTCAGTACCGGTGACGTCTTTTATATTCGATTTCCGCTATATTATACGATTTTATGAAGCTTACGAAGGATAAATGGACGCTAAAAGTATTAATTGGTATAGTCTGCAGCCTTTTAATTGGTAAACGTCAATTCTAAGCAGAATAAAATCGTTTAAGGGGAGATATTTAGTTTGTTCCCTAAACCTCCATCAACCTTAAAATTACACCCCCTCGAGTCCCTTTCAAGATAAATTTGTACATTTTTCGGTAGAAAAATGTCCCGGCCGAAGGCCGATTCCTCTTAAATTACAGGCTCGCTATCGCTCGCCAGGATAAAATAGACACCTGAATTGGACGAAAGGTCTTAATATGGGGTGAAAGTTCTTATAATCGCTAAACTAATGGGGCAAACATTTTATAATATCAAAAGCAATGGGGCTAAACATGCGGGAGAAAGGGGTCAAGCAAAAAATCCCTCAAGTGGAGACCTCCCCTTAATAGTTGCCAGAGTACAATGAAAAGGATGCCACCGGTACTGAAGGGGATAAATAATGGCAATATGGATAGAGCAGTACAGTCGCACTCATAACTTCGGCCCAGTTCAATGAGAGACTCGCAGAATATTGTTTTCGGGCAGTATCATGCGCGGGAGTTGGAGAGAAAGGATTAGATTACGATCATAACAACTATACACTCTACGGCCATCACACCCCAAGTATTGTGTTGTCCAAGAATGTCTCGCAACATACCCAATGTCCAGCCTCAGTGCTGAGTACGATAATGTAAGTAAGTGCTGGTAGGATATGTAAAGTCGTGCTGGGTAAGGTAGAGTAGCATAGTACTGGGTAGGGATGGGTAGTGTAGAGTGGAGTAGTGTTGGGTATTGGGTAGGATATGTAAAGTCGTGCTGGGTAGGGTAGAGTAGCATAGTACTGGGTAGGGATGGGTAGCGTAGAGTGGAGTAGTGTTGGGTATTGGGTAGGATATGTAAAGTCGTGCTGGGTAGGGTAGAGTAGCATAGTACTGGGTAGGGATGGGTAGTGTAGAGTGGAGTAGTGTTGGGTATTGGGTAGGATATGTAAAGTCGTGCTGGGTAGGGTAGAGTAGCATAGTACTGGGTAGGGATGGGTAGTGTAGAGTGGAGTAGTGTTGGGTATTGGGTAGGTTAGGGGAGAGTAGAGTAGTGTTGAAATTGAAATTGACAAATATTTATTTAGCTATTATGTATTACATTATTTGTACAGTATGTACAATGTGTTAATACTATTTTAGCTGAGCCTTTTGAGAGTTAACTCTCTTAAAAGTCACCTTATTTTAATATGGTGACAATGCTTCAGATTCATTCACTATATTTCTAGGTAATATTTTTGTTTTACAAATATATTTAATCAAATAATAATTAGCACACAAACCACACACAACACATGCAACATAATTTTACACATATAGTTTAGTGTACATAAATGTTTAATAATATACATTTAAACAGTATATAGCCTACATGAAACACAATTTTTATTCACACATATACCTACCACAGCATAGGCTACATATACATAGTTTCACATATACACAATTATGATTATTGCCATTTGGTTGTGGCGTCAAGACCCGGCACAGCCACCGACAAATACCCGCGAGACCCCATGCAAACACACCCACCCAGATCAATGCCCAGACCAAACCAGCCACACACTAACAAACACATAAAATGCACTCATCAATAAATAGCCGACCCGATCCGAACACCAACCCAAACGGACACACCCGCACAAAGTTACCCGCAAGATCCCATGAACACCCGTCAGAAGCTGCACGAACACCCGTCAGAAGCTGCACATACCGTCAGAAGCTGCACATACCGTCAGAAGCTGCACATACCGTCAGAAGCTGCACATACCGTCAGAAGCTGCACATACCGTCAAAAGCTGCACATACCGTCAGAAGCTGCACATACCCGTCAGAAGCTGCACATACCGTCAGAAGCTGCACATACCCGTCAGAAGCTGCACATACCGTCAGAAGCTGCACATACCGTCAGAAGCTGCACATACCGTCAGAAGCTGCACATACCGGTATACTATGCCTATACATTCACCCGCACACACACTGTACTTCCAACACTCATCTCCTCCACTACAATCACTCCAAAATATACCAACAAATAACTACTATAGTCTATTCGCTGTAAGTAGGCGAGGAATCATGACCTCCAACCTCTGTAACTCAAAAACGACTAGAGTAATCGAGCTAATAATTCTACCATTTGGGAAGAGTCAGTCAGGGAATAGGTGTTGAAATGTACAGCCCATTCACTCTAGCCCATTTTGAGTTACAGAGGATAGAGGTCACAATTGTTCGCCTACTTACAGCGAATAGACTATAGTTCCAATTCATTATTGATGTTGATATTGATTTATTAAATATAACTTTAAGGATTTCTTGAAAGCTAAAAATGCTGTTTCCTACGAATATGTTGAGGTAATCTGTTCCAGATCTTGACGCCATGATACTTAATTAATTATTGTGACTGGTGTGAAATCATTAAGGGGACTGCTTGTAGATTAGCATTTCGCAAATTATATCAATATACATTACTATACAGCTTAGTAAGGATCTGTGGGCATGATAAGCGTACAGACTATTTCATTTGACATCTCTGACTTCCATATCCCCTTCCTAATCACATGTTACAGGCATCTTTGCCTTTTATCTCCTTCTTACACATAGAACAAAATATGGGACTTGGGTACGGTAAAATAGGGTAGGGTAGGGTAGGGTAGGGTAGGGTAGAGTAGGGTAGGGTAGAGTAGGGTAGGGTAGGGTAGGGTAGGGTAGGGTACGGCAGGGTAGGGTAGGATAGTGTGGGGTGGGGTGGGGTAAGATAGGGTAGGGTAAGGTTGGGTAGGGTAGGGTAGGGTAAAGGAAGGGCGTAGGACCGAGGGTATTATAAGCGGTGCCCCCATGCATCTCAATACCCCCCCGATGCCCATTACGTGTATAAATTTGTCGTGTGGCGGTGTAATTGGCGGGGCATGAGGCGGGTTGGGGGTGATTACTGGGCTCCCTCGGTGGTGCTGGTGGCCTGCTGGAGGGTAGGACAGGGTAGGGCAGGGCAGTAGAAGGGCAGGGCGGGATATGGTAGGGCAAGGGAGGGTAGGACAGGTTAAGGCAGGGCAGGGCAGGGCAGGGCATGGCAGGGCAGGACAGGGTAGGGCAGGGCAGGGCAGGGCAGGGCAGGGCAGGGCAGGGCAGGGCAGGGCAGGGCAGGGCAGGACAGGACAGGGCAATAGAAGGACAGGGTGGGGTAGGACAGGGCAGGGAGGGCAAGAGAAGAGGGGGCAGTGGATAGGTACCAATAGGGAGAGGGAAGGTAACATTCTGGGCAGAGCCAAGCAGAAGAAGGACAGGTTAGGGACAGACAGGGTACACCAGGAGGGAGATGCAAGGGGTTACAAGACACAGCTATCATTGCACATGCCTTGAGGTCCATTCCTGGGAGATACTCCAGGTGAAAAGAGAGAGTTTGTGAATTGCTTTATACAGTGCAGGGTGGGCATAATACAGGATAAAACAGAAGAGGGATACAAGGGATTACAAGACACAACTATATCCTGTTCTAGGTAGATAGGCCATAAATCGTGGACCCAAACTTCTGTAACTAAAAAAGGGCTAGAACAAATGGGCTGTACATCTTCACAACTATGTCCTGGCTAACCCTTTCCAAATGGTAGACATATTAGCGCGATTACTCTAGTGACGTCCTTTGTGAGTTATAGAGGTTAATGTGCAAGCCTTTTGGCCTGCTTATTTGGAACAGGGTATAGTATTTCAAAAGACTTGCGGTCCATTCCGGGTCCAATCTACCTCAGGGTGGAAAGAGAGATTGTGAATGCCACTAACAAATTTGCAGAGTGTGCAAAATAATATCTACCTTCATCATGAATTGCTAATGAACTATTTACAACTTCTGAGGAAACTTTACTCCGGGTATAAAGTTCTTATATGCGAAAATTTCCACATATACAAGTGTTGAACCTTTTCAACTCTAAGTTCCTGCCAATGTTTGGCCAAAGGCTGATTTCTTCTAAGTTACAGGCTCACTATTGCTCGCCCAGAAAATATCGACACCTGAATGGGGTGAAGCCTCATATTATCGCCGAACTAATGGCGTAAAATCTCCAAACTAATGGATCAAAACAGGAGAGGTCCCCCCAAAAAGACCTCCCTCGTACCAAATAGGGTTAAGGATGGGGGTATCTGCTAAAAGATGAATTAACCATGTAAAGAAAAGCTAACAAAAGAGGTTGTTCAAAGGCCAGGTAAAGTGTAGAAGAGAACAAAGGAATTACAAAATAATAGGCGTAGTCACAAGCAAGGGGGTCGTGTCAGCCTTCTTTGTCCAATTTGCTAAGAACATTAATTGGTAAAACAAAAGTGGTACAGTCGTCCAAATAAGTGATGTCTCGGCACCAAGTATATGTTGATCAATAATTGGTATCAGCACTATCTAAGCTTTAATTCATCGTTTCAAGTGAGATATACAATCATCATAAACATGTTCCTATCTTTACACACCTTATTCATTATCCGACAGACATTAATACAACACAGCGAGCAAAACGTAATGATGATGGAGACACGACTTATTTGGCCAACCCTATGTACAGTCGCGCTAATAAGTTATGTCCCGGCACCATGTATATTTTGATCAATAATTGGTATCAGCCATATCTAAGCTTCATTTCTTCATATCGAGTGAAATATACAAACATGTTCCTACACATACCCACCCTATTCAACATCTGACAGACATTAATACAGCACAGAGTAAGCCAAACGTAATGACAGCTGGGACATGACTTATTAGCGCGACCGTAAGTCATGCCAGGTAGAAGGAGGGGAAATAAAACAAAGTTAATAATTATATTATGAATAGAAGAATGAAGAGAAGGAAACTAGGGATTCCCCAGGAGGTACTGACATGAGAGAGAGAGAGAGAGAGAGAGAGAGAGAGAGAGAGAGAGAGAGAGAGAGAGAGAGAGAGAGAGAGAGAGGTGGGGGGGGGGAGAGAGAAGGAGACAATTTACAAGTAATATACAAATAAGAAGGGGAGGAACGTTGCGAAAGAAATGATACCCCAAGGAGAAAGACAAGAATGATGTCAGATGAAAGAACAGATAATTAAAAAAAAAAAAAAAAAAAAAAAAAAAAAAATTAAAAGTAGAAGAGGAGCAGCAAGACCCCCATTTCGGTAGATTACGAAGAATTAAGTAAGGGAATTAGGGACGAAAATTAGGTACGAGAATTAGGGGAGGTGTGGTGGAGTGGTCTTGCCACTGGCCTGGTAATCCAAAGGTCCCGGGTTCAAATCCCGATGTATCAATGGGAAGATATTATTGGGATGGAATTTGTGCTGTACCTAGTATCAGTGCATTACCACAAGCCCACCGAAACGTCAATAAAATACCCTCATTGTTCCCTGATTAAATAGCACTGTATGAATATTCCCATATTCAAAATATGCTATAGGGGTGCAATGCCTGGTGAGTTATCTGCTCAACAGGTGGCGTTGTGTGTGTGTAAGTGTGAGAGTCCGAGTGTAGGGGTGAGACAGTGAAGCACGGGAACGAGATGGCTTCTGAGATGGGGTCGTTTCGGGCCATGAGTGAGCACCGTGCCTCATGTGAAGGCAAGATGGCAGGTGCTCGTTGTACTCTACGTGCTTCACATGTCTCACTCCCTAGACTGGAACAAGACCTCACGGGCTTCACTGTTCATTGTAAAGTGGTGAATGTTAAGGCTCTCAGCCTATGCCCGAGAGGAAGTAAGTTGGAATATAGAAAAAAAAAAAAAAAAAAAAAAAAAAAAAGTACGATATCAAAATAAGGATATATAACTAATCTTTGAGGATCATGACGCGATTTGAAATTTTATTCTGGCTAACATTAGACGATTCTATGCCGTCAAACATGAACCGATATTATTTAGATGGTTTATAGATAAATTTGGTGCCCCTTTGAGTCCTAGAGATAGATTTTAAGCTAAAGAAACTCGTCTGCACAAAATTGTCTAAATATAGCTAGAATAAAAAAGAAAAACAAAACGTCGCAGGTATTGTAGGGGTTAATAATCTAATACTCGCCAGGATTAAATGAAAAAAGGCGTCATTGTATGTAAGAGGTTAGAAAGGATAAGAGAGGGAACAAAGAGAAAAGGAGGAGGAGTACAAAGGAGTACAAAGGAGTACAAAGGAAATCAAGCAACAACAGATCTAGTGACCCTTCTAGGTTGCTTGTCCTCCAAAACACTGAGGATCAAGTGTCCAAACAGTGGTTTAGAGTGGGAAAGGGAACATTGGAAAGGGAATTAATGCCCTGGAACTAATGTCCGTGGCAGGATTAGGAAGTTAGTAGGGGACAGATGGGTTAGTAACTGAGGGGGGGATAAAATAAAGTTATTCATTTACAAACGCAGTCAGTCGCGGGTTTGATGCGAGATATTTGTCTAGGCGGAGTTTAAATGAATCAACGGTGATGCAGTCTATAACGTTTCGGGGAAGCCCATTCCACAAGTTGACAACTCGATTGAAGAAGAAATTCTTAGATTCGTGTGAGTTAAAAGATTTACCAATAATTTTGCAACCGTTTCCCCGCGTGTAATTAGATTGGTCGATAGTGAAGTACTTACTACAGTTCATATTGTCGATGCCTTTGATGATTTTGAACACTTGAATTAAGTCACCTCTTAATCTGCGCTGGGTTAAAGGAAATAGATTTAATTCTCTAAGACGCTCTTCGTATGGTTTGTTCTTTAGGCTAGGTATCATTTTGGTAACTCTACGTTGAACTCGTTCTAGCTTGTTTATATCTTTTTGGTAATAAGGGCACCAGGATTGAACGCAGTATTCCAGAAGAGGGCGGACTAATGAATTGTAAAGGGTTAGGATAACTTCTTTGGATTTATGCTCAAATGACCTGCCTATAAAGCCAATTATTTTGTTTGCCTTCTTAACAACTTCTGAACATTGTTGACTCGGTTTTAGGTTACTCGATATTGTTACTCCCAGATCGGTTTCTCTGTTTACATTCTTAAGCTGAGTGCCATTCATCGAATAGTTTGCTTTCTCATTTAGGTATCCGATATGTAGTACTTTACATTTATCCGCATTGAAACTCATTTGCCAAATTTGGGCCCAACATGACAATTTATCTAGATTGTGTTGCATATCGTCAACTTGTTCTTTTGAGAGTACGCTATTTGCAATTTTTGTATCGTCAGCAAATTTTGAGATTGTACAGGTGAGACCCTCATCTATGTCGTTGATGTAAATTAGAAAGAGAATTGGTCCTAGTACCGATCCCTGGGGTACCCCGCTACTTACATTGGTCCATTTTGATGCCTTACCGTTTATGACTACTCTTTGCTTTCTGTCGCTGAGCCAATTTTCTATCCATTTCAACACACCGTCTTGTATTCCATGCGCTTTTAGTTTTAGCAGTAAACGTTTGTGGGGAACTTTGTCAAAGGCCTTTTGAAAATCAAGGTATATAATATCTACAGCTTTATTAGAGGAGGAGGAGGAAGAGGAGGGAAGTAGGGAATCCCTCAAATGAAGTACACAGGAATTAGGTGCCATAGCAGGAAGAGTTCCAAAGTTTATATAGTGCAAAAAAACAAAAAACAAAAACAAAAAAATCCCTAGAATATTATGAAGAAAATGTACAGGATAAGATTTTATAAAGATATAGAGAAACAAGATGAGGCAAAAGAAACACTGGAAGAGATTATAATGAAGAACGAGATATAAAGCAAAAAGAGAAAGAAAAGGAACAAGGGAGGATATATAAAGAAAACAAGAAAGAAAGGGAACAAGGGAGGATATATAAAGAAAGAAGAGAAAGAAAAGGAACAAGGGAGGATATATAAAGCAAAAAGAGAAAGAAAAGGAACAAGGGAGAATATATAAAGAAAACAAGAAAGAAAGGGAACAAGGGAGGATATATAAAGAAAACAAGAAAGAAAGGGAACAAGGGAGGATATATAAAGAAAGAAGAGAAAGAAAAGGAACAAGGGAGGATATATAATGCAAAAAGAGAAAGAAAGGGATACAAGGGAGGATATATAAATAAGAAAGAGAAAGACGGATATAAGGGAGGATATATAAAGAAGAAAGAGAAAGAAAGGGTACACAAAGAGGAAAGAAAAAGCAAAGGACACAATGAAGGAGGAAGAAGTATTTAAAAGATGAATATGACAACATTTAGTAAAGAATAAAGAAAGAGAAACAAAAAGTGAGGGCTGGTCCTGTCCAAAGAGAGGTGTGGCATCCTCTACCCAACCTTAGCTGTTTCTGTCAGTCTCTTTTCATGTACCGGTAATATCTTTCCTACTTCGGAGGCGGGAGGCTAGGAATCCTCCTCCCCTTGTAGACTCCACCTACTAGACGAGACAGAGAAAAGGGGCCCAGTCACTAAGAATTGAAACTTTAAATTTTGTTTTTGTTCGGGCTCTGTCTTGAGCCCCCCCCTCCCCCCATGGGGTATGTGCCTGAGTATATACATACATACATACGTGCATACAAACATGATCTAACTAATGTATTTCACTCCAAACACCAAACACAAAACACCCCCCAATGAAATTAATCAAAGCATGTAATCCTCCCGGGATTCGAACCTCGAACTTGGGATATACCCCATACAGATCTTAAACACTCAAACCATTACACCACCAAGACTGTTAAAGAAGAAAGATAAAGAAAAGGCTGCAAGGAAGAAGAAGCCTACCCATCCCCCAAGGAGATAAAATAATTGTGGTTTGAGGTGCCTTATACGGGGCGGGTGAATCTGTAACCTTTAGGACCGTCATCAGCCCGGACTCACAACCTCGCCCATCAAACCATTAGACTTAATCTCACACAAATTTGTCACCTCCCCCCCCCCCCCCACCCATTACTCTGCACCCCTTACTCCATTTTGTCTGAAGTTTTAAACACTGTGCATTATTTAGCTTCTGCTGCAGGTGTAGCTGAGTGCTTACGGTCCTGTGGTACCAGTGTGTACATTATAAATACTATATGATTATTTTGATTTTTAAATTTTTAAATTTTAATGTATTTTTTTATTAAAATGTCCAACTCTTGGTCTCCCAAACTACATAATTTAGTCACAATTAGTCACAATGTGGTGTATATACATATCCCCAAAATATTTAAATCTACCCTCATTGGTCCGAGGGGTACCGGTCTGGTGGCACTACAGAATAAATACCATGTGTGTATTACCGTGTCCAGAGATGACACCCAGGCTGTCAGGGTTGCCGGTCAACAGGCGGATTTGGAGAACATTACGAAAGTGATGCAATCCAAATACCAGGGAAAGGTTGCACCCCACATCCTTGACAGCCAGTCCCATCATAACAGTGATGTTATAACTGAGTCCCATCATAACAGTGATGTTATAACTGAGTCCCATCATAACAGTGATGTTATAACCGAGTCCCATCACAACAGTGGTGGTTTGTCCGGTGAGGGTCGTCAGTATGTCTCGGTCCAACAGAACCATGACCCTGACCATAAAGTAATATTGATCAAAATCCCCGACAACAAAATGGGTAAATTCGTAGGCCCTGGAGGGAAAAACCTGGCTGCCCTTAGAGGTCAATATAATGTTAAAATTATAATACCAAAGGATGGGCGCCCTGTAAGGCTAATAGGACACAGTGATGCTGTCCAACAGGCTGCACTGATAATCCAGAACCGCTACCAAGGTGTGGTTGTCCAGGGTTGAGCTACAAAATGTAAACATATACTTTCCGATCACTTCACCCAATTCCAAAAATTCCGTAAAAGGTTGCTGGACATTACCGTAATCCAGTGATCCCAAGCTCCGTAACAAATGTCCAGAACTTATGTGACAACTGTCCGGAGCTTCATTGTTCAGTAACAAATGTCCAGAACTTCCGTAACAACTGTCCGGAGCTTCTTTGTTCCGTAACAAATGTTGTCCTTGGTAAATGTTTCATTTACAAGCAATTCCCGGAGTAAAACATTCAAGCTAGAGTCAAGGTTAAGAGATGTTCTCTTAACCTTGGCTAGAGTTAGACTGTATTATGCAGCTTAGGAAGGATCTGTGGTAGGTACCGGTAGTTAAAAGGGTTGGTTGAGATAGTTTGAAGCTTTATTATGGCTAGAGGTCCTTCCTAAGTTGAATACAATCGTCAATTAGTTGCCAGCATATGATAAAAGGGACGTTCCTGGTACTGGAAAGGTTAATATATTATGTAGACGTTCCACCCCATATTTTTGTTTACCCCTTCTGTACCGGCGACGTCTTTTTTGTATTGTATTCTAGCTAGACGTAGAGGCTTTTGTATTGTATTCTAGCTAGACGTAGAGGCTTTTGTATTGTATTCTAGCTAGACGTAGAGGCTTTTGTATTGTATTCTAGCTAGACGTAGAGGCTTTTTGTATTGTATTCTAGCTAGACGTAGAGGCTTTTGTATTGTATTCTAGCTAGACGTAGAGGATTTTGTGCAGTTTAGGAAGGATCTGTGGTCGTAAAAAGGGTTAAGCGAGGTCGTTCAACGTCTGTTAATTGCTGGAGGTCCTTTTTAAACTGAATAAAGTCGTCCAATAGTAGCCAGCATAAAGTTAAAAGGACGGTGCCGGTACTGAAGGGGTTAAGGGGAGGTTTCCACTTGAGGGATTTTTTTCTTGACTCCTTTCTCCCTCATGTATAGCCCCATTGCTTTTCTATTTTTAAGACGTTCGCCCCATTATTTTGACGATTTTAAGAACTTTCGACCCATTTCTGTCAATTTTAAGACCTTTCGTGCCATTTAGGTGTCGATTTTATCCTGGCGAGCGATAGCGAGCCTGTAATTTAAGAGGAACCGGCCTTCAGCCGGGACATTTTTCTACCGAAAAATGTACAAATTTATCTTGAAAGGGGGTCAAGGGGGTGTAATCTTAAGCTTGATGGATACCTAGAGACCAAACTAAAAACCTCCCCTTAAGTAGTTCCTGGAAAATGTGGTGGCTCTGTAGTCAAGATCAAGGACAAAAGTGTCCTACTACATGGTCAAATATGTAGCCTCCCCCCCCCCCCTATATTGAAACATGTGGAAACTCAGGCAGTGTTACCAAGTCCACTTCGCTAGATTGTAAATAAATGCCCAAAATCGCTCGAATAATGTTACGATGGCTAGAATATCTCTCAAAATCGGCTAGAATATCGCTCTAAATCGGCTAGAATATCGCGCTAAATCGGCCCAATCTCCAAAATATCGATAGAATTTATGCCGCCCGATGTGAAACATTTGTCAGCCAGAGTGGACAGAAGGGTGCTGAGCTGGTATGGTCATGTCGAACGAATGGGAGATGAAAGGCTTACAAAGAGAATATGTGAGTCAGGTACAAGGGGAGATAGAAGGGCAGGAAGACCCCCATTGAGATGGAGAGACTGTGTAAGAAAGGCTTTGGATGATAGAGGAATGACTATAGATCAGGCAGGGGAAGTGGTGGTGGACAGGAGTGAATGGAGAATGCTTGTGAATAGTTGAGTGAACACGTGGTCATTTGGAGTAAGGGGTCGGGCGCAAGTTGGACTAAATAATAGTCCATCAGGCGCCTGGCCCGGGGAGACGATTAATATGAAGGGTGTGCCTGGAAGTGTGGTGGGAGGGCTTGTGGCTTTGGCTCCGCTGCATGTCTGCCTGCCGAGATCGGAACCTCTCCGGGTGGTCAGGGGCCGGGGGAGTGCTGGAGCAGCCTTGGTAACCCTGGTCTAATTAACCCCTTCTGTACAGCGACGTATTTTTATTTTTATTCTAGCTATATGTAGACGTGTGTGGGCAGTTTAAGAAGGATCTGTGGTAGCTAAAAGGATTAATTGAGATAGTCTGTAGTCTTGTAATGCGTAGACATCCTTCCTAAGGTAAATCAAATTGTCCAATAGTTGCCAGAATACGATGAAAAAGACGTTACTGGTGCTGCACTGTACTGTAAACCCTTTGAAGATTGTGACTCATCTTGACAGTTTATTCTGGCTATCGTTAGACGATTTTGTACAGTTTGGGAAGGATCAGTGGGCATTTTAAAGGGAGGTATTTAGTTTGTTCCCTAGACCTCCAGCAAGCTTAAAATTACACCCCCTCGAGTCCCTTTCAAGATTAATTTGTACATTTTTCGGTAGAAAAATGTCCCGGCCAAAGGCTGTTTCCTCTTAAGTTACAGGCTCGCTATCGCTCGCCAGGATAAAATAGACACCTGAAAGGCACGAAAGGTCTTAAAATGGGGTGCAAGTTCTTAAAATCGCCAAACTAACGGGGCAAACACCTTAAAATCTCAAAAGCAATGGGGCTAGACATGAGAGAGAAAGGGGTTAAGAAAAAAGTCCCTCAAGTGGATATCTCCCCTTAAGGGTAAACACTATCTCAATCAACCCTCTGAATTCCATGTACCCTTCCTAATCTGAATAAAATCATCTAACAATCACCAGAAAACAGACGAGAAATATACGTAATCGGATCTTTTTTTAACCAGGTTTCTCACGCGTTTCATCTCCGATATAATGCAGTTTGTAATCCCTTCAGTACGGGTGACGCCATTTATTCCTTATATTCCGCCTATTAGTAGACGATTATGTGCAGCTTAGGAAGGACGTCTAGTAATTAGAGAGGTGTATTATATCTTCATTAATTCGCTGACCATCATAAATCCTTCCCAGCCATAGTACAGTCGTCTAATGATAGCCAGATTAAATATATATATAATAATCACCCGTACTGAGAGAATAAAATAATATATTATGATTAATGAATGTCGGTTCTAACCTCTGCCCCCGTTTGCCCATTTCAGAGGCAGGATATAAAGTTTACCACGGCTATTATTCTTCTTTAAGGGAGGAGGGGCGTATTTATTTCCTCATTAATATATTTTGTTTTATAATTAATCTAATTTCCTCACTAAACCTCCATCAAGCTTAAAAAACACCCCCCAAACCCTCCTTCAAGATAAATGTGTACATTTTTCGATAGAAAAAGTTACCGGCCGAAGGCCGGTTTCTCTTAAAATACAGGCTCGCTATCGCTCGCCAGGAAAACAATCGACACCTAAATGACACGAATAGTCTAAATATTGACAACGAAATGGGGTGAAAGGTCTTAAAATCGCCAAACTAATGGTCTGAACGTCATAAAATCTGAAACCTAATGGGGCTAAACATGAAGAAGAAAGGGGACCAGAAAAACGACCCACCTCCCCTTAATGTTTTTGGCTATATTTTGGGTATGATTGGATTTCTCGATAATGCATGTAATAAACGCAACACTCATTTGCATAAATTCCTGAGAGAGAGAGAGAGAGAGAGAGAGAGAGAGAGAGAGAGAGAGAGAGAGAGAGAGAGAGAGAGAGAGAGAGAGAGAGAGAGAGGGAGAGGAGAGAGAGAGAGAGAGAGAGAGAGAGAGAGAGAGAGAGAGAGAGAGAGAGAGAGAGAGAGAAGAGTCCGTTTGATGTGTGTGTGTGTTTCTGTATGTGTGTGTGTGTGTGTGTATGCTTATTTGTAGCTACGTGCTTGATATCCTTTTGCATTACTATAATAATTATTAAGTGACTTTGTAAAATAACAACTTGCCAGTATATATATATATATATATATATATATATATATATATATATATATATATATATATATATATATATATATATATATATATATATATATATATATATATATATATGCTTCCACACTAAAGGTGTGTAGAAAAGGGTAGGTTCACTGCACAAAGTTTAACAAATGTTAGTGCTAAAATTAAATTGCATCTAAAATATATTGCATGCACAAAATAAGGGTTTAAAAAGTATGTCCGAGTATCTTATTAGAAGGCTCGGACTGTTGTGTACATATTAAAATAATGTTTATGTAAAAGTGTTAAAATGAATGTTTGTGAATGTTGAGTTGCTTTTGCCATTCCTCACTATTGGAATCAGATGGTTGTTCTTTAGGCACATCATTGTTTTGTTTTGTTATGCAGTTAGTGTTTGCATTAGAGCTGTCTTTGATTTGAAGAGAGGACAATGTTGCCATTAGTTCTCTCTTACGTTCATTTTGGTTTTCAATGATGGTCTCTTGGTTGGATTGGATTTTTTCTACTGCTAAACAAATGGTAACATTGTCCTCTCTTCAAATCAAAGACAGCTCTAATGCAAACACTAACTGCATAACAAAACAAAACAATGATGTGCCTAAAGAACAACCATCTGATTCCAATAGTGAGGAATGGCAAAAGCAACTCAACATTCACAAACATTCATTTTAACACTTTTACATAAACATTATTTTAATATGTACACAACAGTCCGAGCCTTCTAATAAGATACTCGGACATACTTTTTAAACCCTTATTTTGTGCATGCAATATATTTTAGATGCATTTTAATTTTAGCACTAACATTTGTTAAACTTTGTGCAGTGAACCTACCCTTTTCTGCACACCTTTAGTGTGGAAGCATATTCGCATATACTGTATGTTTACCACAAGAATCAATATTTTTCATGTTATATATATATATATATATATATATATATATATATATATTACAAGCTCGCCATCGCTCGCCAGGAGAATATAGACACCTAAATGGTACGAAAGGTCTTATTAGTGACAAAGAAAAGGTGTAAAAGGTCTAAATTTCGCCAAACTAATAGGACAAACGCCTTAAAAATCGTGTAACTAATGGGGCCATACATGAGGGAGAAGGGATCCAGAATATTATACAAAATACAAATTACCTCCCTGTAAAGAATATATTTATTCTTAAAATTCTAAGTTATCCTGTTATCTCTAAGAATCAGTTAATATTGCTTGTGTGCAATGTAATATCCGGTTTAAGTGTGCAATTAATAAGAACTTTGCAATCATGTGGCACGGGTGGTAGTTGTGGTGGTGGTTGTGATGATGATGGTTGTGGTTGTGGTGGTTGGGGTTGTGGTGGTGGTGATGGTTGTGGTTGTGGTTGCAATAATGGGAGTTATAGTTTTGATAGTTGTGGTCGTTGTAGTTGTGGTAGTTGAAATTGTAGTTTTAATCATAAAAAAATAAAAAAATGGGGAATGGGCCTGAATACATTACATACATACATACATACAATTGTTGTGGTAGTTATAGTTGAAATATTAGTAGTAATTGTAGTTGTATCAGGGGAACAAAACTGTCTGCACTGAAACCAACGACATCTTCAGGCACGGACTGTGAGACAGCAGTGGCAGAGAGTCGCATCAGCGTGACTAAAATGGCGGAAAAAACGCGCGTTTGAAAGGTTTATTAACTCGAGCGACCCCAAGTGGGGTATTAAGAGTACATACTTCAATACAAATACAAAATACAATAACACATAATTATACAAAACAACACAATTATTTGTACATAATAATATTTCAACTTGACTGGTGGCCTTGTTGTAAGTTCAAGACTTTATGTCTTGAAATAATTCATAATTTCTCCTACAACTTTGGCAAGTTTTAATATAACTGCATGTTGTGTACTGCTGAATAACTGTGACATTTTCATAGAATTAGGATTATTATAGTAATATTTGTTAAGGTACTGCCTTCTGTAAACATTAAAATGTGAACATTTGACAACAAAATGGAATTCATCACCGACTTCATTACTGTTACATAACGTACACATTCGCTCGTTTACATTTATGTTGTTGTGTCTACCGCTGACAATAGGCAGCATATGATTACCACAATTGAATTTACACAACCTTATTGAATATTGCTTTGGCAGTTTAAGTAAATAATCTTGGATGCGGTAATCGACCGTCATTATTCTGTAATTCAAACAAACACTACTTCTATTAATTTCCTCCGTCCATTTTTGCCTATAAATATCACTAGATCTAAGTTTAAATGCTTCTTTAAACCAGTTACCATTAATATTATTTACATCATTAAATACATGCGACATTCCATTGCTATCTAGTAAGCATTTGATATTATTTAACCAGGGTAATTTGTACTGTTCTCGATCATACAAAACTTTCATTAATCTATACAAAACACATGAAATTTTATTTTCCGTATCACTTATAATCCTAAACCAAAAATTTACCATTCTATTGTCTATGATTTCCTGCAAACTTCTAAAACCTGATTCACCATACACCATACATGTTGCAGTTGATTTATTCAACCTCAAAAGTCTCTTAAAAAAGCTATTGCATGTCCTTTTTAGGTGATCAATATTCTCACAGCCCCATATTTCACTACCGTACAATAAGATGGGTAATACTAGTTTTTCGTATAAATCGATACTTGTGTCGAACGGTAGGTTAAGCTTGTTAATTGTATTTAATAACCCATAAGTTGCTCTCTTACTTTTAATTACTTGTTTTGCTTCAGCTTTATGAAATCGACCGTTGAAGTTAAATGTTGTGCCTAATCAGCCACTACCTGGATTTCATCATTACCGAATTTAAATGTCCTATGTTTTCTGACCTTACCCCCTGAAAAATATTACAACTTTAGTTTTACCAATGTTTACCTGCAGTGATGAAATGCTACAATACTCCTGAACGGCATTCAAAGTGATGAAAGGCTACAATACTCCTGAACGGCATTCAAAGTGATGAAAGGCTACAATACTCCTGAACGGCATTCAAAGTGATGAAAGGCTACAATACTCCTGAACGGCATTCAAAGTGATGAAATGCTACAATACTCCTGAACGGCATTCAAAGTGATGAAAGGCTACAATACTCCTGAACGGCATTCAAAGTGATGAAAGGCTACAATACTCCTGAACGGCATTCAAAGTGATGAAATGCTACAATACTCCTGAACGGCATTCAAAGTGATGAAAGGCTACAATACTCCTGAACGGCATTCAAAGTGATGAAAGGCTACAATACTCCTGAACGGCATTCAAAGCAAACTGTAAATCATCTTCATTTTCGGCCATAACTATAGTGTCATCAGCATAAAGTAGACCAAACAAATTAAAATAAAGTTCAGCATCATTCTCGCCCAAGAACCCTGCAACATCTGTACTGATAGTTGACAATCCCGTGTGACACCGCCCTTATGGTGTGCTCTGCCCTTCTCGGTTGCATAAAATATCCCCCCCCCCTCTCTCCCCAAACCCCTTGAGAACCAATCTGGCCAAATAATACTGCTTGGCGTATCACCCCTGCATATTGCCTTCCTTCATTAGCATACGAAACTGTACACTACGTTAAATTAAAGAACCACTCCAGCAAACAGACACATGTTAAGGAGGGAGGATTTTTTTTTTTTTATTCCCCCCCCCCCCCCTTCTGTCTCATGTTTAGCCCTGTTAGTTTTCAGATTTAATAACGTTCGTCCCATTAGTTTGGCGATTTTAAGACGTTTCGCCCCATGTCTTTGTCAATATTAAGATTTGTTGTGTCATTTAAGAGTTGATTTTTTCCTGGCGAGCGATAGCGAGCCTGTAATTCAAGAGGAATCGGCCTTCGGCCGGGACATTTTTCTATCGAAAAATGTACACATTAATTTAGAAGGGGGATCTACTGGATGTTTTATTTTAAGTTTAATGGAGGTCTAGGGAGGAAACTAGAAAAATAATAAAAATACACATAAATGAGCAAATAAAAAAGCCCCTCCCCCCTTAAGACCACTCCAGCAAACAGACGCATGTTTTAAACCCTTTTGTACCGGAGACGTATTTTTAATTATATTTTGCCTACTATTAGACGCTCTTAGTCAGCTTAGAAAGGGTCTCCAGCAATTATCAGGCTTCGAACTATCTCCCTTAGCCCTTCATGCTACCACAGTTCCTTCATGGTCTACACAGCATCGTCTAAATAGGCCAACAGCTAGACTGAAATTAAATCGCCGGTACAGAAGGGGTTTTGTGGATTTGTTGTTAGTTTTCTCCTCATACCTCCATCAAGCATAAACAAAAATACCGCCAAGACTCCTCTTTGAGATAAATTTTTGCATTTTGCGGTAGAAAAATGTTCCGGCCAAACGCTGGTTCCTCCTGAATTACAGGCTCGCTATCGCTCGCTAGGACAAAATCGACACGTAAAAGGCACGAAAGGTCTTCAAAATGACAGAAATGAAGCGAAAGGTCTTAAAATCGCCAAACTAATGGAACGAACGTCTTATAATATAACAAATAATGCGGATAAACATGAGGGATAAAAAAAAAAAAAAAAAAAAAAAATCTTCTCTTAACCTCCCCAGACGGTAACCATTTGTGGGGACGTGAGAGCTGCCTATAAAATATAGTGTAAATAATGTACATTCTCCATCAGTGTAAATAACAGAGACCATATTGTACAGGCCATATATTAACCACCGCTACTCTTGTGTCAATAATGTACAATCTCCATCAATGTACAGGACCCGGATTGTACAGGCCATATATTAACCACCGCTACTCTTGTGTCAATAATGTACAATCTCCATCAATGTACAGGACCCGGATTGTACAGGCCATACACCGCTACTCTTGTGTAAATAATGTACAATCTCCATCAATGTACTGGACCCGGATTGTACAGGCCATATATTAACCACCGCTACTCTTGTGTCAATAATGTACAATCTCCATCAATGTACAGGACCCGGATTGTACAGGCCATACACCGCTACTCTTGTGTAAATAATGTACAATCTCCATCAATGTACTGGACCCGGATTGTACAGGCCATATATTAACCACCGCTACTCTTGTGTAAATAATGTACAATCTCCATCAATGTACTGGACCCGGATTGTACAGGCCATATATTCATTCATTCATTCATTCACCACCGCTACTCTTGTGTCAATAATGTACAATCTCCATCAGTGTACACAACAGGCCCAGAGTGTACAGGCCATATATTAACCTTTTGTGTAAATAATGTACAATCTCCATCAGTGTACACAACAGGGCCCGGATTGTACCAGCAGCCTGCCATTCAGTCGGCGCCTCTTTATTGTTTGAAGGGAAGATGGGCGTGTTTATTTGCTTCATTATTTATCTTTATATTATTTCTTTAGTTTCCTAGATATATTTAATTTCTAGGGAGGTTTGTTTTTAGATAGAGTGGTTTCAAGGGAGGGTTGTTTTTAGGGAGGGTTGTTTTTAGGAAGGGTCGTTTCAAGGGAGGTTTGTTCCTAGGGAGAGTTGTTTCTAGATAGAGTGGTTTCAAGGGAGGGTTGTTTTTAGGAAGGGTTGTTTCAAGGGAGGTTTGTTCCTAGGGAGAGTTGTTTCTAGATAGAGTGGTTTCAAGGGAGGGTTGTTTTTAGGGAGCTTTGTTTTTAGGAAGGGTTGTTTCAAGGGAGGTTTGTTCCTAGGGAGAGTTGTTTCTAGCTAGAGTGGTTTCAAGGGAGGGTTGTTTTTAGGGAGGGTTGTTTCTAGATATAGTGGTTTCAAGAGAGGGTTGTTTTTAGGAAGGGTTATTTCTATAACCATAATAAACTATCAAAATGCGTCTTAATCCTCAAGGGGTTAACGACAATCTATTATAATTTTCTCGAAGAGGTGAAAATGACCTTTACGGGCTCTTGGAATAAGTGCCATGGTTTTCCGAGTGGTCATGATCACACTTGGAAGGCGTTTCAGAGTAAAATACCCTTACGACTTCCTAAAATAAGTTCTAAAATAATCTCAGTCGTCCTCTTACCATACTATAAAATCATACTAAGGATAAACGACCCTTTGGGATTCTATAAATACCTGTAAGTATTTTAGTCATCTTATCAATCCTCACGTCACACCTTCAAGTAGTGCCAAGGAAAAACGACTCCTATGGACTTAGTAAATAAGTGTCATACTTGATCTAGTCACATCCTCAAGTCGTTTCAGAGAAAATCGACCCTTACAGACAAGGTATAGAAGGCGATATTTAGTCTAAGAATCTCTTTGGCATACCCTCAAGTCGTGGCAAGGAATTTCAACACTTACACACTATTTACAGAAGTATCATTATAATTCTCCCAGCAGTCCCCTCAAGTCACATAAGTATTAAAATCATCCCAGCAGTTCCCTCAAGTCATGGCAAGGAAAACCAACACTTACACACTATATACATAAGTGTCATAATCCTCCCAGCAGTCCCCTCAAGTCATGGCAAAGAAAATCAACACTTACACACTCATTACATAAGTGTCATAATCACCCCAGCCATCCCCTTATCGTACCTTCAAGTCATGGCAAGGAAAACCAACACTTACAGACTATTTACATAAGTGTCATAATCCTCCCAGCCTTTACCTTACCGTACCTTCAAGTCACGGCAAAGAAAAATTATCCTTCCGTCCTCCTGCCATAAGAGCGAAAATAGGGGGACTCGGGGGCGGTCATGCGTGGGAGTCGTCCGTCGCGTTCGGGTTTGTAATATCGGTTTCAATCTCGAGATGTGTTTATTCTGGGGAGCGGTAATGTTGCATGTGGAACGGGGGGCGTGGGGGAAGGGGGGGGGTAACAGTGCTGCAGAGGTTTGAGGGGGGTGATGGGGTGAAAGGGGTAAGTGGGGGGGGGGGGAGGGGGACGTTGGTGGATGAGAGAGAGAGAGAGAGAGAGAGAGAGAGAGAGAGAGAGAGAGAGAGAGAGAGAGAGAGAGAGAGAGAGAGAGAGAGAGAGAGAGAGAGAGTTACATATATGTATACTAGCCACACAGATCTTACGACCTCTGTGAGAGACCTTGGGGCATCTTGGGGTTTTAATAAAAATTATGGAGGTTTAGGGAGTAAACTAATAACAATAACAAACAAATAAATAATAATCTGCCTTTGAGAGCGTAGTTGGTATTTATCAGTTAACTAATGAGATGCGTTACTGATGCCTAGTGGACGAGACAGAGAACCGGGCGAGAGAACGCGAAAGTGGTTCCGGATTCTGGGGATAAGAACTTTAAACGTTGTTTCTGTTCGGGCTCTGTCTCGTGTCGGCCACCCCTAGAAATGGGGTATGTGCCTGAGTATATACATACATACATATACCTACATACATACAAAATAAAATACTACCCCCTTAACACCCCTATAGGCCTATACGTAGTCCACATGCCTCCAAATCCCCACCACTCACCCACCCGACCATTCCACAATCTTCCCCTTACTCACCCCCACTATAACTCTCCACTTGTACCATCATTTAACCCCTTCTGTACCGGCGACGTCTTTTTCGTTACATCCTAGCTATATTTAAGCGATTTTGTGCAGTTTATGAAGGGTCTGTTGTAGTACAAAGGGTAAATGAGATAGTCAGAAGCCTGTCAATCACTGGAGGCACCTTTTAAACTGAATAACATCGTCTAATAGTAGCCAGAATATAGTTAAAAGGACGACGCCGGTATAGCAAGGGTTAACACTCCTATACCTAGTCCACATCTCTCCTAATCCCTACCACTCCCCCACCCGACCATCCCCCCACCCTCCTCTCCCCACTAATAAACTCCCCACCACTCCCTCTAAAACTCTACCCCAATTCACCCACCTCTCTTACAACCCCCCCCCCCCCCTCCCTCACCCCAAGATTAGAGCGCGGTGGTAGAGAGAGAGAGAGAGAGAGAGAGAGAGAGAGAGAGAGAGAGAGAGAGAGAGAGAGAGAGAGAGAGAGAGAGAGAGAGAGAGAGAGAGAGAGAGAGAGAGAGAGAGACAGAGAGAGACAGAGACAGACAGAGAGAGCCCCCCCTCCCCCCCCCCCCCTCACTCCTACCCATAACTCACACTCACCCTCCCGTACAATTAACTCGAGAAATTCATGATTGTTTTAGGGTAGAGGACGACACGGGGAGGGAGGGAGGGGGGAGAGAGAGAGAGAGAGAGGAGAAGACAGAGACATGGGAGGAGGGAGAAAGGGGATAGGGAGGGTAGGAGAGATAGTGAGGAGAAGGAAGACAAGGGGGTAGGGGGATGGAAGGGGGATTTGAGGAGGGAGAAAGGGGGGAGGGAGGGTAGGGGAGACAGTGAAGAGAAGAGAGACAAGGCAGGAAGGGGGGGGGGGGGTAGAAGGGGGATATGAGGTGGGAGAAAGGGGGGAGGGAGGGTAGGGGAGACAGTGAAGAGAGACAAGGGGGAGGGGGGAGGGGGTAGAAAGGGGATATGAGACGAAAAGGGAAGAGAGAGAGGGGAAAACAAAATAGGGGTAAAGTAGAAAGATGAAGAGAGAGGGAGGGACGAACAGGGGGGATGCAACCTATGTGCAATTATTATTTTGTAATATTATTATTATTATTATTATTATAATTAGTAGTAATAGTAGTAGTAGTAGTAGTAGTAGTAATGCATATATTTATTTACTTATTGTTATTATTTTTATTATAATTATTATTGCTATTATTTTCATTACAATTATTATTATTATTATTATTATTTGTAATATTTATTGCTACTTTTAGATCCGATCCAAGGAGTATATCAGCTGTGTGTTCCCTAGACCCTACATTGCTCCCTGGGTAACCTAATTCCCCTCCACCCTGTACTCAACTCGCGAGACACGCAAAATAATTGCTAAATCAATACTGTCACTCATAAATATCGTGGATCTTTTTGTTTTTCTTAAAATAAATCCAGCCACTGGAATTTTGGCTCGAACGTTCTTTGATTTTGGCCCTGTCACTCTTTCAACTCTGGGGAAGGCACTCGGTACCGGCAGTTTTGCCTTTTGTCTTCATCATCCACATAGATAAATAGATAAATACATATATATATATATATATATATATATATATATATATATATATATATATATATATATATATGTACGGTATATATATATATATATATATATATATACAGTATCTGACAGTATATATATATATGAGAATGACCATTATATTCTTCTCAATAATATTACACGTTCCCCTACTATGGTGGATAATGCAGCCAACTCCACAAAGTACATGGTCCAGGATTATTTTTTGGCAACTGTACGGTGACGCTAATAAGTCATATCCCAGCTGTCATTACGTTTGGCTCGTTCTGTGCTGTATTAATGTCTGTCAGATGTTGAATAGGGTGGGTAAGTGTAGGAACATGTTTGTATATCTCACTCAAAAAGAAGAAATCAGAAAAAAAAAAGCTGGGAAAATCTGAGGATTGTTGTTGCTTCAGACATATTCTTGGTATTTCCTGGTTGTTGTTGGTTAAGGGGAGGTATTTTGTTCTGTCTTGACCCCCTTCTCCCTCATGCTTAGCCCCATTAGTTATGAGATTTTATGACGTTCGCCTTATTTCCTTAGCGATTTTAAGACCTTTTGCCCTATTTATTTGTCGTTATTGAGACCTTTCATGCAATTTAGTTGTCTAGTTTTACCTGGCGAGCGATAGCGAGCCTTTAATTTAGTAGAAACCGGTCTTCGGCCGGGAAATTTTTCTACCGAAAAATGTACACATTTATATCGCAAGGCGGGGTGGGGTGGGGTCTTGGGGGTGGTTCTTTCCTTTAAGGGGAGGTATTTAGTTTGTTCCCTAGACCTCCATCAAGCTTAAAATTACACCCCCTTGAGTCCCTTTCAAGATAAATTTGTACATTTTTCGGTAGAAAAATGGCCCGGCCAAAGGCCGGTTCCTCTTAAATTACAGGCTCGCTATCGCTCGCCAGGATAAAATAGACACCTGAATTGCACGAAAGGTCTTAATATGGGGTGAAAGTTCTTAAAATCGCTAAACTAATGGGGCAAACGTTTTATAATATCAAAAGCAATGGGGCTAAACATGAGGGAGAAAGGGGTCAAGAAAAAAATCCCTCGTGTGGAGATCCCCCCTTTAAGCTTGATATACGTCTACGGAGCAAACTAAACATATATAGAATAACAGAAATATACAAACAAATACAAATCCCCACCCCCTCCCAACCCCTTATGTATTTTCCTTTCCTTCGATTTTTCCATTTCGGCGTGTTTGTTGAGATACTGATCTGAGATGTGACCTAGAGGAAGGATCACAAGAATACTTTTGTGCGGTTCGGAAACTATATACCCAATCATTTGAATGACCTTAACTCTTTTAGCATCATTACGCATTTTTTCTACTCTATTCGGGCTATCATTAGACAATCTTTTTGAGTTTTCGAAACCCTCTTGGAAACGCAGGGGTAAATGTCCTATAAAATGATCTATTTCACTCCCACAAACCCTTATTAAGTAAATGGAATAAACTTGAATAATTATAGCCATGATGAATGTAATGAACGCAACTCTTTCCAGAAATATCTTTTGGTGTGAAGAGACTCCACAGAGAGTTGAAACTGTTATGTTGTTACAATAAAATTGTTATGCCCTATTTAACCTCAAAAGAAGCCCCACGACACCTCGCAGTCATCCAGTCAATACCAGTGGCACCACGGGAAACAACGTAATCCCCACCCCTGCTGCCCTCTTAGAAACAGATCTCATCTTACTCTAGCCCCTTCGGGGGCCAGAACATCTGGCTTGGCTTCGGTCAACCTGACTCGGGACTGCTTGGCCAGACTGTCTGGGGAACAACAACAACAACAACAATGCAGCCTCCCCTTAAAAACCCACCCTCCGGGACAGCTGACATCACAAGCGCGGCCCCCAGCCACTACGTCACTGCAGGTCCTCTCACCACTACCTGAGTCGATAGAGCAAATAGGACACAAAGGCAGGTCACAGGTGAAGGAACAGGGAGACCTTCATGCCGCAACCCCAAGAGCCCCAGGTGGAACGAAAACGGAATGCACACCTCAATCGGATCAACCTTCGTCAGCCCATCTTCACCAAGGCAAACTCACCCTACGAGGTATCATATAGAAGGTTGACGAGGTATCTTGTCGGCAAAATCCGTGTTGAGGCATCCTGGCATGGTACCAACATCTATGAGGTATCCTGTGGACAAGCAACAAGGCATCCTGTCAACAAATCCCATAACGAGGCATCCTATTACAGTCCTGCTGAGGCATCCTGTCACGCCCACGAGGTATCCTGTGGAGGGAACAATATCGGAAAAACAAGTCCAGGTGTCAAGGTATTCTGACACCACAAGATCAAACTCGATTTGTTTCAGTCTCAAGGTCAAAATGGTGAACAAAAGGCCTGTGCCAGATCCAGTTAAAATAGGGAGTTATGTCGCTGCCAACACCACAGACTCACAGTGTTCCTCATTAGGACTTGTTGAGGAGCCAATATGTAAATACCCTGACAAAGTAACTCGCCCTGCAAGATTGCCAACAGCAAACAAGAAAATGAACCACAAGAATATGTATGCCCCTGCTCCCATAATGGGCGGAAAGCAGTAGTACAGCACCCGATGTTCCTAATCCACCCCCTAAAAATAATTCAGTCCCTATCTCATTAATATCTGTGACCCCCTCGAAAGAATATCAAGTTCTAGTGCAAGATGCTAAGTCTCGTCTCTGGCTTTCAAGGACCAATCTTGATAAAAGTCAAACTCTATCCCTTGCTCCCCTTGGCCGAATATATTAATATTCTAGTTCTTGTGAACGACTCCGTTAAAGTGAACATTATTTTGGATATATTTGATTAACGAAAAAGCCTCCAAACACCACCATGCTACATTTACCTAAAACTTGGCTAGTTACCCTGCCTTTCTCCATGCCATATTATCTGATCGTATTTCACAGGTTGGTCCCATCTACTGGATTGTATATACATTATTTAAACACTGTGCCTGTCATATAATTTTTGTTTGTCACTTTCTGTTATTCAGTATATGTTAATTTACCATTAACAACAAAATATACTCTTTTCTACTATGTATATCTTGTCATACTAATTGTAATTTAAATAATGAACCTCATATACCTAGTTCGTGTGCTATGTTCTAGTTTTGGCCATCCCATTGATTAAGGACCATTTGCTCACTTAAGATGTACAGGATGCACCCCTATGTGTACCTAATAGTTATACAGCAGAGGTATCAGCAAGTTCTATGTTCAAGTATTCACGACACAGTGAATTTGTCAATATTTTATATTATTATAATTATACAAATACAGAAGTCTCCCAGTGGAAAAGGCAAGCCTACAAGACCATGGGTGGCCCCGCTGGGAGACATACTGTACAAAACAAAATAAAAATGGCAAACAGGAAAACTAATGCAAAAAGTATATTAGAGTAAGATTTGTATTGATTAAACAATAAGCTTATTTATTTTAAATATATATGTAATATCAGAAGCTGATACACATTATTCTGGTAATTCATTCCACTCCTTGCAAATATTAGGAATGAAGCAGCGTGAAAATTGGGATGTATTGCATCTAACTACATAGAAAACTTTGCTGTGTCTATTGATATTTATCTCAATGGATTACAGACACAGTTGGTTACGAAGACTGGTCGTGTGACTATGGTTAAGGACAGGATGTAAGAACCACCTCATCACACTGAATAACATTACATATCAGCCTTAAATAGTCGTGTTGGAGAAGTGTTCTGCAGAACAATTTCCCTCACTGTTATCCAGCACCTCATACTTCACGGGCAGAAATTGGACAGTCTAGGCTCAAGACATTTTCGGTCGATTGTGGTCACTGAGGGTGTAGCAATCTCTGTTATTTGGGGAGTTATGGCCGGGTTACGGAAAGTCTATCTTCAGTTCTTTATCTGTTCTCATGATCTAGTTGGCGAAAGTGAAGAGTAACTTAAGGTACATCCTAGGAAAATTAAAATTAACTTAGGGCTCTGTCGCGACTCGGGCACGGCCAATTAAAAAATTACAAATAAAAACAATTAATATATATATAAGTATATATACTGTATATATACAGTATATATATATATATATATATATATATATATATATATATACAAATTGTGTATGTCTATCTATATCTATATGCTCAGGCCCAATCCCCATTTTGGGGGTAGCCGACTCAAGACAGAGCAAGAACAGGGAAAACACAAAAACACATAAAACAACAAATAAACACAGATAAAAAGCACAAACTCACACACATCCAGGTCACCCAGGAGAAGACCCAGAGACCAGGGTCACCAAGGTCGCTCCAGCACTTCCCTGGCCCCCAACCACCCGGAGAGGTTCCGATCTCGGCAGGCAGACATGCAGCGGAGCCAAAGCCACAAGCCCTCCCACCACACTTCCAGGCGCACCCTTCATATTAATCGTCTCCCCGGGCCAGGCGCCTGATGGACTATTATCTAGTCCAACTTGCGCCTGACCCCTTACTCCAAATGACCACGTGTTCACTCAACTATTCACAAGCATTCTCCATTCACTCCTGTCCACCACCACTTCCCCTGCCTGATCTATAGTCATTCCTCTATCATCCAAAGCCTTTCTTACACAGTCTCTCCATCTCAATGGGGGTCTTCCTGCCCTTCTATCTCCCCTTGTACCTGACTCACATATTCTCTTTGTAAGCCTTTCATCTCCCATTCGTTCAACATGACCATACCAGCTCAGCACCCTTCTGTCCCTTCTGTTGTGTATGTGCCAGAGTATATACATACATATATACATACATACATACAACTTAGGGTACACTCTAGGACAATGAAGAGTAACTTAAGGTATTTTTTCACTTAATTTTTCACTTTCCCGCATCTTCATTTATTTGTCTTCAATTCCTACTATGCTTTTATCCACACCTCACCCTCACTTTCCTACTTACACCCTTCCTCTCCCTTCCTAACCCTATCCTTGCTTCACCCTAGCCCCTGCCTCACCCTATCCTCTGCCTAACCCTAGCCCCTTCCTCACCCTAGCCACTGCCTCACCCTATCCCCTGCCTCACCCTAGCCCCTGCCTCACCCTAGCCCCTGCCTAACCCTAGCCCCTGCATCACCCTAGCCACTGCCTCACCCTATCCCCTGCCTCACCCTAGCCCCTTCCTCACCCTTCCCCTTCCCCCTGCCTGCCCCTTTCACATCACATACTCATGATTTCCATCCTCATCTCACCCTTACTTCCATACTTTCACCCTTCTTGACACTACCCTCAGTGATATCCCTACACCATCGCCGATTCAGATTGATAATTCAGATGTTCTAAGCAATATCACCGTTACAGAGAGAGAAGTATGGAATTGTTTAGATAAACTCAAGGTAAATAAAATGCCTGGACCTGATACAATCTCGCCTAGAGTTCTAAAGGAAGCTAAGGATGAGCTCTCCAAACCACTGACATTACTATTCAATAAATCCTTGCAGTCTGGAACTATGCCTGATCAGTGGAAGATAGCCAACGTAACACCGATATAAAAAAAAGGCAGCAAATCCCTACCCAGTAACTATCGTCCAATTAGCTTAACCTCAGTTGTATGTAAAATGCTAGAAACGGTCATAAGAGACAGACTCGTAAATCACTTAGAGGAAAATAACATACTTAAAGATACTCAACACGGCTTTCGTAAAAAACGTTCCTGTTTAACAAACCTCTTGGACTTCTTCCACGATATCCTCAACCTCTACGATGAGAGTAAAGCTGTAGATATTATATACCTTGATTTTCAAAAGGCCTTTGACAAAGTTCCCCACAAACGTTTACTGCTAAAACTAAAAGCGCATGGAATACAAAACGGTGTGTTGAAATGGATAGAAAATTGGCTCAGCAACAGAAAGCAAAGAGTAGTCATAAACGGTAAGGTATCTAAATGGACCAATGTAAGTAGCGGGGTACCCCAGGGATCGGTACTAGGACCAATTCTCTTTCTAATTTACATCAACGACATAGATGAGGGTCTCACCTGTACTATTTCAAAAATTTCTGACAATACAAACATTGCAAATAGCATACTCTCAAAAGAACAAGTTGACGATATGCAACACAATCTAGATAAATTGTCACATTGGGCCCAAATTTGGCAAATGAGTTTTAATGCGGATAAATGTAAAGTACTACATATCGGATACCTAAATGAGAAAGTAAACTATTCGATGAATGGCACTCAGCTTAAGAATGTAAACAGAGAAACCGATCTGGAAGTAACAATATCGAGTAACCTAAAACCGAGTCAACAATGTTCAGAAGTTGTTAAGAAGGCAAACAAAATAATTGGCTTTATAGGCAGGTCATTTGAGCATAAATCCAAAGACGTTATCCTAACCCTTTACAATTCATTAGTCCGCCCTCTTCTGGAATACTGCATTCAATGCTGGTGCCCTTATTACCAAAAAGACATAAACAAGCTAGAACGAGTTCAACGTAGAGTTACCAAAATGATACCTAGCCTAAAGAACAAACCATACGAAGAGCGTCTTAGAGAATTAAATCTATTTCCTTTAACCCAGCGCAGATTAAGAGGTGACTTAATTCAAGTGTTCAAAATCATCAAAGGCATCGACAATATGAACTGTAGTAAGTACTTCACTATCGACCAATCTAATTACACACGGGGAAACGGTTGCAAAATTATTGGTAAATCTTTTAACTCACACGAATCTAAGAATTTCTTCTTCAATCGAGTTGTCAACTTGTGGAATGGGCTTCCCCGAGACGTTATAGACTGCAGCACCGTTGATTCATTTAAACTCCGCCTAGACAAATATCTGGCATCAAACCCGCGACTGACTGCGTTTGTAAATGAATAACTTTATTTTATCCTCCCCTCAGTTACTAACCCATATGTCCCCTACTAACTTCCTAGTCCTGCCACGGACATTAGTTCCAGGGCAGTAGTTCCCTTTCCAATGTTCCCTTACCCACTCTAAACCACTGTTTGGACACTTGATCCTCAGTGTTTTGGAGGACAAGCAGCCTAGAAGGGTCACTAGATCTGTTGTTGCTTGATTTCCTTTGTACTTTGTACCCCTGCCTCACCTTTCCCCCTCCCTCACCCTAGCCCCTGTCTCACCCTAGTCCCTGTCTCACCCTAGTCCCTGCCTCACCCTAGCCCCTGTCTCACCCTAGCCCCTGCCTCACCCTCCCTCCTGCCTAGCCTGCCTGCTTGCTATCATGCACAGGCACATCAAAGCAACAACGCACTAGCTCGCTGGAATTCACTTCGATTTACCGATAATGCAGAGTTGTAAAGCCATAACGTCCTGGGACCCCCTCCTCTTGTGTATTTCTGTCTGCTTTCTATTCTTCTTCTTCTTCTCCTTGTTCCTCTTATTCTCCTTCTACCTGTCTCTTATTCTTTCACTTTATATCTGTCTCTTTTACATACCCTCACACATAGACACTCATGAAAATTGTGCCTCTTTTAAATGTCTTGTTGCTTCTCTCCTTGTTCGTCTTCTTCTCCTTATGTCTGTCTATCACTCTTTCTCTTTTTCTTTGTCTCTTCCACATACCCTCATACATATATATACTCTCTCTCTCTCTCTCTCCCATGACAATTGTAATATCATAAAGCCTTGTGCCTCTTTTAAATATCCTGGCGCATTTCTTCTTGTTTTCCTCCTACTTCTTCTTCTCTCTCTATATCTCACACACACGCACACACACACACACACTCTCTCTCTCGTACAAGAACTCATTACCACACATAAACACACTCTATTAAAATAACATAAAACCAAAACGTTATGTTCTTCATTTCCAGTTATTCCTTGTTACACTCCGTCTTGTTTTTATCTTGTGTTTTCCTTTTAATATATTTCTGGCTACTTTTCGTCTGGTTTATTTTTTTTTGTCGTTGCGTTTCCCTTTCTTTTATGTCTCGCTCATTTTCGTCTTGCTTTTATCGTTGTAATGTCCTTTTCAGTTATTCCTTGCTACTTTTCATCTTGTTTTGTTTTTATTGTTGTGTTCACCTGTTCTTATATTACTTGGCACTTTGTCTTTTTTTCTGGATGTTGTTCTTCCTTCTGTCTGTCTATCACACACAGACATTTCTCTCCTTCTCTTTCCATTACGCACACACTCCCTCTTACAATACGCACACGAACACACACACACACATATACACTCTCATAATAATGTGTAAAGCCATTACGTTGTGTTACTCATCCAATATACAGGTATATTTGTTCTATCTCTTGGCCTTGTTTTTCATCGGAAACATAAGGCCACGATTTATGTCGTAGAGTACAGTCTCGCTAATAAATGATGTCTCGACACCAAGTATGTTTTGATTAATAATTAGTATCAGCAATATCTAAGCGTCATTTCTTCATATCGAGTGAAATATACAAACATGTTCCTACACTTACCCACCCTATCCAACATCTGACAAACATTAATACAGGACAGAGCAAGCCAATCATAATGGCAGCTGGGACATGACTTATTAGCGCGATCGTACACACAAGACAAACATCGTGGCTAGCTGGTATCACACGAGCGCTATTCCCCTCAACACTGGTCTGGCAGCTTATGAGGTCAACATTTGCAATATTTCTGCTACCTAAATTCATCCATCATCAGCCTAGTTTCCGATACCAGTGTAAAATAATCCAGAAATGTTGTCAGACAAATGTTGAGTATCGAATGTTGACTAAAAAAGCTGTCGTGTGATACCAGCTTAAGTATGAACCTTTGAACAGCATAGTGAAGCTCCGAAATGTTAATAAGAGGTAAAGAATTAACGGAAAGATTCGAGACTGTTCGGGATAGCTTCGAAAACTTAAGGGGAGATGGGCTGTTTTTCTGGTCCCCTTCTTCCTCATGTTTAGCACCATTAGTTTTCAGATGTTATGACGCTTGGGCCATTAGTTTGACGATTTTAAGACCTTTTAACCCATTTATTTATCAATATTAAGAATTGTCGTCCCATTTAGGTGTCGGTACTTTCCTGGCGAGTGATAACGAGCCTGTAATTTAAGAGGAACTGGCCTTCGGCTGGGACATTATTCTATTTTTGTCTAGGAAGGGCCTGGGGGGGGGGGGGGGGTAAGCTTGATGGAGGTCTTGAGATGAATGATTAAACAAATATATAAATGAAGACAAAAATACACCCCCATAAGTTAGATTTATGAAGCGATTGCGTAATAATCACACTTTTGGCCATATGTAAAAACCTCCTCCACCACTCGCTGTCTTATTAGCTTCCTAGATTATATTTACACAAATCTTGAGAAGAGAAAGACTTCCCTCGCCCTTGCCTTTATTGACTTCAGGAAAGCATTTGACCTTGTTGACCACACCATCATCATCAACAAGGCCATAAAGTTGGGGCTACATCCTACCCTGGTTGCGTGGTTGACCGACTTCCTAAGTGACAGACGACAAGCAGTGCGATACCAAGGCTTCATCTCCACCTTCCTAGACATCACATGTGGAGTCCCACAGGGCACAAAGATGGGGCCTCTATTGTTCCTCATCTTGATTAATGATGCCCTAAAGGACACCCCCTTCCACTGGAAGTACGTGGACGACTCGACAGTCGGCATTACTGTCGATAACACCTCCCCTAACTATGACCCTCTACAAGACATCCTCGACCGTCTTCAAGCCTGGACCACAGACAATCATGTGACTATCAATCATGACAAGACAGTGGTCATGCACATCAACACCTCCGTTACCGACGTTCCTGCACCCACTGTCACAATTGGTCCTCATCCCCTTCAGCTTGTTGAGTCCACCAAACTCCTCGGAATCACTGTGTACAACAAACTGAACTGGAAGAAACATGTAACTACCACAGTCAGGACCGCCACATACAAGTTGTTTATGCTAAGGCGGTTGAGATCCCTGGGGGCGCCGGAGAATGAGCTGAAGAGTATATATAACACCTTCATACTCCCTAAGCTCACCTACGCCTCTCCCGCCTGGTCCTCCTCTCTAACCCTGACACAACAACGTCAACTGGAGAGAGTGCAGAGGAGGGCATGCAGGATCATCCTGGGTGGCACATATCCAGGGTACGAGGAAGCTCTCACCACCCTTAGCATACCTGCACTTTCAACCCACCACTACAACACACTCAAACAGTTTGCATCTAAGCTGCTTGTTCACCCACGACACAGAAACTTACTTCCACCAGACGCCCCTAGACCAACACGTAGCTCGTCACTTCAACACACTCCAACCAATAAGAGCAAGAACTGACAGATATAAAAATAGTCCTATCCCAACCATTGTTAATATTATTAATAATGTGTAATAACGGCCTGTCACACCATATATACGCGCATAAGTGTGTGTGCGTGTGTGTATTAGAATATAATTATGTATGTATTTGCTTGAGTTTGTTTATGTATATGTGTATATAAGTATATGTGTAGTATATGTGTATGTATGTGTGCATATATGTGTATGTATGTATGCATTATTTAAGTATATATATATGTGTCTATAGTGTATACTGTTTGTGGTTCGAGCCCGGCTGAGAGTATCAGGTAGAGAAGAGCATATATGCATGTAATGTGCATATATTTATGTATATGTATGTCTGTGTGTATGTGCTGTCAATGGTTCGAGCCCGGTTGAGAATATAAGGTATATAATATATATATGTACTGTACGTGTATTTGTATAATCATATGCACATATGTATGTAAATATACGTACATATGAGCGAGAACATATTGCTCACTAGCGCAACTTCTGATTATAAATCTATGCATAAGCATTATCTATTATTAAGTGTTCGTGTATCTTCATCCATTTATTTCCACCCTTAACAATAGAACGCCCAGCTTTTCCACATTTCGCCTTTTATCACACACACACACACACACACACACACACACACGAACGAACACACACACACCTACACTACCGAGGATTAACCTCCCATTGTAGTAGGCTTTACCTGACCCTACCTGCACAGACTTGAATGCCGCTCCCTCTTTACCCTTTACCTCTTTACCCTGACCCCACCAAAACAGTTTTTGTATGTATGTATGTTTGTGTGCATACGTGAGCATTTGTGTATACGGACATGTGCACACTTACTGCATGTTCTTATGTTCTTATATATGTGTGTATATGTATGCGTATGTATGTGCGTACGTACGTGTATATATGTATGTTCTGTATATGAGTAAGTAAAATAAATGTGTATATGTACTGTATATCACTTACTCTCATGGTTATTTTATGATAATTTGTATTCTGCACCTGCATCATTATTGTATTTATTTTTTATTTTTTGTAAACTGAGCTTACCATCTTCATATCTGTACATCTCATGTTCATCCACTAAGTTGTAAAATGTGTATTTTCAGCTCATGAGGCTGCCATTCTTTAATAAACCGTTTATTATTATTATTATTATTATTATGTCCATATGACGCGATTGCGTCCTAAATGTCGAGGAATGTTAAAGTCGAAAAAGTGCTCATTTCGGGCGTTTCTGGAGTTCAATTCAAAATCTAAATCCTATAGTAATGGTCCGATTTGAATTTCGTTCATGTCATTGGATTCAGCGGCTGAAAGTGTACTTATGGTAGAAATTTGAGCAAAATCCATACATAAATAACCCGTCTATGGGTGATTTGAAGTTTTCAAAATCAAAATCAAAATTAGGCCTATTTGGCCTACACAATGGTCTAAATCCAAATATTTATATACCGTTGGAATCGCAACGCCGAGACGAATCCATATATGCCCTTGAAAACACAAAATTCGAACATGACCTGCCAAGGTACTCGGGTTCTCCTGGACCCAAGTTTTTTCAAAATATATTGTTTGATTCTGGGCGAATGGCTGGTCAAAAATGGAATCTACGACGATGTAGGTAAGCTGTTGGGCAAGAGGAATTGAATGGCACCAAGTAGAATTAATTTGGACTCTTAGTTTGGGCTACAGAAGACTTTTAAAGTTGAAAAAGTGCTCATTTCGGGCGTTTCTGGAGGCCAAATCAAAACGAAAATCTAAACTACTGGTACGATTTGAATTATGTTTGTGCTATTGGATTCAGCGGGTGAAAGTGTATTTGTGGTAGAAATTTGAGCAAAATCCATACATAAATAACCCGTCTATGGGTGATTTAGAAGTTTTCAAAATCAAAATCAAAATTAGGCCTATTGGGCCTACACAAAGGTCTAAATCCAAATATTTATATACCGTTGGAATCGCAACGACGAGACAAATCCATATATGCCCTTGAAAACACAAAATTCGAACATGACCTGCCAAGGTACTCGGGTTCGCCTGGACCATTGGATGCAGCGGATGAAAGTGTACTGGTGGTAGAAGATTGAGCAAAATCCATCATACATAAATGACCAGTCTATGATGGAGGTCGTGGGAGGTTACCGGTACTAAATGAATGATAACAATATATATACATGAAGAAATATACACGCCCATCCCCCTTAAGGGGAGATTTCCACTTGAGGGACTTTTTTCTTGACACCTTTCTCCCTCATGTCTAGCCCCATTGCTTTTGAGATTTTAAGACGTTTGCCCCATTAGTTTGGTGATTTTTAAGAATTTCCGCCCCATTCTGTCAATTTTAAGACCTTTCGTGCCATTTAGGTGTCGATTTTATCCTGGCGAGCGATAGCGAGCCTGTAATTTAAGAGTAATCGGCCTTCGGCCGGGACATTTTCTACCGAAAAATGTACAAATTTATCTTGAAAGGGGGTCAAGGGGGTTAAATTTTAAGATTGCTGGAGGAGTAGAAAACAAACTAAAAACCTCACCTTAAGGCCACGATCTATGTCCTAGAGTGTACAGTACATAACAATATTTGACCAACCTTCGTTCTAATTCGTTCTAGTCTGCTCTCTGTTGAAGATACCACCACCTGATCGATTAAGGGGGCAGTGCTTGTTTCTTTATCTATGTATTTATGTATTAACTATATTTTTGAGTGTTCTCGCTAGACCTCCATCAAGCTTAAAAAACCACCCCAGAAGACCCCCTTTCAAAATAAATTGGTACATTTTTCGGTAGAAAAATGTCCTGGTCGAAGGCCATTTTCTTCAAAAATTAAAGGCTCGCTATCACTCGCCAAGAAGTAATCGACACCTTAATGGCACAAAAAGTCCTAATATTGACAAAAAGATGCTGCAAAAGGTCATACAATCGCCAAACTAACGGGCCGAACGTCTTATCAACTGAAAACTAATGGGGGCTAAAGACGAGGGAGAAGGGGGACCAGAAAAACGGCCCCTCTCCCCTTAATTGGCGGTGTGGTGTTATTTATTTGGTCGACCGTACCTTCATTGTATTACCCTTCCTGCAACCCCTTTCATTCTCTAATATACGGGGCCCAAACACGAGTACCCAAAACCCACAAAACATTAATATACCCAAGTGCAATCCTGTGCGTGCGTGTGTGTGTGTTGGGGAGGAGGGTATGTGCCTGTGTGTGTGAAGGAATGTGTGTTTGTGTGTGTGTGTGTGTGTGTGTGTGTGTGTGTGTGTGATGAGGAGGGGGTATTTGTCTGTGTGTATGTGAATGTGTGTGTGTGTGTGTATGCGTGTGTGTTATGAGGAGGGGGTATTTGTCTGTGTGTGTGTGAATGTGTGTGTGCGTGTATGTGTATGCGTGTGAAGGCGTTTGTGTGTGATTATGGGTGTGTGTGTAACAATGTATGTGTGTGTGTAACCCTCCAGTTATGTATTACCCTCCCTGTAACCCTCTTTAACCTCCCTGTAACCCATTCATCTTTGTATTAGCCTCCCTGTACCCCTCCATACCCTCCCTGTAACCCTGCTTCCGACTGTAAAATACGGGACTCAAACATGACCACCCACTGCACACAAAACCTACATTAATACACCCAAGTGTGGTTCTCTGTGTGTGTGAGAGAGAGAGAGAGAGAGAGAGAGAGAGAGAGAGAGAGAGAGAGAGAGAGAGAGAGAGAGAGAGAGAGAGAGAGAGAGAGAGAGAGAGAGAGTGTGTGAGAGAAGTATTGGAGTGCAGATAATGTGATACTATATTTGTAGATGTGTATCATTAATGTTCCTTCATTATTTTCCTTACACACTACTTTTGTGGGGGCATGAATAGTTGTAATTATATTTATCTTAAAATTACAGTTTATTATTAACTCTTCCAGTATGCCAGGATGGGTTTCTTCTTTTCATATGGCTATCATTATTTTTTTTTACACAGTTTAAGCAGGAATTATGAAAGTAGAGGCTTAATTGAGATCGTGTTACACCTTTAATGCATAGAGATCCTTCGTAAACTGCATAAAATAGTCGACTAAAAGCCAGATTTTGATGAAGAAACACATCCTCGTATCCTGAAGGGGTTAACCCAGTCAATAAACTCCAAGGCCATACGATACCCTGTTCCAAATAGGTAGGCCAACACTCTTGAACATTAACCTCTATAACTCACAAACGACTGAGTCATCGCGCTGATATTTCTACCATTTGGGAAGGGTCAGCCTGGAAATAAGTGTGGACATTTATAGCCCATTTTCTCTAGCCCTTTTTTTTCAGAGCCACAGCGGTCGAGTGGAGAGCACGCTCACGTGTGAATCTGCTTGACCTGGGTTCGATCCCAGCCAAGGCGGACTATTTAGTGGGTGTGGTAGTACGTCCTAGCGTGTCTCACATGCTCGGGTTCAGTCGGGGGACACCTCGACGACATACACAGACTAATAAACACACACAACAAAGCCATTCCAACAGCTTCCTCTATCTACAACACCCCTTCTCTGCTATCTACACTTTCCCAGCCGTATGGTCCTAGTGTACTGTCTGATGGCGTAATGGGATTCCAAATGTAAGAGATCTAGAAAGAGTCCAGAAATGCATGTAAGTTCATTGCATCGCCTTCACTTTAACCAACTGTACCTTAAGGTGGTGGTGTCACAAGAGCGCATTTCCGGCAATGATCGATGAGCAAGTTTTTCCTCCTACTATGTTGAGGCTCTTTCGCATTGTAATCGGAAACTAGATCGAAAATGGATTGTGTTAGGCGTTTAATTCTTACAGAACTTAAATTGTAAAGCTGCCAGCCTACAATTCCTCGTAACAATATTGCCGGAAAAATCGTTCGTGTAACACCGTCTCTATTCGCATCAATTCCATATCGATTACAGAAAACCCACACGAAGCGTACATAAATATTCCCAAGTACGACCCTGGTGTGTGTAAGTGATGTTGAGGTGTGTGTATGTGCTCGTAAAGGGTGTGTGCTATATGCTCGTAAGGTGTAAGGTGTGTGTGTATGTTCGTAAGAGGTGTGTGTGTATGTGCTCGTAAGGGGTGCTCGTAACTCGTAAGGTGTGTGTGTGTGTGTATGTACTCGTAAGGTGTGTGTGTGTATGTGCTCGTAAGGTGTGTGTGTATATGCTCGTAATTCGTAAGATGTGTGTGTGTGTGTGTGTGTATGTACTCGTAAGGTGTGTCTGTGTATGTGTTGTCGAGGTGTGTGTGTGTGCTCGTAAGGGGTGTGTGTATATGTTCGTAAGGTGTGTGTGTATATACTCGTAAGGGGTGTGTGTGTATGTGCTCGTAACTCGTAAGGTGTGTGTGTGTGTGTGTGTGCTCGTAAGGGGTGTGTGTATATGTTCGTAAGGTGTGTGTTTATATACTCGTAAGGGGTGTGTGTGTATGTGCTCGTAACTCGTAAGGTGTGTGTGTGTGTGCTCGTAAGGGGTGTGTATAGATGCTCGTAACGGGTTTGTATATAGGCTCGTATGGGGTGTAGTTTCGAAGGTTTGTTGCTCCCTATGTTATTTTGCTGTTATCTTCTATATTCTTTACTCAGTAATTTGTATTGGAATGGATTCCAACTTCACCTCCTTAACCCTTTCTGTACCGGTGACGAATTAAAAAAAAAATCTAGCTATATTTAGACGATTTTGTGCAGTTTAAGAAGGATCTGCCGTAGTAAAAATGGTTAAGTGAGATAGTTCGCAGCCTGTTAATTAGTGGAGGCTCATTTTAAAATGAATTAAAACATCGAACAGTTGCCAGATTACAAAGAAAAGGATGTCACCAGTATTGTATGGCTTAAATTCGCAGAGGTCCAGTGTGTGTGTGTGTGTGTGTGTGTGGTCGTAAAAGAGAGAGAGAGAGAGAGAGAGAGAGAGAGGGGTGTTCAGTGTTCTTTACTATACTACCTGCGTTATTTACAGCATTACTCAGGTCGATAACATGTTCGCTTCTTGTTGTCTTCCTTGCACGATACTTCTTATTGTTACGTGAATGGATTTAAGGGGAGGCTTTTAGTTTGTTCCCTAGACCTCCATCAAATTTTAAATTACATCCCCTAGAGCCCCTTTCAAGATAAATTTGTAAATGTTTCGGTAAAAAATTCACCCGGCCTAATAGGGGCTATCTCGGGGCTCCCGTGGCAGCTAAGGTTAGGTTTGTTGGTCACTAAGGATAAAATAGGTTAGGGAAATGTGTATCTTTAGCTTCATTGGCTATCGGCTCGATATATGTTGTTTTCTATGTGTAAGAAGGAGACAAAAGCCAGGTTGTCTGTAACGACTGTCTCACCCGAAGCCAAAAGAGTGACATAGAGCCAGATTCAAGGGACGTTGGGGTCAAAGTGCCTGGACACACGAAGCTTAAAGCAGTCGAATCCATAGGATGAAGGGAAGATTGATTGATGGAAAATGTTCCAGAGTTCACTTCTTGCGTAGAAGAAAGACTGAGAAAATTTGCCAATTCTTGGGTTGGATAGCTGGACAAAATAGGAATGGGATTTTGTTGAAAGGCGGGTGCCTCGCAATCGCCGCAAGGGAGGGGGTATGCACTGAGAGAGCTCTGAAAAACACTGATTGTTCTAATAGCAATTGTAGAGTGAGAGAGATGCAACATTGCGGCGTGTAGAAAGAGATTGTAGGACACTAGTAAGAGGAAGTGAGTTAATATATATGTGAGTTAATATATATGTGAGTTAATATATATGTGAGTTAATATATATGTGAGTTAATATATATGTGAGTTAATATATATGTGAGTTAATATATATGTGAGTTAATATATATGTGAGTTAATATATATGTGAGTTAATATATATGTGAGTTAATATATATGTGAGTTAATATATATGTGAGTTAATATATATGTGAGTTAATATATATGTGAGTTAATATATATGTGAGTTAATATATATGTGAGTTAATATATATGTGAGTTAATATGGAAGTGATATACACCTATTATTATGATTATTCCTGGCAAATGTCCAGTCAACTATGAAGGACACGCCCTAGCCCTGTCAGTCAAGGGAGTGTATGGTGTTAAAAGCTGCATCATCATTGTTTATTACTACACACAGACAGACACACACACACACACAAGGGTGAATATTAGTGTTTATTACTACAAACACACACACACACATAGACACACACAACAGAGTGAATATTAGTGTTTATTACTACACACATACACACAGACAGACACTCACACACTCAAGGGTGAATATTAGTGTTTATTACTACAAACACACACACACACACACATACACACACACACAACAGAGTGAATATTAGTGTTTATTACTACACACATACAGACAGACAGACACACACTCTAGGGTGGATATCATACCATGCTTCGAACCCACCCAAACCTGTCTTTCTCACCACAACTCTCTGTCCACCTACTGTCCACTTCCTCGGCATTATACCCGTCTGTTTGACTTCAATACTACCTATGGCAGTACTTCCCTTTCCAATTATCCCTCACCCACTCTAAACCACTGTTGAGCACTCTAAGCGGCAGTGCTTTAGATGGCAAGCAACCTCGAGGGGTCTCTAGATCTGTTGGTGCTTGACTTCCTGTGTACTCCTTTGTCCTTTTCCAATTGTCCCAGCCTCCACAACTGCCTTTCAAGAACCATCAACAACAACAACATCCTCACCTGGAAAGAAAAGAAAAGACACATTGTTATTTTTATTATTTGTATTATTTTTATTATTATTATTATTATTATAATTATTATTTCTATTATTATTATTATGTTTATTTTATATTATTATTTTTCCAATACACATGCATATTATTCCTATGCGTAGAATCAAGCGAGGTCTAAACAAGGCAGTACAAGGTGAAGGTCATTCGGTACTATATATTGCCTCTCGCATCAAGTATATATATATATATTTTTTTTTTTTTTTTTTTAAGAGACAATGAACGGAGGAAGGAAAAACACAGATAAAACAAAAAGGTCCATGTGCCTAAAGGCATCCTCCATTCATAAAATGTTTGTAACAACTGGATTTAAACATTTGTTGATTGTAAGTTTGTGGAAAGCAATTCGAGGGAAGTGAATTCCAAAGAGTAGTAGCTCTGGGGATAAATGAATTCTGATAAGCAGAAGTTCTGCATTGTGGAGGAGAAAGTGTAAATTCATGGGCGCTCTCAGCTGCCCTAGTTCTACGGGGAAATATATATATATATATATATATATATATATACAGTATATAAACAGAGAGGGCGCGAATCATTTGCCCATAGACATTATATAAAATTATTATCTTGCCGTTCTACAACCACAGGCTGTCTCAAATATCATTGTATAACAAACGTTGATAAGGGAGATTGATAGTTTCTATGTCAACCAATTAAAAATAAATACACATAATATATAAAATACAAAGTAACGTCGTTAGTTGTACATGTATAAAATACATGGGAATTGCATATGAGCAAATGTCTATATATATATATATATACCATTCATTCATTTATATATTTACTGTACATGTGTCTCCGCTATATAATTACACATTCCTCCATCCTCGTCACCCTGTCATCAACTTGCCCTCAACCCCCCCCCCCCCCTCTCTCTCTCATTCTCATTCTCTCTCTCTCTCTCTCTCTCTCTCTCTCTCTCTCTCTCTCTCTTCCACTTACATTTAATTAAACACCCTCTAGACCCTTTCAAGATAAATTTGTACATTTTTCGGTAGAAAATTGTCTCGGCCGAAGGCGGCTTCCTCCAGGCTTGCTATTGCCCGCCAGAATAAAATTGACATCTGAACGGCACAAAAGGTCTTAAAATCGCCAAACTAATGGAGCGAACCTCTTAAAATATCAATACTAATGGGACTAAGCATGAGGGAGAAGGGTGGACGCAATTACCTGCCCCTTAAGATAATTTGTTCACAGGTGTCGACATATGGCGGAACCACAAAATCGTATTCCATAAATAATAATGATTATAATCTCATGTAATTTATTAAGCGAAAATTATCTCCTTAGATATATCACTGTAACAGCCAACATATACCATTACCCATCCCCTTGCTCAAAGGAGATACTACTATTGAAATTCCCTCACTTAAGATCCACACCAGACATGTCAAAACTAGTTTGCAGAATCTCTCAGTAGATAAGGCTCCTGGTCCAGATGAAATTCCTCCAATAGTACTTAAGAATTGCTCCTTGGTGCTCGCTCCTGTATTGGCAAAAATTTTCCGTCTGTGTACTCATACCTCATGCTTCCCAGTACCCTGGAAAGAAGCAAACATCCATCCAGTTCCTAAAAAAGGTGCCTCTTCAGATCCATCAAACTACAGACCAATAGCTATAACTTCCACTCTTGGCAAAGTTTTTGAAATTATATTAAATAATCACATAATTAAGCATCTGGAGAATAATAAATTAATCAGTGATAGGCAATATGGTTTTAGACGATGTCGATCAACTGCAGACATTCTTTGCCTTCTTACGCATCAAATCAACCAAGCTACAGACCAACATGGTGAAACACATACAATAGCACTGGATATATCAAAGGCATTTGATAGAGTCTGGCATCAATCCTTATTGTCGAAGATGTCACACTACGGCCTTGCATCATTAGTTCCACTAATTTCTTCTTATCTTCATAACAGAAAAATACGTGTAATGGTAGATGGCCTTTATTCTCAATTTCACTCAATAAATGGTGTTCCCCAGGGATCAGTTTTGGCCCCAACTCTGTTCCTCATTCATATCAATGATCTCATATCTACCACTCATAATCCAATACATTCCTACGCAGATGACTCAACACTCCACAGTTCCTTCACATTTACCAATTTTCACCCAACCCGATCTTATAAATTCAAAAATAAACACTGCAATTTCTCTGAACCAGGACCTTTCTAGAATTAATGAATGGGGACAAGAGAATCTAGTTTCCTTTAATGCACAGAAAACCAAGTACATTCAATTTTCTAACCGACAAAATCTCACTGACTCCCATATATTTTGTAATGATGTAAATATTCCCACTTCCCCTAGTATTGACATTCTCGGTGTAACATTAACTACTAACTTGAGCTGGACACATTATGTTAGAAGCATTGCTAAGAATGCCTCTAAAAAACTGGGACTCCTGTACAGAGTTCGAGAATTCTTCACTGACGAGCAGTTGGCCGTAATATATAAAAGTCATGTGCGCTCTCAGATGGATTACTGTTCACCTCTGTGGGGTGGAAGTGGAGTGGTTGCATTGAGGCAGTTGGACAAAATTCAAAATAAAGCTATTAGATTAATCAATAACCCTGCAATCACACAGGACCTTCCTACATTAGCCATACGAAGAAACGTTGCATCCCTTGCATTATTCTACAGATATTTTCACAGCAATTGTTCCGAGGAACTTGCTTCGATTGTGCCGCCTCTCCACATCTTTCCCCGTAGAACTAGGGCAGCTGAGAACGCCCATGAATTTACACTTTCTCCTCCACAATGCAGAACTTCTGCTTATCAGAATTCATTTATCCCCAGAGCTACTACTCTTTGGAATTCACTTCCCTCGAATTGCTTTCCACAAACTTACAATCAACAAATGTTTAAATCCAGTTGTTACAAACATTTTATGAATGGAGGATGCCTTTAGGCACATGGACCTTTTTGTTTTATCTGTGTTTTTCCTTCCTCCGTTCATTGTCTCTTAAAAAAAAAAAAAAAAAAAAAAAAACAACCAGGGTTTGTGGACAAACCTTCATGCCTTAGTACGGCGCGAACGCTCGACTCCTGGGTAGGAAGTCCAGATGTTATCCACTAGACCATGCACTCGAATAGCCGGCTCTCTGGTGACGTAATTTTTATCATATACTGATTACCATTAGACAATTCCTTTAGCTCATAATCTACCTCTAGCATACGATCTCAAAAGAGATAAGTTTTTCGTGATTACACGAATATTATACACTCTTCTTCTCTCTCACACACCCAAATACTCACAAGCTGAACAGTAAACAAAGATAGACACACACACACATACACACACACACACACACACACATACACACACACACACACACTGCCAACCCACCACACACAAAAACAAGGAGGCACAAGAAACGCCAGACAATTTCCTCAAAATACCAATGACAATAATTGTGAAGGCCTCAGTAATTAGTAAATATTATGGCTAAAACCTTCTATATGGCTTAACCCCTTCTGTACCGGCGACGTCTTACTAACTTTATTCTGGTTACTATTACACGATTTTATTCAGTTTAAAAAGGCACATACAGCAATTAACAGGCTTTGAACTATCTCACTTAACCATATCTAATACCACAGATCCTTCTTAAACGGCATAAAATCGTCCAAAATATAGCTAGGATAAAGTTGAAAAAACGTCGCCGTTACAGAAGGGGTTAATTTATATCCTTTAACCCCTTCTGTACCGGCGACGTCGTTTTAATATTATCCTAGCTATAATTATCCTAGCTAAAATTATCCTAGCTAAAATTATCCTAGCTATAATTATCCTAGCTATAATTATCCTAGCTATAATTATCCTAGCTAAAATTATCCTAGCTAAAATTATCCTAGCTATAATTATCCTAGCTATAATTATCCTAGCTATAATTATCCTAGCTATAATTATCCTAGCTATAATTATCCTAGCTAAAATTATCCTAGCTAAAATTATCCTAGCTATAATTATCCTAGCTATAATTATCCTAGATATAATTAGACGACTTTGTGCAGCTTAGGAAGGATCTATAGTAGCCAAAAGGATTAATTGAGATAGTCTGTAGCCTGATAAATGGTAGACGTTCCCCCCTAAGCTGAATACAGAATATGATGACAAATATGTCATCGGTACTGAAGGGGTTAATATGTACAGATTAATTAACAAATTTTCCTAAAATGCTAAAACATTATTGGAACTATGTACTGTATCTTAAAAACTTACTCCATTTTCCTTAAGGGGAGGTTTTTAGTTTGTTCCTTAGACCTCCATCAAGCTTAAAATGACATCCTCTTGAGCCCCTTTCCAGATAAATTTGTACATTTTTCGGTAGAAAAATGTCCTGGCCGAACAAAATCTACACCTAAATGGCACGCAAAGTCTTAATATTGACAACGAAATGGGGCGCAAGGCCTTAAAATCGCCAAACTAATGTGCCGAACGTCTTAGAATCTGAAAACCTATGGGGCTAAACATGAGGAAGAAGGGGCACTAGAAACGACCCATCTCCCCTTAATTAAATTGTTACTTTACCCGATTGTTGTATTCCAAGCAAACACAAATATATAAATTATATATATATATATATATATATATATTGAAGTATAACAGTATTTACAAAATACTCTGTACTGTCTTCTGCCTTGCATGACTGAATTCCTAAGACATCGCAGGATTAAGTAAAATATATATATGAAAACGACAAAAATACAAGTATGTTTAATACTTACTATACGAATGACATGACATAATATATAAGTATAGTGTGTAATTTATAAATTGGCATTATACTTGAAATTAACAGATAACTACTATTAGATGAATTTAACACAGTATGGTATATATATGTAGCTAATAATAATTATTATAAATTAATATACTGTATATATACCGGTATATATATATATATATATATATATATATATATATATATATATATATATATATATATATATATATATATATATATACAGTATATATATACCGCATACTAGTAAACATAGAAAGAATGTACAATTATAAGTCCCTTTTCATACATTCGCCCAAAATATTAAGGAAAAGAAAATGAAAATAATATGGCTGCGAAGCGTTTAGGAAATGGTTGCCTGTCGTGAGAGAGAGAGAAGGAAGGAGAGAGAGAGGGGGGGGGAGATAGATGGGGGGAGGGAGGGGCGGTGAGAGGTAGGGAACAGGAGAGAGAGAGAGAGAGAGAGAGAGAGAGAGAGAGAGAGAGAGAGAGAGAGAGAGAGAGAGATAAAACTCAGAAAGAAAAAACTAAAAAGCAAATCTTTGGCTAAAACCCTCTGAAAATTGAAATGTGGTGGAAACAGGAATAACAACAATAACAACGACACAATCAACACACCAGATAAGACCAAATACACATACTGTATATAAATTACAATATATAACACCAACCACACTTCAACAAGAGGAGAAGAACAGGAATGGAACAAGAACAGCAAAGAGCGTCAATGGTGGCAGTTAATTCAAGCGCTATGCAACATCCAAAGCAAGAAAAACAAAATCAGCCAAAAATCGACCACTCCCTCTCAAAAAAGAAAGAAAAACAAAGAAATATAGAAAACAAAATAATAAGTAAAACAATATAGACGAAAAACTAGCAACATCCAAAGCAAGGATATAATATAAAAACAATCAGCCAAAAGTCGACCAATCTCTCTCTCTTAAAAAAAAAAAAAAAAAAAAAAAAAAAACGAACCATAAAGGATTGGCAGAGCCCGAGCGAAGAATGTCAAAAATGGAAATTCGACTATTAAGTTGGAATTTGGGCAGCAAGGTAGTCTGACCAGGATGAGAGGAGGGGGGCCCTTTAGTTAGCAGGGAGATTGGCCAACTCGCTTTTTTTTCGCTTCCTCTCCCTCTCTCTTTGGCTTGTATCCATTCGGCCCCATTCAGCCTACTGTTAAGACGTTTACCCCCATCCAGGTATCAATATTTTCCTGGCGAGCGGTAACGAGCCAATATATATATATTTTTGTTTTGACAGCAAGCTAAATTTGTAATTTTTCGATAGAAAAATGTCTCCGGCGAAGCCGGATTTCTCCATACAATGCTGGCTCGCTATCGCTCGCCAGGAAGAACTCGACACCTGGAAGGGGATAAACGTCTTAAAACAGTAGGCTGAATGGGGCCGAATGGATATAAGCCAGAGAAGGAGAGAAAGAGAAAAAAAACAGATGACCCCCCTTAGTTGGAATTTGGGCAGCAAGGTAGTCTGACCAGGATGAGAGAGGAACCCTTTAGTTAACAGGTATACTGGCCAACTGCTCAACCTAGGAGATATAGATAGATAGGTTAACAAATTGATAGATGGGTGGATAGATAGATAGATATATAGACAGATATATAAATAGATAGATAGACAGACATGGATGGAGAGGGAGAGAGATAAGATAGATAACTTGATAGATGGGCAGATATAGATAGATAGATAGACAGACATGGATAAAGAGGAAGGGAGATAAGATAGATAGGTGGATACATTGATAGATATACAGTACAGTAGATAGAGAGAAATAGAATATAGTTAGATAAATAAAGATAGATAGATAGATAGATAGAGATAGATAGATAGATAGATATATAGATAAATATATAGATAGATATATAGATAGATATATAGATAGATATATAGATAGATATATAGATAGATTAGAGAGAGAGAGAGAGAGAGAGAGAGAGAGAGAGAGAGAGAGAGAGAGAGAGAGAGAGAGAGAGAGAGAGAGAGAGAGAGAGAGAGAGAGGAAGCTGTGGAGTGAGGAGAAGGAGATGCAGAATATCAGAATTATTTTTCCATATGCACATTGCTTTTTATTTCCAAGTAAAAACCTTACAACTGTTGCTTACAAACAACAGTGGTAGTTATCATATATGATAAAGTAATCATACACAATTATGCTGTCATTGTTAGTTGAGTAAAATCAGGTATTAAAACTTCCTCTTGATTAAACAGACTTTTTACAAAATTAAATTTCAGTAGGTTTGCAGAAGAAGACGTATAATTTAAGCATGTAACATGCCATGATAAACTGGAGCCTGTCAATTAATAAAAACCATCTTCCTACCAATGTTAAAAACAGTTAGTGCTAATTCATAAGCATCTATCTATCTGTTGCCAGACACACACATTTTTTTATTCGTTTTACACAAAAGGCCTCCTCATTCTTGTGTGACTATTTATGCACACGAGATAATACATATGCGAAATGTTTTTGTTTATAATTATACAGACCTGAATATATATGCTGAGTACCGATTATTTTATTTACCCTTTCAAGATCCAATTACGCATTTATTTTCTGTTTTCTGGATATTATAAGACGATTTTATTACATATTAGGAATGGTATTTGGAAGTCAGAGGGTTAATTCCCACAGATCCTTCCTAATTTTTATGAAATCGTCTAATGACAGCCAGAATAAACTGTCAAAATGCGTCATAATCTTCATAGGTTTAATGTTTACATTTCCATCATCAATAAATTATAGAAATAAAGGACAGTCCTTTCCAAATTTAACGTAAGGTTGTCGTAGCAAGACGTTTAAGTCCCCTTATGTCCACCATAACAACGATACGCTCCTGGTCAAGGAAATATTTCAGAGTAAATTACTGAATATAGTTTGGTGCAGGTATGGAAGGATTTGGGGGAGTCATATTATAAAATGAGAAACTTCATATATATATATATATATATATATATATATATATATATATATATATATATATATATATATATGATCAATCAAAAGCTTAAGAAAATCACATTTTGTCAGCAAAAATAAGAAGAAAATTACGTTTTTTTTATAATTGAAGGGGTTAATTTAAATGTGCAAATTTGTGTATAAAGCTCAACAGGCCAGCATCAGAGAGAGAGAGAGAGAGAGAGAGAGAGCGAGAGAGAGAGAGAGAGAGAGAGAGAGAGCGAGAGAGAGAGAGCGAGAGAGAGAGAGAGCGAGAGAGAGAGAGAGAGAGGTGGGGAGAGGGGTGGGGGGTTACTAGTCGTGAGGGGGGGCGGGGGGCGGTGGGAGGGGGGAAATTGTAGGTCTGTGAGCGAGGGTCTTGGGCTGATACGATCTTGCCTTCCTAGTGCCTGCCTGCCAGAGCCCTCCTACCACACACTACCACAACAACCACTACTACCACCTCCACTACTACTACTACTACTACTACTACTACTACTACTACTACCACAACTACCACTTCCATTACTAATACTACCACACACTACTACCTCCACTACTTTTTTTTTTTTTTTTTTTTTTTTTTGTATTTAATATTTTTCATACATTTCATGTTACTACTACCATCACCACCTCCACCATCACCACCACCACTACCTTATATTTAATATTGTACACATACTAAATTTCACAAGCATCAGATACTACTATTCTACACCATGCAACTTCAATCCAGTCTCCTTCCTATGCGACCCTCTGCCACTGCTGCCTCGTAGTCTACTTCTGCCACCGTCACTGGTTGTGGTGCAGACCTTCTTGTTCCCCGCAGGCATAGTAGTGCTGATCTGAGCAATGAGAAAGATAGACGGCATCTCATCCAGGCTACGACGTGGCTCCTAGGCTGTTGCTTCTTCTCTGCGATGATATCTGCTAGCCTTGAATAGAAACACTGGGCCCTGGGCCCCATCCCTCCTGATGTGGTGAAGACTAGTGGGGTAAAGCTGCCATGTTCGACTTGTAAGATCCTTTCTCCATATGTCCATACCTCCACTACTACTACTACTACTACTACTACTACCACACACTACCACAATAACCACTACTACCACTACCACAACCACTACTACTACTACCACAACTTCCACAATCACTACTACTACTACAACAAAAACCAATACCACAACCACAACTAAATCAAGTACTACTACCAAAACTACCACAATAACCACAGCTATTACTACCACTACCAAAAAACACAGCAACTACTACTACTACCACAACAACTACGACCACTACTACCATCACAACTACTACTACTACTACAAACCATAACCTCAACCACTACCTACAAACACTACTACTATCACAACTATCGCCACCATCACAACGACCATACCTACCACTAATATTATAACTACCACAACTACCACCACTACCACACACCTCAACCCCGACAACCACACAGTATTGCAACTCAAATTACCACCACCACCTCCAACACCAACGCAATTACAACTACCACTGCTACCACACACCTCAACCATAACAACCACACAAAATTCCGACCAACATCACTACGGCCATCTCCATCAACACCATCACATCTACCATAAATACCACCCTTCACAGAGAACCATTCTACCAGTCAGCCTTGCCACCTACCAACCAACCTACTTTCCATCTTATTCAGGTTTACAATAAAAAACAAGAACTTCTTAAAAAATACAACATTTAAATATCCATCGACGATATACAGTAGCGTAGTTGATCTGAATTCGTGTAACCAATAATTTGCCTCCAGTGTTTACTGAAAGTTGCATACAATTAATGATATGTTGACAGTATGATTTAGTTTTGTTTTCCTTTTTAAAGAGGGTAGGGTTTGTATAGTGGTCTATTTATATATATATATATATATATATATTTACTATATTTTTAGTTTCCCTAGACCTCCATCAAGCTTACACAAAATATCCTCAAGATCCAGATCGCTCGCCAGGGAAAAATCGACACCTAAATGGGGCGAAAAGTCATAAAATCGACACCTAAATGGGTCGAAAAGTCATAAAATCAACACCTAAATGGGGCGAAAAGTCATAAAATCGCCAAACTAATGGGTCGAACGTTTTTAACTCTGAAAACTAAATTTGAGGCTAAACATGAGGGAGAAGGGGGACCAGAAAAATCAAACATCCCCCCCCCTTCATATGCATCCAGTAAGAACTAAATAATAATTCTACGTCGAGTAAACTGATTTATTATTATCATTCTACAAATATTTGTTAAACGTAACTTGAATATGATCCAAATTAACCCCTTCTTGACCGGCGACGTATTTTAAAATATTCTCTGGCTACTATTAGACGATTTTAGTCAGTTTAAAAAGGGCCTCCAGCAATGAACAGGCTTCGAACTATCTCACTTAATCATTTTTACTACCACAGATCCTTCTTTACCTGCACAAAATCGTCTAAATATTGCTAGAATAAACTTAAGAGACGTCACCGGTACAGAAGGGGTAACCATCAGGCTAGGTATTGACTGGTTGTGAACCAACTTTGTTTAAGGGGGTAGTGTTTGGCTTTTGGTATATATATTTATTTATTAATATATTTTTGAGTTTCCTCGCTAGACCTCCATCAAGCTTAGAAAAACACCCCCTAGACCCCCTTTCAAGATAAATGTGTACATTTTTCGGTTTTTCCTTTTTAAATTAGAGGCTCGCTATCGCTCGCCAGGAATAAATCGACACCTAAAGGGCACGAAAGGTCTTAATATAATATTGAAAAAAGAAAAAAAGAAAATGAGGTGAAAGGTCTCAAAATCGACAATCTAACGGAACGAACGTCTTAAAACCTCAACACTAATATGCTAAACATGAGGGAGAAGGGGGTCCATAAAAAGCGAGTACTACCCCCTTAAGTATGATATAAACCTCCACACGGTATATTAATACAGCTATATCATAATATGTATTTATTAGTATTGGTCTGTTCATATATCCAGTTAGGTTTCTTGGATAGGCCACAATTTCTTTATGAGATATCAGCCAAAGAATAATACATCAAATAAACTAGATTGTGCATACTCTTAACTCATCCTATTAAATTTAAACATATATAATCAGTTAACGTTTTCAGTAACTTATACTTTAATGCACAACATAGATATCCCATTTTGTTTATATAAAGTTAGAATATCCTGTTGACCCCTTCTGTACCGGCGACGTCTGTTTAATTTGACTCTAACTATATTTAGACGATAGTGTGCAGTTCAAGAAGGATCTGTTGTAAAGGGTTAAGCAAGATAGTTTGAAGCCCGTTAGTTGCTGGAGGCCATTTTTAAACTGAACTCAATCGTCTAACAGTAGCCAACATAGTGTAACCCCCTTCACGTCATTACAAACAGGTTAAGGGCGAGGTAATGGGTTTGTCGGGACCCCCTTCTTTCATGCTTAGCCCCATTAGTTTTGAGATTTGAAGACGCTCGACTCATTAGTTTGTCAATTTGAAGACTTCTCACCCCATTTCTTTGTCAATATTAAGACCTTTCGTGCCATTTAGGTGTCGATTTGTATTCCTGGCGAGTGATAGCAAGCCTGTAATTTTGGAGGAACCAGCCTTCGGCCGGGACATTTTTCAACCGAAAAATGTAAAAATATATCTCGAAGGAGGATCTTGAGGATAGCATCTTAATCTTGATGCAGGCCTAGGGAGAACACAAAAATGATAATAAATACAGATTAAATAAATAATGAACACCTAAACCCTTAGGTAGGTAGGTAGGTAGGTAGGTAGGTAGGTAGGTAGGTAGGTAGGTAGGTAGGTAGGTAGGTAGGTAGGTAGGTAGGTAGGTAGGTGGGTGAAGTATGTAGGTAGGTAGGATTGTCACTTTAATAACAAATGTAGGTGGGTAGTTAGGTAGGTGGGTGGATAGGTAGGTAGGTAGGTAGGTAGGTAGGTAGGTAGGTAGGTAGGTAGGTAGGTAGGTAGGTAGGTAGGTAGGTAGGTAGTAGGTAGGTAGGTAGGTAGGTAGGTAGGTAGGTAGGTAGGTAGGTAGGTAGGTAGGTAGGTAGGTAGGCTAGCTTGGTTGGTAGGTTGGTAGGTTGGTAGGTTGGTAGGTAGGTAGGTAGGTAGGTAGGTAGGTAGGTAGGTAGGTAGGTAGGTAGGTAGGTAGGTAGGTAGGTAGGTAGGTAGGTAGGTACTCGACTCATTGGTAACCCCTTGAGGTTTATGACCCGTGTTGTCAGTTTGTTCTGGCGTATACCTTTTGGTCCACATTTTGGTCATTTTGTTTTAATTTATTCATTTTGTTTATTTTTAGTTTCCTCGCTAGACCTCCACCAATCTTTAAAACATATCCATTAAATCCCCCTTTTAGATTAATTTGTAAATTTTTCGTAGACAAAATTACAGGCTCACTATCGTTTGCCAGGAGAACAAAATCGACACTAAACTAGCACACAAGGTCTTAGCATTGGCAAATAAATGAGGCGAAAGTTCATAAAATCGACAAACTAATGGGGCAAACATCTTAAAATCTAAAAATTAGTGGGGTTAAACACGAGGGAGAAGGGTGCCCAGAAAAACGACCCCTCTCCCCTTAACAAGATGGCTACCATAAACCTACTATAGTCAGTTCATGCTAGGTTGGGCAGAAATCGTAACCTCTAACCTCTGTAACTCAAAAAGGGCTAGACAAAATGAGCTGTCAATGTCCACACCTATTCCCCAGCCAATTCGTCCTATGTGGTAGAAATATTTTAGCTCGAGTACTCTAGTCCTTTTTTGAGTTATGAGAGGTTATAGGTTACAGTTTCTGCCCCACCTAGAATGAACAGACTATAACCAACCAGCACATTTTGTTTATTACTTACAGTTTAACCCTCTCCGACATATGACGCGATTTTGAGCCTAAAGGGATACTGGCCTTTACTATATCCTGTTCCAAGTCAGTAGGCCAAAAACTCTGGAACATTAACCTCTATAACTTCGCGCTAATAGTTCTAACATTTGGGAAGGGTCAGCCAGGGAATAGGTGTGACAATTGACAGCCCATTTGCTCTAGCCCTTTTTGAGTTACAGAGGCTAGGGTTGCCGATTTCTAGACTACTCATTTGGAACAGGGTATATACCACATTGCTATCCACTTACCAAACCTGCTGTACCGATCAAATCTCTCTCTCTCATTAGAAGAATAGGACAACAAAGCAGAGAGCCTTCTACTTTGCTGTCCTATTCTTCTACATATAAACTGTCCCTGCCTTTAGTAGTATCAAGGCCAGACCATCTAATAGGGATCGCAAGGTGTATGTGGTGTTAGTATGTGTGTAACTCTGTATAACGCTCTCCCTCTCTCTCTCTCTCTCTCAATATGGCGGCATGGGTCAAAATAGCCCGATGATAATATTCTAAGAAATATCTAGCCATCATCTATTTTATACCTCCTGCTCGACTATCCTCCCTACTCTCCTCTACTTATCCTCCCCTCGACTATCCTCCCCTCTTCCCCTTGCTCCCTACTATTCTCCCCTTATCCTCCCCTCCTCCCTACTCGCCTCCCCAATTTTCGACTCTATCTCCCCATTGCTCCCTATTACTCTCCCCCATTTACCACTCCCCTTATCCTTCTCTATCCCTTATATTCCTACCTCCTCTATCCCTATTCCCTTCCTTATCCTCTCCTTATATATCTCCGTCTCTATGACATAATCTACCCTATTTTTGTCCCCAATATATTCCTCTGCCAGCCTTTCCTTCCCACCCTTCTCATGTGCTATCAGTTTTTTTCACTGTTCTACACTTGGGGTTCTGCTTCCACTACTAATATTAAGTTCTGACCATATCGTTTGGCTCGCAAGGTCCGTGCATTCAGTGTTTCTATGTAGATAAAGCCACATTTTCCACTAGTACATCAGAATGGCAATCGAACGCGTATTCAAAACTTGGCCAAAAAGTACAGATCATTATTATCAACCCATTCTGTACCGGTGACGTCCTTTTCATCATATACTGGTGACTGTTAGACGATTTAATTCATTTTAGGAAAGACCTCTACCAATAAAAAAGGCTATAGACTATCTCAATTCACCCTTTCAGCTACCGCATATCCTTCCCAAACTTAATAAAATCGACTAAATGTAGCCTTAATCAAATACAAGAAGACGTCACCGGTACATAAAGATTTTAAATTATGCATTGGAGTTCGTGTTAGGTCTTTAGAAGTGAGCAGCACATCATAATTATATATAATACAACACTACATCACGTAAAGTGTTATGTATTCCTGTTTTTCTTTTGTTTTACTTTGTTTATATTGACGCATTCACCTCTCTCTTTCTCTCTCTCTCTCTCTCTCTCTATCTGGCTTTTTCTCTCCCCCCCCTCTCCCATCTCTCTCTCTCTATATATATAGTATATATATATATATATATATATATATATATATATATATATATATATATATATATATATATATATATATATATCTATCTGTCTCTCTCTCTCTCTGTCTCTCTCTCTCTCTCTCTCTCTCTCTCTCTCCCTGTGGCCTGCTTATGATTCCCCCAGCACCCGACCTGCCAGCCTACTTATCCTACTTGTTTCCCATCCCTGCTTCTCCTTGTTTCCACCTCCCCCTCTTCCTCCTCCTTGCTTCCCCTCCCCCTCTTCCTCCTCCTCTTCCTCCTCCTCCGATCAAACTACACGCGGGGTGCAAAATAATTGGTAAATCATTCAACTCTAACGAATCCAAGAATTTCTTCTTCAATCGAGTCGTCAACGTGTGGAATGGGCTTCACCGATATGTCACAGACTGCAACACCGTTGATTCCTTCAAAGTTCGCCTAGACAAGCACCTTGCCCTGAACCCAAGGTTGACTGCATTTGTAATTGATTAAAAAAAATCTTTAGTAGTGTTTGTTCAATAACATAATAGATCTTAATATAATTTCCCCTGTCATGAAATAGCCCCAGGGCAGCACTTCCTTCTCACATCTTTCTCACATTCTCTCCGAAATACTGTTGCAACCCTTGGAACAGCAGTGTTTTGGAGGACAAGTAACCTCGAGGGGTCGCATGACCTGTTGTTGCTTGTTTTTCTGTGTATTCCTTTGTACTCCTCCTCCCACTCCCTGCTTTGCTCCCCTTCCCTCCCCCTCCTCCTCCCTCCTCCACCCTGCTTACCCTAACTTCCCCTCCCTTCCCCCCTCTACCCTTCTTATAATAGTTACCCCTTCCCTCCACCCTGCTTACCCTAACTTCCCCTCCCTTCCCCCCTCTACCCTGCTTATAATAGTTACCCCTTCCCTCCACCCTACTTCCCCTTGTTTGTTTTTCCCAGTAGGTTTCAGAGTATAGCATTTGGGTAGCATGATGTACGGGTGGTTGGAAAGATAAAATACAGACACAAGGCATAATAAGTAGATCCACCTTTGCATATCATAAGTAGATCCTCCTTTGCATATCATAATAAGTAGATCCTCCTTTGCATATCATAATAAGTAAATCCTCCTTTGCATATCATAAGTAGATCCTCCTTTGCATATCATAAGTAGATCCTCCTTTGCATATCATAAGTAGATCCTCCTTTGCATATCATTCGAAACCAAGAAAAGAAAGACAACAAAAACCGAAATATAGAGACGTTGCTATATGATGCCCCACATTGCTATATGATGCCCCACATTGCCATATGATGCTCCACATTGCTATATGATGCCCCACATTGCTATATGATGCCCCACATTGCTATATGATGCCCCACATTGCCATATGATGCCCCACATTGCTATATGATGCCCCACATTGCTATATGATGCCCCACATTGCCATATGATGCCCCACATTGCTATATGATGCCCCACATTGCCATATGATGCCCCACATTGCTATATGATGCCCCACATTGCTATATGATGCCCCACATTGCTATATGATGCCCCACATTGCCATATGATGCCCCACATTGCCATATGATGCCCCACATTGCCATATGATGCCCCACATTGCCATATGATGCCCCACATTGCCATATGATGCCCCACATTGCCATATGATGCCCCACATTGCTATATGATGCCCCACATTGCCATATGATGCCCCACATTGCCATATGATGCCCCACATTGCTATATGATGCCCCACATTGCTATATGATGCCCTACATTGCCATATGATGCCCCACATTGCTATATGATGCCCTACATTGCCATATAATGCCCCACATTGCTATATGATGCCCCACATTTCTATATGATGCCCCACATTGCCATATGATGCCCCACATTGCTATATGATGCCCCACATGTTTAAGGGCAGATCTCCACTTGAGGGATTTTTTTCTTGACCCCTTTCTCCCTCATGTTTAGCCCCATTGCTTTTGATATTATAAAACGTTTGCCCCATTAGTTTAGCGATTTTAAGAACTTTCAACCCATATTAAGACCTTTCGTGCAATTATGGCGTCGATTTTATCCTGGCGAGCGATAGCGAGCCTGTAATTTAAGAGGAACCGGCCTTCGGCCAGGACATTTTTCTACCGAAAAATGTACAAATTTATCTTGAAAGGGACTCAAGGGGGTGTAATTTTAAGCTTGATGGAGGTCTAGGGAACTAACTAAATACCTGCCCTTAAGGGTTTAGCTTTAAAGGTTTAAGCTTGAGCAAATATATACGCCCATCCACCCTTAATCTGTAAATATACGCCCATCCCCCCTTAATCTGTAAATATATACGCCCATCCCCCCTTAATCTGTAAATATATACGCCCATCCACCCTTAATCTGTAAATATAAGCCCATCCCCCTTAATCTGTAAATATATACGCCCATCCCCCCTTAATCTGTAAATATATACGCCCATCCACCCTTAATCTGTAAATATATACGCCCATCCCCCCTTAATCTGTAAATATATACGCCCATCCACCCTTAATCTGTAAATATATACGCCCATCCACCCTTAATCTGTAAATATATACGCCCATCCACCCTTAATCTGTAAATATATACGCCATCCACCCTTAATCTGTTAATCTTGAAATATCATGGGTAACTTCCCTAGACTTTCTAAAACTAAGACGGCAGGCCGTGACAGATACAACTCCGAGAATCTATAAATTTAAACAGTAAACCAGAAAAGAATTATTATAATGTGATTCTCTCTATCTCTCTCTCTCTGTGTTTCTGTGTGTGTGTGTGTATGTATGTGTGTGTGTGTGTGTGTGTGTGTGTGCGTGTGTGTGTATTTGTGTGTTTGCGTGCTTAAGAATGTAAACAGAGAAACCGATCTGGGAGTAACAATATCGAGTAACCTAAAACCGAGTCAACAATGTTCAGAAGTTGTTAGAGAAGGGACAAACAAAGTAATTGGCTTTATAGAGCAGGTCCATTTGAGGCATAAATCCAAAGAAGTTATCCTAACCCTTTACAATTCATTAGTTCCGCCCTCTTCTGGAATACTGACTGCGTTCAATCCTTGGTGCCCTTATTAACAAAAAAGAATATAAACAAGCTAGAACGAGTTCAACGTTAGAGTTAACCAACATGATACCTAGGCCTAAAGAACAAACCATACGAAGAGGCGTCTTAGAGAATTAAATCTATTTCCTTTAAACCCAGCGCAGATTAAGAGGTGACTTAATTCAAGTGTTCAAAATCATCAAAGGCATCGGGACAATATGAACTGTATAAGTACTTCACTATCGACCAAATCTCAATTCACACGGCGGGGAAACTGTTGCAAAATATATTTGTAAAATCTTTTGAAAAAAAACCTCGCACGAATCTAAGAATTTCTTCTTCAATCGAGTTGTCAACTTGTGGAATTGGGCTTCCCCGAAAGCGTTATAGACTGCATCACCATTGATTCATATTAAACTCCGCCTAGACAAATATCTCTCATTAAACCCGCGACTGACTGGCGTTTGTAAATTAATAACTTTATTTTTCATCCCCCACCTCAGGTTACTAACCTCATCTGTCCTCATACTAACTCCCTTAATCCTGCCACGGACATTAGTTCCATGGCAGTAATTCCCTTTCCAATGTTCCCAGTTACCCACCTCTAAACCACTGGAGGTTTGGACACTTGATCCTCATGTGTTTTGGAGGACAAGCAACCTAGAAGGGTCACTAGACCTGTTGTTGCCTTGAATTTCCTTTTGTACTCCTTTTTCGTGTGTGCGTGTGTGTGTTGTATATGTATGTTATGTGTGTGTTTTGTGGTGTGTGTGTGGTGGTGTGTGTGTGTGGTGTGGTTTGTGTGTGTTTGTGTGGTGTGTGTGTGGTTGTGGTGGTGTGTGTGTGTATGGTTGTGTGTGTTCTTATTATGCCCCATCATATTATTGATATCGTACTATTTAGTCCTTTGAGTATTAAAGGTATATTATACGCCAAAAGAAAATCGTGTAAAAGTAACTAGATAATGGTGGAAATGACGATTTCGCCCCATTTCTTTGTCAATGTTAAGACCTTTCGCGCTATTTAGGTGTCGATATTTGTTTTTCTGGCGAGCAATAACAAGCTTGTAATTTTGGAGGAACCGGGGACACCAAATTTAAAGGAAATGAACGACTGGGTAAATAAGAGAGTTACACCGAGTTACAAAGATGTAGAGACTACACACACCTCACAGTCCATAAAAGTCAGTCCGGTCTTAAATATATAATAGTGCAGTATAGGTGCCAGCATGTAGAAGACAAAGATAGTAAAACAGAAGGTTCTCTCCCCACCCACCACACCCACCGAGTTTTGGTTTGGAATTAAATATAGTTGGGAAAATTCATTGAACTAAAAATAAAATAAAACAAAATACTTA
>CM064581.1:3676009-3801033 GCA_032716605.1 Paralithodes platypus | reverse complement strand
TAACAGGTCGTGGTCCAGAGATTTTTGAGGGGTCGTTAGGGGAAGGTCAGGCGTGTGTGGGGGCATTTATGGGGTCCCCCCCCCCCCCCCCCTGAGGCTGGGCTATTTTCTTTATTCATAAACTTCGGGAATGTTTTGTTTGTTGTTCTTGTTGGGCAGCTGTGCAGAAAAGAAAGTTGTTGTGTGTTTTGTTTAGATTGTGGTTGCAGGTGTGAAAAGTAGAAGTAGAATAGGAGAAAGTGGTGTTTGTGAGAGCTAGCTGGGTTACTCTGTATAGGTAAGCCACACACAAAATCAGTAAGGGAAGCCAGACAAATTAAACAGGAGTTCCAGCAACTCCTTATCAAATGCCTATAGGCCTCCCATGGATATTGCCCTGCTCGATTGGTGCCTACAATCTCCCCACTGGAAGATTAGCGCCACCGTACTAGTAAACAGAAACAGTTCACTATTTACTGAAGCTATCAACATTATTTTTTTTATGTACGGTTTTATTGCCGTAAGTTAAAGGTATAATACGGATAAGAAACTGTAATGTTGGGTAACGTTTTCGAGCGTCTTATTCCTACGATTCTTTTAATGTTGATATTATGGATATTGTGTTACAGTGTAAGTGGAACTGTATATGGAATGTAGTTGTTGTTTGAGTGATTGTGGCTCCCTCTTGTTTTTCTTCTTTCTCTCTCTTCTTTCCTCTTTTTTGTTATCTACTGTATACCTTGTTGACTGTGCTTTACTTTCCTCTTCCTTTGTCTTTCTTTCATTCCTCCATGCCTCTTTCTCTATTTTCTTCCTCTCACTTCTTACCTTTCTTCTATTATCTACTGGTCGACTATACTTCCCCCCTTCTCTCTCTCACTCACTCTCTCTCTCTCTCTCTCTCTCTCTCTCTCTCTCTCTCTCTCTCTCTCTCTCTTTCTCTCTTCCTCTTTCTCTCTCTCTTATCGCGCCTCTCTCGCTCTCTCTTTCTCTTTCTCTCTCTCTCTCGCTCTCTCTCTCTCTCTCTCTCTTTCTCTCTCTCTCTCTCTCTAAGGAGTACAAATTCAAATTCTTTCATTCCTCCATGCCTCTTTCTCTATTTTCTTCCTCTCACTTCTTACCTTTCTTCTATTATCTACTGGTCGACTATACTTCCCCCCTTCTCTCTCTCACTCTCTCTCTCTCTCTCTCTCTCTCTTTCTCTCTTTCTCTTTCTCTCTCTCTCTCTCTCTCTCTCTCTCTCTCTCTCTCTCTCTCTCTCTCTCTCTCTCTCTCTCTCTCTCTCTCTCTCTTTTCCATACCTCCATGCCTGCCTTCCTTCCGGTCTCCCTTCTCCTGTCTGCTTTATTACCTGTGTGTCTGCTTTACCTGATTGTCCCTTGTATAGCTGTCTGCTTTCACCTTTGTCTGTCTGCCTGTCTGTCTGTCTGCTTTCTCCTCGTGTGCCAGCCTGGTTTCCCCTATCCTACCTGCTTTCACTTAGTCATGCCTGCTCTCTCTCTCTCTCTCTCGCTCTCGCTCTCTCTCTCTCTCTCTCTCTCTCTCTCTCTCTCTCTCTCTCTCTCTCTCATCCACTTAACTAACTGCTTTCTTTCCTATCAATCTGCTTTCATCTCTGCTTTGCTTTGATTTACTTGCATGATTTATTTCGCCGGTGCTTGTCTACTCACCTATCTGATGATTTATTTTTCTTTTGCTTTTAATCCGCACCGGCGTTGATATTTCCTATTTAATAGTAAATACAATAATAGTACGACAAATCAATATGACTTTATTTGTCAACATATACATTCATTTTCTTGTGAATATGCTAATTTATTATATCATGTAGGACATATAATTGACTGAGGTGTTTTCTCAATGGCTTGTTCATTATAACACCCCCCAAAATAGTGTAAAAGTCTTGTTAATAATCTGGAAAATTATTGATCGCACATAATTCATAAATTGTTCACCATAGAGTGCAGTCAAAATATATTCTACCGGATTTGTGTCTTTATTTTTAATGATACTAGTTTCAACGTATGATGTAAACAGACAATGTATTTCAATTCATCCACAATTATTGACTCTCGTGCTTGGTGTGGTTAGAATTAACTTAAATCAGTTTCAGCCCGAGTTGCGTTGGGTTACTTGTAAACACCCCTGTAGGGTATCCTGGAATATGGATCCTACGACTTGTGTACGAATTGAAATACTTTCGTGTAGGCTATGAAAATATATATATTTTCAAAGGCGGCTTTCCCTTCTCCCTAATATAAATAGGAAACGTTAAGTATCCTTTTTCACGCCGTGGTAGAGTTGGTTAAAGCGTGGACAATAGTCCTGGCTGTCTTTCGGTGGTTCGTATAGAGTATAAAAACACAGTAGGTCACGTGTATTTGTGATATATATTGTCTATATACCCGATATATATATATATACACACACACACACACACACACATTATACCGGTATATACAGTACGGTATATAGGCTTTGTTCCCTTTTTTTTATGTCAGAGTCCAATAACATTTATGTTATATATTTTTATTTGTCTGACAAACCGGCAGCCTTTCTATTTCTCTTTTAGATACCGGTAGCTAGTTCAATCTTTTAGATACCGGTAGCTAGTTCAATCTTTTAGATACCGGTAGCTAGTTCAATCTCTAACCGTTGGCCAGAATACAAGAAAATGCTTATGAAACAAACAAACAATAACACAATAAATACAGTAAAATAAATGTATATAATAAAATAAATATAACAATAAATAAAGCTATTATTTTTCTGGTGGAGTCACTCGAGAAAGCTTCAAGTCTCGTGATCATGGGACGTATTTTCTAATCTTAAACAATATCCTAAATCAGCTAAAAATAAAATATATATACAGTATATCTAAATACATAAATATATATACAGTATATCTAAATACATAAATATATATACAGTATATCTAAATACATAAGTATATCTAACTATTATTTTACTGAAGGAGTCAGTCGTATCTCCTGATTATGAGACGTCTTTCCAAATCATAAACAAAAAATAACCTAAATATGCCAGAATTAAGATAAATAAATAAATGTCGCCCGCATTTCTGTGTAGAAAATATAGTCGTAAATCTACAGTTTTAATATACCGTATATATATATATAACGCCGTTATACGTATATATATATATAATATATATATATATATATATATATATATATATATATATATATATATATATATATATATATATATATATATATATATATATATACAGGGTATATATATATATATTCCAAAAAATATACTCAACGAATTTGTATATTTTCGAGCAATAAATAGTTTGTGATCCGCCGCAAAAGACCGCAACATGCAAAACACATAAAAAAGTTTGCCATATCGGAGGAAAAACATGATTGGTGTTCTCGTGGCTATTCTCAAACTTGTTTTCATTATTTTTTGTTCTAGTGTGTATGTGTGTCTGTGTCTGCGTGTGTGTGTGTGTGTGTGTGTGTGTGTGTGTGTGTGTGTGTGTGTGTGCAATTCTCAAACTTTTGTATATATTTGTTTTCCTAGTGTGTGTGTGTGTGTGTGTGTGTGTGTGTGTGTGTGTGTGTGTGTGTGTGTTGTTCACGACTGCCTCAATATATATATATATATATTTTTGACGGCACCGATACGTTTGTTTTTTCGCTCTCCGTTTTTTCTGTCTATTTACGGGGGCCGGAACCGACTGAAGGGTAGGGTTTTTTAGTTTGTTTACGTTCTGCTAGATCTGTCCCTGTATTTTTTTCTGCGTGTCTGTCTGTGTCTTTTAGTGTGTTTGCTTATTTGTGTTTTTTTGCGATTGATTCTGTAGTGTGGAGGATCATATGCTTCCATTAGTTTATTCTAGTGCATTGGGGTTTGTAATGGAGGATTAATGTTAACCCTCTCCGACATATGACGCGATTTTGAGCCGATTAGGGATACTTTAAAGCCTTTGTTACCATCAGGGGTATTTACAACCTTTAGTTTAGTTACTTCAACCTCTGCACTTGTCTTTGAGTTAGCTGTGGGCAGAAAACTAATTTGGGGTAATTATAAGAGTGGGAGAACTATTTCTTATTGCTAATCTGGCAACCTCTGCGTCATATGAGTCTGAAGGGGTTAAGAACGGGGTGTTCCTTAATTTCAAGTAATCGTTGATGTACAGCTGCCCACATAAGTGTTGTTCCTCGTAGTGTAAATTAAATGTGAGAGGGTTAACTCCTTCTGTACGGTTCCGGCGACGTCTTGTTAATTATATTCTAGTTTTATTTAGACGATTTTGTAGAGTTTAAGAGGTATCTGTTGTAGTAAAAAGGGTTACGTGGTACAGTTCGAAGCCTGTCATTTGCTGGAGGTTCTTCTTAAACTGAATAAAATCATCAAATAGTAGCTAGAATAAAATTAAAAAGATGTCGCCGGTACAAAAGGGGTTAATTATTAGTTAACTAGTTAGATGAGTTAACCACTGCATAAGAAACTACACTCGTAATTCAAGCATGCTCATTATTATTCCCATGTATAAGATCACGGAGAGGAACAGAACTTATGTGGCCGACTGTACGCTAAATTATAACACGGCTATAGCAGAGGTAAATGAAAATATATATCTAAATCACACACATGAAATCACCGATAATGTGTTTTTTTTTTTCTCTCTTACTGTTTTTTCTTTTTTTTTTTTTTTTTTTTTTTTTACTTGTTTATTTACGATTGCCCTACAATCACGGCAGAGAAAACGTGGCCAACTCCCATCGTTTAAACTATTATTTTCCCTAATATAATTAAATGTATAATCTATACACACATATTTTGTATTAAGGTTATGTGTCTTTGTTGAGAGTTATATATACAATAACAAAAATTATATATACTGTATAATTATACTGTATATATATATATATACATACCTACCTACCTACCTAACATTGAACGCTCGAAGGGATCCACATAATACCGGTAGGTGTTTTAACCCTTTATGTGCTAGCTATATCCTTTTCGTATGTGTGTGTGACTGTGTGTGTACCAGTCTGGAACAAAACTGATGTTATCTCTTGCTTCCGGCCAGCTCAGTAGGTAACCGCTCTCGTGTGTGTGTGTGTGTGTGTGTGTATGTGTGTATGTGGTATAATGTTAGCGTATCGTCATTAGATATAAGTCTGCCTGTATTGTTCTCCATGGTATATAACTATGAATCAAGAAGCAAGTTTAGTACAAATAAGGGGAGATGGGTCGTTTTTCTGGTCCCCTTTCTCCCTCGTGTTAAGCCTCATTTGTTTTTGAGATTCTAAGACGTTTGGCCCATTAGTATGGCGATTTTAACACATTTTGACCCATTTCGTTGTCACTGTTAAGACCTTGCGTGCCGTTTAGGTGTAGGCTTTTTCTTGGCGAGCCTGAAATTTTAAGAGGAATTGGCCGGGAAATTTTGCTACCGCAAAATGTACAAATATATGTTGAAGGGGGTCTAGGGGGTGTTGAAGGGGGTCTAGGGGGTGTTTTTCCAAGCTAGATGGAGGTCTAGCGAGGACACTTAAGAAATATAGGAATACATTAATTAATAGACCAAAAAAACAGCCCATCTTCCCTTAAGAGATATTTGAATTACACCAAACAGACCTTTGTATCCATAGAGGCACTATTACTAAGTATTGACTGAGCATTACTAACATTTGTTTAGAGATTCCGTACCTATGCATATTTCACTGTTCTCTATTGTTATAACACATTGATTGGAAACGTGGTAATTCAGTTTTCCTTTCTTGCTATAAAACGTTATTTTTTTCATATGAAGGATCAACTGCGTAAAAAGTGCACTCCTAATTATTCAACCTTACTGTTGTTCCTTCCATTACTAAAGTCACTGAGGGGATATAAATTTATGTGACCAACTGTACCTCATACTATAGTCTATTCGCTGAAAGTAGGCGAAAAATCATGACCTCTACCCTCTGTAATTTAATAACGACTAGAGTAATCGAGCTAATATTTCAACCATTTGGGAAGAGTCAGTCAAGGAATAGATGTGAACATTTGCAGCCAATTTGCTCTAGCCCTTTATGAGTTACAGAAGATAGAGGTCATGATTTATCGCCTACTTACGTCGAATAGACTATAGCCTATGTTGAATATAAACATGTACGGTGGCGCTAATAAGTCCGTGTCTCAGCTGGCATTACGTTTGGCTCGCTCTCTACTGTAGTAATGTCTGCCAGATGTTGAATAGGGTGGGTAAATGTAGGAACATGTTTGTATATCTCACTCGAAATAAAAATATGATGTTTTAATATTGCTGATACCAATTATGGATCAAAATAATCTTGGTGCCGTAAACATCACTTATTTGGCCGACTGTATGTGTGATCAAATTAAGGGGAGATGGGACGTTTTTCTGGTCCCCCTTTTCCCTCATGCTTACCCCCATTAGCTTTCAGATTTTGAGGCGTTCGCCTCATTAGTTTGTCGATTTTAAAACCTTTCGTCCCATTTCTATATCAATATCAAGACCTTTCGTTCCATTTAAGTGTAGATTTTTTCCTGGCAAGCGATAGCGAGACTAATTTTAAGATAAACCTAACTATAGCCAGACTAAAAGGGAGCGAGTTTTTTTCCCTCTCCAGGGGAAAAACAAGATTGTCCTTCGGCCGGAACATATTTTTTATGTTTTTCCAAGGTTTTCAAGTTATTTTGGGGTGGTGAGCGGAGCGAACCACCCCAACATTGTATAGCAAGCGAAGCGAGAAAAAACATTGAGAACAAATGAAATGTCCTTCGGCCGGGACATTTTCTAATATTTGTATATATTTATTTTTTTGGCGCGAACCACCCTACAATTGTATAACGAGCGAAGCGAGCAACCCGTGAGCGGAGCGAACAGGATTTTTAAAGACAAATTAAAATTTTGTCCTTTTTTTAAGTTTGGAGGTACGTTGGGGTAAAAATATCTGGACACGCAAAATTCAAAGCAGTCTAAAGTCATAGGATGAAGGAAAGATTGATTGAGGGCGAGAATTAATGGGTGCTATAGTGCACACAGGAATATAACAGCGCAGACAGACACAGCTATTATATTTGTTATAATAAAAGGTCGGTAATATTTGGGTGATATCATATTAACCATTTAACCCCATCTGTACCGACGACGTCCTTTTAACTCTATTCTGGCTACTATTAGACGATTGTATCCAGTTTCAAAAGGGCCTCCAGCAATTAACAGGCTTCGAACTATCTCACTTAACCCTTTTCACTACCACAGATCCTTCATAAACTACACAAAATCCTCTAAATATAACTAGAAGAAAATTAAAAAGACGTTGCCGGTACAGAAGGGGTTAAGGCGAGGGGGGTCGTTTTTCCGGTCCCCCTTCTTCCTCATGTTTAGCCTCATTAGTCATCGTGCTGAAGGGCTTTAAGGGAGAAGGGTTTAGATTTAAGTTTATTAATTCATATATTGTGTTCTTTTATTTCATAAACTTTATTTTAGTAGGCGTTATTTCCACATAAAGTTATTTGACCCTTATCTTGTATCATCCCAGTTTTGGTTTGTTTAGTTTGCAAGTTTTACATTTTAATTTATTATTATTTTAGTTTCCTCCCTAGACCTCCATCAAACTTAAACAAAAAAAACATTACTTAGATCCCCCTTCTAGATTAATTTGTACATTTTTCGGTAGAAAAATTTCCCGACCAAAGGCCGGTTCTTCCAAAATTACAGGCTCACTATCGTTCGCCAGGAAAAAATCGACACCTAAATAGCACGAAAGGTCTTAAAATTTACAAAGAAATGGGGCGAATGGTCTTAAAATCGACAAACTAATGGGGCAAACCTCTTAAAAATTGAAAACTAATGGGGCTAGACACGAAGGAGAAGGGGACCTAGAAAATATTTTGGGATCATATTGTCTCTTTGAAAAAATAAAAAAAAAAAAAAAAAAATAAAAAAAAAAAAAATATATATATATATATATATATATATATATATATATATATATATATATATATATATATATATATATATATATCGAACAATAAATTACAACAACACTAATTGAATCTCCTTTTACTGTCATGTCCTTCGTAAGCTGAGTAAAGTCGTGTAATTGTTGCCAGAATGAACATTAAATATATACACAGGCGCCATCGTATTGAGAAGGTTAAGGGGAGATTTCCACTTGAGGGATTTTTTTCTTGACCCCTTTCTCCCTCATGTTTAGCCCCATTGCTTTTGATATTATAAAACGTTTGCCCCATTAGTTTAGCGATTTTAAGAACTTTCACCCCATATTAAGACCTTTCGTGCCATTCAGGTGTCAATTTTATCCTGGCGAGCGATAGCGAGCCTGTAATTTAAGAGGAACCGGCCTTCGGCCTGGACATTTTTCTACCGAAAAATGTACAAATATATCTTGAAAGGAACTCAAGGGGGTGTAATTTTAAGCTTGATGGAGGTCTAGGGAACAAACTAAATACCTCCCCTTAAGGGGATTGGGTCGTATTTCTGGTCCCCCTCCTTCTCCCTCATGTTTAGCTCCATTAGTTTTCATATTTGAAGATGTTTGTCCCATTAGTTTGTCGATTTTATGACCTTTCGCCCCCATTTCTTCTGTCAATATTAAGACCTTTCGTGCTATTTAGGTGTCGATTTTTTTTTCCTGGCGAACGATAGTGAGCCAGTAATTTTGGAAGAACCGGCCTTCGGCTGGGACATTTATCTACCGAAAAATGTACATAATAATCTACAAGGGGGATCTAATGGATTTTTGTTGATGGAGGTCTAGGGAGCAAACTAGAAAAATAATGAATACATGAACAAAATCGGCCAAAAAGTGAACCATCTCCCCTTAAATTGACACCAACCTTCTGTACTACGTCCATTGGGTTTGGAAGGATCTGTGTAATAGTAGACAGAAAGGTATCATTATCTCTAGGTGTCCACAATGGGTGACAGTAAATCCGGTGAGAGAGAGAGTGTGTGTGTGTGTGTGTGTGCTTTTTTTCTCCTGTTTTCCTTTTCTTTCGCGGTCTTTTTTATCTGTCTTTTTTCATCTCTCTCTCTCTCTCTCTCTCTCTCTCTCTCTCTCTCTCTCTCTCTCTCTCTCTCTCTCTCTCTCTCTTTTCATCTCCCCCCATCTCTCTCTGTCTCTCTCTTTCTCTCTCTCTCTCTCTCTCTCTCTCTCTCTCTCTCTCTCTCTCTCTCTCTCTCTCTCTCTCTCTCTCTCTCCCCTTGCGTGTGTGGAAGCAGCCTCGGTGTGGCCAACGAGGGGAAAATGAATGTGTTTACTGCCACCACCCGTCCTGTTGTGTGTGTGTGTGTGTGTGAGAGAGAGAGAGAGAGACAGTGTGTGTGAGAGGTGTTGGGGGGGGGGGGGGGGGATGAGATACAGAGCGGGAGGGTTGAAAGTAAGTGAGAATGAGAGAGTGTGTGTGTGACAGTGAGTAATGCTTTCCATCTCTCGCCATATCAGTCATTTCGTATTCCCCAAGATAATTATAAAAGTGCTACTATAATTTTCCTTCCGTCGACATATTACATGCATTCTACCTGTCTCTCGCCCTCCCTCCCCCCCTCCCCCCCTCCCCCCTCCCTTCTCCCTCTTGTACGATGACGCTATGTATATTATTTTGTATTAATTGAAAATAAGAAAAATAGAAGATCCCACCCCTCTCCCATTCTTAAGGGGGGGGGGGGGATGGTTGCTTTTTCGGAGGCCCCTTCTCCCTTATTTTTAGCCTCATTTGTTTGTTTCGATGTTTTAAGACCATTCAGCCCCATTTCTTTGTCAATATAACGACCTTTTGTGCCATTTAGGTATCGATTTTTTTCCTGGCGAATGATACCGAGCCTGCTATTTTGGAGGAACCAGGCGGGAAAATGTTCTACCAAAAAATTTACAAATTTACTTACAAGGGTGATCTTGGGGATTTTTTCTTAAGCTTGATGGAGGTCTAGGGAGGAAACTAAACAAATGATATATACATAAATAAATCGACCAATAAATAAACCATACTCACTTAACACACTCCGGGAGCGGGTATATATATATATATATATATATATATAATTCAAAAGAAGAAATAGTTTCGCAAGATCGGAGACGTAGCGGGAAAGGTGATAATAGTAACTTTTTGTACAGTTGAAAATGTATTCTTCATTATCCATATTCAGTAGCATTGACTAGCAAATTTCAGTAATGTAGAAAGTTCTCATGCAAATTATTGGTTCAACATTACTATCCTGAACAATCCCAGGAAAAGGTTAAAGCTGTCTAGGTTGTATCTACCCTTTAAATATTAACCATGACACAAATGTAATAGCCAATAATAATAATAATAATAATAATAATAATAATAATAATAATAATAATAACTATATAAACAATAATTTCTAGTTAAGCATAAGACAATTTTAAATCTGAGGAGAACAATTCGATTATTTTTGCATGATAAATTTCAGGAGGCGTTTGCTGTGAAGAATTATATCCAGTAATAAAAGACAAGTGTTGTTTGTTTGTGTTAAGGTGAGGCTGATGGACTGTTGAGGTTAAGGGGAGATGGGTCGTTTTTGCTGGTCCCCTTTCTCCCTCGTGTTAAGCCCCATTTGTTTTGAGATTATAAGACGTTCGGCCCATTAGTTTGGCGATTTTAACACCTTTCGTCCCATTTCGTTGTCAATGTTAAGACCTTTCGTGCCATTCAGGTGTCGATTATTTCCTGGCGAGCGAGAACGAGCCTGTAATTTTAAGAGGAACCGGCCTTGCCTTCGGCTGGGAAATTTACAAATTTATCTTTAAGGGGGGTCTAGGGTGTGTTTAAGGGGGGTCTAGGGTGTGTTTAAGGGGGGTCTAGGGTGTGTTTTTCTAAGCTTGATGGAGGTCTACGAGAAAACTAAGAAATAAAGGAATAAATGAATTAATAGAAAACAAAACTGTGTCTTCCCTTAAGGGGTAGTGCTTGTATTTTGGCCTATCATGTACTTATATATTTATTTATTTTTGAGTTCCCTCGCTAAACATCCATCAAGCTTAAAAATACAACCTCTAGATTCCTTTCAAGATAAATGTCTACATTTTTCGGTAGCAAAATGTCCCGGCCAAAGGCCGATTACTTCTAAAATTACAGGCTCGCTATCTGTCGCTCGCCAGGAAAAAATCGACACCTAAATGACCCGAAGGGTCTTAAAATTGACACAGAAATGGGGCTAAAGGTCTCAAAATCGCCAAACTAATGGAACGAACGTCTTAAAATGTCATACCTAATATGCTAATCATGAGGGAGAAGGGGGTCCATAAAAGGCGACTACCTCCCCCTTAAAAGGCCAACGAGGTAAACATTGTACCCAACATCCACATAAATCTGTATACCCGGTACGCATTATTGTCGTGTCCCACAAATTATGTAGATTCCACGAGAGCCAAGATTCGTTTATATACTGTACTAGGAGTGGTACCCGGCGTTGCCCGGGTTTAAATTCTACTACCATAATCACCATCATCAATCACTACTACCACAATCATCACAATACTACTACTACCATAATCACCGGCCTCGACCTCCCTGTGCCTCATTAAACGGCGACCTCGATTTCGGCCGCTAAATGACCTCCGATTTTGGATCTGACCTCATCCGTACCCCCATTTTGGGGGGCTGCGAACAACTTTCGTTCCATACACCTTTTCGATCGAAGGCCTCCTTCTGCCCCAAACGGCAATTTTTTCGCATTTTTTTCGCTCCCGTATACTACATAAGTTCTGCCGAAAAATTTATTAAACAAAAGTGTCTCTGATTTCCACTAAACTCGCCTAAAACCATCTCCAAAGTCTGGGCTTTCCAACGGTGCCCCACACTCCCACCTGGCACCAAAACTGTGGGAGGAGTTTAGTAACAAAGGTCGGGTAACTGTCGGGTAACTGACAAACATTGACCTTTATTTATTAAGATAAATATGTTTAGGTTCCGTCAGAGCTATCCCCTTTGGTTGTCTTTCCTCAGTTTATATTACAGTACTTATTATTTATTTTTTAATTTTTTTTAATGTGTCTAGTTTCCTCCCTAGACCTCCATCAACCGGCCAAAGGACGGTACCTTCAGAATTATGGTCTCGCCATCGTTCGCCAGGAAAAATCGACACCTAAATGGCACGAAAGGTCTTTATGTTGACAAGAACTGGGGCGAGATGTCTTAAAATCGCCAAACTAATGGAACGAACGTCATCAAATCTCAAAGCTAGTGGGACTAAACATGAGGGGGAAAAAGCAACTACCTCCCCCTTAAAGCAACTACCTCCCCCTTAAAGCAACTACCTCCCCCTTAAAGCAACTACCTCCCCCTTAACCCTCTCCGACATATGACGCGATTTTGAGCCGATTAGGGATACTTTAAAGTCTTTATTACCATCAGGGGTATTTAGAAACCTTTAGTTTAGTTACTTCAACCTCTGCAGTTGTCTTTGAGTTAGCTGTGGGCAGAAAACTAATTTTGGAGAGGTAATTATAAGAGTGAGAGAACTCTATTTCTTATTGCTAATCTGGCAAGCTCTGCGTCATGAGTCTGAAGGGGTTAAAGCAACTACCTCCCCCTTAATAGATAACACACATTGACCTACTCTGTTAAATTATCACTTGTAAGAGTACTCAAAAATTTCCCGGCCGAAGGCCGGTTCCCCTTCAATTACAGGCTCGCTATCGCTCGCCAGGAAAAATTGACACCTAAATGGCACGAATGGTCTTAAAATTGACAGAAATGGGGCGAGGGTTCTTAAAATCGCCAAACTAATGGGGCGAACGTCTTAAAATCTCAAAAACAATGGGGCTAAACATGAGGGAGAAAGAGGTCCAGAAAAAAATCCTCCAGGTGGAAATCTCCCCTTAAGCCGGTGCATTTTTTACGGGCAATTATGGTCTGGAAGCTTAACAAATCACACTTTATCAGAACTCAGCCGCCTAACATAATCTACCTTCAGTCTAGTTACCGATACCAGTGCTAAAATGTCCTGAAATAATACGAGAACAAATTTGCTCATGGAAAATTGACGGAAAAAGCGCTCGTGTGACAGCGGCTTTACTCCTACTTGTCCATGATTAACCCTTTGAGTATCAGCGACGTGTGTTATATTACTGTATATTCTAGCTATATTTAGACGATATTAGTGCAGCTTGGAAAGGATGTGTGGTAGTTAAAAGGGTTGGTTGAGATAGTCTGAAGTCTTATTATTGCTAGAGGTCCTTCCTAAGCTGAATAGAATCGTCTTATAGTTGCCAGAATATGATGAAAAAGACGTCACCGGTACTGTAGGGATTAAGGAACACCCCGCTCTTAACATTAATCATCCATTACAAAACCCCCAATGTACTTGAATAAACTAATGAAAGCCGGGATTCGAACTCTGGACACCACACCCAGAACATGCCTTTATTTGGATCTTGGTATGACGTGATGGGTCGACTGGTAAGGGATTCTACACTCGGTTTATTTTCAACTGACGATAAATGGAATCCCTTATCAGCTAATGTATCTCCCCTTAACCCCTTCTGTACCGGCGAGGTCTTTTTAACTTTATTGTGGCTACTATTAGACGATTTTATGCAGTTTAAAAAGGGTTTCCAGCAATTAAAAGGCTTCGCACTATCTCCCTTAACCCTTTTTACTACCACAGATCCTTCTTAAGGGGAGGTTTCCACTTGAGGGAGTTTTTTCTTGACTCCTTTCTCCCTCATGTTTAGCCCCATTGCTTTTGATATTATAAAACGTTTGCCCCATTAGTTTAGCGATTTTAAGAACTTTCACCCCATATTAAGACCTTTCGTGCCATTCAGGTGTCGATTTTATCCTGGCGAGCGGTAGCGAGCCTGTAATTTAAGAGGAACCGGCCTTCGGCCGGGACATTTTTCTACCGAAAAATGTACAAATTTATCTTGAAAGGGACTCAAGGGGTTGTAATTTTAAGCTTGATGGAGGTCTAGGGAACAAACTAAATACCTCCCCTTAAGCTGCACAAACTCTTCTAAATATAGCTAGAATAAAATTAAATAGACGTCCCCGGTAAAGAAGGGGTTAATGGCCAAATATGAAACTACTGTGTCTCTGTATCATATTAAGACCAAGTTTATATAATTAACACTATATTTCACTACAAAAACTTTAGAATAACTGATAAATCTTGGTGGGAACTTTGCAACTTACCGCCAGGTGAAAAGAAACAGAGTATAGTGACGTCACATATGCTATACTGTATTAGTGAAAACTGTAAGAACATATGCAGGGGACGTCACATATGCTATAATGTATAGTGACGTCACATATGCTATACTGTATTAGTGACGTCACATATGCTATACTGTATTAGTGACGTCACATATGCTATACTGTATTAGTGACGTCACATATGCTATACCTAGTGACGTCACATATGCTATACTGTATTAGTGACGTCACATATGCTATACTGTATTAGTTACGTCACATATGCTATACTGTATTAGTTTCCAGCTGATCGTAAATTGTATCCCTTAGTAGCTAATTTATCGATACTCAATGGCAATATAGGAAACTACTATGGCTGTGTGTCGGATTAATGCCAAGTTTTCATAATTAACTTCATATTTCGCTACAAAATCGAACCTTATAGCGGAGTGACGAAGATAAATAACATGACAATATACCCTCAACTGGAAAACAAAATAGACTATAGTGTCCAGCCGCCGCAAATCATTGAGGGGGGGGGGGGGGGATGGGCGAAATAATTTGCATACATATTCATGTTTCTATCATACTTGTTTTCCTCTTTCGACCTCCATCAAGCTGCAACAACCCCTAGACCCCCCCCCCCTTCAATATTAATGTGTACATGTTTTATAGAAAATGTTCACTGCCAAAGGTTGGTTTCTCTTAAATTACAGACTCGCTATCGCTCGCCAGGAAAAAATCGAAACCTAAATGACACGAACAGTCGAAATACTGACAAAGAAATGGGGCGAAAAATCTTAAAATTGGCAAACTAATGGGCCGACCGTCATAAAATCTGAAAACTAAAGAAGCTAAACATGGGGTTGAAGGGGGTCTAGAAAAACGACCCATCACCCCTTAAAGCGGGTTAGCTTATTACCTTCCAGTCATATTTAGAGTAAAGTAAGTATGATTAAGAATTTAGTATTCTACATAATTATTAGAGAAGAACAAAACATATATGTATTTTTGTGCACCACCACCACCACCTGTAGGAGTTATTATTAGGTGGTCATACATTTACATAAGTCATAAATGTATCAGCCCCCCCCCCCCTCCCCCTCCTCCAACAATCCCCCTCCCCCATTCCCCCCCCCCCCCCCTCGGGAGTTTGTTAGGACCCCCCTGGACCGAGCACTCCCGCCCCCCACTAGGAGGGGGGCGGGAGGGGGGTGGGGGTGGAGGATGTTGAGACACGGCTGGCTGCTATAACATCCTGCATACTATCACACATTATTTAGGGGCCACACCTTAATATATATATATATATATATATATATATATATATATATATATATATATATATATATATATATATATATAACAGTGAATGGCGTTTAGGAAGGTCTTTATATAGTGTAGCTTGCAGTGCTGTGTGTTATTATCCTAGCATATACACTCGGATGCCATAGTCTCTACTCTCTACCCCACTCGTAAGAATTCCTGGATCCCCTATGTTTTTTCTATGCAATTATAACTATCTGAATTGATTTTTGGATGGAACTTGCTTTTCAATAAATAGTATATATAGTTTAGTAGTTGATTTACAGAACATTATATTCATAAATTACTTTCCAGAGATATACTTCCATAATTAGAAATGAGTGAAGTCTACGAATATTTATGAGTGGGTTAGAGACTATTGTATCCGAGTGTACAAGTAATATATTTGTCACGTGTAGTGTGATTCTCTCTCTCTCTCTCTCTCTCTCTCTCTCTCTCTCTCTCTCTCTCTCTCTCTCTCTCTCTCTCTCTCTCTCTCTCTCTCTCTCTCTCTCTCTCTCTCTCTCTCTCTCTCTCTCTATATATATATATTATATATATATATATATATATATATATATATATATATATATATACATACACACACACACACACTTCAACAAAATTATCAAGGTTAGCAATGAGACATCTATAAATAATCAAAGAACCGAACCAAGGAGCGTATAATCTACATTTATATTGTCCAAATCCTCTTTTAAGTCTCGACAATATAAAAAGGATTTGGACGAATATAAATGTAGATACAATCCTTGGTTCAGTTCTTTGATTATATATATATATATATATATATTTATTTATTTATATATATATATATATATTTATTTATTTATTTATTTAGGATACACACTCGCTCTTATACATTTGTCAAATATATATGTGCAATATATATTATATACATTTATGTATGTATAATTTTACTCTCGATACAGGCGAGGGCAGGATATTATTATGATACGCTAGCGAACTATTTTTGATAAATATTATGATCCACAAAATTTTTTGTTTTGTTTTGTCCTCGAACATTTGCAATTCGAACACTTTTAGGGGAGGATTTTGGACACATTTATTAAACATGTTAAACGTGTTTTGTATTGTTAAATGTGCGTTCAAAATAATACTCTTTCAGTAGCATATGTACTTATTTTGTTGCAGTACATGTTTGTGTTCTGTTTTTGCACGCACATTTTTTCCAATGTCGACGCGCACATCCAAGGACATAGATACACTTTGATGAATGCACAAGCTGACCAGGAGATGTTTGCATGCTAGTATAATCACGCAAACCTAGGAACACACAATCACTTACTCTCTCTTTCTCTCTCTCACTCTCTCACACACACACACTCTCTCTCTCTCTCTCTCTCTCTCACACTCTCTCTCTCTCTCTCTCTCTCTCTCTCTCTCTCTCTCTCTCTCTCTCTCTCTCTCTCTCTCTCTCTCTCTCTCTCTCTCATACAGAGGCCACTAATACACTACACTTACCCATTTAATCTATCCGTATAATTATGATTGTGTGTCTCTGCCTGTCTGTATATGTTCGTATCAATCACACACACATGCACATACACACACACACATACAGACACACAAAACACGTACCGTACATACATAAACTCTTTAACCCCTTCTGTACCGGCTAAGTCTTTTTAATTGTATTCTAGCTATATTTAGACTTTTATTCGGTTTAAAAAGGGCCTCCAACAATTATCAGGCTTCGAACTATTTCACTTAGCCATTTTTACTACCACAGATCCTTTTTAAATTGATTTTTTTTTTATAAATATATCTTAAATATAATGAAAAAGACGTCACCGGTAATGAACGGGTTAATATGGTAGGTCACATTATTTTTTTGGGGGGAGGACAGGGAGTTTTGCCTTTTATTTCTGTTATTACACATATCGAACACAAAGCAATACACATACACAGACCACACACATGCACACCCAGAACACATATATAGTCACCCACACCCACATACAGAACACCCGCACCCACCCACCCACACGCAGGCAACGCTCATACACCCACACACCGATAGAACAATCACACATACAGAAAACCCACATCCACCACACACACACACACACACACACACACACACACACACACACACACACACACACACACACACACACAACACACACCACACACCCACACCCACCACACACACAACACACACCACACACACACACACACACACACCCACTCACACACACAAACACCCCCACACACACACACACACACACACACACACACACACCACCCACACACACATAACAGACACCCACCCACACACACAAAACACACACTCACACCCACACATAGGGAACACCCATACACCGAACACTCACGTCTACCCACACCACCCACATACAGAACTTTGTATTTATTGTGTATTTTGAGCGTAATTGGCAACTGGTTCAAAAGAAGAATAAACAGATTATTATTGTTTTTTTATTATTTTTATTATTATTATTATTATTATTATTATTATTATTATTATTAGTATTTGTTATTATAGAACACCTACACCCAGTCACATAGTAGTTTATTGAAAATACTTTCATTTGAATACCGATGACATACACAAGCTCGTAACAGAATACATTAATTGTGCCTAACACACAATTAATTAAAACTTTCAGAGAACACACACATACATACACACACCCACACACACACCCACCCACACACACAGACACCTACCTCTCCCACACACACACAGAACATACACACAAACAGAACACACCCTCCCACCCACACACACACATAACACACACACCTTCCCACACACACACACACACAACCTCCCACCCACACACACACAGAACACACACCCACACCCACACCTAGCCACCTACACCCCCCCCCCCCCCACACACACACATATATGATAAACACGCATCAACACAATGGGTTCAGCAGCTGCCAACATTGCACCACCATCTTATGACACATAGACAAGAACACATGCAGTTTAATACTGGTTTATGATAGTTTCTCCTTGATGTTCGAGGTTCTATGTGTATTAATGTGACTACTGTTTGGTTTAGGGTTTGTTATTATTGTTAGTATTTTTTGTATTGTAATTATTATTATTATTATTATTATTATTATTATTATTATTATTATTATTATTATTATGATTACTATTATTATTACTACAGTATTACTATAATGTTTTATTAGTTATTATTATTATTACTGTTTAATACTTTGTAATTATATTTACTGTTTTGTATGATTATTATTTATTATATTATTATTTTATTATTATTATTATTTTTATTATAATTATTATTATTATACTTATTATTATTTTATGTTATTAATCACAGGTACAGTCGAAATCAATAGTTTACCGCAAACCTTGGTGATTATTTTGCGTATAATCTAGCGAGAGGGTCATTAACACTGTAGTCTATTCGCTGTAAGTAGGCGAGAAATCATGACCTCTAACCTCTCTAACTAAAAAAACGACTAGAGTAATCGAGCTAATATGTCTACCATATGGGAAGAGTCAGCCAAGGAATGGATGTGGAAATTTACAGCCAATTTGCTCTAGCTCTTTTTGAGTTACATAGTATTAGCGGTCAAAGGAATGGATGTGGAAATGTACAGCCAATTTGCTCTAGCCCATTTTGAGTTACATAGTATTAGAGGTCAAAGGAATGGATGTGGAAATGTACAGCCAATTTGCTCTAGCCCATTTTGAGTTCCAGAGTATTAGAGGTCATGCTTTCTCGCCTACTTACAGCGAATAAACTATATCTGGTCCGAGGTCGTGAGAGTTATTGTGATATTTTGTTTAATTATTTCTGAGAACCAGTAACAACATTGATATAGATGAAGGGGGCACTACTCGCTTTTTATGGACCCCTTTCTCCCTCATGTTTAGCATATTATTTTTGAGGTTTTATGACGTTCGTTCCGTTAGCTTGGCGATTTTTAGACCTTTCGTGCCCTTTAGGTGTCGATTTTTTCCTGGCGAGCGATAGCAAGCCTCTAATTTTAGAAGGAACCGGCCTTCGGCCGGGAAATTTTTCTACAGAAAAATTTGCAAATTTATCTTGAAAGGGGGTCTTGGGGGCGTTTTTCTAAGCTTGATGGAGGTCTAGCGAGGAACCTTAAAAATATAGTAAGATATATATATATATATATATATATATATATATATATATATATATATATATATATATATATATAGACCAAAAACCAAGCACTACTCCCTTAATGTGCAAAATCCAATCTAGTGCATATTAACACTCATTACCGCCCTTTAATTTGTGTTTATATTATTACATTGAACACGTAATGAACATGTACACGAGAACAGTCACGCACATACATAACATCATCTCGCTCTTTCTCTCTCTCTTGGGATATAATCAAGAGGATTAATGATTGGTTTCATAATCGTTACCGTTACCTAATTGTTATTAGTATTATTGTTAGTATTATTATTATAATTAGTATTAGTATTATAATTATTATTATTATTAGTATTATTGTTAGTATTATTATTATAATTAGTATTAGTATTATAATTATTATTATTAGTATTATGTTATTATTATAATTAGTATTAGTATTATAATTATTATTATTAGTAGTATTATTGTTAGTATTATTATTATAATTAGTATTAGTATTATAATTATTATTAGTATTATTGTTAGTATTATTATTATAATTAGTATTAGTATTATAATAATTATTATTATTAGTATTATTGTTAGTATTATTATTATAATTATTATTATAATTATTATTATTAGTAGTAGTAATATTATTAATATTATTATTAGTATTATTATTAGTAGTAGTAATAGTATTAGTATTAGTAGTATTAGTAGTAGCAATTTATATTAATTGGTTATGCATGACCTGTAAGTTCGCGAGCTCTTACCAATAGCAAAAACTGAAAGAGCCACCCTAAAATATAATACGCATATAATAATGTACTCAGCAAACCCCGAGAGAGGATCATCACTTCGGGAGTCTGTAAACACAACACGGCCGTATTGTTATTGAGGGGAGACGGTCGTTTTTCTGGTCCCCTTTCTCCCTCGTCTTTAGTCCCATTATTTTTTTTAATTTATAGACGTTCGGTGTGTGTGTGTGCGTGTGTGTGTGTGTGTGCGCGTGTGTGCGTGCGTGCGTGTATATTATGTGTGTGTGTGGGAGGTTGTTGATGTTGATTATACGCCTATTGTTGAAGCCTGTATGTGTGTATTCATGTTTATTATAAGCCTGTGTGTGTTATTATAGTATTGTTTACACATATAGTTGTACTCTTGGTGTACACATGATGAATGGTTGCAACGATACAGTATACATAACAGTGTTTATTATCTGGTATATGTATTTTTTCCGTCTACTGTGTTTGCAAGCGTAAGTACACATATACAATCCTCCATATGTATATCGTAAATGCTGTGGACAAATATAATATATATATATATTATAGTGTATGGATGTGTGTTTGTGTGTGTGTGTGTGTATGTGTGTATGTGTGTATGTGTGCACGCAGGTGTTGGGGTGTGCTGGGCGTGATCTATGTACACCTGTGTTGAGGAAAGCATGTGTGTTCAGTATCTATCTCTCTCTCTCTCTCTGTCTCGTAAATATATTTATTTTCTAAATCTGTTATATAGTGTATCCACCCCTTCCATTCACACACACACACACACACACACACACACACACACACACACACACACACACACACACACAGAAAGAATGAAACGCACACACAACGACATCTTTTCAGCAGAGCACACACACGCGTTCATATATTTGTCTGTCGGCATACATATCAATTATCAACATTGGAGTACATTAAGCTGGCTATAAAGGGGAACAGGTTCTATGTACACTATATTTATGACTACCTACTGTGAGAGAGAGAGAGAGAGGGAGAGTTGTGTGCGTATGTGTGTGTTTGTGGGTGTGCAATTTATGGATTTATGTGTGTTTGTGATGTACATGATTAAAATGCTTATGATTTGTTAAGGGTAAGTGTTTTGTTTGCATGTGTGTATTTTAATATAGGCCTATACGAGTTTGTGTGAGCGTGCGTGGATGTGTATACTGTACGTGCGATATCTATCTTATCTATCTAATCTATTTATCTATATCTATGAATTTATGTGTGTGTTTGTGATGTACGGTATATGATTAATATGCTTATGGTTTGTTAAGGGTATGTGTTTAATGCCTATGGTTTGTTAAGGGTATGTGTTTAATGCCTATGGTTTGTTAAGGGTATGTGTTTAATGCTTATGATTTGTTAAGGGTATGTGTTTAATGCCTATGGTTTGTTAAGGGTATGTGTTTAGTGTACATGTGTGTATTATAATATAAACGAGTGTGTGTGAGCGTGAGTGGATGTGTATACTTGCGATATATATCTTTGTCTATATCTATCTCTATCTATCTATCTATCTATTTTTTTTCTCTCTTTATATATATATATATATATATATATATATATATATATATATATATATATCTGCGTTGGTTGTGTGTGTGTTTCTCCATGTTCGTTCATCCATATCGTACGTGTGTTCCACCCTCTTATTCTTGTTTCCCACCGGTCTATCTAAGGTTTCAATACCATATTTATCACGGTTATCAATCATTGTTGCCCATCATTTGCTTGTCTGTAGCCTACAGTATTTTTCCTCACTGCTATATTCAGTTGGAGATCCAGCCTTTTACGTGTTCACCTTTTGTTTGGTTTTTATTCTGATGTTTAATAATACTATCTCAATTAACGTTTTAGCTCCCACAAGTTCACCCTAAGTTGTATGAAATCGTCTAATGATAGCCAGAATGAACTGTCAAAACGGGTCATGATCCTCAGTTTTATTTTGTTTTCTATGTGGATGAGGGAGACAAAAGGCAAAACTGCCTGTGACGAGTGCCTCATCCATAGTTGAAAGAGTGACAGGGCCAACATAAGAACATAAGAACATAAGAAAATGGGAGTCTGCAAAAAGCCGATCGGCCCACACAAGGCAGATCCCTGTCACACCCAACCCCAATTACAAGGCCCAATTATAGGCCCAACTCACTAACACCTTGAGTACTGACCCCACCAAAACGGTCAGAGATTAACACAAGATTACGGGGGTCTGCTATCATACCCAACCCATCTCGTCCATATGCCTATCTATCTATCTATCTATCTATCTATCTCTCTCTCTCTATCTCTCTCTCTCTCTCTCTCTCTCTCTCTCTCTCTCTCTCTCTCTCTCTCTCTCTATATATATATAGATATATATATATATATATATATATATATATATATATATATATATAATATATATGATTAAAGTGTCGGCTGTCGTCCTGACGGTTGGCGGTTCGAACCCCACTGAGAGATTAGAAACATTTAGTGGCTCACGTGTATTTGTGATATATACTCAATATATATATATATATATATATATATATATATATATATATATATATATATATATATATATATACTGTATATACACATCGGTATATATAACCGCGCTAGTGTACATGATACAGTATAATCCTATATTCAGATCAAGCAAAATTATACATTTCACAGAAAACGAGAGCATTCCATGGTCTTGGTGGGAAACGCGTGACATCCGGGAACCCACCGGGACAGGCATATCAAATCACCTTCCATATTTAACTCTAGGTGGTCCTTATAATTATTTTCACTTCCCATAAACAACATTATGATATTGAGTTAACGTTTGTATTGTTTAGTTGATTTTTAAGCCGGATATTTATTTGATTGTGTATAAGTGTCCAGGTGGAGGAGTATAGACTCTCGCTTGATTCCCAGAGACGGTGACACTCGGTAAAGACTAAAGACGCTTCTCTCTTCCCGTAGCTATTTTTTTTATTTGTGCGCGATATTCGAGTGCCAGAAGTGCATAAAGGGACTGGAGGTGGTATTTGACGAATAGCGGACGGTCTGAGAGGAGAATGGGAAGGAAATAGGCTGAAATAAGGTGAGAAATATGGGTGATATAAGTAACCCCTTCAGGATACCATGACGCGTTCCTTCATTATGTTCTGGCTATTATTAGACGATTTTATGCAGTTTAGTAAGGACGTCTAGGAAGGAAATACATAATAACTATCTTTAATAACCCATTGAGAGGATTATGACCAGTTTTGACAGTTTATTCTGGCTACTAATAGACGACTTTATTTTAATGGTGTGTGGTGTGGGTATGGTGCCTGGTGGTGGTTGTGGTAGTTACTGTGATGGTGGTTGTGGTAGTTATTGTGGTGGTGGTTGTGGTAGTTATTGTGGTGGTGGTTGTAGTTGTTATTGTGGTGGTAGTTATTGTGGTTGTGGTAGTGGTTGTTATTGTGGTGGTGGTGGTGGTGGTTGTGGTAGTTATTGTGGTAGTTATTGTGGTGGTGGTTGTGGTAGTTATTGTGATGGTGGTTGTGGTTGTTATTGTGATGGTGGTTGTGGTTGTTATTGTTGTGGTGGTGATGGTGGTTGTGGTAGTTATTGTGGTGGTGATGGTTGTGGTAGTTATTGTGGTGGTAGTTGTGGTAGTTATTGTGATGGTGGTTGTGGTTCTTATTGTTGTGATGGTTGTGGTGGTGATGGTGGTTGTGGTAGTTATTGTGGTGGTGGTTGTGGTTGTTATTGTTGTGGTGGTTGTGGTAGTTATTGTGGTGGTGATGGTGGTTGTGGTAGTTATTGTGGTGGTAGTTGTGGTAGTTATTGTGATGGTGGTTGTGGTTGTTATTGTTGTGATGGTGGTTGTGGTAGTTATTGTGGTGGTGGTTGTGGTTGTTATTGTTGTGGTGGTTGTTGTAGTTATTGTGGTGGTGATGGTGGTTGTGGTAGTTATTGTGGTGGTAGTTGTGGTAGTTATTGTGATGGTGGTTGTGGTTGTTATTGTTGTGATGGTTGTGGTGGTGATGGTGGTTGTGGTAGTTATTGTGGTGGTGGTTGTGGTAGCTATTGTGGTGGTGGTTGTGGTAGTTATTGTGGTGGTGGTTGTGGTAGTTATTGTGGTGGTGGTTGTGGTAGTTATTGTGATGGTGGTTGTGGTAGTTATTGTGGTGGTGGTTGTGGTAGTTATTGTGGTTGTTATTGTTGTGATGGTTGTGGTAGTTATTGTGGTGGTGATGATGGTTGTGGTTGTTATTGTGGTGGTGGTTGTGGTAGTTATTGTGGTGGTGGTTGTGGTAGTTATTGTGGTTGTGGTAGTTATTGTGGTGGTGGTTGTGGTGGTGATGGTGGTTGTGGTAGTTATTGTGGTAGTTATTGTGGTGGTGATGGTGGTTGTGGTAGTTATTGTGGTGGAGCAGTCGAGACAAAATGCCTCGACACACGGATAGATGTAATAATAATGTACGAGCCATTATTTATCACGTTTCCGAAAGGTTGATAATCTCTCGGTGGTTATAATAAGGCCATTTATCGGATATTTATTTGGGTTAATACTAAAATGTTTGAGATGTAGTACTTCCTGATATATCGGGATCTCTCGCGTGAACCATGTGCCCCTTCTGCCTCATGTTTCGCCCCTTTAGTTTTGATATTTTGTGACGTTTGTCCCACTAGTTTGTCGATTTTATGACCTTTCGTCCCAGTTCTACATCAAAATCAAGACCTTTTGTGACATTATAGGTATCGATTTTTTTTCCTGGCGAGCGATAGTGACCATGTATTTTAAGAGGAAATTGTTCTACCAAAAAATGTACACATTTATCTTGAAGGGGTCTAGGGGGTGTTTTTAAAGCTTGATAGAGGTCTAGGGAGTAAACTAAAAATCCTCCCTTAGGATGAAGATGAGTCAATTTCTCGCTAGCTTAAAAAAACAGGCTATAAGTCCCTTAACCCTCTTTCAAGATGCCAGACGGGTCCTTGTGGTCCCTCCTTGTTTCACCCCATTCATTACATTGGAGATATTAGGACGTTTCACCTCATTAGTTTGACGTATATAAGACGCTTCACCTCATTCAGGTGTTGATGTATTTTGGGTGAACGATGGTGCTGCCGAACATTTATATATTTATCTTGAAAGGGGATTTTTTTTTTTTTTTTTTTTTTTTTTTTTTTTTTTTTTTTTTTTTAGTTTGAATGAAGTCTGGGGAAGCGTGTATCTTTGTCTAGGCGGCAAATTAAAAAATATACCGTATATAAAATACAATACAAAAATATACATAAAATACATTGCTCATAAATAGCAAAAACATCGAAACCCTCGATATTGATACAAGAAAATATCACAATAACTTCCAAGACGTCGCACCACATAGTTTTAAGATGGAGTCATACGAACACTTTCTATAAGGTTGGTATCCGCCACAAGTTACTAGGTGTATTAACCCTTTCAGTACGGGCGATTCTATTTTTTTATTTTTATGCTGGTTAACATTAGACGATTTTACTATGTTTAGGAAGGATTTATGATAGTCAACGAATTAATGGAGAAATAATACACCTCTCTGATTACTAATCGTCCTTCCTTGGGGGGAGGGGTAGGGGGGGGGGCTTTAAGGTTTATATATATACCGGTGTATATATATATAAATATATATATATATATAATTATATATATATATATATATATATATATATATATATATATATATATATATATATATATATATACGGTATATATATATATATATATATATATATATAAATAAATAAATAAAATGTAGATGTTATGTTATGAAAATTGGAAGCTACTGTAAGTCGGTGTCTTATAAATTCTGCCATTTCTTGAAATACGATTGATCTAAAAAGTGTGTCTATGTGTGTGTGTGTGTGTGTGTGGTGTGTGTGTGTAGTCGTCGTCGTCGCCGTCATCTTCTTGGAGAGCATTTGAGAAATAAACCAATAAACCCAATAAATTTCCCTTCCGAGCTTGATGAGAGTTTTACCTAGCGTTTGATCCACAGGTGATGAGGGGGCCGGAACACCTACCTTTTGAGCGTCTGTAATGAGCATATACTGACCCCCCCCCCCCCCCTTATCTCCTTAGGGGGGTAGTGCTTGTTTTTTGGTCTATGTAATTATTTGTTAATTTATTTTTTAGTTGCCTCGCTATACCTCCATCATGCTTAAAAATACAACCCATGACCCCCTTTCATTATAATTTTTTAAATTTTTTGGTAGAAAAATTTCCCTGCCGAAGGCCGATTTCTTTAAAAATTACAGGCTCGCCTTCGCTCGCCAGGAAGAAATCGACACCTAAATGGCACGAAAGGTCTTGATATTGACAAAGAAATGGGACAAAATGTCTCAAAAATCGCCAAACTAATGGAACAAACGTCTTGAAATCTCAAAAATAATATGCTAAACATGAGGGGGGGGGGGAAGGAGATCCATAAAAAGCGACTACCTCCCCCCCCCCCCCTTAAGGGCGCCCTCATAATATCAACACGCCCGTAATCAGCGCCCCCTCCTCACACCTGAAGGGCGGGAGGTAAATGCGGTGTTTAGTTTGATTTTGAAGCCAATGTTGCGAATGAATGGAGCGATGGGGTGTTGAAGTATCTTTCCCACGATCCCCAACGAGGTGGATATATATACAGTATATATATATATAAGTAACACCCCGTTCTTTAACATTAATATCAAAGACAAACCCCAATGTTCCTGAGTATACTAATGAAAGCATATATATGTTACAGGGAATTTTTGTAATCAGGGATTTCACGAAATCCCTAGTTAATTCGTGAAATAAAATCAGAAATGTACTTATAATTCAATGTTCTTCAGATTTCATTTTTTTGTTTTAATTGCAAGTGGGTTTTAATGGTTGCTGACGTAAATTTCGCCAAGCTAGATAAATTTATGATCAATATCAACTTCAATAATCGTAAACTAAAATGTGATAGTTATTTGTATCTTCCTATATTATAAAGTTCGGAAAGACACATGGTAGGTTGGCTAAACTGAACCTAAATTACCCTTTCCAACTTAAAGCATCCTAAATAAAGTACATGGTATCACAAATATTTGGAATTGACATATTTTGTTTCACGAACTCCTTAGTGGCTTCGTGAAATCCCTAATTACTCAGGTTCCCTGCAACATATGTAACTCTGGGGGAGGCACTTGTCACACCCAGCTCTGCCTTTTGTCTCCCACATCCACATAAACAAAATAATACTAAAATAATTATATATATATATACACACACACATACACACAGTATATATATATATACTGTATATATATATTTTTTTTTTTTTTTTTTTTTTTTCCTATATTCCAACTTACTTCCTCTCGGGCATAGGCTGAGAGCCTTAACATTCACCGCTTTACAATGAACAGTGAAGCCCGTGAGGTCTTGTTCCAGTCTAGGGAGTGAGACATGTGAAGCACGTAGAGTACAACGAGCACCTGCCATCTTGCCTTCACATGAGGCACAGTGCTCACTCATGGCCCGAAACGACCCCATCTCTGAAGCCACCTCGTTCCCGTGCTTCACTGTCTCACCCCCTACACTCGGACTCTCACACTTACACACACACAACGCCACCTGTTGAGCAGATAAGTTGAGTTGATATAACACTGCTTCCTCATAAGCATTTACGAACATATGAAAATTTACCACGACACACACACACACCACGATGCATACACACACACACACACCACGACACACACACACACCATGACACACACACCACGACACCCGTACACACACACACACACACATACCACGACACACATACAGTATACACACACACCACGACACATCTACACACACACACACACACACACACACACACACACACACACACACACACACACACACACACTCACACGCACACGCATACACACACACACACACACTCACACACCCTAGACAAACAGTAATCAGAGTCATACAAGATTTGCCATCTTTTTCCTAGATAAACTGTAAATCAACTCACAAGCTTTCAGAGAACACTTTTAACATGTACCACTATTATCTCGACTCGAAAATCATCCTCAAACGAAGTACATAATATCTAACTGATCAAATACCAGTAGCTCTTGTGCAATCTCTTGCTTTGGTCCATATTGTAAGTTAATATAAGTTAGAGTTAAGCAACACACTGTTCCTTTGTACATTTTTAGCCAATGGCTGCAACTATCAATAAACCGTTTATTAGTATTTATTTGTATTACACACACACACACACACACACACACACACACACACACACACACACACACACACGACACTATACCGTGGTGTAAAGTTCATGCCTCATCAATTATACACGTTGGTAATTGTGGCAGAACCAGCGACCTCATAAGTTGGTCGGACCGAGGCTAGGATCACACTTATTTATTTATTTATATATTTATGTGTGTACGTCTCTAGTTATTCATGAAAGTACGACTGGTATATATATATATATATATATATATATATATATATATATATATATGCGTGTGTGTGTGTACAGTATATATACTTATGTATATTTATATGAGTTATGCATGCATATACAGTACGTTTGTATGTATTTAAGTATAAATATTAAAGGTCATATACAAACTTTCTGTCCACTAGTTACCTATAATGCTGTGTGTGGAACTATGATAGTATGTAATATAACTAGTTTATTGACAGTGACTGTATCCGTGTGTGTCGAGGAATTACAGTAACATAATAGCCTTGACATTGTGAAGAAAGAAACACCCCCAAACTACCAACGCGGACAGCTGTCACCTTCACTCTTAAGGGGGAAGGGGTTATTTGGTTTTGGTCGGTTTATTTATTTATTTATATATATTTTTGTCCTCCTTGGACCTACATCAAGTTTAAAAAAACATCCACAAAATTCCCCTTCTTGACAAATTTGTAAATTTTTCGGTACCTACCTACCCACCTACCTACCTACCTACCTACCTACCTACCTACCTACCTACCTACCATTATCATCTCCTCTTTCTTTCACATAACATACCTACCAATATTCCCCCTCTTTAGATCTCCTAACCATCCTACCTACCTTCCTACCGATGTATTCTTGTCTTTCTGTCTTCTAACCTACCTACCTACCTACCTACCTACCTACCTACCTACCTACCTACCATTATCATCTCCTCTTTCTTTCACATAACATACCTACCAATATTCCCCCTCTTTAGATCTCCTAACCATCCTACCTACCTTCCTACCGATGTATTCTTGTCTTTCTGTCTTCTAACCTACCTACCTACCTACCTACCTACCTACCTACCTACCTACCTACCTACCTACCTACTTACCTACCTACCTACCTACCTACCTACCTACCTACCTACCTACCTACCTACCTACCTACCTACCTACCATTATCATCTCTTTCTTTCACATAACATACCTACCAATATTCCCCCTCTTTCAATCTCCTAACCAACCTACCTACCTTTCTACCGATGTATTCTTGTCTTTCTGTCTTCTAACCTACCTACCTACCTACCTACCTATCCATATGTTCTCCTCTTTCAATCTCCTAACCTACCTACCGATGTCTCCGTGCCCATACTTAGACTTTATCCCCAGTATCTCCATCTGCAGTATCGTCGTGGCCTTTAACCCTTTCACTACCGGGGATGAATGTTGTATTTTTATCAGCTATATTTAAACGATTTCATGCAGCTTAGGAAGGATCTGTGGTAGTAAAAAGGGTTAATTCAGATAATGTGTAACCTCATACTTGCTGCACTACCGTCCCAAGCTGAATACAATCGTCTAAAAACAGCTAAACTCAAATAAAGTAGACGTTACCGGTAATGAATTTAACCCCTTCAAGATCCAATACGCGTTTCTGTTCTGTTTTCTGGCTACTATTAGACGATTTTATTCAGATTAGTAACGGTATATGGAAGTCAAAGGGTTGATTGAGATAGTATTTACCCTTCTAATACCCACAGATCCTTCCTAAGCTGCATAAAATCGTCTAATGATAGCCAAAATAAACTGCTAAAACGCGTCAGAGCTTCAAGAAGCGGTTATTAATAGCCCTTTGCAATATTGATAGTAACAGCACAACACCCACTGTTTAGGTGTCAATTGGTCGGTAGTGGCATAACATTTCAGTCGCATTAAGGGGAGATATCCACTTGAGGGACTTTTTTCTTGACCCCTTTCTCCCTCATGTCTAGCCCCATTGCTTTTGAGATTTTAAGACGTTTGCCCCCATTAGTTTGGTGATTTTAAGAATTTCCGCCCCATTCTGTCAATTTTAAGACCTTTCGTGCCATTTAGGTGTCGATTTTATCCTGGCGAGCGATAGCGAGCCTGTAATTTAAGAGTAATCGGCCTTCGGCCGGGACATTTTTCTACCGAAAAATGTACAAATTTATCTTGAAAGGGGGTCAAGGGGGTGACATTTTAAGATTGCTGGAGGAGTAGGAAGCAAACTAGAAACCTCCCCTTAAGGGGAGGTGGGTCGTTTTTCTGGATCCCCTTCTCCCTTATGTTTACCCCCATTCGTTTTTAGATTGTTTTTTTTATGACGTTCGGCTCAGTAGTTTAGCGATTGTAAGACCTTTAGCCCTATTTCTTTGTCAATATTAAGACTTTTCGTAGCATTTAGGTGTCGATTTTTTCCCTTGCGAGCGATAGCCAGCCTGTAATTGAAGAGGGGGAAATTTATCTTGAAGGAGTGTCCTTGGCGGTGTTCTTTTGAGCTTGATGGAGTTCTAAGGAGGAAACTAAAAAAAATATATAAAAAGGTGCATAAATGAGGAAATAAATACGCCCATCCCCCCTTAAACGGTAAAAGACTGAACATCTTCGTCTGTGTTTGCTATTGTTTGTAGTTGTCAACATATTCCCGGGTCCTGGCGATACGAGACAGGTGAGCCCCGAGCCTAAGTAATATTGCAGGAGCTGGTTCGGTACCGTACCCTGTGATTGCTTAGCTACTGGGAGAGCGTCTTTACCAGTATTGACGATTATTGGTAGTGGAAGTTGTTTTGGTTGATCTCTTTATTTATTTATCTCACACACACACACTCACTCACTCACTCACACACACGCGCACACAATTTTTTTTTTTTTTCTCTCTCTTTGATTGCTTAGCTTCTGGGAGGCCGTCTTTATCAGTATTGACGACGATTATTGGGAGTTGTTTTGGTTGCTCTCTCTCTCTCTCGCTCTCTCTCTCTCGCTTGTATATTTAACGCGATGATAATCAATGGGACGGTTCTATTCTGCCACTCTTGTTTTTTGTTTACATTGTTGTAAACGAAATGGTGATGAAGGAGACGCTTTGCATTCGTCAGTCTTGTTGTTGTTGTTGTTGTTGTTGTTGTTGTTGTATATGTCACTCCTGTACTTCTTGGTCGATCTTACTTTATTTTGGTCGAGCTTACTCTTTTTGGTCGAACCTACTTTTATTGTTGCTCTTAGTTATTCTGTTGATCTTACTATTTTTTTGTCGATTTTACTTTTGTTGTCGATCGAAAGGGTTTTTGTTTTCGTACTTGAGAGGTCGATATTGAATATAATCTGCACACTAACTACTGTACATATACCCTGTTCCACATATGTAGGCCTTTAACTCACTGACGACTAGAGTAATCGAACTCATATTTCTGCCAAGTGTGTGTGTGTGTGTGTGTGTGTGTGTGTGTGTGTGTGTGTGTGTGTGTGTGTGTGTGTGTGTGTATGATTGATATATACCGTATATATATTAATATATTTGTACAGTATATATGTTTATATTTTTTTTTTTTACTGTACTCGTCCCCAATACGGAATAATGCGATAGCCTGTCCCCCAAACCCTTCTATAAAGTCTCTTGCTTTAAGGGGACAGTGCTGATTTTGTGGAATCTATTTGTTTATATATTCAATTATTTGTTAGTTTCCTCGCTAGACCTTCATCAAACTTTAATAAAACTCCCTAGACCCCCCTTCAAGATAAATTTGTATCGAAAAATGTAAGGCCGGTTTTATCTTAAAATGATAGGCTCGCTATCGCTCGCCAGGAAACAATTGAAACCTAAATGACACGAAAGGTCTTTTTATTGATTTATAAATAGGACGAAAGGATTTTAGTATCGACAAACTAATGGAGCAAACGTCTTAACATCTGAAAACTAATGGGGCTAAACATGAGGAAGAAGGGAGGAGTGTTGTGGTGGTGGCGCTGGCCTTTGAGAGCAGTACAGGGGATAATAAATATTCCAGCACTGCTCTCGTTGGTCTGGGCGAGAGGCGAGTCACCAATATACTGTGATGCCCAAATTTCCTTCACCAGTGTGTGTGTGTGGTGTGGTGTGTGTGTGTGGTGTGGTCACACACACAACCACCAATACACACACACATACCTACAAGAATGATATCGTACAGATTAACCCTAAGCCTTCGTTTCCAGATGTCGCCAATTGGCTAAAAATACAGACTACACACACATCCACAGCCATTCCAACGATACATAAACACTTAACATGCATTTCACGCAATACATTCCCAGTTAAGGAGGCGCGATAATAATGAGCTTAGCTCGCATTGCGTGGATTCCCCTTGACGAACAAGCAAGTGAACACACACATACAGGCTAGTACATACACGCACACATTCACTTTCTCTCTCTCTCTCTCTCTAACACACACACACACACACACACACACACACACATACACACTAGATACATATGTGTTCCATGTTAATTGTGTGGTAATATATCATTATAAGTAAAGGAATACGGATAGATATGAGTTGTGCATATATTCCAGATGCCATTTGTATTATGTCTGATACACTAATGAGAAACATACCTGAATGTCTGTAAGTATGTCATACCTGAATGTCTGTAAGTATGTCATACCTGAATGTCTGTAAGTATGTCATACCTGAATGTCTGTAAGTATGTCAGCAATACATTATGAGCAAGATATTTAACACTATCTGGTGCAACGTCTCGGGGGTTATTATGGCATTTTGTTTAATTATTATAGAGGGTTTTAATTGTTTTAGCCATTTTCGAACAATGTGTTTTTATTTTACCCCGAGACTTACAAAAACGGCTGTCCAAACCCCCTTCAAACTAAAAAAAAAATGTTCCCCAGACCCCCTTCAAGCTAAATGTGTACATTTTTCGGTAGACAAATTTCCCGGCCAAAGGCCGGTTTCTCCCAAATTGCAGGCTCGCTATCGCTCGCCCAGGAAAAATCAACACCTTATTGGGTTGAAGCATCATATAATCGCCAAACTAATGAGATGAAACGTCTTAAAATCTCCAAGCTAATGGAGTAAAACTGGGAGGATCGAAATTGCCCCGCCCTGCATCTAATAGGGTTAAGGGGGGTATGGGGGTATATACTGTATATGCCCATTTGTATATAGTTTTTATCATTTGTTTGGTTTCTTCCGTAGATCTCCATTAAGCTTAAGCAAAAAATACCCAAGAACCCCCCCCCCCCCTTCAAGATAATTTGTTTACATTTTTTGATAGAAAATTGTCCGGGCCGGAGGTCATAATATACTACTTGACGGGCTCGCCAGGAAGAAAAATGATACCCTAAATTGCACGTGATGTCTTAATATTGGTCTTAAAATCGCCAAACTAATGGGCTAAACGTCTTAATATCTCATAACTAGTGGGGATAAACATGAGGGAGAAGGTGGGTCAGAAAAACCAACCGTACACCCTTAAGCTGCACAGTCAAAGTCATTAGTTCTGATACATTTTGCAGCCTCGAACCGATTAAAGGAACCTCCGAAATGTTAAATATCTGGTCAGGAATGAATAAAGAGATTCATTTCAGCCCGAGATAGCTTCGAAAATGTCTGTATCAGCACTAACCCCTTCTATACATTGACGTCCGTTTTTTGTTTTTTTTTCTCTATATTCCAACTTACTTCCTCTCGGGCATAGGCTGAGAGCCTTAACATTCACCGCTTTACAATGAACAGTGAAGCCCGTGAGGTCTTGTTCCCCATTTAGGTGTCGATTTCTTCCTGGCGAGCGATAGCGAGCCAGCATTATATGAAGAAATCCGGCTTCGCCGGAGACATCTTTCTATCGAAAAATTTACAAATTTAGCCTGCTGTCAAACAAAAATAAAAAATATGCTGGCTCGCTACCGCTCACCAGTAAAATATTGACACCTGCATGGGGATAAACGTCTTAAAACAGTAGGCTGATGGGGCCAAATGGATACAAGCCAGAGAAAGATAGAAAAGGACAGAACAAAAACAGGTCACCCCCTTAACCCTTTTTACTATTCCAGAGCCTTCCTAAACACACATAATCGTCTAAGTTCAGCTAGAAATATAGAAACACGTCGCTGGTACAGAAAGGGTTATTATCCTTACCCATACCACCACAACTACCAACATTACCAACACAACTACCAATATTATAACTACCACAACTACCGACATTACAAATACTGCAATCATCACAACTAACAACATTGCAACTGTCGCAACTACCACAATTACCGACATCACAACTAACAACATTGCAACTGTCGCAATTACCGACATCACAACTAACAACATTACAACTGTCGCAACTACCACAATTACCGACATCACAACTAACAACATTACAACTGTCGCAACTACCACAATTACCGACATCACAACTAAGAACATTGCAACTGTCGCAACTACCACACTTACCGACATCACAACTAACAACATTACAACTGTCGCAACTACCACAATTACCAACATTACAACTACCACAACCACCACAACCACCGACATTACAACTACCACAACCACCGACATTACAACTACCGACACAACCACCACAACTACCAACATCACAACCACCACAACTACCGACACAACCACCACAACTACCAACATCACCACAATCCCTTTTCCAACTGGCATAAAAGTTGTGTCCATTAAATCATGAACTATTGAAGACAAACTTTATGCCCAGGTTGGCTGACTATTTCAACGATATATATAAAAGTCTATAGGTTTGTGATTTTTAACTCGCACTGAATGAATTGGATGATTTGTGGAATGTCTCTTTTTATACAGTATATATATATATATATATATATGTTCCAATACTGCATTACATTTTTTAAGACAGGTAGGACCGGCAAGCATACTAAGTGCCCTATACTCGGTTATATAGACAGGTAGGACCGGTAAGCATACTAAGTGCCCTATACTCGGTTATATAGACAGGTAGGACCGGCAAGCATACTAAGTGCCTTATACTCGGTTTTTAAGACAGGTAGGACCGGCAAGCATGCTAAGTGCCCTATACTCGGTTTCACTTCATGTGACGCTAAATTGACTCCCTTAGCAACTGGTTTATCGATAACTAACGGGAAATGTGAAGCTGCCCTATTTCTGCTTCCTATTAGTGACAGGGTTTCATAATTAACAACCGATTTCGCTACAAAACCCTGCATAATAGCGGAGTAATCAAGATGAAGATGTAGCAATTTACCGTCACATGACATGCAACAGAGTAGTGGTAATTGTGTTTATGGTATTATTTGGCAGTAAAGTAGAGTATTGACAAACAAAATATTCGTGAAAATCGGTCCATACATCATAGCGCATATCCTATTTGCCCACCTGTGAAAAACTCGAGATCGCCTCCTACACTAAGTCACTTCTTCCTTGGCGTATATCCTATCTGCCCACCAAATTCCGTGAAAATCTGTTGATAAGTTCGTTGGCGGAAGTAATTAGAACACTCTTTATGTGCACCCTTTGTTGCTCCAACCCTTCCAGTACCGGTGCCGTCCTGTTAGTTTTACTCTGGTTACTATTAGACGATTTTATTAAGTATAAGAATGGCCTCTAGCAAGCGACTATCACACTCAACCATTCTTAAAACCACAGATCCTTCGTAAACTGCACAACATCGTCTAAACATGTGTAGAATATATATTTAAAAATACGTCGCCGGTACAGAAGGGGTTAAGTGGTATGCGTACTTTCTGCCACACACTTTAGCTAGGTTAATGTACACCCAGCTTCGTAAGGATCAATAACCCCTTCTCACACACACACACACACACACACACACACACACACACACACACACACACACACACACTAACTAAACTCTGCGGATTGAGCGAATTGACTGCTTGATAGTAAATTGTGTATGATTATATATGGTATAATTATGTGTGTATGTATGTGAGTATGTATATGTATCTGTATGATACATAGTATGAGTATGTATATGAATGTAAAGGTTGAAACAAAGTATATAAATGTGTATATAATATATCACTATTATGTAATGGCCAGGAATACTGTTTAAATGTTCTAATGTCAAATAATGGGACTATCCTATTATTCGGGTTTAACTAATTCAGGTGTCTTTATAAGAGAGGCAACTCTCAATAAGGCACAGCCAATTATGTACTGTACTAACATAATATTACGGTGTATTATAATGTTCTTGGGCTGAATAAACTATTTACATTTCAATTTCAATTTTACTAACATCCATACACACACCTACACATATGCACACACACCTACACATATGCACACACACCTACACATATGCACACACACCTACACATATGCACACACACCTACACCTACATTTCTCAGTCAGTAGTCCCTACTATATCACGCCTCATCACGCTAACTACTCTCTCTCTCTCTCTCTCTCTCTCTCTCTCTCTCTCTCTCTCTCTCTCTCTCTCTCTCAATCTCTCTCTCTCTCTCTCTCTCTCTCTCTCTGTGTAATACTGTACCTCTCTCTCTCTCTCTCTCTCTCTCTCTCTCTCTCTCTCTCTCTCTCTCTCTCTCTCTCTCTCTCTCTCTCTCTCTCTCTCTCATATTGTGTCATCTAAATAATCTTGAACATGAAGCACTGTGTCTTTGAGATACCGGTACTAGCTATTTCTTGAACACTTTTTGTTTCTCTCTTTAGGCCACTTTCTCCTTCCCTCTTTCTATCCCTCCTCCCCCCCCCACCACTTTATCCCCTCCCATTGCACACTTGACCACTTTCCTCCCTCCCTCTCCCACATTTACACTTTGCCTCCCACATTATATCCCTCTTCCCCCCCCCCCCCCCCTCCCTCTTCCACATACACACTTTACCTTCCCCCCACCCCCACCCCCACACACTTTGTCTACCACTTCATATCCCTCCCATTCTTTTAAGGAGACATATGTATGTATGTATGTAACTGTATGTATGTAACTATGTATGTATGTAACTATGTATGTATGTAACTATGTATGTATGTAACTATGTATGTATGTAACTGTATGTATGTAACTATGTATGTGTGTAACTGTATGTATGTAACTATGTATGTATGTAACTATGTATGTATGTAACTATGTATTAATTACCGAGATTTTGTTTAGTTTCCTCCCTAGACCTCCATCAGGCTTTAAACAAAATACCCCCTTGAAGTTAGTTTTTTGCATTTTTCTGTAGAAAAACATATTGCAGGCTCGCTATCGCTCGCCAGCACACAAAATGTATACCTAAATGGCACGATAGGTCTTACAATCGCCGAACTAATGAGGCGCACGTCTTAAAAATGTCAAAACTAATGGAGCTAAACATGAGGGAGAAAGGGATCCAGAAAGAAAAAACTTAACTCCCAGCACCCTAATTTCGTAACCCCCCCCCCCCCCCCTCACTCCACCTCGTCCCCCCACCACCTCATAACCCCCCTCTCCCTTCTATTTCACCCCATCCCTCTTCTTTCACTCCACCTTATCCTCCCCACCACCCACTCCCCCACACCCCCTAAAACCCAACTTCCACCTCATAAACCCTTCCCTCTCCCTTCCACCTTATTCCCCCCTCCCCCCACCATCACACACCCTTTGCCTCCCATCTCATAAACCCCCCTCTCCCCTCTATTTCACCCCATTCCTCTTCCTCCCCTTCTTTTCTCTCTCCTCCCTCCACACACACACACACACACACACACACACTTTGCCTCCCTCCTCATAACCCTCTCTCCCCTCCATTGTAAACCCCATACCTCTTCCTTCATTACACCCCATTCCTTTTCCTCCCCTTCCCCTACCCCCCCCCCCCCCCCCCCCCCCCCCCCCCCCCCCCCCCCCCCCCCCCACCCGCCACACACACTTAGCCTCCCTCCTCATAACCCCCCTCTCCCCTCCATTTCACCCCATCCCTCTCTTCCTCCCCTTCCCTCTCGCCCTCCCCCCCCCCCCCCCCCACACACCTTACCCTCCACCTCACAACCCCCCTCTCCCCTCCATTTCAACCCCATCTCTCTTCCCCTTCTTCTACCTCTCCCCTCCATTTCACCCCATTCCTCTTCCTCCCCTTCCCTTTCCTCTCGGCCCCCCCCCCACAAACACACTCTGCCTTCCAGCTCACCCCCCCCCTCTCGCCCCCCACTTGCCGGAATCAATAGTGAACAAGGCGGGCGGCAGGTATAATTACAGGTGATTGGCCCTAATAACGCCGGACCCCACTGGACTAGCCCCCTTCGCCTCCCTACCCAACCCCCCTTAACTCCTCTCTCCCTCCCTACTCCCCCCTTTACCTCCTCTCTCTCTCTCCCTCCCTCCCTCCTTCCCCCCCCCTCCCTACTTTAGTCTCTCTCACCTCCTACTCCCTCCCCCCTTTACCTCCTCTCTCTCTCCCTACCTAACCCCCCCTTTACCTCTTCTCTCTCTCCTTACCTAACCCCCCCTTTACCTCCTCTCTCTCTCTCCTTACCTAACCCCCCCTTTACCTCCTCTCTCTCTCTCCTTACCTAACCCACCCCTTTACCTCCTCTCTCTCTCTCCTTACCTAACCCCCCCCTTTCCCTCCTCTCTCTCTCTCCCTACCTAACCCACCCTTTACCTCCTCTCTCTCTCCCTACCTAACCCCCCCTTTACCTCCTCTCTCTCCCTACCTAACCCCCCCCTTTACCTCCTCTCTCTCTCTCCCTACCTAACCCACCCTTTACCTTCTCTCTCCTTCACTAATCTTCTCCTCCATTGGACCCACCATGCATCTACCCCCCTCCATTCCACCTCCTTCTCTACTCCCTCCCTACTCCCCCCTTCACCCTCCCTCCTCCCTCTACTCCGACCCCTTTACCTCCCCCCCTTTTACCTCTTGTTTTTCTCATTATTTCCCCCCCCCTCCCTTATCTCCCCTCTCTCTCCCTATTTACCTCTTCTCTCTCCCTCACTACTCCCCCCTTACTCTCTCCCTCACTACTCCCCCCTTACACTCTCTCTCTCTCCCCCTCCTTACCTCCTCTCTCTCCCTCACTACTCTTCCCCCCTCCATCCCCCCCCTCACTACTCTCCGCCCCTCCATCCCCCTCCCCCCCTCACTACTCTCCGCCCCTCCATCCCCTCCCCCCCCCCCCCCCTCACTACTCTCCCCCTCCATTCGACCAAATAAATACTACAATAATACAATGCAATAGTCCAAAAATAACACAATGCATTACAATAAAGAAAGATACCGTCCCATTCAAAGGTACCGGTAATGAGAATCGTTTCGTTTGTATTGCCATTTCGTAAACATATCATTATTACGCCAATTTATACTTTTCACCGGTGCCAGATGTGCTAACGAGACGCGCGGATATACTAGGTATCACAGACAAGGCTAATTAACCCCTTCTGTACCGGTGACGTCAAATTCATTTGTTTCTTGTTATATTTCAACGATTTTGTGCAGTTTAGTAAGAAGGATCTGTGGTAGTAAAATGGGATAAATGAGATAGTTCGAAGCCTTTTAATTGCTGGGTGGCCCTTTGTAAACTGAATACAATCATTAAATAGTAGCCAGAATAAAGTTAAATGGACGCCACCGGTACTGAATGGGTTAAGAAGAGGTATTTTTTTGTTTGCTTCCTAGTCCTCCATGAAGCTTTAAAAAATCCCCCTTTGAACTAAATGTTTATATTTTCGGTAGAAAAGTGGTCCGGCCGACGGCCGGTTCCTCCTATATTACAGACTTGCTATCGCTCGCCAGGAAATAATCGACACCTAAATGGCACGAAAGGTGTTAAAATTTACAGAAATTGGACAAAAGGTTTTAATATAAAACAAGATTATTTGTATCATAATTAAAAAAAACAAAAAAAAAACTTTTACTATCAATTCTGCATTTAATGAGGTAATATAACAGGCATTTAATGAGGTAATATAACAGGCATTTAATGAGGTAATATAACAGGCATTTAATGAGGTAATATAACAGGCATTTAATGAGGTAATATAACAGGCATTTAATGAGGTAATATAACAGGCATTTAATGAGGTAATATAACAGGCATTTAATGAGGTAATATAACAGGCATTTAATGAGGTAATATAACAGGCATTTAATGAGGTAATATAACAGGCATTTAATGAGGTAATATATAACAGGCATTTAATGAGGTAATATAACAGGCATTTAATGAGGTAATATAACAGGCATTTAATGAGGTAATATAACAGGCATTTAATGAGGTAATATAACAGGCATTTAATGAGGTAATATAACAGGCATTTAATGAGGTAATATAACAGGCATTTAATGAGGTAATATAACAGGCATTTAATGAGGTAATAACAGGCATTTAATGAGTAATATAACAGGCATTTAATGAGGTAATATAACAGGCATTTAATGAGTAATATAACAGGCATTTAATGAGGTAATATAACAGGCATTTAATGAGGTAATATAACAGGCATTTAATGAGGTAATATAACAGGCATTTAATGAGGTAATATAACAGGCATTTAATGAGGTAATATAACAGGCATTTAATGAGGTAATATAACAGGCACACTCATACAATGATTATGAAGATATTGATAGTTTTAATAAGATATCCATTACGCGGTTGACGCAGACTAACGCTTGGCCTGGCCTAGCTAGTTATACCAAGGTCTATATTATACAACTATACAATTATATCGAGTGGCAGCGTTGTCAATGTATTCAATTATATCGAGTGGCAGCGTTGTCAATGTATTCAATTATATCGAGTGGCAGCGTTGTCAATGTATACAATTATATCGAGTGGCAGCGTTGTCAATGTATTCAATTATATCGAGTGGCAGCGTTGTCAATGTATCAATTATATCGAGTGGCAGCGTTGTCAATGTATTCAATTATATCGAGTGGCAGCGTTGTCAATGTATTCAATTATATCGAGTGGCAGCGTTGTCAATGTATTCAATTATATCGAGTGGCAGCGTTGTCAATGTATACAATTATATCGAGTGGCAGCGTTGTCAATGTATTCAATTATATCGAGTGGCAGCGTTGTCAATGTATTCAATTATATCGAGTGGCAGCGTTGTCAATGTATTCAATTATATCGAGTGGCAGCGTTGTCAATGTATACAATTATATCGAGTGGCAGCGTTGTCAATGTATTCAATTATATCGAGTGGCAGCGTTGTCAATGTATTCAATTATATCGAGTGGCAGCGTTGTCAATGTATTCAATTATATCGAGTGGCAGCAGCGTTGTCAATGTATACAATTATATCGAGTGGCAGCGTTGTCAATGTATACAATTATATCGAGTGGCAGCGTTGTCAATGTATACAATTATATCGAGTGGCAGCGTTGTCAATGTATTCAATTATATCGAGTGGCAGCGTTGTCAATGTATACAATTATATCGAGTGGCAGCGTTGTCAATGTATACAATTATATCGAGTGGCAGCGTTGTCAATGTATACAATTATATCGAGTGGCAGCGTTGTCAATGTATTCAATTATATCGAGTGGCAGCGTTGTCAATGTATTCAATTATATCGAGTGGCAGCGTTGTCAATGTATTCAATTATATCGAGTGGCAGCGTTGTCAATGTATTCAATTATATCGAGTGGCAGCGTTGTTAATGTATTCAATTATATCGAGTGGCAGCGTTGTCAATGTATACAATTATATCGAGTGGCAGCGTTGTCAATGTATTCAATTATATCGAGTGGCAGCGTTGTCAATGTATTCAATTATATCGAGTGGCAGCGTTGTCAATGTATTCAATTATATCGAGTGGCAGCGTTGTCAATGTATTCAATTATATCGAGTGGCAGCGTTGTCAATGTATTCAATTATATCGAGTGGCAGCGTTATTAATGTATTCAATTATATCGAGTGGCAGCGTTGTTAATGTATTCAATTATATCGAGTGGCAGCGTTGTTAATGTATTCAATTATATCGAGTGGCAGCGTTATTAATGTATTCAATTATATCGAGTGGCAGCGTTGTTAATGTATTCAATTATATGGAGTGGCAGCGTTGTTAATGTATTCAATTATATCGAGTGGCAGCGTTATTAATGTATTCAATTATATCGAGTGGCAGCGTTGTTAATGTATTCAATTATATCGAGTGGCAGCGTTGTAATGTATTCAATTATATGGAGTGGCAGCGTTGTTAATGTATTCAATTATATCGAGTGGCAGCGTTGTCAATGTATTCAGCTTATTAAGGGGAGATATCCATCTGGAGGATTTTTTTCTGAACCCCTTTCTCCCTCATGTTTAGCCCCATTGCTTTTGATATTATAAAACGTTTGCCCCATTAGTTTAGCGATTTTAAGAACTTTCACCCCATATTAAGACCTTTCGTGCAATTCAGGTGTCGATTTTATCCTGGTGAGCGATAGAGAGCCAGTAATTTAAGAAGAACCGGCCTTCGGCCGGGAAATTTTTCTACCGAAAAATGTACAAATTTATCTTGAAAGGGACTCAAGGGGGTGTAATTTTAAGCTTGATGGAGGTCTAGGGAACAAACTAAATACCTCCCCTTAATGAAGCGGTGTAAATTTTTCACTGTGCAATATACACAACAACACACAATTCAAACAACGATCTGGCTTTCAATGTATTAATAGTGAATGTCGTACCCTGCAAAACCCATGATGCACTGTGTGTTGTAGGTATGTAAGCTATCCGGTAGGTGGCGTGTAATGTATGAATGGTTGTGTGTTTCGTGCCAGTTGTTGACGCACACACACACACACACACACACACACACACACACACACACACACACACACACACTTATAAACATTCACCTCCACTCCTTTATTCATACAAGTTCCACCTCTCTCTCTCTCTCTCTCTCTCTCTCTCTCTCTCTCTCTCTCTCTCTCTCTCTCTCTCATTCATTTAAATTCCGCCTAGACAAATATCTCGCATCAAACCCGCGACTGACTGCGTTTGTAAATGAATAACTTTATCCTCCCCTCAGTTACTAACCCATATGTCCCCTACTAACTTCCTAGTCCTGCCACGTTAGTGGCAGGGCAGTAGTTCCCTTTCCAATGTTCCCTTACCCACTCTAAACCACTGTTTGGACACTTGATCCTCAGTGTTTTGGAGGACAAGCAACCTAGAAGGGTCACTAGATCTGTTGTTGCTTGATTTCCTTTGTACTTTTGTACTCTCTCTCTCTCTCTCTCTCTCTCTCTCTCTCTCTCTCTCTCTCTCTCTCTCTCTCTCTCTCTCTCTCTCTCTCTCTCTCTCTCTCTCTCTCTCTCTCTTCTCTCTCTCTCTCTCTCTCTCTCTCTCTCTCTCTCTCTCTCTCTCTCTCTCTCTCTCTCTCTCTCTCTCATCAACGTACTGCCAGTCATGTATCATCCTCTACTATAACTTTCATAAAGCAATTTGAATTACACACACACAAAGCGGATACTGAGCAAATACACGCACACAGGATTACGCACACAGACACACACATATACACACAGATAGGTACACATAAATCTCTCCTAGTTTATTGTAAGCGTAGATACGTTATATTTCGCACACACACACACACTCTCTCTCTCTCTTGCTCTCTCACTCTAACACACACTCACTCTATATATCCATATATCTATCTATCTATATATAACTATCTCTCTCTATCTCACACACACGCACACGCACACAACGACAGACAACAAACAAACAGACTTCCAGAAAATTGAATTCAGAATCAATATCGTACCAGTGAAATTACTCTAGTAATTCCAACCCCCTGCTGGGAGTGGTAAAATCTGTGGGAATATATATTAACACACACACACACACACACACACACACACACACACACACACACACACACACACACACCTGTGGTTCCTGTGGTTGTAGTTGAGGGCTGTCAGTTAGCGCCCCGTGTTCCACGCCGTTGCGGCGCCGCCACTGTACATCCCATCTACCCTCCTCTGTGCCAGCTGGTCAAGAATGCTGTTGCTGGCAGCACGGAGGTAGTAGTGGGGTAGGATTGGTTGGTCTGGCAGTGATGACAGGAAATCATCCAAGTCCTTTTTGAATTTTTCAACGGTTGGGTAGTTTTGGTTTCTTATTTCTTTTGGCAGTGCATTGTAGAGCTTCGGACCCCGTGTAGCGAAGGCATTTTCTTTAAGTGTCTTAACTCTTGTCAGTGCTCTTGAGTTAATTGACCTGATAATACACATACGGCCCAGTCGTTGGTTTTCTTTTATCTCTATCAACTCCTTTTCTTCCTCTCCCAGCAGGTTTGGGGCTAAGTTGTTGAGAATTTTCCAGGTATAAATGATCAAGTATCTTTCTCGGCGTCGTTCTAGAGAGTACAAGTTTAGAGACTTAAGTCTTTGCCAGTAGTCTTCCTCCTTCACAGACACTATTTTACTAGTGAAGGAGCGCTGGATGCCATCCAATGCTTGTTTCTCTCGTGACTTCCAGGGATTCCATAACTGGCAACAATATTCCAAGAGTGGTATTACCAAGGCCTTATACAGGGTTAACATAGGTTCGCTTTCACGAGTTCTGAAAGTACGCAATACCCAGCCAACCTGGGCTCGTGTCTTTTGTACTACTGTTAGGATAGGATCACTATGCTGGACTTCATAACTCTACCTTACTTTATTCTATGCAACATTAAATAATTGACAATCAGGATCCTGAGTTTTCACCAGGCGATATAAACACACACACACACACTTACTCACTCACTCACTCACTCACTCACTCACTCACTCACTCACTCACTCACTCACTCTCACACACACACACACACACACACACGAAGTCCAGTATAGTGATGAAGTATAATGAGCTAATATAATGGTGAAATATGTTAAAATGGTGAGCCAGCCAGCCAGCCAGCCAGGAGTCGCGGTAATGATGATGTATTGAAGCTAACATGTAAATATCTCCGCGGTGGGATTAATTGTCAATCACCGGCCTCATTTTGTTGGGTTAAGTAAATGATTAGGCTAATTTGTCACCATTACTGCCAGGCCCCTCAGCTCGACATCACTCCCTATCGCCAACTACACGTCACCGCAAGGTTTGTAAGTCACTGTGGCTGGTGTTTGGGGGTTCATTATCACCAGGAGCTATTGTTGGTTATCGCTATTGTTATCATCGCTGTGTCCGTTTGTCATCATCATCTTTTTCATCACTGTAACCACCACCATCCTCACCATTATTTGTTACCATCATAATTTTCATCACTAACCATCATCAATGATGATGACAGCAGTGGTGAAGATGATGGTGGTGGGCATAGTGATGAAAATAACGTTGGTAGGAGTGGTGTTAGTGGCAATGATGATGATGATGACAATTTAGTCTACACCGTCCGTGCATCACCACTAACTATATCACCACCATTTCCCCAGTCACCACTACCATCTTATTTACAATTGACCATTTGTATACACTACGATTTTAAGACCTTTTGTGCCACTTAGGTGTCGATTTTTTCCTGGCGAGCGATACCGAGCCTGTAATTTAGGAAGTATATAGTCTTCGGCCGGGACTATTTGTCTACCGAAAAGTGTAAAACAAAAAATCTAGAAAGGGGATCTTGGGGATTTTGTTTAAGGGGAGATCTCCACGTGAGGGATATTTTTCTTTACCCCTTTCTCCCTCATGTTTAGCCCCATTGCTTTTGATATTATAAAACGTTTTCCCCATTAGTTTAGCTATTTTAAGAACTTTCACCCCATATTAAGACCTTTCGTGCAATTCAGGTGTCGATTTTATCCTGGCGAGCGATAGCGAGCCTGTAATTTAAGAGGAACCGGCCTTCGGCCGGGAAATTTTTCTACCGAAAAATGTACAAATTTATCTTGAAAAGGGGTCAAGGGGGTGTAATTTCAAGCTTGATGGAAGTCTAGGAAACACACTAAAATCCTCCTCTTAATAGGACCAATTAACCCTTTCATGATCCAATACGCATCTCTTCTCTGTTTTCCGGCTGGTATTCGACGAATTTTTTCGGATTAGGAAGGGTTTATGGAAATCCGAGGGATAATTGAGCTAGTCTTTACCCTTATAATGCCCACAGACCATTGTTAAGCTGTATACAATCGTCTAATGATAGCCAGAATAAACTGTCAAGATGCGTCACAATCTTCAAAGGGTTAACGGGTTTATAGCAAATTTGTCTTCTAGAATGGGCAAAATTTCAGTCTTCTACTCAATTTTGGAACTCTGGAACTCTGTGAACTCTGGAACTCTGTGAACTCTGGAACTCTGTGAACTCTGGAACTCTGTGACTCTGTGAACTCTGGAACTCTGTGAACTCTGGAACTCTGTGAACTCTGGAACTCTGTGAACTCTGGAACTCTGTGAACTCTGGAACTCTGTGAACTCTGGAACTCTGTGAACTCTGGAACTCTGTGAACTCTGTGAACTCTGGAACTCTGGAACTCTGTAACTCTGTGAACTCTGACTCTGTGAACTCTGGAACTCTGTGACTCTGGAACTCTGTGAACTCTGGAACTCTGGAACTCTGTGAACTCTGGAACTCTGTGAACTCTGGAACTCTGTGAACTCTGGAACTCTGTGAACTCTGGAACTCTGTGAACTCTGGAACTCTGTGAACTCTGGAACTCTGTGAACTCTGGAACTCTGTGAACTCTGGAACTCTCTCCTTCAATCAATCTTTCCTAGCTCCTATGAATTAAGGGGAGATTTTTTTTCTGGACTCCTTTCTCCCTAATGTTTAGCCCCATTGTGTTTCTAATTTTAAGACGTATGCCTATTATTTTGACGATTTTAAGAACTTTCAACCCATTTCTGTCAATTTTAAGACCTTTCGTGCCATTTAGGTGTCGATTTTATCCTGGCGAGCGATAGCGAGCCTGTAATTTAAGAGGAACCGGCTTTCAGCCGGGACATTTTTCTACCGAAAAATGTACAAATTTATCTTGAAAGGGGCTCAAGGGGGTGTAATCTTAAGCTTGAAGGATATCTAGGGACCAAACTAAAAACCTCCCCTTCAGCTGCTTTAACTTCGTGTGTCCAGGCATTTTGGTCAATCATAGTATATGTTCTGCCATACATGGACGCACGGAGACTAAATATACATGTGGCCAACTGTACAGTCTTCTACACTGACAGGTGGTACACATCCACAAACACTAGCTTCACCACAAATGTCACCTCCACCATCACCACTACCACCACCACAAACACCAACTTCACAAATGTCACCACCACCACCACAAACACCAGCTTCACCACAAATGTCACCACCGTCACCACCACAACTACCACCACCACAAACACCACTACCACCACAAACATCAGCTTCACCACAAATGTCACCACCACCAAAGTTCTCCCAGCGTCACCACTGTCACTAACCCCACAAATGTCACCACCACCCCCGTAAATATCACCATCACCCTAACAAATGTCACCAACACCATTTGCACCACCAGTTACGTCATCACCATTCACAACACCATTACTTCCACCACCAACACCTGTTTAAAATTTATATCATTTCTCTCTTTCGCTCTCTGACCCTGTGCGTCTCTCTCTCTCTCTCTCTCTCTCTCTCTCTCTCTCTCTCTCTCTCTCTCTCTCTCTCTCTCTCCACCACCGCCCATTTCACGTTGATAAGGTCACTGGATTTAAGAAGAAAATAAGAAAATGGGAGTCTGCAGAAAGGCTATTGGTCCATACAAGGCAGATCCCTCTCACACCCAACCGACCTTTTCCATATTTGCCGAAACTATATATATACTATTTATTGAAAGTCAATGTGTAGCCTATCCAAAAATAAATCCAGATAGTTATGATTGCTTAAGACCTTTCATGCAATTTTGGTGTCGATATTTTCCTGGCGAGCAATAGAGAACCTGTAATTTAAGAGGGACCGGCCTTCGGCCAAAACATTTTTTTATCGAAAAATGTAAAAAATTATCTTGAAGGGGAATCTTGGGGGTGTATTTTTATTAAGCTTGATGGAGGTCTAGGGAGCAAACTAAAACAATTATAAAGATAATTATATAAGCCAATAAATCCACCCATCCCCCCTTTAAGTCCAATAAAACCCCTCCCCAGCCTTCAGCGCGCCGATATAAAGGCCCGCTCCTCCCCCCGTGATGGCCGTATTGTACAACTGCCGGATATTCTGAGTTGGCGAACACTTGGCGACTGGCGACCAAAAGCAATGACACCCGATGAAGTTTACTCCTGGGGGTATGTTTTATGCAGGGGAACTCGGGCGAGCTTTCTCTCACTCTCTTGCTGTCGCCGATCTCTAGCTCTCTCTCTTTCTCTCTCTCTTTCTTTATTTGTTTTCTTACTCGACTTCTTGCTTTCATTTTCTCTCACTCGAACTAGCTCTCACAATCTCTCTCTCACACACACACACACACACACACACACACACACACACACACACACACACACACGCACGCACGCACGCACGCACGCACACGCACACACACACACTCACTCACTCACACACGCTTTCTCTCTCTCTCTCTCTCTCTCTCTCTCTCTCTCTCTCTCTCTCTCTCTCTCTCTCTCTCTCTCTCTCTCTCAACCCTTTGAATACGATACGATAGCTAAAATTGATCATATTATTATTTATCTTTATTCCTATGATGCCTAGAGGTGTTTCCCAAGCTGACCAAACTCTTTTAATAGGAGCCAGAATTAACCCTTTGAGGCTCATGACGCGTTGTGACTGTTTATTCTGGATTTCTTTAAACGATCTTATTCAGCTTAGGAAGAACGTGTGTGAGCTAATGAGTTGATTGAGATAATCTTCACCCCTTTGTTTCTTAGACATCCTTCTTAAGCTGTACACAGTCGTCTAATGATAGCCAGAAAAAATTGTCAGAACGCGACATAATCCTCAAAGAGTTAATTGGAGGTTCGGTTTTATGGACCCCATTCTCCCTCATGTTTAGCCCCATTAGTTTGGCGATTTGAAGAGCTTTTGTACCATTTACGCGTCGATTTTTTTTTCCTGACGAGCGATAGCGAGCCTGTTATTAAATAGGAACCGGCCGGAACATTTTTCTACCGAAAAACTTACACATTTATCTCGAAAGGGGGTCTTTATCTCGAAGGGGGGGGGGGGGGTCTTTATCTGGAAGGGGGGGTCTTTATCAGGAAGGGGGGTCTTTATCACGAAGGGGGGTCTTTATCTCGAAGGGGGGGTCTTTATCTCGAAGGGGGTCTTTATCTCGAAGGGGGGTCTTTATCTCGAAGGGGGGTCTTGGGGGTATTTTATAAAGCTTGATGGTGGTTTTTGAGGGGGGGGACTAAGATATTCAATACATTATTTTATGAACAAAGTATCTGCTGTATATATGTATCAAATACATTAACCGTATATTTACATTCATATAACCATTTTCCCGAAAGTTACTTCATATCCCCACAACCTGATCACACTTTTTTATAGTTAAAATAAGTAAATAAATAAATACATAAATATATAAATAAAATAGGTCTCCCATTCTTAAGGGCAGGTATTTAGTTTGTTCCCTACTTTTTCATCAATCTTAAAATTACACCCCCTAGACCCCCTTTCAAGATAAATTTGTACATTTTTCGGTAGAAAAATGTCCCGGCCGGAGGTCGGTTGCTCTTTAATTACAGATTCGCTATCGCTCGCCAGGAAAAACTCGACACCTTAACGGCACGAAAGGTCTTAAACTTGACAGATATGGGGCTAAATGTCTTAAAATATCCAAATTACTAGGGCGAAGGTCTTAAAATCTCAAAAGCAATGGGGCTAAACATGAGGGAGAAAGGGGTCAAGAAACAAATCCCTCAAGTGGAGATCTCCCCTTAAGTACCGGTAAGCCATTTTAGATTTACAGAAGAGCAATCATTACTTGCATTACTGTTACTGTACTGTATGTCCACAGGCATTTCAATAGTGTAAGCATATTTCCTTATATTGCACACACACACACACACACACACACACACACACACACACACACACACACACACACACACACACACACACACACACACACACACACACACACACACACACACACACACACACACACACACACACACACACTTCATCACAATATGTATGTATAACTAATCCCAAATGAGAACGTAATCCATATTCACAAAACGTAATCCATATTCACAAAACGTAATCCATATTCACAAAACGTAATCCATATTCACAAAACGTAATCCATATTCACAAAACGTAATCCATATTCACAAAACGTAATCCATATTCACAAAACGTAATCCATATTCACAAAACGTAATCCATATTCACAAAACGTAATCCATTTTCACAAAACGTAATCCATATTCACAAAACGTAATCCATTTTCACAAAACGTAATCCATATTCACAAAACGTAATCCATATTCACAAAACGTAATCCATATTCACAAAACGTATTTGCAGTTGACTTCGAATAGGAGGGAATCTACCCACTCTCACGAATATCAATATCTTGATCACACATTTAATGTAATGGTATAAAGTACAGAAATGCATATACACAATTCGCGGAATCACGAACGTGTAACCGTACTTTCCGAATAAAATTAACTGATACTCTCAAAATCGAACCGCAGAACGCTCCTTTAAATTAGGAATATATTGACCAAACTACGCCTTTCTCTGTCAATGTCAACGATAAAAATACATATTATCAAATAACAAATATCAAACCATTTCCTGAATATAGTTTGACCGCAATTCCTGGACAGAATAACGTGGTATTCAGTGGCGCTAATCTATGGCTATGTCAACATAAATATCAGCCTTGCATCTGTTAAGGAAGGGTCATCGACTTGGTTTATCTTTCTCTCCTTCTCTCACTTTCTCTGGCTTGTATCCATTCGGCCCCATTCAGCCAACTGTTTTAAGACGTTTATCCCCACCCAGGAATCGATTTCATCCTGGCGAGCGGTAGCGAGCCAGCATTGTATAGAGAAATCCGGCTTCGCTGGAGACATTTTTCTATCGAAAAATTTACAAATTTTACTTGCTGTCAAAACAAAAGAATATATATGCTGGCTCGCTACCGCTCGCCAGGAAAATATTAACACCTGGATCGGGGTAAACGTCTTAAAACAGTAAGCTGAATGGAGCCGAATGGGGTCGAGTGGATACAAGCCAAAGAGAGAGGGAGAGACAGAGACAAAAGCGAGGTGGGCTCCCTTAACTCATGCAGTATATACCGGTGGCGCCCTTTGCATTATATTCAGTACCGGTGGCGCCCTTTGCATTATATTCAGTATCGGTGGAGCCCTTTGCATTATATTCAGTACCGGTGGCGCCCTTTGCATTATATTCAGTACCGGTGGCGCCTTTTGCATTATATTCAGTACCGGTGGCGCCCTTTGCATTATATTCAGTACCGGTGGCGCCCTTTGCATTATATTCAGTACCGGTGGCGCCCTTTGCATTATATTCAGTACCGGTGGCGCCCTTTGCATTATATTCAGTACCGGTGGCGCCCTTTGCATTATATTCAGTACCGGTGGCGCCCTTTGCATTATATTCAGTACCGGTGGCGCCCTTTGCATTATATTCAGTACCGGTGGCGCCCTTTGCATTATATTCAGTACCGGTGGCGCCCTTTGCATTATATTCAGTACCGGTGGCGCCCTTTGCATTATATTCAGTACCGGTGGCGCCCTTTGCATTATATTCAGTACCGGTGGCGCCCTTTGCATTATATTCAGTACCGGTGGCGCCCTTTGCATTATATTCAGTACCGGTGGCGCCCTTTGCATTATATTCGGGAAACCATCAGACGATTGTATTCAGCTTGTGAAGGACGTCTTCAAAGGCTGCAGACGATATCAATTCATCCTTGGAACTACCCCAGATCCTTCCTAAGCTGCATAAAATTGTCTATATATATTAGAAAATTCGAAATAAAGAATAAAAAGACATCGCTGGTGCTGTAAGGATTAGAAAAATATATATAACCATTCCCCGAATAAAATATATTTGTCTATATATTAAAGAACACCCCGTTCTTAACATTGATCCTCCGTTACAAACCCCAATGCACTAGAATACACTAATGAAAGCATATGATCCTCCCGGGATTCGAACTCGGGACACCACACCCAGAACATAAGCATCTACATTTCTAACCGATTACACCACCAACACAGAAATAAAGAATAAAAGAAACATCGCCGGTATTATAAGGGTTAGGATAAATAAATATATATATAAACATTCCTCAAATAAATCCACAATGCCTCAACTGAATCGCCGCGGACTCGGGGACTTAAACTTGCCTCCCCGCACTGAGTCCTCAAAGGTCACTGCCGTCCAAGTGTCGCATCCAGACAACTGATCGATACATTCCCACTTGTGATAATATCCTAGAGACTCCTGGTGAAAGGCTAACGGGGGAGAGAGAGAGAGTGTGTGTGTGTGTGTGTGTGAGTGAGAGAGAGAGCGAGTGTGTGTGTGTGTGTGTGTGTGTGAGAGAGAGAGAGTGTGTGTGTGAGAGAGAGAGAGAGAGAGGGAACATATACCGTACTATTATAATATCTTATCGGTGTAATTCAAGAGAGAGAGAAAGAGAGCCTATACCGTACTATTATCTTCTCTGTGTAATTCAGGGTGTGTGTGTGTGTGACCTGAGTAAGCTATGGGAAGATTTTCAGTCCCGCGACTACTTTTGAATGGCAAATTATACCCATACAACGGAAACAAGAGGTGTTAATGTAAGGATACGACGGTTACGGCTACCTCTGGAGTTATCTTCAGGCGAATACACACACACACACACACACACACCCACCCACCCACCCCCACACACACACACACACACCCACCCACCCACCCCCACCCCCACACACACACACACCATCAATTATCCATTTGCCACCGATATTGACTGTCTCCCTGGTATTCCAACTGCTAATAGATGATTATTTATTTCAAGGTATGAGACACACCCGGGACCCAAACATGTTATAGAACCCAGTGAATGATAATACACATTGTTAATCGAAAGTCTTAAAGTTGACATCGGCCTCTAAACCATTTGAGGATCATGACGCGTATTAGCAATGTCTTCTGGCTAGCATTAAACGATTGTATGCAGCTTTTAAAGGAGGTATTTAGTTTGTTCCCTAGACCTCCATCAAGCTTAAAATTACACCCCCTTGAGTCCCTTTCAAGATAAATTTGTACATTTTTCGGTAGAAAAATGTCCCGGCCGAAGGCCGGTTCCTCTTAAATTACAGGGTCGCTATCGCTCGCCAGGATAAAATCGACACCTGAATGGCACGAAAGGTCTTGATATAGGGTGAAAGTTCTTAAAATCGCTAAACTAATGGGGCAAACGTCTTAAAATCTCAAAAGCAATGGGGCTAAACATGAGGGAGAAAGGGGTCAAGAAAAAACTCCCTCAAGTGGAAATTCTCCCCTTAAAGGAGGTCGGACGGACACTAAGTTGAGTGCATGGTCAGCCCTGTACGTCCTTGAGTTAACTGGCATGGGTTGTCCATATTGCTGAAATTAAGGGGGTATATTTTTCTAGACTCCCTATTCCCTCAGCTTTAGCCCCATTAATGTTGTGATTTTAAGACGTTCCAGGGTATTTTAAGACCTTTCGCCCTGTTTCTTTGTCAATTTTAAGACCATTCCTGCCATTTAAGGTGTCGATTCCAGGCAAGCGGTAGTGCCTGCAAGTTAGGAGGACGACCGAAAACTATGCAAATATATTTCGAAGGGGGATCAACTTGAAACTCGCCCCCCCCCCTCTCTCTCACTCACTCACTCTCACTCTCTCTCTCTCTATCCTTTCCTTCAACTTTCCCTTTCTATCGGATATGCCATCTCTACTAGAATTAAGTCCTGACCACCTCGTTTGGATCGTAAGGTCCGTGTGGCCAGTGAATCTATGTAAACAATCTCTCTCTCTCTCTCTCCTAGAATTAAGTCCTTACCCCCTCGTTTGGATCGTAAGGTCTGTGTGGCCAGTGTATCTATGTAAATCTCTCTCTCTCTCTCTCTCTTTCTTTTTCGTTCGTCTCTTGCCTGACAGTTCCAAAAGTCCTCCCCGTCTCTCCTCCCCTCCAAACTCCCACCAGGTGAGTATAGACAGGTAAGGCCCCTGGTAATTACCGGGGTAGCTTGGCTCACCTGTCCGAGGTGTTACGTGTATAGTTGCTCCCGTAAGCCGTTGTACACGTTGCTCTTATGTTATGTAGAGTAGTTTGGAGTGAATCGAATCTTTTTATAAGTTTTTGTTTTTCTGTTTTGACCTAATACCTGTATGTGGGGGTTTGTTTAAGGGGAGATCTCCACTTGAGGGATTTTTTTTCTTGACCCCTTTCTCCCTCACGTTTAGCCCCATTGCTTTTGATATTATAAAACGTTTGCCCCATTAGTTTAGCGATTTTAAGAACTTTCACCCCATATTAAGACCTTTCGTGCCATTCAGGTGTCTATTTTATCGTGGCGAGCAATAGCGAGCCTGTAATTTAATAGGAACCGGCCTTCGGCCGGGACATTTTTCTACCGAAAAATGTACAAATTTATCTTGAAAGGGACTCAAGGGGGTGTAATTTTTAAGCTTGATGGAGGTCTAGGGAACAAACTAAATACCTCCCCTTAAGTATTTCTGAAAGAGCCGTACTTTGTGTCATAGAGCAGTCATCTTATATTTCCCTCTCTCTCTCTCTCTCTCTCGCTCGCTCGCTCTCGCTCTCTCGCCTCCACACTTTACAACATGATATAAAGCATGTTAATTGGTGTATCTCATGCTGACACTTGAACCCACGATTCGCATTGACCACTTGGATGACGGTGATTTTTTTTTATTAATTAATTCAATTATTTGTTTTGTTGTCTAGGTAACACATGTTTGTTTTGTTGTCTAGGTAACACATATTTGTTTTGTTGTCTAGGTAACACATGTTTGTTTTGTTGTCTAGGTAACACATGTTTGTTTTGTTGTCTAGGTAACACATATTTGTTTTGTTGTCTAGGTAACACATGTTTGTTTTGTTGTCTAGGTAACACATGTTTGTTTTGTTGTCTAGGTAACACATATTTGTTTTGTTGTCTAGGTAACACATGTTTGTTTTGTTGTCTAGGTAACACATGTTTGTTTTGTTGTCTAGGTAACACATATTTGTTTTGTTGTCTAGGTAACACATGTTTGTTTTGTTGTCTAGGTAACACATGTTTGTTTTGTTGTCTAGGTAACACATATTTGTTTTGTTGTCTAGGTAACACATATTTGTTTTGTTGTCTAGGTAACACATATTGTACCGTACACTGTTAAGACGTTAAAATGTATGCCACATTGGGAACCGATACAGTGCAGTGTTTTATAATGACAAATATATATATTTATACAGTATATATATATATATATATATATATATATATATATATATATATATATATATATATATATATATACTGTATATGTCTTGCTTGACCATCCCCTCCTAGTATTATGATCTTTATTTCTATGATGATTATTATAATTATCGTGTATGTTGTTATTATTTGTATTATATTTATTTATATTTATTTATATATTTCAGGTCCAAGCCATGAGGAAAATCAGCATCCTGAGAATACATATTGTGTCTTCAACGTAGTGCAATCAACCTGGGCGCCTGTGGGACATCTTCAACGTAGTGCAATCAACCTGGGCGCCTGTGGGACATCTTCAACGTAGTGCAATCAACCTGGGCGCCTGTGGGACATCTTCAACGTAGTGCAATCAACCTGGGCGCCTGTGGGACATCTTCAACGTAGTGCAATCAACCTGGGCGCCTGTGGGACATCTTCAACGTAGTGCAATCAACCTGGGCGCCTGTGGGACATCTTCAACGTAGTGCAATCAACCTGGGCGCCTGTGGGACATCTTCAACGTAGTGCAATCAACCTGGGCGCCTGTGGGACATTTATCAGGGCTGTCCAGATGACCACAACTCTACGATATCACTCTCAACTTATCAGGTAATTGTTCTGTTTTATAAAGGGACAGGTAAACTAATTCCTCTTTACTGCAGTTCTCGTTTCATTGTATTATTTCTGTTTCATTGCTTTATCATGACTTGTTATTGGCGATCGTAGTATTAGTATTATTTTTGCTGCAGTTCTCGTGGCAATGTATTATATCTGTTCTATTACTTAATTAATAGTGTTAGGTTTGGTGTTTAGAGTATTATTAGTAGTATTAGGATCATTGGTAAGCTCATTCCTTTCTACTGCAGTCCTCGTTCCATTGTATTAATCTGTTGTATTACTTTATTATGTGTGTTATGTTTGGTATTCGTTGTATTATTAGTAGGATAATTGGTGTTGCATCTCGCAGCTGATCACGTAAATGTTGGATATTAAAAGGTAAACTCATTCCTGCAGCTCTCGTTTCACTGTATTATTATTGTTATTACTTCATTATTACTATTATTATTGTTATTATTATTGTTATTATTATTGTTATTACTTCATTATTACTATTATTATTGTTATTATTATATTATTATTATTATTATTATTATTATTATTATTATTATTATTATTATTGTTATTACTTCATTATTATTATTATTATTGTTATTACTTCATTATTACTATTATTATTGTTATTCGTAGTATTAAGATAATCGGTGTTCATTTAATTGTTGGGATATACATGTTAAGGGGAGGTTTCCACTTGAGGGATTTTTTCTGGACCCCTTTCTCCCTCATGTTTAGCCCCATTGCTTTTGAGATTTTAAGACCTTCGCCCTAGTAGTTTGGATATTTTAAGACATTTTGCCCCATTTCTGTCAATTTTAAGACCTTTCGTGCCATTAAGGTGTAGATTTTTTCCTGGCGAGCGATAGCGAGCCTGTAATTTAAGAGCAACCGGCCTCCGGCCGGGACATTTTTCTACCGAAAAATTTACAAATTTATCTTGAAAGGGGATCTAGGGTGTGTAATTTTAAGCTTGATGAAAAAAGTAGGAACAAACTAAATACCTCCCCTTAACCTCATTCTTGTTTACTCTAGTTTTCGTTTCATTGACTTATTTGTGTATATAAATTATAACCAGGACTTCAGTATATGGGTTTGTATTCGTAATATTATCGTAATGCTGAAAATCGTCTAATGATAGCCAACATATCCGGCCACAATACGCGTCATGATCCTCAAAGGGGTTAAAGGTACCATGGCTCCTATGTCGTTGGAATCGGTATATGATTTGTTTTATTTAGACCATTGTTAGGGCCCAATAGGCTTAATTTTGATCTACACCATTTATTAAGCCCAATCGGCCTAATTTTGATTTTGAAATCCTCTAAATTAATTCTACTTGGTGCCACTCGATTTCTCTCGCCCAACAGCTTCCATACATGGTCGTAGATTCCATTTTCGACCAGCCATTCGCCCATAATCTAACAATATTTGTTTTTAAAAACACCAGGCGAAGCCGAGTACCTTGGCAGGTCATGTTCGAATTTTGTGTTTGCAAGAGTATATATGGATTCGTCTCGTCGTTGCGATTCCAACGTTATTTAATATTGTTTTATTGAGACCACTTTTAAGGCCCCAATAGGCCTAATTTTGGTTTAGACCATTTATTAAGCCCAATAGGCCTAATTTTGATTTTGAAATCCTCTAAATCATCCATAGACGGGTTATTTATCTATGGATTTTGCTCAAATGTCTACTATAAGTACACTTTCACCCGCTGAATCCAACGGCATAAACAAATTCAAATCGGACCAGTAATTTAGGATTTCGAGTTTGATTTGACCTCCAGAAACGCCCGAAATGATAACTTTTTCAACTTTAAAAGTCTTCTGTAGCCCAAACTAAGAGTCCAAATTAATTCTACTTGGTGTCATTTGATTTCTCTCGCCTAACAGCTTCCATACATGGTCTTAGATTCCATTTTCGACCAGCCATTCGCCCAAAATCAAACAATATTTTTTAAAAAACAAACACACAAACACACACACACACACACACACACACACACACACACACACACACACACACACACACACTCAGCTTCACTCGATGAAATAAAGGTTCGGTGGTGTCGTTCCCTTGGCTTTCAACATCATTATAGTCGGTTTTATTTGAGCTGGCAGTAATTTGAATCCCTTAGCAACTGATTTCATGATACCGGCACATAATGGAAATATATGAAACTTCTATTTCTGCCTTGTATTAATGCCAAGTTTTCATTACTATAGTCAGTTTTATTTTAGCTGACTGTTGTTGTTGCTGTTCCCCAGGCTGTCTGACCGAGCAGCCCCAAGCAAGGCCAAGGCCATAACCGAGCACCCCCACAAAACCCTCCCTGCTTACCACTAATAAAGCCCAGGTGACCGAAGCCACTCCAAGGCGGGGAGCTGAAGAGGGTGCGGAAACGCCCGGGAAACCAAAGCCCCACCCAAGACCCTGTGCCCCTCAGCAATTATAAAGGGAAAGTTGAGGGGCAAAGGAATGTGACGCTTTGGCTCCCAATCTGCCAAACTCTAGGTTGGCAGTAGGGAGGTCAATCCACGGAAGAGATGCCGTCACATGAGATCTAGAGAATATATAAATAAAAGGAACAGTCAGAGTAAGCTATGGGTATGGCAGAGATCGCTCAGCTCTCACTCTGATAGACCAGCCCATCACCACTTAGCTGACAGTAATTCGAACCCCTAAGCAACTGATGTCTGGATACTTAATGAAAGTATATGTGACTACTAATATGTCTCTGCCTCGTATTAAGTGCAAGTTTTCGTAATCAACAACAACAAGTAGAGCTCAACTAGTGCCAGCTAAATATATGCTGTTATATTAGGTTAGACTTGATAGAGTTAGGTTAGGGCTTCAATTTGGTACAGATTTAGTGGTCACTGGTCGATTTGGCACTGGTTTCAAATGGTTTACTGGTTGAAATGGTTTACTGGCTGAAATGATCTACTGGTTGAATTGGTCTACTGGTTGAAATGATCTACTGGTTGAAATAGTCTACTGGTTGAAATGATCTACTGGTTGAATTGGTCTACTGGTTGAAATGATCTACTGGTTGAATTGGTCTACTGGTTGAAATGGTCTACTGATTGAAATGATCTACTGGTTGAAATGATCTACTGGTTGAAATGGTCTACTGGTTGAAATGATCTACTGGTTGAATTGGTCTACTGGTTGAAATGGTTTACTGGTTGAAATGATCTGGTTGAATTGGTCTACTGGTTGAAATGGTTTACTGGTTGAAATTATCTACTGGTTGAAATGGTCTACTGGTTGAAATGGTCTACTGGTTGAAATGATCTACTGGTTGAAATGGTCTACTGGTTTAGCTATGGTTGAAATGATCTACTGGTTGAAATGGTCTACTGGTTGAAATGATCTACTGGTTGAAATGATCTACTGGTTGAAATGGTCTACTGGTTGAAATGATCTACTGGTTGAATTGGTCTACTGGTTGAAATGGTTTACTGGTTGAAATGATTACTGGTTGAATTGGTCTACTGGTTGAAATGGTTTACTGTGTGAAATGATCTACTGGTTGAAATGGTCTACTGGTTGAAATGATCTACTGGTTGAAATGGTCTACTGGTTGAAATGATCTACTGGTTGAATTGGTCTACTGGTTGAAATTATCTACTGGTTGAAATTATCTACTGGTTGAAATAGTCTACTGGTTGAAATGATCTACTGGTTGAAATGATCTACTGGTTGAAATGGTTTACTGGTTGAAATAGTCTACTGGTTGAAATTATCTACTGGTTGAAATGATCTACTGGTTGAAATGGTTTACTGGTTGAAATAGTCTACTGGTTGAAATTATCTACTGGTTGAAATGATCTACTGGTTGAAATGATCTACTGGTTGAAATGGTCTACTGATTGAAATAGTCTACTGGTTGAAATTATCTACTGGTTGAAATTATCTACTGGTTGAAATGGTTTACTGGTTGAAATTATCTACTGGTTGAAATGATCTACTGGTTGAAATGGTCTACTGGTTGACTTATCCGGAAGATTCAATTTATTCCGAGATAACTTCGAAAATTTATGGAAACTATTAATAACCACGATTATACCACGATTATAATCATACCAACGATTATAACCACGATTATACCACGATTATAATCATACCAACTATTAATAACCACGATTATACACACTCCCTCGAAAAGTTGCATCTCTCCTAGCTCCATTCTAAAGTAATGATTGGAAGGTGATGCTGTATTGGTCAGGAATACTTGGATCGTTTATAAATATGCATGGTCCTGTGTTAATGAAAATGGCGTTCAGTTACAGAGAGAGAGAGAGAGAGAGAGATCCAGGAAAATCTTTAAATTTAATCCCCCCAATCCCCACCCCATTTCTCTGGCGTACCTGAATAACCTTTATTGAGTGAAGCAGTGTGTGTGTTGAGAGAGAGAGAGCGAAAAAAGTTTGTGTGAGTGAGTGAGAGTGTGTGTGTGTGTGTGTGATTGAGAGTTTGGAAAAATTAAACAGCTAAAAATAAAGTGCGAGGGAATACATGAGAAATACTTGTCAATCTTTAAATCTTGCCCCCTAATTTATCTTGCGTACCCGAAGAGCCTTTTTAGCATCGATAAAGAGAGAGAGAGAGAGAGTGAGTGAGTGAGTGAGTAAGAGAGAGAAGGGGGTGAGAGAGTTACATAGATACACATTCTACACAGACCTTGCGGTCCCTACTAGGTAGTCCGGACTTAATGCTAAAATAGAATTTGCTACAAAGTGGAAGGCAAGGATAGCAGAGAGAGAGTAAGAAAGAAAAAGTGAGAGTGAATTGGTAAGTGATTGGGGGTTAGCAACAGAAAAAATAAATAAAAATCTCTCAACACCGAAAAAAATCTTTAACCGTAATTTCTCCATCGTCTCCCGGGTAACCTTTCTTGCATCGGCCGCCCCCTCCCGCACTTTGCCTTGTCAGTATACGTCCCAAGTATTGCCAGGCTTTTGTGTAAAACTCGTGGTCTTGGCAGTGTATTTAACTGGGAAGGATTGAGAGTTTATTGGAGCTTTGGCCTGTCTGGGAGTTTGTGGAGTTATTGATGTTTGTATATTATTTTTATTAATCTCACCACCACACCCCCAATGAAATTAATTAAAGTATATATGATCCACCGGGATATTAGATTATTATGTCTATGGTGTGCAACTATTGATATTGTTTGTTTGTATTAGATTATCTCTCTTTACTGGAGCTGTGACCCTTTTCTTCTTTTATTTTTATTTCCTTTATGCATGTATGAAGGAGACAAAATGCAAATCCGCCTGTAACACGTGACCCCCCCAAAGTTGAAATAGTTATAGACATCCAAATTCAAGGTACGTTAGAGTCAAAATATCTGGACACACGGAGTTTGAAGCAGTTTTAGTCATAAGATGGTTTCTTTATCGGGACCTCCTTCTCCCGCATGTTTAGCCCCATTACTTATGAGATTTTAAGACGTTTACGCCATTAGTTTGGCGATTTTAAGATCTTTCGCCATTTGTGTTGCCAATATTAAGACCTTTCATGCAATTTAGGTGTTGATTTTTTAAGTTTAATAGGAACCTTTAGCCGGGATTTTTTTTATATCAAAAACTATACAAATTTATCTTGAAAAGGGGCCTTAGGGGTGTTATTTAAAGCTTGATGGAGGTTTAAGAAGGAAACTAAACAAAAATAACGAAAAGATAAATAAATAACACATAAATACGCCCATCCCCCTTTAACTGGGAATTTGTTATTGTTGAAGTTTATTAAAGCTTTATTTTAATCCATTCGGTACAGGTGACGTTCTTTTCATTATATTCTGGCCACTATTAGACGATTTGATAATGTTCAGGAAGGTTCTCTAACAATTAAAAGGCTACAGACTATCTCAATCTTGTTAACTACCACAGATCCTTCCTAAGCTGAATACAATCGTATAATAATTGGCAGAATACGATGAAAAGGACGTCACCGGTACTGAATGGCTTAAGTATAGGTGACGAAATTATAACTAATATGATAAAAACCTCGCATGAAACGCATTTAATGAATGAACCCTTTGAAGATTATGACGTATGTGGATAGTTTATTCTGACTAACATTAAACGACTATATACAGTTTAAGACAAATCTGTGGGGGTAATAAGGGTAAAGACCATCTCAACCCGAGTGTATCCAATTCAAGAAAGATCTGTGGGGGTAATAAGGGTAAAGACCATCTCAACCCGAGTGTATACAATTCAAAAAAGATCTGTGGGGGTAATAAGGGTAAAGACCATCTCAACCCGAGTGTATACAATTCAAAAAAGATCTGTGGGGGTAATAAGGGTAAAGACCATCTCAACCCGAGTGTATACAATTCAAAAAAGATCTGTGGGGGTAATAAGGGTAAAGACCATCTCAACCCGAGTGTATACAATTCAAAAAAGATCTGTGGGGGTAATAAGGGTAAAGACCATCTCAACCCGAGTGTATCCAATTTAAGAAAGATCTGTATGAGTAATAAGGGTAAAGACCATCTCAATTAACCCTCTGACATCCACATACCCTTCCTAATATGAATAAAATCGTCTAATAATAGCCAGAAAGCAGAACAGAAATGTTTCATCGTGTTTTTTAAGAGGAAAGTGCTTTGTTTTGGCCTATGTATTTATTCATGTATTTTTGAGTTTCCTCGCTAGTTTTCCGTCAAGCTTGCATAAACACTCCTTTCAAGATGAATTTGTACATTTTTCGGTAGAAAAATTTCCCGGCCAAAGGCCGGTTTCTTCTAAAATTACAGTCGCTATCGCTTGCCAGGAAAAAATCGACACCTAAATGGCAATAAAGGTCTTAATATTGACAAAGAAATGGGGCGAAAGGTCTCAAAATCGCCAAACTAATGGAACGAGCGTCTTAAATTCTCATAACTAATAGGGCTAAACATAAGGGAGGAGGAGGAGGAGGAGGAGGAAAAACCAACTGCCTCCCCTTAACGCTCAAGGTTTTTACCCACTCCAAGATTGACAGGCAGACCTCTGGAGTGTCCAGAATAAACGCAATTTCAAAGCTAACATCCCTTCGCTATTCCGGCATTATCTTCTGACTATAAACTTTTATTTTCGTCGATCTCGCTACTTTCGTTAATCTCTTCCTCTTCACACTTTTTCGTTAACCCTAACGTCTGTGTAGTGTTGAGGGGTTTGTTTCGTTTCAATACTTTCGTTAATCTCCTCTCTACACTCGTTCGTTAAACCTCCTAGTGTGTGTAGTGTTGAATGGTCTAGTTCGACTCCCTACTTTCGTTAATCTCCTCTCTACACTCGTTCGTTAAACCTCCTAGTGTTGAAGGTTCGTCTTCCTACTTTCGTTAAAAATACACCCTTTCCAAACTTTAGTACTTTCGTTAAGTTCCCCCCTCCTAACCCTTTCGTTAAAACCCGTGTGTGTGTGTGTGTGTGTGTGTGTGTGTGTGTGTGTGTGTGTGTGTGAGAGAGTATTTTGGTTAATCAATGGTGGTAGAGTTGGTGTTGTGTGTGTGTATTGTGTATGCTTGTGTATTCGTGTGTGTATGCATTTAGGTGTGGTGTATTTATTTATGTATGTGTGTGGAAGTGTAGGTGTAAAGGTGTGTGTATGTATTTAAGTATGTACGTACGGTATAAAGTCGAGTATTTTGGGTAATCCTTGGTGGTGGTCGTGGTGGTAGTGCTGGTGGTGGTGGTAGTATAGTGGTGGTGGTCGTGGTGGTGGTGACGGTAGTGGTAGTAGTAGTGGCAGTAGTAAAAGTATTATTATTATTAGTAGTAGTAGCAGTGGTGGTAGTGGTGGACCTTTCCCACTGTACAAATGTCAGTGGGAGGAGCAGGGTGTCTGTCACGGGGACCAACAGCCATTTTGTTAACTTAACTACCAATTTTTTATGCAACCTTTTATTGTCTTTTCCTGGATTATGTTGATGTTGGTAAAAGGTGTTTGTTTGTGTTGGACTATTTTTTTTTTATTTTACGTGCTTTATTTTTTGTAGAAGTATTTGTTGTTTTTTGCTCGGTTTTGTTAAGTATTTTGGTTAGAGTTTGTTGTCATTTGTTGGACCATTTTTTGTTACATGCTTTATTTTTTTAGAAGCATTATTTTAAGTATTTTAGTTCGTTTTTATTTATTTATTTATTTTTATTTTTTTGGGGGACCATTTTTTGCGACATGCTTTTGAATTTTGTAGAAGGTTCTGCTGTCTTTTATTGGATTATGTTAAGTATTTTGGAAATAGGGTTTTATTCGTATTTGTTGGGCTAGTATTTGTTTACATACTTTGATTTTTGTAGAAACGTTTGTTGTCTTGTCTTGGATGTTGATAAGCATAGTGATAAGAGATTTATTTTGCTCTATTGTTACATACATTGATTTTTTTGGTCGAAGCTTTTGTTATCTTATTAAATTTTATTAAGTCTAGTGGTAAGAGAGTTTGTTTCTTGCACTATATTTTGTGACACACTTATCTTTTCCTACAACTTATATTCCCGTTTAGAGGATTTTGTTAGGCATTTGGGAAATCGATGTTTATTGTATATTATTGCACCATATTTAGACTTTACTTACATTTGGAATCCCATTACGCCATCAGACAGTACACTAGGACCATACGGCTGGGAAACTGTACAGTAGATAGCAGAGAAGGGGTGTTGTAGATAGAGGAAGCTGTTGGAATGGCTTTATGTGTGTTATTAGTCTGTATACATCGTCGAGCACACCCACTAAATGTCCGCCTTGGCTGGGATCGAACCCAGGTCAAGCAGATTCACACGTTAGCATGCTCTCCACTCGACCGCCGATAGTGTGTGTGTGTGTGTGTTTTTTTTTTTTTTTTTTTTTTACAAAGATGCATTGATCTTTCTTAGAGATTATATTTGCGCATCATGTTGAGTCGGCTTGTGGGATACATTGATTGCGCACTGTGAGGCTAAGTATTTATGTGAGCATCTCTTTATTTCTCATGATCTAGCAGTTTTATCAGAGCTTTATAATGTGTTCTATTTTGTTATATTATCTTTCACTGCACTGTTTACGCATTTTGTAAGAGCCTTTGTTACACACACACACACACTCTTTCTTTCTATCTCTCTCTCTTTTTCTCTCTCTATATATATATCTATCTATCTATTTCTCTCATTATTGTACGAGCTACTTATTGCGCTTTATTGAGAGCATTTTAGCCATAAAATTGTATTCGTATTTTTACTGCGCTTTGGTTCATTAATGGGGGGGGGAGGCACTGCAGATCCTTCTAAGACTGCACACAATCGTCTAAATTAAAAGGCGTCGCTGGTGCAGAGAGGGTTAAATGAGGAACAATGGCGACTCGGACCATCGTGTCGGAATTGTTCGCTGATAGTTGGTACCACCTTTCACTGTAGACGAGTGTACGCCTTGTTTAGTGAGAGAGAGAGAGAGTGTGTGTCTGTGCGTGAAAGTGAGGGTGAGTGAGTGTGTGTATGTGTGATTTAGTGAGTGTGTGTGACAGTACAAAGGAAATCAAGCAACAACAGATCTAGTGACTTCTAGGTTGCTTGTCCTCCAAAACACTGAGGATCAAGTGTCCAAACAGTGGTTTAGAGTGGGTAAGGGAACATTGGAAAGGGAATTACTGCCCTGGAACTAATGTCCGTGGCAGGATTAGGAAGTTAGTAGGGGACAGATGGGTTAGTAACTGAGGGGGGGATAAAATAAAGTTATTAATTTACAAACGCAGTCAGTCGCGGGTTTGATGCGAGATATTTGTCTAGGCGGAGTTTAAATGAATCAACGGTGATGCAGTCTATAACGTTTCGGGGAAGCCCATTAAGAGAGAGAGCGTGTGTGTGTGAGTGTGTTTAAGAGTGACTGTGTGTATGTGTGAGAGAGAGAGAAAGTGAGTGTGTATGTGAGAGAAAGATAGTGTGTGTTGTGTATGTGTGTGAGAGAGAGAAAGTGAGTGTGTATGTGAGAGAAAGATAGTGTGTGTTGTGTATGTGTGTGTGAGAGTATGTATACATGCGTTTGATTAATGGGTTGATATGACACAGTCGATTAGATTAGAGTTATCTATAATGGATTAAGATAAACTGCGTGATGGATATAGATAAACTGCTTGCTACAGGTGTCAAAAGTTATATTAAGGGGACAGTGGCTATTTGTTTGGTCTATTAATTAATTTATTCATATATTTTTTTTAGTTTCCTCCCTAGACCTTCATCAAGCTTAGAAAAACACCCCCTAGACCCCCCTTCAAGATGGATGTGTACATTTTTCGGTAGAAAAATGTCCCGGCCAAAGGCCGATTCCTCCTAAAATTACAGGCTCGCTATCGCTCGCCAGGAAAAAATCGACACCTAAATGGCACGAAGGGTCCTAATAGTGACAAAGAAATGGGATGAAAGGTCATAAAATCCCAAACTAATGGAACCAACTTCTTAAAATCTCAAAACTAGTGGGGCTAAACATTAGGGAGAAGGGGGTCCAGAAAAACGGTCTGATTCTCCTTAACCCTTTCAAGATTATGACGCATGTTGACAGTTTATTTTAGCTGTCATTAGACGATTTTATGCAATTGAGAACGGATCTGTCGGAATGCTAAGGGTACAGACTATCTCAATTAACCCTCTGACTGACTTCCACACACCCTTCCTAATCTGAATAAACAAAAGAAAACCTGAACAAATGCAATAATTAATATATAATCATGCTAAACCCATTGTGAACAAATACATTATTGTTATGCAATGAGTGTTGTATAGTTGATTTTTTTTTCTTTTTTCTTATATCAACATAGGAATATAAAGTTGGAATCATTACTGTATACGTATCTTTTGAGAGTAACTCTATAATATAGCATCTAGCCTATAATCCCTTCAATATGAATTGTTTTCTCTCTAACAATACACACATATATTTATCTAGAAATCAAAGGGGTAAAACTTGCTTAATTAACCCTCTTACTACCACTACTGATTTTCCTGATCAGATTAAACTCGTTTATTATTAGCTAGCATAACAGGAAAACGCTTCCATGACATAAAAAACAACGGATAAACCCCCACTGAACAAACCCCAAGTGCTAACAAACCCCATCCCCTTATATGCCACATGCGTTTGTAAAGTTCATTAATCGATTTTAGGAGTATAGTTGGTTGTTGGAAGGAACATAATAAATTAACAAGTGGATAAAAACCAAGTGACCTAAGCTAACCAGGGTTTTGTGGTCAAATATTATGTGTGTTTGCTACCATAAGTGTTTTATTGTATAAATATATGTCTCGGTAGCGTAATGCTTAGTGCGCCGAATTTTAGTGTGAGTACCCTAGGTTCGAGTCCTTCGAGTACCACATATATTCATTGTGTCATTGATTTCATTAATTAGGTTTATTTGTAAGTTAATTGGTGGGTTGGTAAATATACTGTATATGAATATGTGAGACTGGGGTTTTGTCCACTTTTGATAACACAGGTTTGGTGTCGGTCCACTGGTGTTTGTCCAGGAGGGCTTTGTCAGGACTCCCAGTAAAACAGCGTCATCGTACCGAAAGGGTTAACAAAATGAGCAGGTTTGAGTTAGGTTTCGGTCATAAGTATTAAGGTATGTTATCAAATGTTTGCTTGGGGGCATATCTATTATAAGCCCATTTATCAGTAAGTGTGGTATGTGAGAAGATTGTGTGTGTGTGTTTGTCTATGTATGTTAATTGTGTGTGTGTGTAAAGGAATTGTGTGTGTATGTATGTGTGTGTGTGTGTGTGTGTGTATGTGTAAGTTAATTGTGTGTGTGTGTGTTTGTCTGTCTGTCTGTATATTTTTCATATATCTGTGTTAATTTCAACTCTTTTCACATGTGTGTGAGTTATTTGTGTGTATGTGTGTGTTTGTCTGTCTGTCTATCATACTTCTTCAGATTAATTGCAGTACATTATAATTTGTTGTTCTTGACAACTACATTGAGAGACTGGGTAGGGCGATCAGCTGCATCTGTCTGTTTGTTTCTATCCACCTTACAATGCGAGCGGCCTGGCTATTACAGGGGCCCCCACATCACTGGACAGCCGTGTATTGGATATGCTAAACCTTTGAGCTCTTGGATGGTATCGATTAGTGTAATTTCCAGATCTGTCCCATCGACTATAAGGGTTAAGGAGCGTTGTTTTACATATTTACTTAATTATTTATTTTGTATTAATATTATTATTATTATTCTATATTTATTCAAGCTTGATGGAGGTCTAGGGAGCAAACTAAAACACCCCCTTCAACACTGCTCAATACAATATATACAGTATATCTACAATGTGTTATATTGAGCAGCGTTACAGGGGATGTTTTAGTTTGCTCAATAGACCTCCATCAAGATTAAACAAAATATAAAATTTAAAAATAAATAACTAGTGCCTGATTTTGAGGCCGTCTTTGTCCTTGATAATTACAAAATTGGCCAATCTTGAAGACAATCAAACACTCAAGGTTAAATTGTGCTTAATGTACGTTTTAAAACATACTTTAAATATTTACTGAACCAGTAGTGAATTATGATTTAGTTTATTTCTTAGAGTTTCTATTGATTACATTTATTATTATTATTATTTTTTAAGAGACAATGAACGGAGGAAGGAAAACACAGATAAAACAAAAAAGGTCCATGTGCCTAAAGGCATCCTCCATTCATAAAATGTTTGTAACAACTGGATTTAAACTTTTGTAGATTGTAAGTTTGTGGAAAGCAACTCGAGGGAAGTGAATTCCAAAGAGTAGTAGTTTTAGGGATAAATGAATTTTGGTAAGCAGAAGTTCTGCATTGTGGAGGAGAAAGTGTAAATTCATGGGCGCTCTCAGCTGCCCTAGTTCTATGGGGAAAGATGTGGAGAGGCGGCACAATTGAAGCAAGTTCCTCGGAACAATTGCTGTGAAAATATCTGTAGAATAATGCAAGGGATGCAACGTTTCTTCGTATGGATAATGTAGGAAGGTTTTGTGTGATTGCAGGGTTATTGAGTAATCTAATAGCTTTATTTTGAATTTTGTCCAACTGCCTCAATGCAACCACTCCACTTCCACTCCACAGAGGTGAACAGTAATCCATCTGAGGACGCACATGACTTTTATATATTACGGCCAACTGCTCGTCAGTGAAGAATTCTCGAACTCTGTACAGGAGTCCCAGTTTTTTAGAGGCATTCTTAGCAATGCTTGTAACATAATGTGTCCAGCTCAAGTTAGTAGTTAATGTTACACCGAGAATGTCAATACTAGGGGAAGTGGGAATATTGACATCATTACAAAATATATGGGAGTCAGTGAGATTCTGTCGGTTAGAAAATTGAATGTACTTGGTTTTCTGTGCATTAAAGGAAACTAGATTATTTTGTCCCCATTCATTAATTCTAGAAAGGTCCTGGTTCAGAGAAATTGCAGTGTTTGATACATAATATATATCAGCTACGTTTAGACGATGCTATTAGCTTGGTGGGGATCTACGGTGTTCATAGTCATTTAACCCTTTATGATTATGACGCATTTTGACCGTTTATTCTGACTTATCATTCGACGATTTTGTACAATTTAGGATGGAGCTGTGGGCATTATAATGGTAAAGACGATCCCAAATAACCCTTTGACTTCCATATACCCTTCCGAATCTGAATAAGATCATCTAATAATAGCCAGGAAGCAAAAAGAAACGCGTCATCGGATCTTCTAAGGGTTAATTAGTTCTGATAGTGCTTTTCTATGTTGAATATAATCATCATGAGGTAGCATGACAAATTGATGCATGATGAATGATTGAAAACACTTCTTAATGTGATGCAATACCAAGCAATGTAATATTTGTCAATAAATTGTTCATCGTATGTCTCTGTTGGGGGCGGGTGGCTAGGAATCCTCCTCCCCTTATAATATTCACCTACTATACGAGACAGAGAAAGGGATGACGGAACGCGAAAGTGGTTCCCGGACCCTAAGAATTGGAACTGTATTTTGTGTTCAGTTTGAGCTCTGTCTCGAGTCGGCCACCCCCAGCTATTGGGTACATACATGTATCTGTTGTTATCAGTAATATTTGCCATAATTATTATGGTGTATTGTATTTAAGGGGAGGCAGACCGTTTTTTCTGCACCCCCTTCTCCCTAATGTTTAGCCCCACTAGTTTTGACATTATAAGGCGTTCGGTCCATTACTTTGGCGATTTTAACACCTTTCGCCCAATTTAGTTGCCAATGTTAAGACCTTTCGTGCCATTTAGGTATCGACTTTTTCCTGGCGAGCGATAGCGAGCCTGTAATTTTAAGAGGAACCAGCCTTCGGCCGAGACATTTTTCTACCGAAAAATGTACAAATTTATCTTGAAGGGGGTCTAGGTGGTGTTTTTCTAAGCTTGATGGAGGTCTAGGGAGGAAACTAAAAAAAATATATGAATAAATGAATTAATAGACCAAACAAACGGTCTGCCTCCCCTTAAGTGGCGCCACGTAAGCGACTCTCATATACTGTCTTGTTATCACAGAGCACACATGTAAGGATAAATAGACTGTCATTTATCACAACATTCGCGTATTTAATTACCTGATAGCTGTTAATATTTTCCCCTCCGAAATATTTACACTCGTCATATTTATGTGTGCATCATTAGTCACCATTAATGTTAATGTGTTTCACCCAAAGGCACCTTATAATTTTGCCCCATTAATTTGATAGATATTAATATTAATCACCCAGAGGAAATTAACACGGCATATGTTGACATCATTTATTAATTTATTTAATCATCAACTTTTACATTCACAGTTCGCTAATGGGGAAGAGAGGGGGGGGGAGGAGGAGGAGGAGGGGAGGGAAACACCAATGGGGGACTTGATAGGGGGGAGAAGGGGGTGAGGGGGCAAGAAAGGGGATAAGTATGTACAAAAGTCTGGGTGGGGGTGGGGGGGGGGGGGCAATATACACGGGAGAAAAGGTTGCGAAATGAAAAGGGATATGAGATTAAAAAGATATAGGCGTAGATGCATAGAGGCATGAAGAGAATAGACAAGCAAAGGGGGATGGATATAGGAACAATAGGTATAGGTAAATATAGATACATATAAGACGTATGAATAGAATAGACAAGCAAAGGAGGATGTATGTAGGAATAATGGCGAAAGGTAGAACTAGATATATAGAGGAGACAACAACAACAGAAGGTGAACAATGTAGTTGATTAAACACCAATTGCATAACAAACAGGTTATAAGGAAACACATGGAAGGAAGATATATAATGTATATAAATATAAAGGAATGATCGAGATCTAAATGAGAAGATAACTTGGTGTGTGTTTTATACCCAAATCAAGTTAATTATTTCGTTTTAACAACTTATGAATTTGTTTCCCCTTATCAATGAACAAAATAGAGAGTTGGGTCTATAATTAGGGTTGGGTGTGAGAGGGATCTGCCTTATGTGGGCCAATCGGCTTTCTGCAGACTCCCATTTTCTTATGTTCTTATTTGTTCATCCTCGCAATATTAAGTAACACCCCGTTCTTAACATTAATCATCAATTACAAACCCCAGCGCACTTGAATAAACTAATGAAAGGATATGGTCCTCCCGGGATACGAACTCGGGACACCACACACTTTCCAATCCACTATATTTTATTTGTGGAAGAGAAAGTACGCTCCTTGACAATAATAGAGTTTTGTCCTTTAGAAAGTAGCCCTGAATTGGTTAACGTGATTACTGGCTTTATAAAACCTGTAAGATCGTTCCTTACTTCACAGAGTCTGATACAGAATGAAAGCATCATCTTGGCTGGTTTATCAGTAATTATATTGTGTTAAAAGAATGAACGATATGTATTATAATATATATATATATAACAAAATGAATGGGTAATCTGCACATTGAAAGGGATAAACACAATCAGTAACCTATTGGAATGGTGGTTTACAAATGGATTGATAAAATAAAACCCACAGTGCTTCGATTTAGGCTACATATAAATACCATAATAATGAACTCACTCCATTTGTTTCAGCGTTACAAATAATGCACTGCAGTATTAACCCTTACAGTACCGGCGATGTCTCTTTTCACTTGATTTCACCTACATTTAGACGATTTTGTGAAGCTTAGGAAAGATAGAGGGTAGATAAAAGGTTCAATTGAGATAGTTGGGTACCGGTAGCCTTTTAATGGATAGACGTCCTTCCTAAGCTGAATAAAATCGTCAAAAGGTTACCAGAATAGAATGGAAAGGTCATCACCGGTTAAATTAATGGGTTAAATTAACTGACATTCAAAAGTCAAAAATCATGCCAGAACTGTAGTACAAAATATATAATAATAATACATAGGCCATCTTATAGTCTATTTAATATATTGGGGCCAAAAGTCTTACCTGCTATCCTTCATAGCTCAAAGTGGACTAGAACAATCGAGCTAATATATCTACCATTTGGGAAGAGTCAGCCAGAGATAAGGTGTAGAAATATACAGCCCATTTGCACGAGCCCTGTTTGAGTTACAGAGGTTAGGTGTTCAGGATTGCTGGCCTACCTATTATGAATGGACTGTAATCCAATACAGATCACCAACAATATAGATTTACAGTATGTCTTTCCAACTAACGGTAAATTGCAAAGTTCCCATCAAGATATCTCCGTTATTTTGAAGATCATGTAGTGAAATATGGTGCTAATTATATAAACTTGTCTTAATATGCTGGAGTGACTTAGTAGGTTCAAATTGTTTCCATTAATTATCGATAAATTAGCAGCAAAGTGGTTCACTTCATCGTCAGCTGAAAAGAGAGAGTATAGTTGCATAAAGAATACACCAACGTTATACAGTTACCAAATGCCTGGGTTCCACATACAAAGCCTCGTCGCTGGGTCTGCCTGATGCTCAAGTACGAAGAGTGGCCTTTACAAGCAAATATTAAAGGGGGATGGGCGTATTTATTTGCTTAAACATTTACATTTTTATTATTTTTTTAGTTTCCTCCCAAGACCTCCCAAGTTTTAAAAAACACCCTCAAGATGAATTTTAACATTTTTCGATAGACAAATGATCCGACCAAAGGCCGGTTCCTCTTAAATTACAGGCTCGCTGTCGCTCGTCAGGAATAACCGACACCTAAATGACACAAAAAAACTCTTTATATCGACAAAGAAATGGGGCGAAAATTCTTAAAATCACCAAATTAATAAGTCGAACCTCTTAAAATTTGAAAACTAATGGGGCCAACTACGAGGGAGAAGAGGGGCCAGAAAAATCAACCATCTCCCCTTAACCTGCTTTACTTTCCTGTCTGCAAGTCAACTATAAGTCAGGTTTCGTCCAAATTGTTTAAAATCGAGGAAAATACTGTTAACATTCTTCCTTTTTAAAACAGTGTTCGTGTTTCGCATGCACAATTTTACAGATAGCCGAATTGTGTTTTGGATATCAAATAAATGGAAGCTCAACTTATTTCTTTAACCAAGCAGTCTGTGAATATCGAGGGTTGTAACGAAGATGTTCAGGAATAGGATATGGACACACACCATAGGAGGAGGACCACTTTATTGACAACGTTTCGTAGATAGCTTCTTCAGGTCACTATATATATATACACACACATAAATAGCAATAAAAAAATTGAACTCCTTTTGAAAATTCCTACACATTCGCATAATTTGACCACTTTCAAGTCGGATTTTTCCCCTAATAACCTTGAGCTCACTCTGACCGATACTTGAGACAGCGACACCAGCGAGGGACGGGCAGCTTTCACACACACTATTTGGAGGGCAACGTTTAATCCTTTCTGTACCGGTGACGTCTTTTTATTTTTTTGTCACCTATATTATTTTAGACGCTTGTTAACTCCTGGAGACCCTTTTTAAACTGAAGAAAATCGTCTAATGGTGGCCAGAATAAAGTTAAAAGGACGTTGCCGCTACAGAAGGGGTTAATCGGCAACTTTTTCCTGATAACTACTTTCGGGCAACTTATTAAGGGGAGATGGACTTATTAAATTTATATGATTATCGTTTTATCTTTTTAATATATTTTAGTTTCCTCCCTAGGCCTCCATCAACCTGTATAAAAACACTCCCTAGACTCCCCTTCAAGATCAATGTGTACATTTTTCGGTAGAAAAAATGTCCCGCCCGAAGTACTCTTACTCTGAAAACTCTCAATAGAATATAGTCTGAACTAAATGGGATGGGATGGAACTGTAGAGGGCAACTGTACATGACATTATTAGGAATTCAGTCTGATATTGTTTTTACATTATTACATGATTGTATTTTAATATACGGAATAATTTATAGACGCTTGCACATGTAAACAAATAATGCAATAATAATTTATAGACGCTTGCACATGTAAACAAATAATGCAATAATACAAATTTATCAGTAGATTAATTTTATTGCTCACCAACTCAAAATAGCAGATTCAGAAGGTAGCTAAGAGAGAGAGAGAGAGAGAGATATGTGTGAGGGGGGGGGGGGGGGGAGGAGAGAGATTGACATAATACACTGGCCACACAGACCTTCCGAATCCATCCAGGTGGTCAGGACAGTGAGAGAGAGAGAGAGAGATGCGAGATAAATTTACATAGATACACTGGCCACACAGACCTCACGATCCCATTGAGGCGGTCAGGTCAGTGCGAGAGAGAGTGAGAGTGAGGGGGGAAGGGGGGGGGGCAAGTGTAATAAGACTACTATCACCGTAGCACACTGGAACGTGGTCATTGAAACTAACCGAAAAACTTCAATGGACATCGCTACTGTACACTTATATCCCAAAAGGTAATTACACAAGTATTTATTTATTTCCACCTATTTATTCTACGGTCGTTCACAAATAATAATGGAGTTATGGTTCGTTGTATGCACTGTCATTGGGGTTTGTTGGGTTTATTGTGGTTTTTGTTGGGTTTATGTGTGTGGTTTGGTTTATTTATTTGGCATATTTATTCTGTGGCTTGGTTATTTATTTTGCATATTTATTCTGAACCGTCACTGTTTTTGTTGTGTGTATTTATTCATGGTTATATATATTGCATATTTATTCTGACCTGTTATTGATTTTGTTGGATTTATTTGTGGCTTGGTTATTTATTTTGCATATTTATTCTCACTGACATTGAATATTTATTATTAGTTTGCACTTGCAGTTCGTGCGTTCAAATGTTTTGGCTTGTTTTTGTTTTCTGTTTGTGGATTTGTTCATTCGCATTTCAATCTTCTTTTGTTTTCAATTTAGTTATTACTGTCGTTCCTTTGTTATTATTAGTTATCCCTTCAATGTTTGTTTTCTATTCATCCTTTGCTTTTCTCTTCACTATTCGTTTTCTGTTCATAATTTCTTTCAAGCCTTGAATGGGCACACGCATTTTCATGCACTCTCGCCCCTTTCCACTTTGCTTCGTCAAATATCATGTTAACACTTATAGCTCGTACCGAACACCATAAATTAACGATCACTATGAAGCGTCAAGCGAGGGGGGAGGGGAGATGGGAGAGGGGGGTGGGGAGGAGGAGTGGGAGAGAGAAAATGGGATGAGGTGGGGAGGGGGGGGGGGGGGGGGGGCTTGGTTACGGGGGAAGGGAGGGGGGTTGGAAGGGGGAAGCATGGTTAGAAGATGGATTATTTTGTGTTAGTGTGTGTGTGTTGTTGTTTTTAATAATACATAATTGTATTAATCATATATTTAGAATTAGTGTGTGTCTGTGTGTATATATTTATATATATATATATATATATATATATATATATATATATATATATATTATAATGTGTGTGTGTGTGTACAAGCGACACGTGTTACAAAATTGAGTGTGTTTGTTTTCCTCTAGTATGCAATGAGTGCTTGCAACAATATGTATCTTGCAAGGCTTGGCGTGACTGAGTGTGTTCGTACAACTCTGAGTGTCCACAAATTCGATACTATTACAGCACTATATGTACTTTGGTGTGTGTGTTTGTGTTGTTTGTTTTGTTTTGTTTTATGATTCAAATTTGTCTATATATCTGAAGTACTGGGTATGATTTTACTTTTGAATATATATATATATATATATATATATATATATATATATATATATATATATATATATATATATATATATATATATATATATATATGTGTATATGTTCCGTAAGTATATTTGTGTAAGTATATAATTACTGTATACTATTAGTGTTTGTAATGTGTGTTTGTAATATGTACCTTCCTAACTTTATACATAAGGTCGTCTCCCCCGTAACTTGTCATTAAAGCTGAATAAAACACTTAACCTTAATAAAACACCATTCAAAACACCAGAACTTTACTTGTAAAAATCTGGCCTACTTTAGTTTCGAGTGTTTCTTTTTTCTACGTCTGGCTGTATTTTTACCTGGTTGGGCGCAGTTTTTTTTACCTTACATGCGTTGTTTACACTTTTTGGAGGGCTTGTTTGCCTCCATTGTTTACACCCACTTGTTTGCATGGCCTGTTTGCAGCCATTGTTTACACCCTCTTGTTTAAAACTTTTCTATAGCCCCTTTTTCCATTGTTTACACCCCTTTGTATACACTTGTGTGTACCCCTTGTTTCGATATCTTGTTTTCATTCATTGTTTACACCTGCTGACGCCTCTTTGTTTAATCTTTGTATCCCTTGTGTGCACCTCCTGTTTTTTTTCTTGTTTACAGCTTTTATATACACCCTATGTTGATTTTTGTTTCTCACTTGTTTGCACCTCTGCCTGATGCGCTTTGCTAGCTTCTTAGTCCATATCTAAGCACAAGCAGATGCTCCATCAGTTTTGTTTACACACAGTATGATCAATGGAAGGTCAGTACACAGTTTTCTCCTGTTTCTGTATAATTATTTTCTATGGCTTGCCTTTTATACAACATTGCCCTTTATTGTGCATCTTCATAATTTTCTCCCATGCTTTTGTCTACGATTCACAGATGTCTCTTTCACCTCGCGATTTTCCTATTTGTTTTCCAGACCATGATAATTATTTAGATGATGATAGTTTTTTCGGAACATGATATTATTTTTTCGGAACATTATTATTATTATTTTTTTTTGTTTTTTTTTTGTTTTTTTTTTTCCTTTTCAGACCACTCTATTACTTTCGGACCATTATGTCTACACTACGTCCGTTTGTATATCGTAGGTTTCTGAATGTTCATAGGCTTTTTGTTTCGTTCACTTTGATGCACTCCTTTTATAATGTATGTATTGTTCATGGTTCTTACAAAATTAATTAATAGTATATACATTTATCGCATATATTTTCCACTCGTTTATTTTCTTGCCTGTATGTCGTTGTTGTTGTTGTTATTGTTGTTATGTTTGTAGTGTTAGATCCTCCACACACACACACACACACACACACGTAAGCCTTAACCCCTTCAGCACGATAACACACCTTTACCTTATATTCTGGATATATTAGACGATTTGTTGCAGTTTACGAAGGACTTATGTTATTCAGGGGGTTTATTGAGATAGTCTTTACCCCTTTGAGTCCTGAAAGCAGATTATAAGCTAAAGGAAATCGTCTAATGGTACCCGGAATATGATGAGAATTACGTCATGGGACTGAAAGGGTTAACATGGCTTTCTTGTCACATTCCGCCAATAACATCAGCGTAGATGTATACATTCTCGTGACGTTGGACTTACAAACATATACAAACGTACATCCGGGATTTTTGTTGTCAGAATTACCACCAAATACAAATATACGTTTTTTTGTTTTGTTCTATGCCTGAATTACAAACAAATACAAATATACGTCTGTTTTTTTTTTTTTTTTTGCTTTATTCTATGCTTGAATTACAAATAGCCTACACACATTCATTCGGTGATATGCTTTCTTCTATGATTGAATTACAAATATAAACATACGATCTGGTGTTTTACTTCATCTTCTTGTTTGTTTGTTTATTGTTTGTTTCGTGTTTATTGTTTGTTTGTTTCTTGATAGTTTCTTGTCTGTTTCTTCTTTGTTTCTTTTCCACCGCACATTATTGCTCCTCTGAGGTTGCCACTTGTTTCTTCTTGGTTCTTGCTGTGGCCAAGGGAAGGGTTTAATTCGGGGGGGGGGGGGGTTATGGATGGGTGGCGATAGGGTTTTGTCGGGTGTAGGAGTGGAGTAAGGTGAGGTGGGATGGGGAGTGGGTTTGGTCGGGGTGGTGTGGTAGATTGCAGTGGAGTGGGGTTGGGTTTATGGGGTGATGAGTAGGTTTTGTGGGGTGGTGAGTGGGTTTTGTGGGGTGGTGAGTGGGTTTTGTGGGATATATTGCAGTCCGGTGAGGTGGAATGGGGTGATGATTGGGTTTAGTATGGTGGTGAGTGGGATTCGTAAAGTGTCTGTTAAGAAGGAGAGGGGGATTTGTGGAGTGAGGTTCGTTGGAAAGTATGTGTGCAGGATAGATACTTTAGAGAGAGAGAGAGGGAGCAGTATGACTCACAAGCAAGTGGTGAGCCGGCCCCTCTGGCACTGTTCTGTTCCCTGTGCTGCTGCTACTGCTGACTCACAACGAAGAAGAAGAAGAAAAATAATAATAAGAAGAAGAAGTGGGGGAAAGTGACACCGTGCTCAAGGCCAAAAGAAAAAGAAGGAGAAGAAAAAGAAGAAGACGACACCCTCATGGCACGAAAGGTCTTGAAATTTACGGAGATAGGGCGAAAAGGTCTTAAAATCGCCAAAGTGATGGGGCGAACGTATTAAAATCTCCAAGTGCCTTCCCAGCTTTACTTAATCGCCGGGTGAGGGGTGGAACTTAGGGTGGAGCTGACAGGTGGTGGGCTGGGTATTGGGCGAGGTGAACTGGGGCCAGACTGATATACACGATGGTAGTGGTAATGGTAGTGGTAATGGTAGCGGTGATGGTATTGGTAGCATTGGTAGTGTGGTAGTGGTAGTGGTAGTTGAGGCTAGGACGTTTCGTTATGGTAGGGGGTAGGTAGGGCTACATGAGGTTGGGGTGGTAGAAAGTGTGTTGTGGTGGTTGTAGTTGTAGTTGGGGATATAAAGTGTGTTGTAGTGGTGGTGGTAGTTCACGCTATGAGGGGTTGGGGTGATTGGAGGGAGTTGTGGTGGTAGTGTTCGTTTAGGCTACACAGGATTTTGGTGGTGATGGTAGGGGCTAGGAGTGTTGTGGTAGTAGTGGTGATGGTAGGGGTACTAGGGGTGGGTAGTGGTGATGGTAGGGGGTACTAGGGGTGGGTAGTTGTGATGGTAGGGGGTACTAGGGGGTAGAGGTCGTCTAGGTAAGCAGGTTGTTGTGGCTGTCGGCAGCGTACCAAGAGTACATGTAGGGCATGGACACCGGGGGCTTCATGTCTCCCCAGTGGGCCAGGCTGGGGGAGGAGGAGGAGGACGGTGGGTGGGAGGTGGGTAGGGCTGCTGCCAGGGAGGGGGGCAAGTGTTCAGGACCCGGGGTAGGGGGGGCCTGGGAGGAGGACCCGTGGCCCCCTTGTTGTCCCTGCCCCCCGCCGCCCCCCTGACCCGCCGCCCCCTGGGACTGTGAGGACCCGGAGGGAGAGGGCCCCTGTGAGGAGGCCGGGTGTGGGGTAGCAGGTGCCATGCCGGAGTACGGGTGTGAGGAGGGGGGGCTCTGAGCGGAGGGGGGCGCCGGGGAGACACTCTGGGGAGTTGAAGAGGGGAGGGGCTGACCCAGGGGTGAGGCTCCGTCCAAGGGTGAGCCAGCTAGGGGTGACCCTGGGGTGATGGGGGCCCCCATGGGTGTGCTGGGACCACTACCGCTCTGGGCTGCCTTCATCAGCTTCTTGTACTTGCTGCGCCGGTTCTGGAACCAGATCTTTATCTGCAACAAATGAGAACACCACACTCAGTCAGGCAACACCAAGAATTACCCTATCTTCAAAGACTGTACTATGTTGTGTTTGCATATACTCAATTGTATACGGTTTATTGTCTTCACCTTTACTCTACGTATCCTGAATTGTCCTTACTTAATCTGTTATTATTTTTAGTTTGTCTATAATCAATTGTATATATTTTATTGTCTTCACATTTACTCAATGCTACATTTTCCATCTATGCTGAATTTGCCTTACTTAATCTGTCAGTTATTGTTTTTATTTTGTCTATAATCAATTGTATATATTTGATTGTCTTCACTTTTACTCTATCTATACTGAAATTTTCTTACTTAATCTATCAGTTATTGTTTTTATTTTGTCCATACTCAGTTGTATATATTTTATTGTCTTGACTTTTACTTAAAATATACTAAATTTTCCTTATTTAAACAATCAGTCACATAGCATATACTGCAAGGTCATTTGCATCTCCACAATGAAAACAATAAATATAATAAAATAAACACACACACACACACACACAAAAGATAAGTTTATTTTTGGATTAAACTTATTCCAGCCATTCCCTCCCCTCATCTGTGTAATTGTTCCCATGCTCACACTCACAATTATTAGTGTTTAACCCTCTGAAGATTATGACGCATTTTGACAGTTGATTCTGGCTATTATTAGACGACTGTTTAGGAAGGATCTGTGAAGAAAAAAAAATCAAGGTAAAGACTATCCCAATCAACCCTCTGACTTCCATATACCCTTCCTAATCTGAATATAGTCGTCTAATAATAGCCTGAAAACATACAATATTCTGGCTATTATTAGACGACTATAGACTGTTTAGGAAGGATCTGTAGGAATGATATAGGTAAAGACTATCTCAATCAACCCTCTGACTTCCATATACCCTTCCTAATCTGAATATAATCGTTTAGTAATAGCCAGAAAACAGAAAATAAATGCGTAATCGGATCTTGAAAGGGTTAACATCCAAGCTAATCAGACAGGTATCAAATTTAAATGGAAATATAATAATGATAATAATAATGAGTATTTTAAGGGGATTTTTTTTTTTTTTTTTTTTTGGATTCCCTTCAATGTTTAGGTCCATTAGTTTTGAAATTTTAAGACGTTCGCCCAATTAGTTTTATACTAAGACGTTTCCTGCCATTTAGATGTCCCATTTTTTTTATGAGCGATAGCTCATTTAGGAGGAATCGACATTCGACCATAAAAATGTTCTACCGAAACGAAAAATGTACCCAGATTTAACTTCCATGCATAACATCGCGAGGAGGAACAGAACCTATTTGGGCAACTGAACATGTATAGTATGTGTATGTGTTTATGTACGTGTGTGTGTGTGCGTGTGTGTGTGTGAATGTGTTTGTGGATGTACCGGTACGTGTGTATGTGTATGTAAGTGTGTGTGTGTGTATGGACGTGTTTATGTTTATGTATATGTAACTATGTATGTATGTGTGTTTGTGTGTGTACGTGTATGTGTTTGTACCGGTGTGTGTGTATGTGTATATGTGTGTGTATGTATGTACGTGTATGTGTACCTGTGTGTATGTGGGCGTGTCGGGTGCTACACATCAACAGCCCTGGCCGCCACATGCCAGGCCGCCCATCATCAGATAACCCCCGCCCGCCCGCCCCCGCTAGATGTATCACCTGTAATTATACCTTTATCCCGCCCTAGCTCCCCCACACTCTCCCAGCCGCCCACAGTTACAGCCCGCCCACACACACCTGCGACCATCCCCCACACTTTTAAGGGGAGATGGGCCGTTTTTCTGGTCCATTTTTTAACTCGTGTAGCCCCATTAGTTTGTCAATTTTAAGACCTTTCGCCCCAGTGTTTTGTCAATTTTAAGAATTTTCTATTGTTTTCCTGGCGAGCAATAGCGAGCCTGTAATTGTGGAAGAACCGGCCTTCGGCCGTGACATTTTTCTACCGAAAAATGTACAAATTAATCTCGAAGGGGGATCTAATGGATGTTTTCTTAAGTTTGATAGGAGGTCTAGGGAGGAAACTAAAGGATAAATGAATATATAAATAAATAGACCCAACAACAAAAAACACTGTCCCCTTAGCCCTATCCTTTTCCTCCACTTTCCCTTACTATCGGGTTTGCTAACTCTACGAGAATTAATTCCCGACCACCTATCTGGGATCGTAAGGTCTGTGTGGCCACACATACACACCCCTACACACACACGCACGCACTCTCACACACACACACACACACACACACACACACACACACACACACACACACACACACACACACACACACCTACACAAACACACCCCTACACACACCTCTACACAAACACACCCCTACACACACAGACACACATACAGACACACATACAGACACACACACACACACACACACACACAATAACCAGTAACACACACCAAGCCACCCATGTAGATAGTACCGTACAAGACCATATCGCTTTTCACTACAAATTTGAAAACTACTGTAACCATTTAACCCTTTCACGCACAGGACACGATTTGCGTTTTTTTTTTTTTTTTTTTTATTTATTTATTTATTTATTTATTTTTTTTTTTTTGGGGGGGTAACTTAAAAGCCTTTGTGACCATCACGGGTGTTTAGAAACTTTTAGTTTAGTTACTTCAACCTCTGCAGTTGTCTTTGAGTTAGCTGTGGGCAGAACACGAATTTTGGAGGGGTTAAATATGAGGTTGAGATAAGTCTATATCTGATGGCTCTCAACCCTTCTGTACCGGCCACATCATTTTCATTTTATTCTAGCTAGATTTAAAACATGTGTGCCGTTTAAGGGGAGATTTTTAGTTGATTCCCTAGACTTCCTTCAAGCTTAAAATTACTCCCCCCTAGACCCCCTTTCAAGATAAATTTGTACATTTTTCGGTAGAAAAATTTCCCGGCTGAAAGCCGGGTTGAAAGCCCGGCTGAAGAGCCTTATATTACAGGCTCGCTATCGCTCGCCAGGATAAAATCGACACCTACATGGCACGAAAGGTCTTAAAATTGACAGAAATGGGTCGAAAGTTCTTAAAATCGTCAAAATAATGGGGCGAACGTCTTAAAATTAGAAAAGCAATGGGGCTAAACATGAGGGAGAAAAGAGTCAAGAAAAAAATCTCTCAAGTGGACAATACTCCCCTTAAGAAGGATCTGTGGTATTATAAAGGGTTAAGTGAGATAGGTCGAAGCCTGTTAATTTAGCTGGAGGCCCTTTATAAACGGAATAAAATAAGTCAAATCATAGCCAGAATAAAATTAACAAGACGTCCCCGGTAACAGAAGGGGTTAACGGCAACCCACCACAGGATAGCGAAAGGGTTAAGGGAAGAGTAATGTATTCGTATTGAGCTATTAGTTACTTATAATTAGGACATGGGAATTAAGGGGAGATCTCCACTTGAGGGATTTTTTTCTTGACCCCTTTCTCCCTCATGTTTAGCCCCATTGCTTTTGATATTATAAAAAGTTTGGCCCATTAGTTTAGCGATTGTAAGAACTTTCACCCCATATTACGACCTTTCGTGCAATTCAGGTGTCGATTGTATCTTAGCGAGCGATAGCGAGCCTGCAATTTAAGAGGAACCGGCCTTCGGCCAGGAAATTTTTCTACCGAAAAATGTACAAATTTATGTTGAAAGGGACTCGAGGGGGTGTAATTTTAAGCTTGATGGAGGTCTAGGGAACAAACTAAATACCTCCCCTTAAAAGGGTAAAATCTCAATCAACCCTCTGCCTTTCACATACCCTTCCTACGCTGTGTAGGCAATCGTCTAATAATAACCAGAAAACGGAAATGAAATGCGCCATCGAATCTTTTGAGGGTTAAGGGGGGGGTGGGTTTTTTGTTTTACCTCCCTCTCCCTCATGTTTATCCTCCCTCTCCCTCATGTTTATCCTCCCTCTCCCTCATGTTTATCCTCCCTCTCCCTCATGTTTATCCTCCCTCTCCCTCATGTTTATCCTCCCTCTCCCTCATGTTTATCCTCCCTCTCCCTCATGTTTTACCTCCCTCTCCCTCATGTTTATCCTCCCTCCCTCATGTTTATCCTCCCTCTCCCTCATGTTTATCCTCCCTCTCCCTCATGTTTTACCTCCCTCTCCCTCATGTTTATCCTCCCTCTCCCTCATGTTTATCCTCCCTCTCCCTCATGTTTCCCTCATGTTTATCCTCCCTCTCCCTCATGTTTATCCTCCCTCATGTTTATCCTCCCTCTCCCTCATGTTTATCCTCCCTCTCCCTCATGTTTATCCTCCCTCTCCCTCATGTTTATCCACATTAGTTTTCAGATTTGATGACGTTTGCTCCATTAATTCGAGAATTTTAAGACCTTTCGCCTCATATATTTGTCAATATTAAGACCTTTCTTGCCATTTAAATGTCGATTGTTTTACTGTCGAGCGATAGCAAGCTTGTAAATTTAAGAGGAACCAACCTTCGGCAGAGACATATTTCTACCGAAAAAAATGTAGAAATTTATCTTGGAGGGGGTCTAGGGGGTGTTTAATTAAAGCTTGATGGAGGTCTAGCAAGGAAACTAAATAATATATGAATGAAGAATGGGTATATAGACCAAGAAATAACCACTACCCTCTTTAAGATCAAATATATGGGATGTATTATGTTCTTAGATAACAGCTGTGTGTAGGTCTATGCTTACATCTTTATTGATAGTATTGTGTTGTATTTAACTGCCTGTGTATGTGTGGAGAGAGAGAGAGAGAGAGAGAGAGAGAGAGAGAGAGAGAGAGAGAGAGAGAGAGAGAGAGCAGGTGTGACCTTATCTGTGTGTGTGTGTGTGTGTGTGTGTGTGTGTGTGTGTTTACGTACGTCAAGACCCACCACACTCCCATACGTCTCTCTGGCTGGCCTATCATTACACACACACACACACACACACACACACACACACACACACACACACACACACACACACACACACACACGATAGTAAGGAAATAAGTCATGCATCTATACTGATCAAAAAGAGATTTAAATAAGTATAGCATCACGAGATATACAGATTGCACAACTCGTAGAAAATGGTTAGTGTGAATGTAGAAAATGGATAGTGTGAATAGAAAATGGATAATGTGAATGTGGAAAATGGATAATGTGAATGTAGAAAATGGATAGTGTGAATGTAGAAAATGGATAGTGTGAATGTAGAAAATGGATAGTGAATGTAGAAAATGGATAGTGTGAATGTGGATAATGGATAATGTGAATGTAGAAAATGGTTAGTGTGAATGTGGATAATGGATAATGTGAATGTAGAAAATGGTTAGTGTGAATGTGGATAATGGATAATGTGAATGTAGAAAATGGATAGTGTTAATGTAGAAAATGGATAGTGTGAAACATGTAGAAAATGGATAGTGTGAATGTAGAAAATGGATAGTGTGAATGTGGATAATGGATAATGTGAATGTAGAAAATGGTTAGTGTGAATGTGGATAATGGATAATGTGAATGTAGAAAATGGTTAGTGTGAATGTGGATAATGGATAATGTGAATGTAGAAAATGGTTAGTGTGAATGTGGAAAATGAATAGTTTTAATGTAGAAAATGGATAGTGTGAATGTAGAAAACGTGAATGTGGATAATGGTTAGTGTGAATGTGGAAAATGGATAATGTGAATGTGGAAGATGGTGGAAAGACTTAAGTAGGGTCACCGTTTTTTTGTTTATCTTTCTCTCCTTTTCTCTCTTTCCCTGGCTTGTATCCATTCATCCCCATTCAGCCAACTGTTTTAAAACGTTTATCCCCATTCAGGTGTCGATTTCTTCCTGGCGAGCGGTAGCGAGCCAGCATTGTATGGAAAAATCAGGCTTCGCCGGAGAAATTTTTCTATCGAAAAATGTACAAATTTAGCTTGCTGTCAAAACAAATATATATATATATATATATATATATATATATATATATATATATATATATTGGCTCGCTACCGCTCGCCAGGAAAATATTGACACCTAGATGGGGGTCAAACGTCTTAAAACAGTAAGCTGAATGGGGCCGAATGGATACAAGCTAGAGCAAGAGAGGAAAAGGAGATAAAAAAACAGGTAACCCCCCCCCCCCTTAATGGATGAGTATGAACGACCCACGATGGAAGTTGAAGATAAGATACATAGGGAGAGAGAGAGAGAGTGAGTTTGTGTTCGTGCGTGCGTGCGCGTGCATGTCTGAGTAAATTTATAATAAGTCAAATCAAACACCTTCAACGCTTAACCCTCTGAAGATTATGACGCATTTTGACAGCATAGTCTGGCTATCACTAGACGATTATATACAGCTTAGGAAGGATGTGTGGGAATTAGAAGGCTATAGACTGTCTCAATCAATCCTCTGACTTCCATATATCTTTCCTAATATGCAAACAATCGCCTAATAATAGCCACAAAACAAAAGAATGCGTAACCAGATCTTGAAAGGGTTAAGAACAGCGGTACTACAAACGAAGGACGAAAACAATACTGCTATTATGAACAATGATGATTAATATTTGGTGCAATGTAGTAATGATCAAAAAAGTACCTTACAAAGTGTGCGTGGTCGTTTAATTACGCATCAATCAAAAACAGCATTATCCCTTTGAGTACCAGCGACGTGTTATATTTTATTTCAGGTATATTTAAACGATATTATGTAGCTTAGGAAGGAGCTGTGGTAGTTAAAAGGGTTGGTTGAGATAGTTTAAAGCCTTATTATTGCTAGAGGTCCTTCCTAAGCTGAATAAAATCGTCAAATCATTGCCAGAATAAAGTTAAAGATGACGGCGCCGGTACTGAACGGGTTATACACGGTACCATAATAATTTGTTTATATTTTAATGTGTTGATGTATTTAATATTTATAGATGCATTTCCTATATATATTTATTGATTCACCCTTTACCGGGATATCTTGACTGTAATTAGCGAGAACAGGTGGCCAAGGTGTGTGAGAAGGTGGTGATTACGTCCAAAGCAAAGTAAAGAAAGATTGACTGTAGTTACGTATAAGATAAAGTAACACAAAATATGTAGATTCTTAGAAGGAAAAGGAAAACAATAGATATAGTCACTTATAAAGAAAAGTAAAACAATATATAGTTACGTATAAAGAGAAGTAAATAAAGATATAATTTCTTATAAAAAGTAAGAAAGATATAGTTATGTATAAAGAAAAGTAAACACAGTTATATTTACGTACAAAGAAATGCAAAACAAAATAGGTCGGTATAAAGAAAAATAAAGAAAGATATAGTTAAGTATAAAGACATATAAGAAAGATATAGTTAAGTATAAAGACATATAAGAAAGATATAGTTAAGTATAAAGACATATAAGAAAGATATAGTTAAGTATAAAGACATATAAGAAAGATATAGTTAAGTATAAAGACATATAAGAAAGATATAGTTAAGTATAAAGACATAAGAAAGATATAGTTAAGTATAAAGAATAGTAAACAAAATATATAGTGTGTATTGCTTGTATTCATAAAACAAAACTATTATAATGAAGAATCGATGTGTAAGTATTAGGTAGTTAAGTCAAGAAGATTAAGGTGATGTGGAGAATGATTGATTACATTATTAACACACACACACACACCTAAACAATCCGTGTGTTATTAATATTTATTATTACACACACACGCAACTCTAGATAAACAATTTGTTATTATTATTACTTATCACACACACACACTCACTCTATCTCTCTCAAACCTTACCCATGGTCCCCCCCCCCCCTCTCTCTCTCTCTCTCTCTCTCTCTCTCTCTCTCTCTCTCTCTCTCTCTCTCTCTCTCTCTCTCTCTCTCTCTCTCTCTCTCTCAAAGAAGTTATCCTAACCATTTACAATTCCTTAGTCCGCCCTCTTCTGGAATACTGCGTTCAATCCTGGTGCCCTTATTACCAAAAAGATATAAACAAGCTAGAACGAGTTCAACGTAGAGTTACCAAAATGATACCTAGCCTAAAGAACAAACCATACGAAGAGCGTCTTAGAGAATTAAATCTATTTCCTTTAACCCAGCGCAGATTAAGAGGTGACTTAATTCAAGTGTTTCAAAATCATCAAAGGCATCGACAATATGAACTGTAGTAAGTACTTCACTATCGACCAATCTAATTACACGCGGGGAAACGGTTGCAAAATTATTGGAAAATCTTTTAACTCGCACGAATCTAAGAATTTCTTCTTCAATCGAGTTGTCAACTTGTGGAATGGGCTTCCCCGAAACGTTATAGACTGCATCACCGTTGATTCATTTAAACTCCGCCTAGACAAAATATCTCTCATCAAACCCGCGACTGACTACGTTTGTAAATGAATAACTTTATTTTATCCCCCCCTCAGTTACTAACCTATCTGTCCTCTACTAACTTCCTAATCCTGCCACGGACATTAGTTCCAGGGCAGTAATTCCCTTTCCAATGTTCCCTTACCCACTCTAAACCACTGTTTGGACACTTGATCCTCAGTGTTTTGGAGGACAAGCAACCTAGAAGGGTCACTAGATCTGTTGTTGCTTGATTTCCTTTGTACTCCTTTGTACTACTCTCTCTCTCACTCTCTCTAACTAACCTTCCACCCTACCCACTACCTACCCTCCCCACACCCCTACCTGCCCACCACTGCAATTAATCCCACTTCCCTAACCTTACCTTCTCGGACCCAGGAATCACCCCAACCTTCAGAGACACCCCCATTCATCCCGATCCCTTCCTTCTCTCTCATCCATTCCTCCCTATCAAATTACGTAACCCCCCGTTCTTAACATTAATCCTTCATTACAAACCCCTTTGCACTTGAATAAATTTATGAAATCATATGGTCCTCCCGGGAACCCAACTGTATTTACAATATACTTGAATACAGTGACTACTCTGACCCTGGGATTTGAGCAAGGAATACAATCTAATAGCAACACACACCTCTCCTCTCTCCCTGCTGTCCTTCCCTTATTCTCTCTCTCTCTCTCTCTCTCTCTCTCTCTCTCTCTCTCTCTCTCTCTCTCTCTCTCTCTCTCTCTCTCTCTCTCACACACTTTTATCTCTTTATCACACACACACACACACACACACACACACACACACACACACACACACACACACACACACACACACACACACACAGGTATAAGAAGAAGTGACAATGTTTACAACACCAACAAGTAACTGTGAAGTCCTTAATCACCGGAGGTGGGGGGTGGGGGCCCGGGGCTTCTTCCCATAATAAAGGCGTATTATCTCTTCTGTCTGATGGTGAGAGAGAGAGAGAGAGAGAGAAAAAGAGAGTGGGAGTGAGTGTTTGAAAGAGAGAGAGAGTAAGAGTGAGTGAGTGTATGTGAAAGAGTGTGTGTGAGAGAGAGAGGGAGAGAGATGTGTCTTGTGTATCGTTCAAGTGATCAGTTAATTTAGCATCTCATAAGTACACTAGAACAACACGAATAATTAAAACGTTTTAAAATACTATTGGTTGTCTATATTTTCAAAACACTATATATATTCATTTAGAGCTACTCGTACAGTCGAGGTTAATAAGTGTTGTCAGATATATCACAAAGTTTCGGACACTGACTAATACTCTGAGGGATAAGCACTTTTCCCAGTAACTATAAAGATACCAATAACACTTTTTGAGCGTAAACCACTGGAATCTATGACAACACTTAATACCCCCGATTGTACCAGTCCATGTCGTATATACTTCCAGCTCATGCCCATCTAGGATCATAATCATCAACTTACACATCAGTATACACATCTAGTATCATCAACTTACACATCAGTATACACATCAGTAATCCCTTCTCTTAGGTTATCGTATCCTCCTAGTGCAATCACTTTACCTTAATTCAACAGGTGGGATTTATTTTTACCCCCTTATCTTGAAGGGGGTCTAGGGGGGGGGGGGATTTTTTTTTTAAAGCGTGATAAATATATATTCAAATAAATACGTCCCCCCCACCCCCCCTTAATTGTCTCCCTTCCCTCTTCTGTTCCCTCCTATTTACTAGCCATTACCTGTTCCATCCTATCTACTCTAATCATTAACTATTCCATCTACTCAACCTTTCCACATAATTCCTTTCCTCACCATTCCCACACTTACCTGTCCTAATTAATGGTCTCCCTTTCCTCCTCTGTCCCCTCTTATCACCTGTTCCATTCTACCTACTCTCATCATTACCTATCACATCTACTCCCCTGTCCCATATAAATCCTTCCCTTACCATTCCCACACTAATCTTTCCTAATTAATTGACTTTGTTTCTCACCTGTAGTGCTATTGATGTATTTTCACCGCTTTACTCGACTCGTTTACACTAGTTGAACTTCATCTACTTTCATCGTCTTTTGTCACTATTCTCATCACCTTTCTACTCATCACCTCTCTCATCTCATATATTTTCATAACTTTCTTCCTGTCTACTGCTATCACCTGCCCCGTCGCACCTACTCTCAATCCCCATCAGTCTCATTTCATCTATGCACATCTGTCTATTCGCACCTGCTCTCCGTTATATGTTTAATTTCACATATACACACCTGTTCCATCTCATCTATACACACCTGTCTATTTGCACCTACTCTCCGTTATCTGTCTCATTTCATCTATGCACACCTGTCAATTCGCACCTACTCTCAATCCCCATCAGTCTCACCACACCTGTTCCCCCTTCTGTCGTCCTACCTGTCACCTATACCGTCTCTCTCAGGACTACACTTATATTGACGGGTGGATAGCTTAGGTAGGAGAGAGAGAGAACACAGGAAAGCTTCAAGATTTGCCTTATGTCTCCATCCACTCCCATCCAATCAATCGTTTTGGCTGGTCACAATTTGTTATTGTTGATTCACTGTTCTGCGCGCGCGCGCACACACACACACACACACACACACACACACACACACACACACACACACACACACACACACACACACACACACACACACATATATTTTTTGTTCACTGACATACATATACCCCTCCAACATATCTCATCTCAGCTACCACCATCTTCATAATTTCCCCGTTTAGTCCTTTCTCCTTGATTATGAAAGGAGGTAGGGAGCAAATTTATATCCCTAATAACCTGGGTGAATTTCAAGTCCCTCCCCCCCCCCCCCCCCTCCCCCTTCTCCCTCATGCTTAGCCCCAATCGTTAGGCGATTTTCAGAACTTTTGTGCTATTTCATTCTCTCTCTCTCTCTCTCTCTCTCTTTTGGCCACATCAGAAGGCCAATAAAACCATTAACCGTGTTGGGGATTAGGACAATTAAGGACATTGGGACCTTTCGCCACCTGCATTTATCTCTCTCTCTCTCTCTCTCTCTCTCTCTCTCTCTCTCTCTCTCTCTCTCTCTCTCTCTCTCTCTCTCTCTCTCTCTCTCTCTCTCTCTCTCTCTCTCTCTCTCTCTCTCTCTCTCTCTCTCCAATGTTAAATAATTATCGTATTGATTATCACTGTCAATTTTAGTTAACTACAGGTTCCAATGTTTATAATTAGCGTATTACCACCATCAGCTTTAGATAAATACAGGCTCCAATATTTGATAAATAATGTATTGAATATCACTATCAATTTTAGATAAGTATAGATTCCAATATCGAATAATTAACGCATTACCATTATATATATTTTTTTTTTGGCCTGGTATGCTATGCTTAGAATACCGGTAGTGATAAATTAGAAATATAAAATGAAGAGATAAATCATGAAGTATTAGACGTTTGTAGATGCAATGCTGCATGATGTTATTATATTTGTTGACATACATACTGTACATACTTATATATATATATATATATATATATATATATACCCGGTATATATAATTATATAATTATATTTATATAATTATATTTATATATATATATATATATATATATATATATATATATATATATATATATATTTCCATGCTCTCAGTGGGGTTCGAACCGTCGACCGTCAGACGATAGCCGACGCTTTAATCAACTACACCACGGCAGGCTAGACTGCCGTGGTGTAGTTGATTAAAGCGTTGGCTATCGTCTGATGGGCGACGGTTCGAACCTCACTGAGAGCTTGGAAACATTTAGTGGCTCACGTGTATTTGTGATATAGGCCCTATACTCAATATATAAATTATATATATATAATAGTATGTAGATTTGTTTATTCACTTGATTATATATTTTGTTTGTGTCAGTTACAGGTGATTCCCACGCCTCGGCCCCCTAACACCTGCCCCCCCCCCCCCCCCCCCTCTTGAACTTACCCCCCCCCCCCCCCCCCCCACATACCATTCCTTCCTTTCATAGCCCTCCTCGCCAATCCCCATACCTCTCCCTCCTCCCCACATTCCCCCATACCCATTTCAACATCACCCCATACCCCTCCCCTATTAATCCCCATACCCCTCCCTCACTTACCCCATACCCCTCCCCCATAAATCCCCATACCCCTTCCCACCTCTCCCCCATACCCCTCCCTACCTCTCCTCATACCCCTCCCCCATAAATCCCCATACCCCTTCCCACCTCTTCCCCCATACCCTCCCCTACTCTCCTCATACCCCTCCCCCATAAATCCCCATACCACTCCCCACCTACCCCATACCCCTTCCCACCAACCCCATCCTCCCTTCTTCCCCCATACCCCTCACTTCTCCCACCCCATACTTCTCCCCACCTCACCCCATACCCCTCCCCCATATATCCCCATACCCCTCCCCACTTCCCTCCATACCCCTCCCCCATAGATCCCCATACCTCTCTTCACCTATACCCTCAAACTCCTCACATCATCCCATACCTCTCCCCATCCCTCCATTCCTTACCTCTCCCCCCTCCTATAAACTACAGCTGTACTCAATCATTACATTCTCTCTCTCTCTCTCTCTCTCTCTCTCTCTCTCTCTCTCTCTCTCTCTCTCTCTTTCTCTCTCTCTCGGGGGTTGGGGGGTTACAGGTTGAATTACAGGCCAGGTACAAAGATTCAATACTAAGAGACGATATTTTTTCTTCCTGCTCACATTCTCGTTTTCGCATTTCTTTATATATATTTGTCAGGTGAATTGGGTTATCGGAAGAAACCTGGCTTAAGATAATTATGTGATAGGCTGCAGGCTGTCTCAATTCATAATTTTTAGCTACCATATATCCTTTCTAAGCTTCATAAGATTGTCTAAATGTAGCTGAGTTAAATCCTAAAAGACGTCGCCGGCACAGAAAGCATTAACAAGACTTCAAGGACTGAAGGAATTTTGTTATGCAAAAAATTACCTACGTGGCAGCAGGCTGTTTTTGTGAGACTGAGACATAACCTGAAAACAAGTATTTAAGTCACACACACACACACACACACACACACACACACATACACACACACACACACACACACACACACACACACACACACACACACACAGGTCACACATTCCATAGGGTCCAGGTGCCAATGTTATGGCCCCTTTGATGAGGCCTTATGACAGAAAGAAAGAGAGAGAGAGAGAGAGAGAGAGAGAGAGAGAGAGAGAGAGAGAGAGAGAGAGAGAGAGAGAGAGAGAGAGAGTGAGAGAGAGAGAGAGAGAGAGAGAGAGAGAGAGAGAGAGAAAAGACAGAGAGAGAGAAAAGACAGAGAGAGAGAGAGATAGATCAAGAGACAGAGAGAGAAAGAGAGTGAGAGAGCCCCCAGGTCAGACATTCCATAGAGACCAGGTGCCAATATTATAGCACCCGTAAAGAGCCCTTATTGTATGTCTGGTCACTCTCTTCCCCTTCTCCTCTTAACCTACTCTGTGTCACTTGTTTATCCTCGTTTCCCTCCTTCCCTCGTTCTTTTTTATGATGCTGCTTGTGTATTTATTTATTTATTGATTAATTTACTTTATTTTGTATTCATTGTCCTCTTTCCTTTTCGACACCATTTTATTTGTTTATATATCATTTATGTATAGACAGTATATATATATATATATGAGAGAGATTGATAGATTTTTCTTTTCTGTTCTTTCTTTTCTCTCTCCTCTTTGTCTGGGGTACTCCTTGACTCGGGTTTGTATATTATGTTGCTGCTTGCTTTCCTCTCGTGGTAGGTATATATATATATAAGGGCCTGAACCCAGCAGCTGTCACCGCTGCCCAACCTTACTATTTGGTTACTGATTTATGCCCCCCCCCCCCCAACCCCTCCCTTCTTTCACTTCTTCCTGTCTTTCTTCTTTTCTATTCTACCTCTCTTTCATCACATTATTTCCCCTTTTCTTCCCCTTTACCTCCCTCTCTCCAAATCATCCAGTTTTTTTCTCTCACACACACCACACCACACCACACCACACCACACCACACCACACCACACCACACACACACACACACACACACCACACCACACACACCACACCACACCACACCACACCACACACACACCACACCACACCACACCACACCACACCACACCACACCATCCTTGCCTGTAGGCCTTCTAAGTTCCGGGTAGACTGTCCCAAATATAGGCATAAAAACCTCGCTAGTAAATACAGAATATAATATTATAACGACTTATATATTTATATATACTGTATATATTTGAAGGTATGTAATATGTTGGCCATTAATAACAGTAATACTAAATGTCTCGTAAGTTGAGTAAAATCTTATCTGCCGTCTTGTGGGATGTTATAAATCTTATCTGGCGTCTTGTGGGATGTTATAAATCTTATCTGCCGTCTTGTGGGATGTTATAAATCTTATCTGCCGTCTTGTGGGATGTTATAAATCTTATCTGCCGTCTTGTGGGATGTTATAAATCTTATCTGCCGTCTTGTGGGATGTTTATAAATCTTATCTGCCGTCTTGTGGGATGTTATAAATCTTATCTGCCGTCTTGTGGGATGTTATAAATCTTATCTGCCGTCTTGTGGGATGTTATAAATCTTAGCTGCCGTCTTGTGGGATGTTATAATTGGTTTGAATATTATGGAGGATTTTGCTTGCTTTTGCCAATTTTTAGTAATATAAATTAGTGTGTCCCCTAGGCCACCAAAAAACACCTTCCCAGACTGTCTTCAAATGGAAAAATAGAAAATAGGCAAATTAATGAAATAGACCAATAGAACAATAGAACAATAGACCAATAGAACAATAGAACAATAGAACAATAGACATGATAATGCTATGCTCACCCAGTTCCCCTTCAAGCTAAATTTGTACATGTTTCGACATAAATATGTCCCGGCCGAAGGCCGATTTCTTCTAAGTCACAGGCTCACTATCGCTCGCCTAGAAAAATTGACATCTGAATGAGGTGCAATGTCTTATTATCGCCAAACTAAAAGGGGTGAAATATCTTATAATACCCAAACTAATGGAGCGAAACAAGGTAGGTCCAAAAGCTCCTCCTCGGACCAAATAGGGTTAAAATATGCTCTGACTGCAAGGGTACGTAGCATCCTTGACGGCCGTTATGGTACTGTGGTGGTGGTGGTGGTGGTGTGAAGGCCCTGGTGGCTCATTACGGGTGTCCAGGGTTCGATCCTTTTATGTGGTGTGCTCTCAAGGCTGTGCAGGGTGTGTGTGTGTGTGGGTTGGTGTGTGTGTGTATAATAATAATAATAATTGTCGATTTATTGTTCATTGCAGCCCTGAGGCTGAAAATCTACAGAGTTTTTCTTAAACCTAGGTACCTTAGCTACGAGGTGTGTGGTGGGGGTGGGTGGGGAGGGCCTTTTGGGGAGGTCCTGTTTGTGGGTTTGGGTTGTGTGCGAGTCTGTTTGTGTGTGTGTGTGTAATAATAATTATAATACTAAACATACTAATACAAATAATAGTAATAATGTTTATCTATCGTACCTTTAACCACTCCTTCCCATCAATTAACCTCATCTATCTATTAATCCAGCTTCTCCCCCCCCCCCCCCCCGCTCCCCCCAGCTGACAATTACCCAGAGATAATCGCCCTCTCCAGAAAAATTATTACCTTATTCTGGAAATTATCGGATCATTAGAAGAACTCGCCTTTCACCCATTCATGTTGTCTGTCTGTCTGTCTGACCTCAACAGATAAACCCTAATTAAAATTAACCCCCTGTAACCAACGCTTCTCTTGCTGCGTAAAATCGGCTGGCGTTAGGATTGAAAAGGGTGAAGATGGGATTGTATAAAACCTTCAATAAATCTCATTCATGTTAGAGCCTTTATTATTACCCCCACAAAGCCGGCCCCCCCCCCCCCCCCCACATTCACACACACACCCTTACACACACACACAGACACACACACCACACACACACACACCACACACACACATTTACACACACACATACACACACACACACACACACACACACACACACACACACACACACACACACACACACACACACACACACACACACACATAGCGGTTCAGAATACCAATGATATATTCAGGCCGACGTAACTGAAGGGTGCAAATCAGAGTTACCGTCTAAGTTATTCTCTCTCTCTCTCTCTCTCTCTCTCTCTCTCTCTCTCTCTCTCTCTCTCTCTCTCTCTCTCTCTCTCTCCTCTCTCTCTCTCTCTCTCTCTCTCTCTCTCTCTCTCTCTCTCTCTCTCTCTCTCTCTCTCTCTCTCTCTCTCTCTCTCTCTCTACCTATCTACATCCTTCCTAAGCTGAATAATATTGTCTACTAGTTGCCAGAGTGTAATGTAAAGGACGTCACCGGTACAGAGGGGGTCACATACAGTAGCATTACTACCGATACCATGAACCCAGAATTGCTCAAACATCATCACAATTATAGCAAGAATCACCCCTTCATTCCAATGATAAGGTTCTTTTATTTTAGCTATCATTAGACGATTTTATTCAGTTTGTCTAGGACCTGTGGGAGTCGGTGTTAATTGAGATAGTTTGTACACATTTATTTGTTAAAGGTTTTTCCTCAGGTGAATACAATCGTCCATGTTAATTAGAATAATATAGAAACGCACCGCCGTACGGTAGGTGTGTGTGTGTGTGTGTGTGTGTGTAACAGCTAGACTATTTTCAAAACAATAACAACAACGAAAACAGACATAAAAACATAAAATGCAGTTTCATACCCACAGCTACAGCCTCTCCACCAAGAGTATAGTTAGATAAATTCCAACTGCATTAAGGGGGGATGGGTGTATTTACAACACAGCACCACAGCTTTAACACAGCACCACAGCTTCAAGACAGCCATTTCAACTCAGCCGCCTCTACTACCGACACACCAGACCACCTCACCCCATCCATATTCAGAGGCTCAGACAATTAGCTGGTCTTTTAACAACTCGGGTCTACGGTAGTCCTCCCTCTCTCTCTCTCTCTCTCTCTCTCTCACTCTCTCTCTCTCTCTCTCTCTCTCTCTCTTTCTCTCTCTCTCTCTCTCATTCTTCTTATATTTCTTATATTTCTTCTTCTCGCTCACTCTCACACACACACTCACTCTCACTTTCACACACACACACACACATACTCTCTCTCTCTCTCTCTTTCTCTTTCTGTAATGAGTTTAGTGCACTAAACAATCTCTCTCCTTCCACTTTGAGTATCTCCCCGGAATGGACCGCAGGGCCTTAGAGATCCTAACTATTCCTTGTAACTCATTGTAACTATCTCTCCATCTAGGGCTAGTCTCTCACCACTTGTGTTAACCCATTTAGGGCTAGTCTCTCACCACTTGTGTTAACCCATTTAGGGCTAGTCTCTCACCACTTGTGTTAACCCATTTAGGGCTAGTCTCTCACCACTTGTGTTAACCCATTTAGGGCTAGTCTCTCACCACTTGTGTTAACCCATTTAGGGCTAGTCTCTCACCACTTGTGTTAACCCATTTAGGGCTAGTCTCTCACCACTTGTGTTAACCCATTTAGGGCTAGTCTCTCACCACTTGTGTTAACCCATTTAGGGCTAGTCTCTCACCACTTGTGTTAACCCATTAGGGCTAGTCTCTCACCACTTGTGTTAACCCATTTAGGGCTAGTCTCTCACCACTTGTGTTAACCCATTTAGGGCTAGTCTCTCACCACTTGTGTTAACCCATTTAGGGCTAGTCTCTCACCACTTGTGTTAACCCATTTAGGGCTAGTCTCTCACCACTTGTGTTAAACCCATTTAGGGCTAGTCTCTCACCACTTGTGTTAACCCATTTAGGGCTAGTCTCTCACCACTTGTGTTAACCCATTTAGGGCTAGTCTCTCACCACTTGTGTTAACCCATTTAGGGCTAGTCTCTCACCACTTGTGTTAACCCATTTAGGGCTAGTCTCTCACCACTTGTGTTAACCCATTTAGGGCTAGTCTCTCACCACTTGTGTTAACCCATTTAGGGCTAGTCTCTCACCACTTGTGTTAACCCATTTAGGGCTAGTCTCTCACCACTTGTGTTAACCCATTCAGGGCTAGTCTCTCACCACTTGTGTTAACCCATTCAGGGCTAGTCTCTCACCACTTGTGTTAACCCATTTAGGGCTAGTCTCTCACCACTTGTGTTAACCCATTCAGGGCTAGTCTCTCACCACTTGTGTTAACCCATTCAGGGCTAGTCTCACCACTTGTGTTAACCCATTCAGGGCTAGTCTCTCACCACTTGTGTTAACCCATTCAGTACCGGTGACGCCCTTTTCATTTTAGTGTGGCTACTATTAGACGATTATATTCAGTTTAAAAAGGGCCTCCAGCTATTAACAGGCTTCGAACTATCTCACTTCAGTATGTTTACAACCACTTATTCTTTCCAGCTATTATCAGGCTTCGAACTATCTCACTGCAGTATGTTTACAACCACTTATTCTTTCCAGCTATTATCAGGCTTCGAACTATCTCACTTCACTCTTTCTACAACCACAGATCCTTCTTAAACTGTACACAATCGTCTAAATGTAGCTAGAATTAAATTAGAAAGATGTCGCCGGTACAGAAGGGGTTAATCCAACCATATTTAGTTCGCATTAATTGTTTCAGTTTCAATCTTTATCTTCATTTTGATTGTGTTGTACCAAAAATCATTAGTAGCAGTTTTTATCTACATGCTTCAATTTTCACCATCATCCGCACTGCAATTTGTGTTATTGTATATATATATATTTTTTTTTTTCTACATCGTTATTTCCACACAGTGATTTTGATAAGTTCTTTTGTCTTTATATTGTGTCGTCCCTGTTATGCAACTTTTACATTACATATGCTTCATAGTGTCATAGTGTGTCACCCCTAGATAAATATAATTATTTTATACTCATGAGTCCCTCCTCCCCCCCCCCCCCACCTTCAAACACACACACACACACACACATACACACAGTTTCCTATGAATTATCGTGACTGAAAATTGCAGAAACCAGCGTACTGCAGTTGAAGACAGGTAGATGAGAGAGAGAGAGAGAGAGAGAGAGAGAGAGAGAGAGAGAGAGAGAGAGAAGGGGGTGAAGACATCTGCCTGAAGCCATCATCAGTATGGATGACTGTAGCCTGGTGGTGGTGGTGCTGCTCTTAGCTCCCTGTCTTACGCTGGATCTCAACCCTTCCCCTACCACCCCTACCCCTACCACCGCTAACATCTCCCCTACTACTACCACTCCTATCACCCGTACCACCACCCTATCCCCACCTCTTCCCCTACCACCACCCCTAGCACTACCACCACCCCTACCACTACCACCACCCCTACCACCACCACCACCCCTACCACCACCACCATCCCTACTTACCACCAACACCATTACCACCACCCGTACCACCCTCCTGATACCACCATTAACACCAGAATGACTACTGGACACCATTAACACCACTTCCATCCAACCTTAACATAGCCACCTCTACCACTACCTCCACCACCTCTTATACCACCATTAACACCACTACTAGACACCATTAACACCCCTACAACCCTTAACTTGGCCGTCTCACTACCATGCCACCCACTACTAACCCCATTAACACCAAAAGCCACACTTCCACCATTACCACCACCACCATCACCACTTGCACTACCACTACACCATTAACACCACCAATAACAACATAACTTCCACCTTTACTACCACAACCACTTGCATCACTACCACCACCATTAACACTACCAATAACAACATAACTTCCACCTTTACTACCACAACCACTTGCATCACTACCACCACCATTAACACTACCAATAACAACATAACTTCCACCTTTACTACCACAACCACTTGCATCACTACCACCACCATTAACACTACCAATAACAACATAACTTCCACCTTTACTACCACAACCACTTGCATCACTACCACCACCATTAACACTACCAATAACAACATAACTTCCACCTTTACTACCACAACCACTTGCATCACTGCCACCACCATTAACACTACCAATAACAACATAACTTCCACCTTTACTACCACAGCCACTTGCATCACTACCACCACCTTTAACACTACCACCAATAACAACATAACTTCCACCTTTACTACCACAACCACTTGCATCACTACCACCACCATTAACACTACCAATAACAACATAACTTCCACCTTTACTACCACAACCACTTGCATCACTACCACCACCATTACCATTACCACCACCAGGTTAATGTTCCCTTAGTTTATATTTATATATATGTATTTTTGTTCGTGTTTTGTCCACTTTAAATATGTGGGTAGCATTCCATAAGGCCTGCTAGCACACACCGCCGATAGAGACCCTATAGTAACAGAGATCAGTGGCCAACCTCCGCCATCTTGGGTGTCAATGGTGATATGTTGCTCTTCCCTTTATACACTGGAATATCGCCATTATATACATTTAGGGAGTACTGGGACGCTAGGTATTATATTATTTCATTAAGGGGAGGTTTTCAGTTTGTTTCCTACTCCTCCAGCAATCTTAAAATTTCACCCCCTTGACCCCCTTTCAAGATAAATTTGTACATTTTTCGATAGCAAAATTTCTACAGGATCGCTATCGCTCGCCAGGATAAAATCGACACCTAAATGGCACAAAAGGTCTTAAAATTGACAGAATGGGAATTCTTAAAATCACCAAACTAATGGGGCAAACGTCTTAAAATCTCAAAAACAATGGGGCTAGACATGAGGGAGAAAGAGGTCAAGAAAAAAGTCCCTCAAGTGGATATCTCCCCTTAATGTATTCAAGTGCATTGGGGTTTGTAATGGAGGATTAATGTTAAGAACGGGGGGGGGGGGGGGGGTTTCTTCATAGTTTGGTCTTTTGATATTTGTGTTCTATGTGAGTGAGGGAGACAAAAGGACGTTCGAGCCAAATACACCGAACATGATCAAACCTCATAAAACCCCTTTGCTTGATAGTAAACCCTTTGAAGATTATGTAACGCAGTTTGACAGTTTATTTTGACGATCATTAAACGATTTTGCCGATCATTAAACGATTTTGACGATCATTAAACGATTTTAAATAATTTTGGAAGGATCTGTGGAATTATATGGGTAAAGATGATCTCAATTAACCCTCTGACTTCCTTATGTCCTTCCTAATCTAAATACAATCGTTAAATAATAGCCAGAAAACAGAACAAACATGTGTAATAGAATCTTGAAAGGGTTAAGGCCCCAAAATGGCGTCCAAAGAATAAGATGGCCACACACACACACACACACACAAAGGAGTACAAAGGAGTACACACACACACTCTCTCTCTCTCTCTCTCTCAGAACCAGACCTGCATTACTAATAGAACATTTTGGAAGTGATTAATATTCATATCTTTGCCACAACGAGTAATAGCCTCCTGACTGCTTTTTTTGTTTTGTCTTTCTTTTTTTCAATAGTCAATCATGGCTCGAAAATATTTATAGTCATATCCGTATTCAACACACGAGTCATGAGAAAATAGTAATGGATTTCTGACTTTTCCTTCTTTATTTTTTTGCAATAGTCAATCATGGCTAGACAATATTTTTTTAGACATTTCCGTTTTCAGCACACGAGTCGTATAAGATAAGAGTAATAGACTTCTGATTATTCCCTTTTATTATTTAGAGTTCACGGTTACTGTTAAAGTTGAGGGGGGATAGACAGGTTGAGGTGGTGATAGGTAGCTTTAAGAATTAGATTTACATAGATTTACAGATATACACTGGCCACACAGACCTTACGATCCAAACGAGGTGGCCAGGACTTAATTCTAGTAGAGAGGGCATATCCGATAGAAAGGGAAAGTTGAAGGAAAGGATAGAAAAGAATATAGAAGAAAGAAGGAAAGGAGGAAAGAAAGAGCAAAGTAAAAGAGTAGAAGGTGGAGGGCTGAAATTTCACAACACAACTAATTGTGGTATAAATATATTTGATCTTGTGATTTTACACCAGGACGCTCTGAGCTAGAAAATCTTGGGAGCTGATTGGACGATGATATTATGTTTTATTTGTCTTGTATTTGTTTAATATATATATATATATATATATATATATATATATATATATATATATATATATATATATATATATATATATATATATATATATATACGGTATATAAATGTTTTTTGTTTTTTTGTTTTTTACTGAAGGGTGTTATTGGGTCAAGTGCCACCAGTTAGTTAGCTCGAAGTAGATATCTCAAGCTCAGAGTGACCAAGATGAAATTCGCCAAGTCAAAATAATGAGAAGAACAGGGAGAGAGAGAGAGAGTTTTTCAGGCGATTCAACACGTTGTTCTCTAGGCTGTGAACTGGGCTCGCTTATATAAATAATATAGTAGAAACGGTTGAGCTACAGAATATATATATATATATATATATATATATATATATATATATATATATATAGAGAGAGAGAGAGAGAGAGGTTAATTTTGTATTACTCTCTCTCTCTCTCTCTCTCTCTCTCTCTCTCTCTCTCTCTCTCTCTCTTTACAGAATATAGGTTACGTAGCGATGTCATTTTACTTAGCGAGGCAATGTAATAGTTTTTTGTTATATATATATATATATATATATATATATATATATATATATATATATATATATATATATATATATATATAGTATATCCACGTCTACCTGTTAATAACGTCACTGCCCCAAGCCCCACCACCATTATCATACCATAACTATAATTTGATACGCATTTATAAAACCCGGTACTGTATCAACCCTAACTCCCCAGTACAATTATTTATACACATAATCTCTACCCTAACTGTATTTCCTGCTGTAAATGTGTTCCTGTAAAAAGTGGTGTTTTAAACTTAACAGTTCACTGTCGTTCTAGTTTTCGTAATGTTGTAAGAAACTAGCTATGACTCTCTCGCTCTCTCTCTCTCTCTCTCTCTCTCTCTCTCTCTCTCTCTCTCTCTCTCTCTCTCTCTCTCTCTCTCTCATATATATATACAGTATATATATAAATATGCTGTATATACACTATATATATATATATATATATATATATATATATATATATATATATATATATATATATATATAATATGTGTGTAAATACATTGAATATATAAAGAAAGAAAAACAAAAATAGCTTCTCAAGGCAATTTGGTCCCCACATCTCAAACTTCAAAAAGGAAGTTCTGAGTTTAAATCTTTTTTGAAAAACTTTGGAGGCAGGGGAGGTTTTTTGTGTATGTTCTGCTTAATTACAGCAGGGTGGTGGTGGGGGTGTGAGCAGGGCGGTAGTAGGGGTGTGAGCAGGGGGGGAGGGGGGGCAGCAGGGAAGTGGTAGACGTTTGAGCAGGGGGACTGGGAAAGGTGGGGGGGGGGGGAGGGGGGCTTAGCAGAGGGGTTGTAGGGGAGAGGGGGTCAGCAGGGGGAAAGGGAGGGAGGGTTTAGCAGAGTGGTGGTTGACGTGTAAGCATGGGAGGGGGGCAGCAGGGGGCGATAGATGTGTAAACAGGGGAGGGGAGGAGATGCGGAGAGGGAGGTCAGAAGGGCGAAGTTTGTTAAATTTGCAATGTTGCATACCAAATAATATTAACCTGTGTCGTCAAAAATACATATATTTACTTTTGTTGGTGTTGCTATTATTATTAGTAGTAGTAGTAGTTGTTGTAGTACTAGTAATAGTAGCAGTAGTAGTAATATTGTTGTTCTTGTTTTGTTGTCGCTGTTTATATTATTATTATCATTGATATGAATTATTATTATTATTAATATTACTAATCATATTTTATTATTATTATTATTATTATTATTAGTATTATTAGTATTATATGATTCTGAGATGCTTAAGGATTATAAAGGCTCTGTTAAACTCTGTCTGCGAAATAATTTGCACTAAGCTGAATGAAGTTGTCTTATGATCTTAGTAAGAAAATAATTAAAATTTGCTTTGCCTCAGTGGGCTTAAAATCATTCCAACCGTATTGCAAATAATAAAAAATAAAAATAAAAAATAGTAATAATAATAATAAATAGAATTAATATATATATACAGTATATATATATATATATATATATATATATATATATATATACCGTAAGTAAAGTGAAGTTGATAGAATAAGTGATGCAGCAGAAATATTTGATAGCAGGTAACCGTACTCAAGGCAAGGTACAGGCGAGCTCATAAATACCTGAACACGTCCTAATGGTAAACACTAGACAGCACGGCATCAAACTAAAGATATTTAATTTTAACACTTGAAGGCATGTGGGAAAGAATACAGGAGACTTAACATAATATATATTTTTTTTTTTACTATTTTATCACTTCCAAAGACTTAATAATAGTAGTAGTAGTAATAGTAGAAGTAGTACTATAGTAGTAGTAATAGCAGTAGTAGTAGTAGTAGTAGTCAATCAATCAATCAATTATATTTCTTAATACACAGTACATCATAAGTATATTACATATCGGGTTATCTAATCTAAAAAATAGGCAGTTGCACAATGACGATAAATAATTTTGAGAATATAATAATAGTAGTAGTAGTAGTAGTAGTAGTAGTTGTAGTAGCAGTAATAGCAGTAGCAAGGTGAAAACAAGGTACAAGTCTGAGTGATCCAGGTAGCAGCAGCAGTTATATATAAGTAGTAGTAGTAGTAGTGTCAGTAGCAGTAGTAGTAGCAATAGTAGTTGTAGTAGTAGCAGTAATAGCAGTAGCAAGGTGAAAACAAGGTACAAGTCAGGTAGCAGGAGCAGCAGGTATATACACAGGTAAGCCCTCAGGTAGAGCAAGGTGACTGGCAGGAGTCCGAGCCCATCACAGGAGCTAGGTAATGATAGGGAGACTGACACTTCGTTATCAGCCCCTCGTGATGGGAACACCTCCACTGATAATATAAGGAAGGGCAGAGAAGGGGATGGTGATAAAGATGGGAGGTGGGATAAGGGGGAGGGGGGAGAGAGAGAAAGGGGCGGTGATAAAGATGGGAGGTGGGATAGAGGGAGAGAGAAGGGAATGATAAAGATGGGAAGTGGGATAAGGGAGGGAGGGAGTAGGATAAAGGAATGATAAAGATGTGAGGTGGGATAAGGGAGGGAGTAAGCCAAGGGAATGATAAAGATGGGAGGTGGGATAAGGGGGAGTGTAAGAAAACTAAATTATATTGATGGGGGGGGGGGGGTCTCCGAAAGGAAATGTAGATGAGGAAGATCAAAAGAGAATATGATAAAGGATAGGAGTTGAGGTGTAAAGAAGGAAGATTGGAGATAAAGAGAGACGAGCGATAAATAGGGGAGAGGCGTGGGGAGGGAAATGGGAGGCATGTGGAGAAAAGGAAGGGAAGTAAACGATAAAGCAGGGAGGTGGAAGAGGATGGAAAATAATGATGGTATTTGGAAGAAAATAAGGGAGAAGGGAAAGGCAAGAGAAGGGGAGAGTAAATAGGGGCTGTAGAATAGGGAGGAAGGTAAACGATAAAGCAGGGAGATGGAAGAGGATGGGGGATAATGATGGGATGTGGGAGATGTGTGGAGATTACGAGGAAAGATGGGAGATAAAATACAGTTTTGTTCCTATGTGTAGGTTATGAAGGAAACAAAGGGCAAATTTGCATGTAACAAGTGTATCTCCCAAAGTAAAAAGAGTGACAGAGAGCCAAATACAAGGTACGTTGTAAATCAGACATAAATGATCCAAAATTTGCAAGGAATTTGACCGAAAAATCTTCGGTTTACGTAAAGTTGTTGCATTTAAAGTTTCAATGTACAAGAACGAAGCTACAACTATTGCTGAGGCATTATTGCAAGAAGACGATTCCTTCAGGGCAGGTGGAGGTATTGAGGGATAAGCCTTGACAACGGCACATCGTATTTACTTTCCGAAGAGTGTTGAGGGGAAGAGAGAGAGAGAGAGAGAGAGAGAGAGAGAGAGAGAGAGAGAGAGAGAGAGAGAGAGAGAGAGAGAGAGAGAGAGTGAGAGAGAGAGAGAGAGAGAGAGAGAGAGAGAGAGAGAGAGAGAGAGAGAGAGAGAGAGAGAGAGAGAGAGAGAGAGAGAGAGAGAGGCGCTTTGTTATGTGTGTTAAGGAGAGATAGTGGTTATTGTTGGTATATTTATTCAGTACCGGTGACATCTATGTAATTATACTGTATTCTGGCAACTATTAGACGATATATATTCAGCTTAGGAAGGACGCGTACCAAATAAAAGCCACAGACTACTCAATTAGTCCTTGTAACTACCATATATGTCTTTTCTAAGCTTTACAAAATCGTCTAAATGTAGCTGAATTCCAATAAAAAAGACGTGACCGGGACTGAAAGGGTTAATGACCTTATTAACCCTTACAGCACCTGTGTCGTCCTTTTTATTTTATGCTGGCTACTATTAAACGATTTTATTCAGTTTAAGATAGGCCTCCAACAATTAACAATATTGAAATGAAAAAACAAATTAATAAAATAAGACAGACGTGTACATTAGGGATTGACGAGAAAAGAAATGAATAACAAGACATAAGACGTGTACATTAGGGATTGAAATGAGAAAACCAATGAATGAAAGAAAACATAGACGTGTAAATTAGGGATTGAAATTAGAAAACCAATGAATAAAATCAAACATAGACGTGTACATTAGGGATTGAAATGAGAACACCAATTAATAAAAGACGAAATATAGACGTGTACATAAGGGATTGAAATGAGAAAAAACAATGTATAAAAGAAGACAGACGTGTACATTAGGGATGGAAATGAGAAAACAAATTAATAAAACAAAACATATGGACGTGTACATTAGAGGGAGTCAGTCGGGAGATGGAGATGGGAGATGATAGAGATTGAGGTTATGGATGGAGATGAGGGAGGGAGGGGAGGGGGGGGGGAGAGGAATTGGGAAGGAGGGAGGGAGGGAGGGGAGGAGAGGGAATAGACAGATAATGATGGGTGGTAGAGGGGTGGGGGTGAGGGGAGGGGGAAGGAGAGGGGAGGGAATAGACAGATAATGACGGGTGGTTGGAACTGCCTCGACACACCGCATCACCAGCCTTCTTTTGTTTCACTGTCTTCCTCACCATCATCGTCACCACCATCATCATCATCATCATCATCACCACCACCACCATCATCACCATCTTCCTCACCATCATCATCACCATCTTCCTCACCATCATCATTATCATCACCCTCTTCCTCACCATCATCATTATCATCACCCTCTTCCTCACCATCATTATCATCACCCTCTTCCTCACCATCATACCATCATCATCATCACCCTCTTCCTCACCATCATCATCATCACCCTCTTCCTCACCATCATTACCATCATCATCATCATCATCTACACCGTAGAATGACCAAAATGATACCAAGTCTAAAGAACAAATCAGCGTCTAGAAGAATTCAATCTATTTCCTTTAACCCATCGCAGATTTAGAGGCGACCTAATTCAAATGTTCAAAATTATCAAAGCCATCAACAATATGAACTGTAATAAGTACCGGTAGTTTATGATCGACCAATCAAACTACACGCCGGGATATTGTTGCAAAATCATTTAGAAATCTTTTAACTCACAAGGGTCGAAGAATTTCTTATTCAATCGAGCTGTGTGCCTGTGTACAAAAGAAATCAAACAACAACAGTTTCTAGCGACCCCTCAAGGCTGCTTCCTAGAGATGTTATAGGCTGCAGCACCATTGATTCCTTTAAACATCGCCTAGACAAATACCTTTCCTTAAGCTTGCGACTGACTTCGTTTGTAAATGACTAACGCTATGTTTCTCCTTTTTCCTCAGATACATTGAAGATCACCACATGTATGAATAACTATGACGTGACTTATGCCCCAGGTTAAAATAATAGACTATGGTAACACACACACACACACACACACACACACACACACACACACACACACACACACACACACACACACACACACACACACACACACACACACACACACACACACACACACACACACACACACACACACACACACACACACACACACACACACACACACACACACACACACACACACACACAAACACACACACACACACACACACACACACACACACACACACACACACACACACACACACACACACACCATCATCATCATCATCATCATCCTCATCAGTTCGGTTCACCCAACAAAACTACCATATTTCAAGGGAATAGTGAACATGACACAGAAACCGACTAGACAAACCACTCTAGACAAACAGTAATCAGAGTCATACGAAATTTGTCATCTCTATCCTAGATAAACAGTAAATCAACTCACAAGCTTTCAGAGAACACTTTTAACATGTACCACTATTATCTCGACTCGAAAATCATCCTCAAACGAAGTACATAATATCTAACTGATCAAATACCAGTGGCTCTTGTGCAATCTCTTGCTTTGGTCCATATTGTAAGTTAATATAAGTTAGAGTTAAGCAACACACTGTTCCTTTGTCAGCCAAGGGCTGTAACTATCAATAAACCGTTTATGTATAATTATTATTATTACACACTCAGACACACACAAAAACACATTCCACCGACCAAACACACTCCACAACAAACACAACTCCACAACAAACCCACCGTGACAAAGCCAATCCAACACACTCAGACACACACAAAAACACATTCCACCGAGCAAACACACTCCACAACAAACCCACCGTGACAAAAGCCAATCCAACACACTCAGACACACACAAAAACACATTCCACCGAGCAAACACACTCCACAACAAACCCACCGTGACAAAAGCCAATCCAACACACTCAGACACACACAAAAACACATTCCACCGACCAAACACACTCCACAACAAACCCACCGTGACAAAAGCCAATCCAACACACTCAGACACACACAAAAACACATTCCACCGAGCAAACACACTCCACAACAAACCCACCGTGACAAAAGCCAATCCAACACACTCAGACACACACAAAAACACATTCCACCGACCAAACACACTCCACAACAAACCCACCGTGACAAAAGCCAATCCAACACACTCAGACACACACAAACACATCCACCGACCAAACACACTCCACAACAAACCCACCGTGACAAAAGCCAATCCAACACACTCAGACACACACAAACACACATTCCACCGACCAAACACACTCCACAACAAACCCACCGTGACAAAAGCCAATCCACAAACACACTCAGACACACACAAACACACATTCCACCGAGCAAACACACTCCACAACAAACCCACCGTGACAAAAGCCAATCCAACACACTCAGACACACACAAAAACACATTCCACCGACCAAACACACTCCACAACAAACCCACCGTGACAAAAGCCAATCCAACACACTCAGACACACACAAAAACACATTCCACCGACCAAACACACTCCACAACAAACCCACCGTGACAAAAGCCAATCCAACACACCACCCGTAACACACACTCCCCATTAGCCCTCGTTCTCCATTTCCCAACCAACATTATTACCAAAAAAAAAATATATATATATATAAATAATATAACAAGATTGAAGGCATTACCCGTGCTATAATATACAACCTTTCCCGGGATCACCTTCCTGTCCGCGGGAATTTATCAGGTTGTAATTGTACACGTCGGGCCGAATTCTGTTTTCCACGCAGGGATAGGAATGGCAGGAAGGAAGATAGGAGGGAGGGGGGAGGAGGGTTTAAAATCTGAGAATATATATATGTACAGATATATATATATATATATATATATATATATATATATATATATATTATACAGTATATTATATACTGTATGTTAATTTATATAATTATTTATGTGTGTGTAATGTTTTTACGCGTGTCTGTCTGACTGCGTGTGCCAAAGAGTTGTTTTATATGTATGATGATTGAGAGAGAGAGAGAGAGAAAGAGAGAGTGAGAAAGAGAAAGAGTGAGAGTGAGTGTGTAAATACTAAAAAAAAGGGTACACCAGAACAACAGCCAAAAAAACATGTGCACCAACCCCACAAACCCACCGATAAAACCACGTAACCACCGGAAAACTACATATGTACAACACAATTAATACACATAGCATAACACAACAAACACACACTACAACACTCACAGCCAGACACACAACATCTACAAAACATATACGTAACTTCTAATAAACAATCAAATTAATGCACATAAGACGACACATAACACTCTGTGACACAACACACACATACGCACACACAATACAAGACAACACAATTAATACACATACCACAACACATAACACACACTATGACACAACAAACACACGTACACACACTACAAGACAACACAATATAATACACATACCACAACACATAACACACACTATGACACAACAAACACACGTACACACAGCTAGACAAACACTATCTACAAAACATCTACGTAACTTCCGGAAAAATACATACTACAAATACACACAGCACAACACACGCGCACACACAATACACATGCAGCCACACACACACACACACACACCATCTACAAAACCTCAACACAATATCCGGAAAAACACACATACACACACACCATGACCAAATCTACATGTGTAAATAAATGCGGTTACATAAATGCCTCGCCCTGTAAGCTACGAGGTGTGTATAATTGTGTTCCTGCAGTCTCTCCGGTAAATATACACCTGGGCCGAAATGGAAAGTCATGGAAGTGATTTGTGGAGGGAGAGAGAGCGAGAGTTTGAGTGAGTGAGTGAGAATGTGTGTGGGAGTGAGAGAGAGAGAGAGAGAGAGAGAGTGAGTGAGTGAGTGAGAGAAAGAGAAACAGAGAGTGTGTGTGTGTGTGTGAGTGAGGGAGAGAGAGAGAGAGGGAGGGAGTGAGAGAGAGAAAGAGAGAGTGAGTGAGTGAGAGTGAAAGTGAATGACTGTATGTTAGAGTGAGTGAGCAAAAGAGAGAGAGAGAGAGAGAGGCAGGATTTAGTTTCAGTAGAGATAGATAGATAGATATACAGTATATTTATGAATGTTTTTTTTCTTTTCAAATGCTACTACCTTAACCCTTTGAGTACCAGCGACGTGTGCTGTATTATATTCTAGCTACTGTATATTTTGACGGCATTAGTATTGAGCTTCCTCGCTAGACCTCCATCAAGATTATAAGAACACCCCCTAGACTCCCATTCAAGATAAATTTGTAAATTTTTCGGTAGTAAAAATTTCCCGGCCGAAGGTCGATTCCTTTTTAAAATTACAGGCTCGCTTTCGCTCGCCAGGAAATAACCGACACCTAAATGGGACGAAAGGTCTTAATATTGACAAAGAAATGGGGGCGAAAGGCCTCAAAATCGTCAAACTAAAGGAAGGAACGTCTTAGAATTTCTAAATATGCTAAACACGAGAGAGAAGGGGGTCCAGAAAAAGCCCCTTACATCCTCGGTAATTGACAAAGCAGGTTACCGGTAGTGCGGCTTTGTTTGTTTTACGAGGCGGAGATGATGGGGTTAAGAACAAAATCTCGGGAGAAAAAGGGGTAAAAACGGAAGGATTGATCAAAGAAAACGAAAGGTGCTATTAGAGTCACGCACACACACACACACACAGAGAGAGAGAGAGAGAGAGAGAGATGGTTTGGGAATGATGGTAATTAAAGATATATATATATACACACACAGTATATATTAAATACACTGTAATTAAATAAATGCAATATGAAGTTAGGATTTAATCGTTTAATTTCACCTCTTTATAGCTTTCTAATTTAGTTAATATAATTGTTCACTCACACGCGCACTCACTCTGTATATCTGTCTATCATTCTACCTATCTATCTATCTAAGTGAAAGGGTTAATAGCCGCTTGTTGCAACTCTTCCTCCCCCCCCCCCCTCCCTCCCTTTCCTCTCATGTCTTCAATTCCCCTCCATCCCTCGCTATTTCCCCCCTTTTCCCTCAATCCCTCGTCTCTCTCTCTCTCTCTCTCTCTCTCTCTCTCTCTCTCTCTCTCTCTCGCTTATCACTAAGCCCCCTCCCCCCCCCCCCCCCCACACACACACACCTTGCTAAACACCGTATTTAACCCCTTCAGTACGATGACGTCATTTTCATCATATTCTGGTTGCCCTGAGACGATTTGCTTTAGTTTATAATCTACCTCTATGAGTCAAAGGGGTAAATACAGTCTCTATAAACCCTTTGAATAACACGGGCCCATCGTAAACTGCATGAAATCGTCTATGTTTAGCCAGAATCAAAGGTATAAAAAGCGGCATCTTGCTGAAGGGGTTAAGGGGAGATTTTCACTTAAGGGATTTTGTTTTTCGAACCTTCTTGTCCTCATTTTTAGCCACATTAGTTTAGGGGTTTAAGACGTTCGCTCCGTTAGTGTGGCGATTTTAAGAAATTTCGCCCAATTTCTGTCAATTCGACCTTTCGGGCCATTTAGGTGTCAATATTTTCCTGGCGAGCAATATCGAGCCTGTAATTTATGAGGACAAATGTACAAATTTATATCGAATGGGGGGTCGATAGGAGATTATTTTAGCCTCTGCATAATATAATTCCTAAAGAATCTTACCAAATTACATATAATCGAAACTTGGGATAAACTGAAGATACTGTGTAGAGAACTTAACAAATTGCAGAGAGAGAGAGAGAGAGAGAGAGAGAGAGAGAGAGAGAGAGAGAGAGAGAGAGAGAGAGAGAGAGAGAGAATATAAGGGAGAAAGAGAAAAAACCCCAAAAGATGCAAAGAGAGAGAGAGAGAGAGAGAGAGTCCGTCACGCCAACTTGAGATTATGGGAGTAAGGTTGGTGTGTGGACAATAAGCCAGTGTGTGTGTGTTTGTGTGTGTGTGTGTGTTTGTGTATTTGTGTGTGTGTGGACAATAAGCCAGTGTGTGTGTGTGTGTTTGTGTGTGTATGTGTGGACAATAAGCCAGTGTGTGTATGTGTGTGTGTGTTTGTGTGTATATGTATGTGTGGACAATAAGCCAATGTGTGTGTGTGTGTGTATTTGTGTGTGTGTGTGTGTGTGGACAATAAGCCAGTGTGTGTATGTGTGTGTGTGTATGTGTGGACAATAAGCCAATGTGTGTGTGTTTGTGTATGTGTGTGTTTGTTATTGTATGTGTTGACTGACTAATCTGAATGACTGAATAATTTGACTTATATATTGACTAATTTGACTGACTGACTAATTTGACTGACTGACTAATTTGACTGGATTATTTGATTGACTGACTAATTTGACTGATGCACTGTCTACATTGACTGTTTGGCTGACTAATCTGACTGACTGATTGAACTGACCAACTGACAGCCTGACAAAGAAATTTATATATGCATAGTTAAGGTAAATAAATATTAAGATATATATACATCTAAAACTCCAATAAATACGCACCACCTACATGGTAAACAAAATGCACACTTAATGGGGGATGGGCGTATATATTTGGTCATTTATGTATCTATACATATCTATACATATCTATGATCTATATAATATATTTTTAGCTTCCTGCCCAAGACCCTCCTTCAAGATAAATCTGTAAATTTTTCGACAGAAAAATGTCACGGCCAAAGGCCGGTTCTTCCTAAGTTACAGGAGGATCGCTATTGCTCGCCAGGGAAAAATCGACTCCTGAATGGCACGAAAAGTCATACAATTGATAAAGAAATGAGGTGAAAGGTCTCAAAATCGCCAATCTAATGTGGCGAACGCCTTACAGTCTCATAACTAAAGAGGTTAAGCATGAGGGAGAAATAGGTGCCTGAAAACAAATCAACCCCACTCCTTTAAAGTGTAGAGATCCGTCCAGTGGCGTTGGTAGCCGTCGTAACTATGGATTTCGTTTCTAAATCACCGCGCGCCTTGATGGAAAAATGAAATATTACTCCCAAATAACCCGGTATATGAAGGAGAAATACCCCGCTATATACCCCTGGCACCCCTGGCACCCCTGTAATTATAAATCTAGTTGAGCTGACCAAAAAGGGTATATATGTACAGTCGGCCAAAAAACAATCTTTACACTGGTGAGCTGCAAATAATCTAGTGTGAACGGAATGAATCGGGTGAAATATACGTCTGTGAGGTATTATCATAAGATTTCGACCACTTCCAGAATGTTAAGAGCGTTATTGTAAAGATTGTTTTTTGGACGAGTGTACAGTCGGCCTAATAAGTGATGTATGGGCACCAAATATGTTTTGATCAATAATTGGTATCAGCAATATCTATGCTTCATTTCTTCATATCGAGTGAAACATACAAACATGTTCCGCGCTAAACTTACCCACCCTATTCAACACTTGACCGACATTAATACAGTACAGAGCAAGCCAAACGTAATGCCAGCCGAGACATGACTTATTAGCGCCACTGTACGTACCCTGTGAGTGAACAAAAAAGAGAAAACACGCGAAGCAAAAAAGAATAACAAATCCCAGTCGTATACACACTCATAAATCATAGCGTACCCCCTCGCACAAATCATCGCTACCTCCATTTTCTGTTGCATTTGTGAAGTCGGTGGCACACGGGGCTTTTCATCTGACAATATTTATCGGCAATTCGAGTCTCAGCTTCATAATTTGGAGATTTTCGGATATTTTTCAGCGGTTTTGATGTGATAGCTTCTCTTTATTTAAGGATTATTCGTAAATACATTTTATTTAGCGATTTGGGTCTGATAGCGTCTAAGTTAAGGTTTATTCTAGTTTAGCTTCGTAAAATAGGGCAGAATAATAAAGTTAACGATAGCCAAGCACACAAGATACCTAAAATGTTACACCCCCCAAAAAAGTTGCTCATGTGATATTCTGAATTAACGAAAGAGAAAGAGAGAGAGAGAGAGAGAGAGAGAGAGGGAGAGAGAGAGAGAGAGAGAGAGAGAGAGAGAGAGAGAGAGATATATATGTAATGAACCATGATTTGTGAACTGAGTGGTATAAAGAAGTAAAATGATAAGCCCTTGTACTGTATGTGTCACGGTGGACAATCTGTTTGTATGTCATGAAGAATGCAAGAGAGAGTGTGTGTGTTTATGTGTGTGTGTGTGTTTATGAATGCAAAATATAGGTGTTAAGCATTTTAGATGGTGTGTGTGTGTGTGTGAAGGTTTTTGTGCGTGAGTGTATATTTGTATTCGTGTGTGCTTATACCTGTGAATGAGTGTGTGTGTGTGTGTGTATGTGTGTTATAGTGTATACGTCTCGTGTATGTCTGCTCATAATATGTGCGTGAGTCATTACGTATGTGTCTGTGTCTACACCAATGTGTGCGTGTGGCTGTACATGTGTGTGTGTGTGTGTGTGTGTGTGTGTGTGTGTGTGTGTGTGTGTGTGTGTGTGTGTGTGTGTGTGTGTGTGTGTGTGTGTGTACGGCATAGAGAACCCATGTGTAAGCCAACCGTGAGAAACTAAGTCTACACAACTCGCATGCTCTGACTCATACATGTACACGCAACAGGCTGGGCGATATATGTACGTTTGGCATGTACACACGTCAATGTAAGTAAAAGGTGAGGATGTGTATATATAATGTGAATTAAAGTGAGGGACAGTTTACAAAGAGATTCGGTTATCAGTTAAGGGGGGGTGAGTGTATTGGTTTCCTCATTTATATATACCGGTATGTGTATAACTTATATATACCTGTATGTGTATAACTTATATATACCTGTATGTGTATAAGTTATATATTCCTGTATGTGTTATAACTTTATAGATTTTTTATCCTGTGGGTAAAGAGCTAACCTGTATGTGTTGATAACATATATACCTGGATGTGTTATAACTATATATATACCGGTATGTGTATAACTTATATATACCTGTATGTGTATAACTTATATATACCTGTATGTGTATAACTTATATATACCTGTATGTGTATAACTTATATATACCTGTATGTGTATAACTTATATATACCTGTATGTGTATAACATATATACCTGTATGTGTATAACTTATATATACCTGTAGGTCATAACTTATATATACCTGTATGTGTTATAACTTTATATACCTGTATGTGTATAAATTATATATGACCTGTATGTGTATAACTTATAGCTACCTGTATGTGTGATAAAACTTATTATATATACCTGTATGTGTATAACTTATATATACCTGTATGTGTATAACTTTTGTTTGTAGTTTCCTCCCTAGACCTCTATCAAGCTTTAACACACACACACACACACACACACACACACACACACACACACACACACACACACACACACACACACACACACACACACACCACCCTTCTTCAATATACGTTATACGTGGCACGACATCGCTCGCCAGGAAAAAATCGACACCTCAATTACACGAAAAGTCTAAATATTGACAAAGCAAAGGGGCGAAAGGTCTTACAATCGACAAACTAATGAGGCGAATATCTTAAAATCTGAAAACTGATTTGGCTAAGCATGAGGGAGAAGGGTGTCCAAAAAAAGCACTCATCTCCCCCTAAAATACAGCATAACAATTGGTAGGTAGAGGGAAGAGAAAGAGTAGTTTAATGATAAGGTATTGGATGGACAGGTGGACAAAGGTGTATTGTTTTAACAGGTAGAAAGGTGTATTGTAGGTATATAATATATATATATATAAAAAAAAATATATATATATATATATATATATATATATATATATATATATATATATATATATAGATAGATAGATAGATAGATAGATAGATAGAGTATATACTGTTGTTTTATTTACACATGATCGTAATCACTCTTCATCAATCAAAACAAACCTGAACCACCAATCAATTTACATTATGTTTTCAAAGCCATAAAATCTGATGTATTTATGCCCACTCCTTATGAATACTACATATCCCCTTCATTGACCATTGTAAAGTAGTGCCCCATATATCACCATTGATGTTTGTGTCAGCGTGATCATCAATAAGAGGGCAGGTGCACAAGCGTTACAAGTGTCAATATTAAGGGGGGATCGGCGTATATATTGCCTTATTGAGATATTTAGTTTGATATGGTTATTTAGTTTCCTCCCTAGACCTCCATCAATATTTAAAAAAACAAAAACACTCCCCCAAGACCCTCCTTCAAGATAGATTTGTACATTTGTCAATAGAAAAATGTCTTGGCCGAAGGCCGGTTCCTCTTAAATTACAGGCTCGCTATCGCTCGCCAGGAAAACATTGAAACCTGTATGAAACGAAAAGTCTTAATATTGACAATGAAATGGTGCGAAAGGTCTTACAATCGCCAAACTAATGGGACGTAAGTCATCAAATCTGAAAACTAATGGGGCTAAACACAAGGGAGAAGGGGTACCAGAAAAACGACCCATCTCCTCTTAAAACAATGTACAGTCCCGTTCATTAAGCTTACTCCTGCAACATATACATCACTTACTCCTGCTACATGTACATCACTTACTCCTGCTACATGTACATCACTTACTCCTGCTACATGTACATCACTTACTCGGCTACATGTACATCAACTACTCCTGCTACATGTAACTCATCCACTTGCTAATTAGATCACTTTGTTTTATCACTTCCTGCTACATGTACATCACTTACTCCTGCTACATGTACATCACTTACTCCTGCTACATGTACATCACTTACTCCTGCTACATGTACATCACTTACTCCTGCTACACTGACAATCACTAACTCCCTGCTACATGTTACATTCACTTACTCCTTGCTACCTCGGTTTTTTACATCACTTACTCCTGCTACATGTACATCACTTACTCCTGCTACATGTACATCACTTACTCCTGCTACATGTACATCACTTACTCCTGCTACATGTACATCACTTACTCCTGCTACATGTATACATGTATTTGATATTATTATTATATATATTTTTGATTTTGATTTATTTATATAATTTTTTTTTTAGCCGATCTGAAAGGAAATGCTCTTGAAAATGCCTCTGCTGCATCATTCCTCTCGCTAAAGTATTATGTTAACCAAGTAATAGAACACTATAAACTACTTAGAGGAGAGAGAACGAGATTAGAGGAGAGACAGGACGGATGGGGAGGGAGAGAGAGCGGAGAGGTGCGAGAGAGAGGACGCCGGAGGAGGGAAAGTGTAGAGAAAGAAAAGGAGGAGAAAGAAAAAGAGAAGACAAACAAGAGGAGAAAGAGATGAGGCGAAGGGAGAAGGAGGACGGAAGAGAAACAAAGCGGTAAGAACACTAACAGCTACTTAATGACCGTGCGAGAGAGAGAGAGATGAGAGAGAGGAGGTGACCCTACGATCTAAGCGAGGTGGTCAAAGCTTAATTCTAAGTCCGATATTGGAACAAAAACAACCAAATCACACTGGGAAGAAAAGGACAGCAGCGAGGCCTCTCCAAGCTTTTGAGAGATGAGGAGCGTGGGGATGCGGGACGAGAGAGAGAGGAACGGAGAGAGAGAAGCGAATATAAATACATAAAGCTACCGGGCTACTTCATGAGAGAGGGATGAGGAGCGGAGAGAGGGAGGGAGAGCGAGGAGAGCGAGACGAGCGAGGGCCGGCAAAGTGAAATGCCTTAAACGTCAGCCATTACTTCGAATCTTTTCCAGGAATTCAAGAGGAAAAAGAGATTCCCTGCGACGATTCACTGACCCTGCGTTTTTTGGGCCTATTTATTATTCATTCATAAAGATTGATCCACGGCGAGTTTCGTTCTATAAGGAAGTTGGAGCTGGAGGACATCGATATTGCGCCAGAATTGACAGCTAAAAAATACGGTGTTAAGCGTAGTACATTTATAAAGTCCATTAAAACACAAAGCCAATTCAACATACCGCGGTTGCGTAGGGATGGGTACCATTTATTCGCATCAGATAACCTACATAATTATTGCCCATGTCTGTTTAATATCGATGTTAACAGCTCCAACTTACTTATTAGCACTGAAATACTCGCAACGTGTGTCATTATTCTTAGTTTCCTCGCTTAAGACATTCCCTCAAAACTTAGAAAACATTCCCTAGACCACGCCCCAATCATTCCCAGTATTATGCCCACCCCCAACCCGCCCAAACCCCAACACGCTTCCTTTCTGATATTAGTTTTTTCATCTGTTTTTAAGGGTCGTTTTTAGAGATTATTTTTAGGTAGTTACTTTAATAGTGTTCTTTTATTTTCTCTCTTTATGTTTATTTAACGTAGTTAGTTATTTAAGGCTAAAGACAACCCACCCCCCCCCAGCATTCACTCCCTATCCTTGATATTGTTTCCTATGCCTACATTTCTGTTACTTAGCTTTGAAACCCCCCCCCCATCATTCTATAGTGACCACCCCCCCCCCCCATCATTTTTTTGTGTCCCTAGAACCCCCCCCCCATCAAATTCGATTCACCTAGACCCCCCCCCCCATCATTCCCTTAGGACCCCCCCCCAATCATTCCCTAGACCCATCCCCACCCATCATTCCCTAGAACCCCCCCCCATCATTCCCATAGACCACCCCCCATCATTCCCTAGGACCCCCCCCCCATCATTTCCCTAGACACCCCTCCCCATCATTTCCCTAGACCCCCCCCATCATTCCCTAGACCCACCCCAGCATTCCCTAGAAAACCCCCCAATAATTACCTAGACCCCCCCCCCAAATCATGCCCGTAGACCACCCCCCAATCATTCCCTACGACCCCCCCCATCATTCCCTAGACCCCCCCCCCATCATTCCCCTAGACCCCCCCACCATCATTGCCTAGACAACCCCCATCATTCCCTATAGACCCCCCACCATAAGTCCCTAGACCCCCCCCCATCATTCAACTAGACCCACCATCCATTCCCTAGACCCCCCCCTATCATTCACTAGACACCCCCCCATCATTCCCTAGGACCCCCCCCATACATTACCACTAGACCCCCCCCATCATTCCCTAGACCCCCCCCTCATTCCTAGACCACCCCCCCCATCATCCACTTAGACCCCCCTCCCCCCATCATTCTCCCTAGACCCCCCCCATCATTCCCTAGACCCCCCCCCAATAATTCCCCTAGAACCCCCCCCACCATCAAGATAGAATTTGTACGGTAGTACATTTTTCGGACTAGTTAGAAAAAAATTCCGGCCGAAGGCCGAGGTTCTCTTACAATTACAGGCTCGCTATCACTCGCCAGGAAAAAATCGACACACAAATGGCACGAGAGGTTCTTAACCAATTTATAACAAAATGGGACGAAAGGTCTTACAAAATCGCCAAACAAATGGGCCGAACGTCCGAAAAATCTCAAAACTAGTGGGGCTAAACACTCGGGAGAAGGGTGGGTCCAGAAAAAAAACAAGTCTGTATCCACCGAGCCGCGGAAGACAGAAAGGAGAAAGAAAAGAAAATAAGGGGCAACATGTCGGGGTTTAAGGGAGAGGTACGGTACTAGCTTTTATGGACCCCCTTCTCCCCTCATGGTTAGGACACATTAGTTTTGAGACTTTAAGGGAGGATTTCAACTTGAGGGACTTTTTTCTGGACCCTTTCTTCTCTCGTGTTTAAGCCCCCATTGCTTTTTTAGATAATTAAGACAGCTCTCTTCGCCCATTAGTTTGGCCGATTTATAAGAACTTTCGCCACATTTCTGTCAATTTAAAGAAACTTGAGTGTCATTTAGGTGTCGATTTGTTTTCCTGGGCGAGCGATAGCGAGCCTGTAATTTCAGAGGGAACCGGCGTTCGGCCTGGACATTTTCTACCGAACAAATGTAACAAATTTATCTTGAAAGGGGTCTCTAGGGGCGTGTAATTTTAAGCTTGATGGAGTTATAGGGGACTAGAAGAAAGACACACTAAATACCTCCACTTAAGACGTTCGTTCACTACTTTGGCGATTTTTTTAAGACCTTTCGGCTCCCTAACGACTTTGCCCATTATTTAAAAAACCCTTTCATGCCGTTTAGGTGTCGATTTTTTTCCCTGGCGAGCGGATAGCGAGCCGGTAATTTTTGAAAGAATCTACCTTCTACCGAAAAAATGTACAAATATATCTGAAAGGAGGTATGGGGTGTTGTTTTTTATTTTGTTAAAGCCTTGATTGTGTTTACCGGTAGTTAATAGCCATGGAAAACGCAAAATTAATAAATAAAAAAGTATCCCCGAAACATGCCCTAGCCCTTTAAAACTTACTGTATCCCCCGGAACAAGGCCTAGGCCTTTAACCCTTACTGGATCCCCGAAACAAGCCCTAGCCCTTTAACCCCTTACTGTATACCCCGAAACAAACCCTCGCCCTTTAACCCTTACTGTATCCCGGACGAAACAAAGCCCTAGCCCTTTCCCCCTTACTGTATCCCCCGACACACGCCATAGCCCTTTAACACTTACTGTATCCCCCGAAACAAGCCCTAGCCCTTTAACACTTACTGTATCCCCCGAAACAAGCCCTTTAACCCTTACTGTATCCCCCGAAACAAATAGCCTCTTAGCCCTTTAACCCGTCTACTGTATCCCCCGAAACAAGCCTAGCCCTTTAACCCTTACTGTATCCCCCGAAACAAGCCCACTAACCCAGCCCTTAATAAACCCCTTTAACCCAACAACAACCTGTATAACCCCACCCGAAACCCAAAGCCTAGCCTCTTTAACCCTTACTGTTATCCCCCCGGCGAACCAAGCCATAGCCCGTTAAACCCTTACTGTATCCCCGAAACAAGCCCTAGCCCCTTTAACCCTTACTGTCTCCGACCCGAAACAAGCCCTAGCCCTTTAACCATTACTGTATTCCCCCGAGAACAAAGCCCTAGCCCTTTAACCCCTACTGTCTTCCCCCGAAACAAGCCCTAGCCCTTTAAACCCTTACTGTTATACCCCGAAAAAAACAAGCCCCTAGCCCTTTAACCGTACTGTATCCCCCGAAACAGAGCCCTAGCCATTTAACCCTTACCTGTATACCCCCGAAACAAGCCCTAGCCCTTTAAACCCTTACTGTACCCCCCGGAAACAAGCCAGCCTAAGGCCTTTAACCCTTACTGTATCCCCCGAAACAAGCCCTAGCCCTTTCAAACCCTTAACTGTATCCCCCGAAACAAGCCCTAGCCCTTTAGAACCCGTACTCGTATCCCCGCGAAACAAGCCCTAGCCCTTTAACCCTTACTGTATCCCCCGCAAACAAGCCCTAGCCCTTTAACCCTACTGTATCCACCGAAACAAGCCCTTAGCCCTTTAACCCTTACTGTACCCCCCGAAACCAGCTTCCTAGCCCTTTTAACCCTTACTGTATCCCCGAAACAAAAAGCCCAGCGCCTTTAAACATTACTGTATCCCCGAACAGAGCCTAGCCCTTTAACCCTTACTGTATCCCCCGAAACAAGCCCTAGCCCTTTAACCCTTACAAGCCCTTTAACCCTTACTATACCGACGACGTCTTTTGTATTTTATTCTGGCGACTACTAATCAATTCTACTCAGTTTAGGAAGGATCTCTAGCAATAATAAGGCTTCGAACTATCTCAAATCAACCCTTTTAACTAGCACAGATCTTTCCTAAGCTGCATAAAATAGATAACACTGTTTCCCTTAACATTTATCCTCAACACTTGTCTGGCAGCTTATGAGGTTAACATTTAAACTATTTCGGTCACCTAAATTCATCTACCATCAGTCTTAGTTTCCGCCACCAGTGAAACAATATCCCATGAAATTGTTTGATCATCGAATGTTGACTATAAAAGCTCTCGTGTGATACCGGCATCACTCGTATTCATGATCATGCAAACTGCTATCCAATTGACCACTTGCGAATTTCAGGCTATAAGGAAGTTGGAGCTGTAGACATCGATATTGAGCAGAATTACCAGCTAAAATAAGTTTGTACTGCATCTTTAAATACATAAAACTCACAATTCAACATACACTTTAGCCATCAGACACGTACATTATTGTGCATTTCTCTTGACTATCGAGGTCTACAAGCTACAAATGTCCTTATAGCCTGAAACTCGCAAGTGGTCAATTGAACACTTGTGATTTTCAGGCTATAAGGAAGTGGAAGCCGTGAACATCGGTGTAAAGAGAAATGTAATAATATTGTCAATTTCTGATGGAATGTTAAAAAGTGATGAGCAAATTGTGTTGGAGGTATGAATAGAATGTATATACGTATATAGTGACCGTAATATAGCTGATACTTATGATAATAGTGCATGGGCCACAGGGACAGCTCCAACGGCCACCTGTAGACCAAAAAATCGAAAGGGGTACATTAAGGGGAGAGGGGGCCGGTGGGGATGCCACACCAACCAGCAAAAAAAAAACCCCAAAAGAACAAACAGCAAAAAAACAAAAGCCAAAAAAGAACAGACACAAAAACAAAAAAAACAAACACAACCATAGAAACCAACACACGCCCCACCCCCCACAACAAGCACCCCCAACAACCCCACCCACACCCACACCCAATCCACCCACCCCCTCTCCCACAACCCCCCCAACCCCACCCACCCCCCCCACCCCCCCCCCCCCCCCCCCCCCCTCCCTCATGTTTAGCCCCATTATTGTCAGATTTTAAGACGATTTCGCCCCCATTAGTTGTGGATTTTAAAACCTTTCGTTCAACCAGTCTCTAGTCAAATATCAAGAGCTTTCATGGCCAGTTAGGGGTCGATTTGTTTTTTCCTGGCTGAGCGATAGCTAGCCCGTAATTGTAAGGAAAAACCCCGGAATTGTTCTATCGAAAAATGTACAAATTTATCTGGAAGAAGATTGAGGGAGGTGTTTGTGGTGTTAAAGCTGGACTGAAGGTCTAGCGAGGAAACTAAACACATGAATTGAATATGTAAATAAATAAATAAATGAAACCCCCCAAAAATAACCAGTGTCACGTTAAGGAGGGTGACCTGTTTTGGTTCTGTCCTTTTCTATCTTGCGCTGGATTGTATCCATTTGGCCCCATGTCAGCCTACTGTTTTAAAGACGTGTATCCCCATCCAGGTGTCATAATTTTTACTGGTGAGCGGTGGCGAGGCAGAATATTTTAATTTTTTGTTTGACAGCAGGCTAAACTTGTACATTTTTCGATAGAAAAAAGGTCTTCGGCGAAGCCGGATTTCTTCATCTAATGCTGGCTCGCTATCGCTCGCAGGGAAGAAATTGACACCTAGCCTACATGGGGATACACGTCTTAAAATAAGTTGGAGAATGGGGCCAGAAATGGATACAAGCAAGAGAAAGAGAGGGAAAAGGACAGAAATAACAAAAAGCAGGGCACCCCCCTTAACCCATTCAGTACCA
>CM064581.1:3663574-3675909 GCA_032716605.1 Paralithodes platypus | reverse complement strand
TTATGTAATGTTTGAGAACAGCCGAATAAATAAAAATGGAGGTGGTGTTTTATTTTATATCAAAGAAAGTCTTAACCCGACCCTCGTGTCAAAACCTCAAATTGTGAACGTCGACACATCTTTTGTGCTAATAAAGAATAATAAAGGTACAAAAATAATACTTGCGTTAATATACAGACCTCCAGCTCAATCAGTGCAAACTGACCGAGAAATTTACGAACAAATTGCAGATGTAAGTAACTCACAAGATACCGTAATTTTTGGCGACTTTAATTTACCTGTGACCAAGTGGGGCGATACTCTTACTTCACACTCCGGACATGACTTGTATACGAACTTGCAAGAGAGTTCGCTTTATCAATTTGTTCGAATGCCGACCCGTGGTAATAACGTTCTTGACATTGTACTTGCAACAAAAGAAGAATTGATAGAGAATTTGAATGTTGGTGATGAATTCAGTAACAGCGACCATCGTACGATAACTTTCACTTTAAAGTTTACTAGTAACGAACCAAATAGTAGCATCGAAAAAGTCCCTAATTTCAAGAAAGCAAACTTCCATAAACTTAGAGCTATGTTTAAAGAAACTGACTGGAGCTTTTTAATTAACAATAACGACATAAATACATCTTGGAAGTTATTCGAAACCACTTACCTAAAAGCAGTGCAAGACTGCATACCATCGAAAATACGGCGTCCAGGCCATAATAATAAGCCCAAATGGTGGAATAAAGATATTTCAAACTGCCTGCTTGCTAAAAAATGTGCTAATGATAGATTAAAATCCTCACAAAATGACGAAGAACGGGTGAAATTTGTAGAGCTACGACGCAAAGCCAAAAAGTTAATTAAGCAAAGTAAAAAGACCTTAGAGTTACATATTGCGAATCAAAGTAAAACAAACCCGAAAGAATTCTATAGTTATATCAGAAAGAAAAAAGTAGTTACTTCAACTGTTGGACCGTTAGTCGATGAAAAAGGAGAATACACCAAAGACGAAGTACAAATGAGTAATGCCCTCAATACCTTCTTTGCATCAGTTTTTACAACAGAAGACCTCAGTGATATCCCTACACCATCGCCGATTCAGATTGATAATTCAGATGTTCTAAGCAATATCACCGTTACAGAGAGAGAAGTATTGAATTGTTTAGATAAACTCAAGGTAAATAAAACGCCAGGACCTGATACAATCTCGCCTAGAGTTCTAAAGGAAGCTAAGAATGAGCTCTCCAAACCACTGACATTACTATTCAATAAATCCTTGCAGTCTGGAACTATGCCTGATCAGTGGAAGCTAGCCAACGTAACACCGATATTCAAAAAAGGCAGCAAATCCCTACCCAGTAACTATCGTCCAATTAGCTTAACCTCAGTTGTATGTAAAATGCTAGAAACGGTCATACGAGACAGACTCGTAAATCACTTGGAGGAAAATAACATACTTAAAGATACTCAACACGGCTTTCGTAAAAAACGTTCCTGTTTAACAAACCTCTTAGACTTCTTCCACGATATCCTCAACCTCTACGATGAGAGTAAAGCTGTAGATATTATATACCTTGATTTTCAAAAGGCCTTTGACAAAGTTCCCCACAACGTTTACTGCTAAAACTAAAAGCGCATGGAATACAAGACGTGTGTTGAAATGGATAGAAAATTGGCTCAGCAACAGAAAGCAAAGGGTAGTCATAAACGGTAAGGCATCTAAATGGACCAATGTAAGTAGCGGGGTACCCCAGGGATCGGTACTAGGACCAATTCTCTTTCTAATTTACATCAACGACATAGATGAGGGTCTCACCTGCACAATCTCAAAATTTGCTGACGATACAAAAATTGCAAATAGCGTACTCTCAAAAGAACAAGTTGACGATATGCAACACAATCTAGATAAATTGTCATGTTGGGCCCAAATTTGGCAAATGAGTTTCAATGCGGATAAATGTAAAGTACTACTGTCGGATACCTAAATGAGAAAGCAAACTATTCGATGAATGGCACTCAGCTTAAGAATGTAAACAGAGAAACTGATCTGGGAGTAACAATATCGAGTAACCTAAAACCGAGTCAACAATGTTCAGAAGTTGTTAAGAAGGCAAACAAAATAATTGGCTTTATAGGCAGGTCATTTGAGCATAAATCCAAAGAAGTTATCCTAACCCTTTACAATTCCTTAGTCCGCCCTCTTCTGGAATACTGCGTTCAATCCTGGTGCCCTTATTACCAAAAGAGATAAACAAGCTAGAACGAGTTCAACGTAGAGTTACCAAAATGATACCTAGCCTAAAGAACAAACCATACGAAGAGCGTCTTAGAGAATTAAATCTATTTCCTTTAACCCAGCGCAGATTAAGAGGCGACTTAATTCAAGTGTTCAAAATCATCAAAGGCATCGACAATATGAACTGTAGTAAGTACTTCACTATCGACCAATCTAATTACACGCGGGGAAACGGTTGCAAAATTATTGGTAAATCTTTTAACTCGCACGAATCTAAGAATTTCTTCTTCAATCGAGTTGTCAACTTGTGGAATGGGCTTCCCCGAGACGTTATAGACTGCAGCACCGTTGATTCATTTAAATTCCGCCTAGACAAATATCTCGCATCAAACCCGCGACTGACTGCGTTTGTAAATGAATAACTTTATCCTCCCATCAGTTACTAACCCATATGTCCCCTACTAACTTCCTAGTCCTGCCACGTTAGTGGCAGGGCAGTAGTTCCCTTTCCAATGTTCCCTTACCCACTCTAAACCACTGTTTGGACACTTGATCCTCAGTGTTTTGGAGGACAAGCAACCTAGAAGGGTCACTAGACCTGTTGTTGCTTGATTCCTTTGTACTCCTTTGTACTCTCTCTCTCTCTCTCTCTCTCTCTCTCTCTCTCCCCTCCTCCCTCCCTTCCCCCCCCCCCCCCCATGTATCAGGGTTTGTTACACTTCCCTTGTCCCATCATTCCCGCCCCGCCCCCTTTATTCAATTTACTGTGTGATATATTTTCCATGTTTCATACCTGTCCACCTCCTTTGTCCCATTGTATACCTGTTTCGCCCCCTTTCGTCCCATATACCGTGTACTGTATATTATATTGTCCATGTTTCATACCTCTCCTTCTCCCTCTGTCCCATTTCGTACCTGTTTCGCCCCCTTTCGTCCCATATACCGGGTACTGTGTGTTATATTTTCCATGTTCATACCTATCCACCTCCTTTGCCCCATTTCATACCTTTTCATCCCCTTTCGTTCCATTTATGTTACGTGTTTCTGTACCTATTCAGTACCTACTATTAGACGATTTTACACAGCTTAAATAGGGCCTTCAGCAATGATCAGGCTTCAAACTATCTCACTTAATCCTGCCACGGACATTAGTTCCAGGGGAGTAATTCCCTTTCCAATGTTCCCTTACCCACTCTAAACCACTGTTTGGACACTTGATCCTCAGTGTTTTGGAGGACAAGCAACCTAGAAGGGTCACTAGAACTGTTGTTGCTTGATTTCCTTTGTACTCTTTGTATACTACCACAGAGACTTTTTAAACTGCACACCATCATCTAAATATAGGTAGAGTAAGAATGTAAAAGACGTCGCTGGTACAGAAGGGTTTGATCAGCCCAAGTGTATCCCATCTCGCGTGTTGTTATAAATTAGTTGTCTTATACCTGTTTTGTATGTGTTATATTGTCTTATACCTGTTATGTATGTGTTATATTGTCTTATACCTGTTATGTATGTGTTATATTGTCTATACCGGTGTATGTGTTATATTGTCTTATACCTGTTATGTATGTGTTATATTGTCTTATACCTGTTATGTATGTGTTATATTGTCTTATACCTGTGTTGTATGTGTTATATTGTCTTATACCTGTTATGTATGTGTTATATTGTCTTATACCTGTGTTGTATGTGTTATATTGTCTGTCCCCTGCCTGTAAGATAGTATTTTATGTCTTCTACCCCCTTTACCCTCGAACTTTCCTTACCTTCTTCCCACTTGTTCCTCTTTTGAACGGGCCTATTTTCTATGACCTATTTTTCTCGTGCTCTCTTGTACCTTTACCACCTGTGATTATTATGTTATCACCCTACATTCCTCTCTCTCTCTTCTCTCTCTCTGCTCTCTCTCTCTCTCTCTCTCTCTCTCTCTCTCTCTCTCTCTCTCTCTCTAATACGGCCTCTCCTGGAGTATGCTGTTCAATTCTGGTGTCCAGCACTCAGGAAAGATATAGAGCGACTGGAAAGAGTACAAGCTAGGGCTACAAAACTTATTCCATCGCTTAGATTCTTAGAAGAATGAGCTATGAGGACCGGTTGAGAGCTCTTGATCTCTTCCCGTTTGAAACACGCAGACTACGAAGTCAGCTCATTGAAGTTTTTAAAATAATGGGTTTGACAATGTGGTTTATAGCAAAATGTTTAGCCTCAATATGAATACAACACGCAACCATGGCTGGAAATTAGAATTGAAAAGGTTCAGCACTAGTATCTGTGGAAACCTGTTCACATATAAGATCTGTTCTACCTGGAACAAACTTCCCTCCGAAGTTGTAAATAGTTCTTCAGTAGAGCAGTTCAAGAAGAGAGTATATAGTATTTTGCACACTCTGTAAAGAGCACTAAGCAGTCTCTCTCCTTCCACTTCGAGTATCTCCTCGGAATGGACCGCAAGGTCTCTGAGATACTAACTATTCCTTGTAAGTCCTTGTAACTCTCTCTCCGTCACATCTGCAAGGGTAATGGAGCGAGGCTGGACAAATTGAGGAGGGGAGGATTATTATGTAGACGAGGGGGAGGGGCTGGGTGGGTAGGTAGGTGGTGGGTAAGTAGGTAGGTATGTAGGTGAGTTAGGTTGGTAGGTAGGTAAGTAGGTAGGTAGGTAGGTAGGTATGTAGGTGAGTTAGATTGGTAGGTAGGTAGGTAGGTGAGTAGGTAGGTAGGTGAGTAGGTAGGTGGGTAGTTAGTTGGGTATAGATAGGTAGATGAGTAGGTGGGTTGGTTGGTAGGTAGGTGGGTACTTAGGTAAGTAGGTAGGTAGGTAGGTAGGTATGACATGAATTATTTATATAATTATTTATTTACGTCTGTACTGTTTTATATAATATTATTTTTGTTTTATTAATTATTATATTTATATTTATTTGTATTATATATACCGTACTGTATATATATATACTGTATATATATATACTGTATATATATATACTGTATATATCGCGCTTGTTCGTCAAGCAAATATCGACACCTAAATTGCACGAACAATCTTAAAGTTGACGAGTGAGAGCGAAAGTTCCTCAAATCACCAAACTAATGAGACGAACGTTTACAATTATCAAACCTAATGGGGCTAAACATAAGCACAATAAATCGGTGTTGACAATGCCGAGGAATGTCACCCACGACTTTTAAGGTCCGATTAAGGTGTTAGTGGTGATCCGATGTCAACAGCTTCTTCAAGATAACAAGGTGATTAGTCTTATTATCTACTTGTGTAATACTGTCACCTGATAGTATTGTCTGTGTGTGTGTGTGTGTGTGTGTGTGTGTGTGTGTGTGAATAACATATAATATAATATAATAGAATATATTTATTTGGCTGAGACTTTAAAAAAAAAAGTATGGATCACAGCTCCTCAATACATATTACAAAATGATTATACTAATGTTATCTAAAACAAATACGAAACACAACTCCAAACAAATTGCTAACTTATTCAGTACATTAACATTATTTGTTTGCATCAACAACTTGTACTTGACATGAGTTGCTCTACGTCTAAAGTAACTTGGAATATACTGATTTTTCAAACTAGCAATATATATATATGTGTGTGTGTGTGTGTGTGTGTGTGTGTGTGTGTGTGTGTGTGTGTGCGCAGTCTCTAGCTATATATACAGTATATATATATTTTGCCGTCATAATTATGTTTCTATCTTTCCCTTAAACTAACTCTCTCTCTCTCTCTCTCCCTCTCTCTCTCTCTCTCTCTCTCATTAGCTGAACATTACCGTGACGTCATCCCCCCCCCCCCCTCCGCCACGCCTGATTGGTCCGCTAAATGACGCCACGGTCGAGTGGACTGCTGTGATTGGCCGCTCGCACCCGTGACGTCACGCCAAATTGGCCCTGTCATTGGCTGTCACAGAGGCCGGAGTGTTCGATTGATGGTCCTATAAAGTCTATTCGCTGTAAGTAAGCGAAAAATCATGACCTCTATCCTCTGTAACTCAAAAAGGGCTAGAGCAGATGGGCTGTAACTTTCCACACCTATTCCTTGACTGACTCTTCCCAAATGGTAGAAATATTAGCTCGATTACTCTAGTCGTTTTTGAGTTCCAGAGGTTAGATGTCATGATTTGTCGCCTACTTATATTGGATAGACTTGGTCATTCCAGCCGCTGACCATCACGGCTGCGGACCACATTCAGCCCCAATTGTGATGTTTTGGAAAATTTGGGGTTCTTTTTAGTTGAATATAAGCACCTTATGATTGGCCTGATGAAGCTCTATATAGGCCTATCCATAACGTTATCAATAAAGTGCTCCTCCTCATCTACTTTTCATAGTATATTTGTATCAACTTCTTATTTGTTCATCTTGATAATTGTTCATCTTGATAATTGTTCATCTTGATAATTTGTTCATCTTGATAATAATTGTTCATCTTGATAATTGTTCATCTTGATAATTGTTCATCTTGATAATTGTTCATCTTGATAATTTGTTCATCTTGATAATTTGTTCATCTTGATAATTGTTCATCTTGATAATTTGTTCATCTTGATAATTGTTCATCTTGATAATTTGTTCATCTTGATAATTGCGCGGAGATTTATTTTATTTTTATTTTTGTATACAACTTTTATTTCACATTGTGGTTTCTAAATGCGGACGTAGCTATTTATCTTCAGTTTAAGGGGTTAGTGGCTGGTGTTTTGGTCTATTAATTCATTTATTCATTGAGTTTTTAGTTTCCTCGCTAGACCTCCATCAAGCTTAGACAAACACACCCTAGACCTCCCTTCAAGATAAATTTGTATATTTTTCGGTAGAAAAGTGTCCCGGCCGAAGGCCGGTTCCTTCTAAAATTACAGGCTCGCTATCGCTCGCCAGGAAAAAATCGATACCTAAATAGCAGGAATCGACAATGAAATGGGGCGAATGGTGTTCAAATCGACAAACTAAGGGGCCGAACGCCTTAAAATCTCAAAACCAATGGGGTTTAACACGAGGGAGAAATGGGACCAGAATAACGACCCATCTCCCCTTCAAACAAACCGACTGTAGTGTAGTGTAGGCCTGACGTGTGTTCAAGCGTAACACAATGTAGTCACAACACATTGTTCCAATCGATCTATTTGTGTATTTTTCGGTAGAAAAATGTGTCGGCCGGTCCGCCTACAATTACAGGCTCGCTATTGCTCGCCAGGAATGAATCGACACCTAAATGGCACGAAAGGTCCTAACATTGACAAATAAATGGGGCAAAAGGTCTTAAGATCACCAAACCAATGGAATGAACGTCTTAAAATCTCAAAGCTAATGGGGCTAAGCATGAGGGATAAAATGCTACCACCTCCCCCTTAAATTCCTAGACTGTCCTTTTGCGCCCGACTATACGTTTATTCCGCCGATAAGATACCGGGACGTGCATTAGTTATCGGCCTTCCCTGTACGTGATTTATGTCACGTCCGGTATGGACAGTCACGGAAATAAATCGTGGACCCCCTTGTGTTTAGTGTGTGTGTGTGTGTGAGTGTTTGTTTGTGTTTGTTTATGTGTGTGTTTGTTTATATATTGTGTGTGTGTTTGTTTATCAGTGTGTGTTTGTTTGTGTGTTTGTGTGTGTGTGTGTGTTTGTGTGTGTGTGTGTGTGTTTGTTTGTGTTTGTGTGTGTGTGTGTGTGTGATGGAGGTGTCTCCCCCAAAGCCAAAAGAGTGACAGAGAGCCTAATTCTAGGCACGTTGGGGTCAAAATGCCTGGACACACGAAGTTTAAAGGAGTCTAAGTCATAGGATGAAAGAAAGATTGATTGAGGGAGATAGTTCTGAGTTAATTTGTGGATGGAACTTGCTTTTCAATAAATAGTATATATAGTTTTGTTGTTGATATATAGAAAAGTATATTCATGAATTTGTTTCCAGAGATATACTTCCATAATTCGAAATAGGTCAAGTCCACAAAATTTTATGAGAGATTGGTACAGAGCAAATATTTAATTAAGTTACCTTAGCTCTATTTCTGTATATTTTTAACCCTTTCAAGGTAGGAAGGATGATGCACATATTTTCTGTTTTCTGGCTATTATTAGACGATTTTAATAAGATCAGGAAGGGGAAATGGAAGTCAGAGGGTTGATTGGGCTAGTCTCTATACTCTCATATATGGAAGTCAGAGGGTTGATTGGGCTAGTCTATACCCTCATAATTATATGCCACAGATCCTTCCTAAGCTTTACAAAATACTCCAATGATAGCCAGAATAAACTGTCAAAATTCGTCATAATCTGCAAAGGGTTAAGAATCTCAAACACAGGATTTAAATAATAGAAGGATAGTTAAAAACCCTTCTGTGTCGGCAACGTCTTTTTAATTCTATTTTAGGTATATTTAGAAGATTTAGTGCGGTTTAAGGAACTATGATAGTAAAAAGGGTTAAGTAAGATAGATCGAAACCTGTTACTTGCTTGAGGCCCTTTTTAAACTGAATAAAATCGTCTTAAGTATATTTACAGGATGGCAAACAAAGAAACATTTCATATCTAGTCCCACACCTAATTCCGTTGTTTTAGTATTATTATTGAATATACAAAGTAACAATTATGCCCCTAGGTTGCCTTCATGCCCCCAGAAAGGATTAAATGGCCAAAACAATGTTCCTGTATTCCCTCCCACAATGTCAATTCATGCAAATGTTCCTGTCTTCCCTCCCACAATGTCAATTCATGCAAATGTTCCTGTATTCCCTCCCACAATGTCAATTCATGCAAATGTTCCTGTATTCCCTCCCACAATCAACTCTGTCCCTAAACAACATTGTCCAAATTTGCCACACTGCCACATAAGTTCTGTTTCTCGTCGTGATCTTCTGCATGAAAGTAAAATTAGTATGGATGAATTGTGAGTGAGGTTTCTTTTAATTATCAGATGACCAATCAGATGAGTTAACCACTAAGTACTTACTGTACCTGAAGTATGACCTATTTATTTAAAATTGTATCGATCTGTCTAGACCCACCTACATATCTATCTGGCGTCTCGCGTTTAGTATCTCTCCCGTACCCACCTTCCTACACATGCCCCCCCCCCCTCCCTCCCTTGCCATGCCCCTCCCCTCCCTGTCATTCCCCCCTTCCCCCCCCCCCCCCCACCCCCGGTAATTTGTGTGTCAGCGTCGGTGGGCAGCTGACGTGACAAATATAGAGGTGTAGTTTGGGAAGTGACCCCCCCCCCCCTTCCCCCCCCCCACCCCTCCCCTTCCCTCGCATTCCTCCCTCCTCCTTCGCTGGCTCGCGCTCTCCTTTTGTTGGGTTGTCCCTTTAGGCCTCCTCCTCCTTCCTCCTTCCTCCTCCGCTCTGGCTTTACCTCCTCCTTCTTCCTTCTTATCCTTCCTCCTCTCTGGCTCTACCTCCTCCTCTTTCTTCTCCTTATTCTTGGGTCTCTTCCTCCTCCTCCTTCTCCTCCCTCCTCCCTCCTCCTCTCTAGCTTCCTCCTCCGCCTTCTCCTCCTACCTCTTCTTGGGTTCATCTTCCTCTCTGGTTCTTCCTCCTCCTCTGTCCTCTTATCTGGCTCTTCCTCCTCCTCCTCCCCCTTTCTCCTCCTCTCTGGCTCTTCCTCCTTCCTCTTCTCTGGCTCTTTCTCCTCTACGCCCACTCCTCCTCCTTCCTCTTCTTGGGCTCTTCCTCTTCTTCCTCCTCCCCCTTCCTCCTCCTCCTCAATTACGGACAGATATACCTTATACACTCCCCAACCATACATACGAAACAGTGAGCGTTATTTAATGGAACACAGTGACTCGATTCTCCAGACCTACCAACTACTTTCAAAACATTATGTCTATGTGTCAAAAAAAAAAAATCGAAATATAGAGAGTAGCCCAAATTTCCGACCATGACTGTACTGATCAATCTATTTATTTCCGACCATGACTACTGATCAATCTATTTATTTCCGACCATGACTGTACTGATCAATCTATTTATTTCCGACCATGACTGTACTGATCAATCTATTTATTTCCGACCATGACTGTACTGATCAATCTATTTATTTCCGACCATGACTGTACTGATCAATCTATTTATTTCCGACCATGACTGTACTGATCAATCTATTTATTTCCGACCATGACTGTACTGATCAATCTATTTATTTCCGACCATGACTGTACTGATCAATCTATTTATTTCCGACCATGACTGTACTGATCAATCTATTTATTTTCTATCTATGAGAAAAACCGCAAACACAGCCATGCCTCACACCCGTCTATCTATCTATCTACGGTATCTATCTGTCTGTCTGTCTGTCTATCTATCTATCTATCTATCTATCTATCTATCTATCTTTCTATCTGTCTGTCTGTCTGTCTGTCTGTCTGTCTGTCTGTCTGTCTGTCTGTCTGTCTGTCTATCTGTCTGTCTGTCTGTCTATCTCTATCTATCTATCTGCCTATTTATCTATCTCTATCTATCTATCTATATACAGTATATGTGTGTCTATGAGGAAAACCACAGGCACTTTCATACTTCCCAACTGTATCCATCCATCCTTCTATCAAACTACAAGGAAATTCTCAAACAAGCAGTGTCATCCTTCACTCCTTTTTGTATCTGTCTTACGATATACTGTTTATATATATATATATAAGTGTATCAATGTAAACATCAATCAATGTATCTGTCTTTCAATGTATCAATCCATTTATCTATCAATGTACCTAGCTATTCACCTATATATCAAAGAACTTGTCTATAGCAATGCATCTATCTATCTATCAAGAAGGAAGCCCCCCCCCCCCCCTAACCACCTGTCCCTCTGACGTCACACACACCTTATCAGTACAGAACCAGGTGGCCAGGAACAGTTGATAACAGAAGGGGGGGGGGGATTTTACCCTCTCTTATCATTGACTCACGCAAGCCGGTATCAGACGGACGGGCGCTATTTCTGGCAATATTTACGAGCGATTGTTTGTATTTTTAGGGGTCTATATATTTATATATTCATATATATATTTTTTAGTTTCCTCCCTAGACCTCCATCAAGCTTAAATTACACCCCCTTAATAATAATAATAATAATAATAATAATAATAATATTTATTCAGTTAGCATTTTACAATGTTGGTACAACATAATATGTTTGTACATTTTTCGGTAGACAATTGTTGCGGCCGAAGGCCGTTTCTCTTAAATTACAGGCTCGCTATAATCGACACCTAAAGGGCACGAAAGTTCTTAATATATACAAAGAAATTGGGCAAAAGGTCTTAAAATCGACAACTAATGGGGCAAACGTCTTAAAATCTCAAAATAATAGGGCTAAGCATGAGGGAGAATAGCGGTCTAGGAAAAACGACATACCTCCCCTTAAACAAGCTACGTAATCTATCCTCAGTCTAGTTTCCGACTACAATGCGAGTCTCAAAATAGTACGATAAAAACAAAAAATGCTCCTCGAAAATTGCTGGAAAATACGCTCGTGTGATACCGGTATTATTGTGTTCTACCGCTGATGTTGATCGGGGTAGGCTATGGGGTGGTCAGTGTTTGTTTGTTCGTTCGTTTAAGAGTATCTTTCACTCAATCTCTCTCACTCACACACACACTCTCTCTCTCTCTCTCTCTCTCTCTCTCTCTCTCTCTCTCTCTCTCTCTCTCTCTCTCTGTTTGACTATATATCTACTATAATTTAAACTCTTTTATCATGTGTGTATGTGTGTGTGTGTTGCTGCCACTGCTTGCGTATGTATGTACAGTATATATGTGTGTGTGTTGCTGGCACTGCTTGCGTATGTATGTACAGTATATATGTGTGTGTGTTGCTGGCACTGCTTGCGTATGTATGTACAGTATATATGTGTTTGTGTTGCTGGCACTGCTTGCGTATGTATGTACAGTATATAAGTGTTTGTGTGTGTGTTACTGTATGTCTGCCTTTGTTTCCCTGGGCATGTGCATCTGTGTATGTGCAGTATGTATCTATCTATGTATGTATTTATGTATGTGATGCAATGTTCTTGTCTAAATGTTGATGCGATTTTGTTTAATAATTGCATATCGATTGAATTGCGCATAAACTATATATAATTAATGCTGCATCATCATA
>CM064581.1:3588574-3658574 GCA_032716605.1 Paralithodes platypus | reverse complement strand
TTTCTGATTCTTGCTGACGAAGCTTGTATAAATTAATGCAATTGTCATCCATATAATGCCGGCATTTGTCATTAATATTTCTATTTTCCTTTTTAACGACCTCTAATTCACTACAACTTTTTTCCAGCGACTCGTCCATCTTCTTGCATTTATGAGTGAGCTTGTCAATTTCACTTTTTGAGATCTCTAGTTTATTTTGCAGATACTTGTTTTCCTCAGAAGATTGTACAATTTCATGTGCATATTTATCCAGAGATCCCGTCATCGTCTTGCATTTATGCGTGAGTCTATAAATTTCATCATTTGCGAACGCTAATTTATTTTGCAGGCTTTTCAAACTTTTAGCCAACTCAGTTTTGACCCGGTTCAGCTCCTCCGTGAGTTTGGCAATGTCTGCGATGTGATTCTCTGACTCCCGGACCCTCCCACCCTTCTCTGCCTCTAGCTCTCCCTGTAACTTCTTAATCAGGGACTCACATTCACCTCTTGGGGTTCTCTCCTTCTCTAGGTCCTCCCGAAGATTCTTCTTCGCCCGTTTGTTCTTGCCAAAACACTTAAGGAAGTTCATTATTAATATTTGTTAAGTATAAATACAAATATTAATTAATATATATCAAATATTTCTGGAGCTGTGTGTGAATACTCAAAATATCCAATGCACTAAATATGCTTTATGTCGGAGTCGGATATTATGTTCTCTCCACTAACCAACTTTACTCCTAAACTCGATTAATGAAATTAACAAACACATGTGGCAGTCCGGGGATTCGAACCCAGGACGCTCACACCGAAAATCAACACACTTATGCATTGCACCACGAAGACAGTGAGTGCCTTTTTGAGCCGCACTGTATCCTACTTGAGTGCTTTAGCGGACTTTGTGATGATAAGATAAAGGGGTGAGGGCACGACAGGTTAACAGGAAGAAACGCATAATATGAGGGGGGGGGGGGGGGTGGGGAAGAGGTATTATTATGATGTTCATGTTGATTGTTATTATTATTATTATTATTATTATTATTAGTAGTAGTAGTAGTAGTAGTAGTAGTAGTGTCATTATATTATTATTATTATTGTTATTATTATTATTATTATTAGTAGTAGTAGTAGTAGTAGTAGTAGTAGTAGTATTGTATTACTGTGTTTCTTCAGAGCTTTCTCAGTGTATACCTCCTCCCTTACTGAGTGTGGGGGGCACCCACCTTTCAAAAAATTCCCACCCCTAATCTGTCCAATTTTCTAACTCAAGAGTGAGCCGATGTTCCCCAGTCTTTCTTCTACTCAACAAGTAACCTTTGAAACTCTCTCACTGAATCAGTCTTTCCCTTATCCTACGACTGAAACTGTTTCAAGCTGGTGTGTCCAGACATCTTTTGAGTCTTAACTCCTGTACCGGCGACGTCTTTTTAATTGTATTCTAGCTATAATTAGACGATGGTATGCAGTTAAAGAAGGATCTGTGGTAGTAAAAAGGGTTAAGTGAGATAGTTCAACCCCCGTTCATTGTTTCTTAAACTGAATACAATCGTCTAATAGTAGCCAGAATAAAGTTAAAAAGACGTCGCCGGTACAGAAGGGGTTAAGGGGAGACCTCCACTCAGGGATTTTTTCTCGACCCCTTTCTCCCTCATGTTTAGCCCCATTGCTTTTGATATTATAAAACGTTTGCCCCATTAGTTTAGCGATTTTAAGAACATTCACCCCATATTAAGACCTTTCGTGCCATTCAGGTGTCAATTTTATCCTGGCGAGCGATAGCGAGCCTGTAATTTAAGAGGAACCGGCCTTCGGCCGGGAAATTTTTCTACCGAAAAATTTACAAATTTATCTTGAAAGGGACTCAAGGGGGTGTAATTTTAAGCTTGATGGAGGTCTAGGGAACAAACTAAAAACCTCCCCTTAACGTACCTTGCATTTGGTTCACTATCACTTTCAAATTTGTGGGAGACACTTGTTACAGGCAGCTTTGCATTTTGTCTCCATCACATAGTTAACAAAAAAGAAATGAGAGTCGTAAGTAGTGGCCTCATTTGAGCATTAATTAACCATTTGCAAGTTTCAGTCTATAAGGAAGTTGGAGCTGTAAACATCGATATTAAACAGAAATGCAATAATAACGTAGGCTTCTGATGGATAAATGGTATGTTGAATTGGGTTTTATGTATTTATAAATTTACTGCAACCGTATTTTAGCTGGTAATTCTTTTAATTATCGATGTCTACAGCTCCAACTTCCTTATAGAACGAAACTCGCAAGTCGGCAATTGGTGAAATGTATATATAATTCAATTCACAGATCGATCTCAATTATTAAGATAAGCCCACACATTTTATAAGTGTCTATCGTGTGTAGATAGTAGCGGTAATTTAGTTATCATATATCCCTGGCTGATGATTCATGAACTCATTTGTATCTATTGAGCTGATTAATGAAGGCTAATTTATAAACGTGAATTGATGACTGTATTTATCATTTATACGCATGATAAATTTATGACTATCTATCATTTATACGCATGATAAATTGATGACTATCTATCATTTATACGCATGATAAATTTATGACTATCTATCATTTATACGCATGATAAATTTATGACTATCTATCATTTATACGCATGATAAATTTATGACTATCTATCATTTATACGCATGATAAATTGATGACTATTTATCATTTATACGCATGATAAACCCATGAACTATATTTCTGATAGGTTATATTTGCATAATAAATACCCGTGTGTGTATGAGGTGATTGAATATATTATACTAATTTATTTTTGAGTTTCCTTGCTAGACCTCCTTCAAGCTTCAAGAAAACACCCCCTAGACCCCCTTGCAAGATATATTTGTACATGTTTCGGTAGAACAAATTCCCGGCCGTAGGCCGGTTCCTTCTGAAATTACAGGCTCGCTATCGCTCGCCAGGAAAAAATCGACACCTATATGGCATGAAAGGTCTAAATATTGACAAAGAAATAGGGCGAAAGATCTCAAAATCGCCAAAGTAATGGAACAAAGTCTAAAACCTCAAAACTAATATGCTAAGCATGAGAGAGAAAGGGGTCCATAAACACTAGGTGAGCTCCCTTAAGGGGAGGTTTTTAGTTTGGTCTCTAGATATCCATCAAGCTTAAGATTACACCCCCTTGAGCCCCTTTCAAGATAAATTTGTACATTTTTCGGTACAAAAATGTCCCGGCTGAAAGCCGGTTCCTCTTAAATTACAGGCTCGCTATCGCTCGCCAGGATAAAATCGACACCTAAATTGCACGAAAGGTCTTAAAATTGACGGAAATGGGGCGAAAGTTCTTAAAATCGCCAAACTAATGGGGCGACTGTCTTAAAATCTCAAAATAAATGGGGCTAAACATGAGGGAGAAAGGGGTTAAGAAAAAAATCCCTCAAGTGGAGATCTCCCCTTAACCTCTCTTGTGTGTTTATTATTAGTTGTTGAATTCGCATTTTGTGACTTTTAAATGGAACCTAAGATTTACTGTACGTATACAATTGATATTAAATTGTAACTTCTGTCTTGATGGTGTAATGGTTAAACCTACCCAGTTACTTTATTTGTTCTCTATACAATTACATACGAGTGCTTTATTTTTTCTCTATACAATTACATACGAGTGCTTTATTTTTTCTCTATACAATTACATACGAGTGCTTTATTTTGTTCTCTATACAATTACATACGAGTGCTTTATTTTGTTCTCTATACAATTACATACGAGTGCTTTATTTGTTCTCTATACAATTACATACGAGTGCTTTATTTGTTCTCTATACAATTACATACGAGTGCTTTATTTTGTTCTCTATACAATTACATACGAGTGCTTTATTTGTTCTCTATACAATTACATACGAGTGCTTTATTTGTTCTCTATACAATTACATACGAGTGCTTTATTTGTTCTCTATACAATTACATACGAGTGCTTTATTTTTTCTCTATACAATTACATACGAGTGCTTTATTTTTTCTCTATACAATTACATACGAGTGCTTTATTTGTTCTCTATACAATTACATACGAGTGCTTTATTTGTTCTCTATACAATTACATACGAGTGCTTTATTTGTTCTCTATACAATTACATACGAGTGCTTTATTTGTTCTCTATACAATTACATACGAGTGCTTTATTTGTTCTCTATACAATTACATACGAGTGCTTTATTTTTCTCTATACAATTACATACGAGTGCTTTATTTTTTCTCTATACAATTACATACGAGTGCTTTATTTTTTCTCTATACAATTACATACGAGTGCTTTATTTTTTACTCATCTACTCATTTGATTTTCATTTTTCTATACAATTACATTCGTGCGCTTTATAATGACTCATCTACTCGTCTTAGTTTGCTTTATCTCAATACAATTACATACGCGTGCTTGATATTGTTTTCCTTGCTCACCTCCGTTTGGGAAGGTTCAGACAGGCAAAAACATCTCTTGTGCAGTATCAATAGTTGTATGTGCTTCCTATTGAATTGTCTACACATTAGCTTCTCAGACAGATTTTCAACGTAAAGTATCTATATTGCTTTCTCTACATACAATAATTTACGGGTGCATACTCGTGTTTTCTATTGAATTCTCTTCACATTAGCTTCTCAGACAGATTATCAACGTAAGTTATCTACTCACATATTGTTTTCTCTACATGGAATAATTTACGTGTTTGGTCGTTTACATAATTGATAGTTGTGTTATGCACGTATCTTCACATTATTTGTTTGTTTATAATGATCTACTTGTCCTTTAAATATTGTTTGCTTGCTCACCTGCGATTGGGAAGGCACAGGAAGGCATAAGTATCTTGTGAGCAGTATTGTTTTGTGTGTATGTGCTTTATATTAACTAATCTACCGTATACAGAGTGTACACCCATTTACTCTCCATACATTTACAAACGTGTGTGCATTATACAGTATATATATAGTGTTCTTGCTTGCTCTACATAACAATAATTGATAGTTGTGGTATACGTATCTGCACATTAATTATTGGTTGTTGTTGTTGTTACATTGATCTACCTGTGCTTTATTGTGTTTGGTTGCTCACCTGTTGGGAAGGCACAGGCCGCCATAACCCCCATGTGGTGGGCGGCGGGGGAGTTGAGCTTGCGCTGTAGCCACATGGATTCGGGCCACGCTGATTGGTAGAGAAAATGAGGGGGTTTGCTTATTGTTGTTTTTATTTATTTTTAGTTTTTTTTTAGTTTCCTCCCTAGACCTCTATCAAACTTAAAAATAACATCCATTAGATCCCCCTTTTAGATTAATTTGTACATTTTTCGGTAGACAAAATTTCCGGCCGAAGGCCGGTTCCTCTTAAAATATCAGACTCGCTATCGCTCGCCAGGAAAAAATCGACTCCTAAATGGCACGAAAGATCTTAATATCGACAAAGAAATGGAGTGTAAAGTCTTGACATCGCCATTACCAAGCTGATTGGTGGAGATAATGAGGGGGATTGGTTAAAGGATTGGAGATGGATTGGCATTTAGATTTTTTAGTTAGTGTGTTAGACGTTTACATTAGTTAGGGTGATTTACATTTATATTTTAATTAATGTGATTGACGTGTATAGATTGGTAGAGAGAATGAGGGGATTGGTTAACGGATTGGAGAGTGATTGGTATTTAGATAATTTAGTTAGTACGTTTGACGTTTAGATTAGTTGGGATGGATTGTCATTTAGATTTTAGTTAGTGTGTTTGACGTAGAGATTAGTAATGGTTTGGATGTATTTATACATTTAGATCTTGATCAAGGCGTGTTACGTAGAGATTAGTACAAATTTGGACATATTTGCATATATATTTTAATTAATGTGCTGGCGTAAAGATTAGTTGGGTTGATATATAAATATATATATATAATTTAATTAATGTGTTTTGCGTAGAGATTTGTAATGATTTGAATGTATCTACATATGCTTTTATCGTTCGTATATACTTGGTTATACTATTGTAGATTTGGTTAAACGTTTCAACATCCAATACGCATTTTGTTAAACGTTTCAACATCCAATACGCATTTTGTTTTCTGCGTTTCGGTTATTATGAGGCGATTTCATTCAGATTAGGAAGGGTATATGGAAGTCCGAGGGTTGATGGAGGTAGTCCTTACCCATATAATTCCCACACATCCTTCTTAAACTGCATACAATCGTCTAATGATAGCCAGAGTAAACTGTCAAAATGCGTCACAATCTTGAAAAGGTTAATGTCTGGTGATACTTACGCATCCTGATATATAGTTAGTTTGATGGTTAGTTACAGAGTTAACCGCTTCTGTACCAGCGACGTTTTTTTTTTTTTAATATTTAAACGATTTTGTGCAGGTTAAGAAAGATCTGTGGTAGTAAAAAGGGTTAATACAAATAGTTTGAATCCTGATAAAATCGATTATTCGTCGATTTTAGTCCAGCAATGAACAGGCTTCGAACCATCTCGATTAACCCTTTGTATTGCCACAGATCCTTCTTAAGCTGCACAAAATCGTCTAAATATAGCTAGAATAACTTATAGCAGACGTTGCCGGTACAAAAGGGGCTAATACGGGTTAGTTATGATGAACGCTGCATTTCATAGATGGGTATATATATATATACATTTAACCCCCTTCGCCACCATATCCTAATTTCATCCTATTCTGGTAACCAATAGACGATTCTCTATAGTTTATCATCTATCTGGTTAGTTTTTGCAGACTATTCAGCTTATTTAAGGGGAGATTTCCACTTGAGGGACTTTTTTCTTGACCCCTTTCTCCCTCATGTCTAGCCCCATTGCTTTTGAGATTTCAAGACGTTTGCCCCATTAGTTTGGTGATTTTTAAGAATTTTCGCCCCATTCTGTCAATTTTAAGACCTTTCGTGCCATTTAGGTGTCGATTTTATCCTGGCGAGCGATAGCGAGCCTGTAATTTAAGAGTAATCGGCCTTCGGCCGGGACATTTTTCTACCGAAAAATGTACAAATTTATCTTGAAAGGGGGTCAAGGGGGTGAAATTTTAAGATTGCTGGAGGAGTAGGAAACAAACTAGAAACCTCCCCTTAATGGAGTATTGGTAGATATTGCTAAATGAGTACATATAACTGGTACATATGATAAGTAAATAATACACGATGTGCTGATTTCTATGAACACATTATTTGAGATTGGGGTGGGGGGGGACTATTTAAAGTTCAATTTGTAAGTGCGTTCTGAATTGATGACATCATTTTGAAACTTTTAGATTGTCTCACACCTATCACTGTTGTTGTTGTTGTTGTTCCCCAAGCTGCCTGGCCGAACAGCCCCAAAGCCCCGAGCAAGGCCAAGGCCATAACCGAGCGCCCCCACAGAACTGTTATTATGGATGGTTTATAATTTAGTCTACTGCTTCTACTATTTTGACTGTGCATCTTTCTAATAATTTTTTAATCTTTCTAATCTTTAATTTGTCTAATTATCTTTCGTCTAACAATCTTCTATATTTCATCTCTCTAATCTTATATTTTTATAATCATCTTTCGTCTAATAATCTTACACAATTCATCTTAATATTCTTATATCTTCCTAATCTTTTATCTCTCTAATCCTCTTTCATCTCATTATCTTCCATATTTCATTTTTCTAATGTTATATCTCTCTAATCATCTTTCATCTACTAATCTTTCACCTTTCATCTTTCTACCGGCATCTTTCTAACAGTTTGCTCGACTCCCAATGAACTTTCTGCCAACACTACCAAAGGTCAACCCAAATGTCAGAGTTCAGAATATCTCGTCTAGGTTTCTGGCCGTAAAAAAATATTCAGGCTTTCTATCCCGTTCGCCTACATAAGACGCCAGTGTGTGTGTGTGTGTGTGTGTGTGTGTGTGTAAGTTGGTGTGTGTGTGTGTGTGTGTGTAAGTAAGTTGGTGTGTGTGTGTGTTTTTTTTTTTTTTTTTTTTCTTACCCACCTAGGCTAATGCCAATAGTTACATTATAGCCATTGGATAGTAATAATAATTAACGAATGAATAATGAATAACTAACGTATACCACAAGTGTGATTGTTCATGTTGATCACACTTTATTAGGCGTTTGATGGTGTGTGTGTGTGTGTGTGTGTGTGTGTGTGTGTGTGTGTGTTACTAAATGTTTTTAAGCTCAGCCTGGACTCGAACCACGGACCACGAACCATACTTTACTCAACTACACCACGGCGTGATAAAGAATAGTTATAACCTTGTTCTATATACAGGTATATACAATAGTCGTAGGACCCATATTCCAGAGTAACACACAGGAAAACAATACACAATTTAGTAGCTTGCGTGTATTTGTGAGATATACTTAACCCTTTGAGTACCAGCGACGTGTGTAGTATTTTATTCTAGCCATATTTAGACGATATTATGCAGCTTAGGAAGGATCTGTGGTAGTTGAAAGGGTTGGTTGTGATAGTTTGAAGCCTCATTATTGCCAGAGGTCTTTCCTAAGCTGAATAAAATCGTCTAATAGTTGCCAGAATATGAATAAAAGGAAGTCCCTAGTACTGAATGGGTTAATATCCACAACTCTCGTGCTTGGCTGGGTGAGACTTGAATGAAATCAATTCAACCTGAGTTGTGTGGGGAAAAAACAACCCCATAAGCTGAGCGCCGTTTCATCCGTGCGTCACGTGAACAGTATTTTTCCATCAGTTACCAAGCTACTGTTGTTGTTTTTGCTGTTGTTGTTGTTCTTGTTCTTATTGTTGTCGTTGTGGTTGCCTGTTGTTGTTACTGTTGTTGTTGTTTTTTTCGTATAGTTGTTGTTACTGTTGTTTTTCTTGTTCTGATTGTTGTTGTTACTTTTACCAAGCTACTGTTTTTGTTGTTGTTCGTATTGTTGTTGTTCTTGTCGTTACTGTTGCTAAGCTACTGTTGTTGTTGTTGTTGTTGTTGCCTGTTGTTACTGTTACTGTTGTTGTTACTATTACTAAGCTACTGTTGTTGTTCTTGTCGTTGTTGTTACTATTACTAAGCTACTGTTGTTGTTACTATTGTTCTTGTCGTTGTTGTTACTATTACTAAGCTACTGTTGTTGTTACTGTTGTTGTTCTTGTCGTTGTTGTTACTATTACTAAGCTACTGTTGTTACTGTTTTTCTTGTTACTATTACTAAGCTACTGTTGTTGTTACTGTTGTTGTTCTTGTCGTTGTTGTTACTATTACTAAGCTACTGTTGTTGTTGTTACTGTTGTTCTTGTTGTTAATATTACTAAGCTACTGTTGTTGTTACTGTTGTTGTTCTTATCGTTGTTGTTACTATTAATAAGCTACTGTTGTTGTTACTGTTGTTGTTCGTATTGTTGGTGTTACTGTTACCAAGCTACTGTTGTTGATATTGCTGTTACCAAGCTAATATCGTTGTTGTTGGTGTTGCTGTTGCCAAGCTACTGTTGTTGTTGTGTTTGGTGTTACTGTTACCAAGCTACTGTTGTTGTTATTGTTGCTGTTCTTATTGTTGTTGTTACTGTTACCATGCTACTGTTGTTGTTGTTGGTGTTACTGTTCGTATTGTTGTTGTTACTGTTACCAAGCTACTGTTGTTGTTATTGTTGCTGTTCTTATTGTTGTTGTTACTGTTACCATGCTACTGTTGTTGTTGTTGGTGTTACTGTTCGTATTTGTTTTCTTATTGTCGTTGTTGTTGTTACTATTACCAAGCTACTGTTGTTGTTGTTGGCTGTTAACTAGTGGTGGTAGGCAACAGTGGTGGTGGAGGCTTGACCTGACCCTTATAGGCTCTTATCATCTCTCTCACTTCCTGTTATCATCGTTATCGGGAAGATCGCTTATCGGTCGCCATCTCCGGGCTCCTCTTGCATCATAAAGGCGGTGTCACACGAGCTATTTTTTCCCTCAATTTGTTACGGGCGATTGGTCACTTGTGAGTTTCAGGCTTTAAGGTTAAGGGGAAATGGGTCTTTTTCTGGTCCCCTTTCCCTCGTGTTAAGCCCCAATTTTTTGAGATTATAAGACGTTCGGCCCATTAGTTTGGCGATTTTAACACCTTTCGCCCCATTTCGTTGTCAATTTTAAGACCTTTCGTGCCATTTAGGTGTCGATTATTTCCTGGCGAGCGTTAGCGAGCCTCTAATTTTAGGAGGTACCGACATTTTTCTACCGAAAAATGTACAAATTTATCTTGAAAGGGAGTTTAGGGGGTGTTTTTCTAAACTTGATGGAGGTCTAGCGAGGAAACTCAAAAATAAATAAATGTATAAATATATATAGACCAAAAACCAAGCACTACCCCCTTAACCCGTACAGTACCGGTGACGTCCTTTTCATTATATTCTGGACACTTAGACGATTATATGCAGCTTAGGAAGGATGTGTACCAATTAAAAGAATACAGACTATTTCAATCAACCCTTTAAACCTTTCACGCATTTATGACGCAGAGGTTGCCAGATTAGCAATAAGAAATAGTGTTCTCTCACTCTTATAATTACCTCTCCGAAATTAGTTTTCTGCCCACAGCTAACTCAAAGACAACTGCAGAGGTTGAAGTAACTAAACTAAAGGTTTCTAAATACCCCTGATGGTAACAAAGGCTTTAAAGTATCCCCAATAGGCTCAACACAGCTAACTCAAAGACAACTGCAGAGGTTGAAGTAACTAAACTAAAGGTTTCTAAATACCCCTGATGGTAACAAAGGCTTTAAAGTATCCCCAATAGGCTCAACATTGCGTCATATGTCTGAGAGGGTTAAATCTCACAGATCCTTCCTAAGCTCCACAAAATCGTCTAAATATAGCTAGAATAAACTACAACGATCACAGCCCCGGAGATTTATTGAAGTAACAAATGATGATTAAAATGTTACAAGGAGAATTCCCTATATCTGGAGGACATTTCCGGGGGTTCGTATCCTTTTGTAGGGGGCTTTGTCCGTGTGTGTGTGTGTGTGTGTGTGTGTGTGTGTGTGTGTGTGTGTGTGTGTGTTGATAACCAAAACAGTAAACAAATAACATACCTCCCACTACCCTTCTCACACACACACACCCCTAACATGTGACGCTAACTTCCGATCACATGACTGTACAGTGCCTGGAGCAGCTCAAAAGTGCGAGTGTAAAGTCTGACTCAGGAAAACCAAACTAGGAAGCCACATTGAATATTCCTCTAGATCGAAACGTCGGATCCAAAATAAAGCTGTTGTTCGCTACCTTATACCCTTGTGATACTATTCCTCTAGATGTACAGTCACCCGCATAAATACACAGTACACTGTAAGTAAATCACCTTAAAATTATATGAGAGTTGAAATAATTATTTTTATAATAATTAGTGAATATAACATGTAATACTTCCACTGTCCTACATTTGGGGTTCTGAGGTCTCTAGTAGAATTAAGTCCTGAACACGTAGTTTGGATCGTAAGGTCTTTGTGGTTAGTGTATCATGAAAATATATATTTTTATTTCACACACACACACTCTTTCACACACATACACACACCCACAAACACACACACACACACACACACACATAGAAACACACATAGAGAGAGAGAGAGAGAGAGAGAGAGAGAGGGAGAGAGCGAGAGAGAGAGTAATCAGCCTTATGAACGGACTATTAAATTGTATAACTTATTACCAGCTTATCAGTGTACCATAATGGCCACATTGTCTGGTCGTCTTATTACTCAGAGTGGGTATACAGACCAACTCCTATTAATTGATAAACACGACCGCTACCGTCAACCGATTATAGGTCATTTGGGTAACTCATTGACTCATTGGGGGCAGAGGGCTAGGAATCCTCCTCCCCTTGTATAATTCTCCTACTCGACGAGACAGAGAAACGGGCGAGGGAACACAAAAGTGGTCCCGAACCCTGAGATTAGGAACATTAAATGTAGTTTCTTTTCGGTCTCTGTCTCGTGTCCTACTATTGGCAAAAAAATGGGGCGAAAGATCTTAAAATCGCCAAAATAATGGGGTGAACGTCTGAAAATCTCATAACTAATGGGGTAAAACATGAGGGAGACGTGGGGCCATACCAAAAAATCATCCCCTCTTTAAGTGAAGTACCGGTACCATTCAGGAATTTTTACAACTATGCCCACGTAAATCGGGTTGAATTGATTTACTTTACTTGTCTAAAAATCCCTGAATGGTACTCTGGAATACGGGTCCTATGACTTGCTATGGAATGGAATAGTTTGTCCAAGTAGCATTTGTCCATCTTCTTAATATAATATTATATAGAAAAGGGTTTACTATTTTATTTTATTTTTGTTTTGCGACGCCGCGGTGTAGTTGCTGAAATTATGGTCTCGTGTTCTGACTGTCTGAGGTTCGAATCCCGGCTGAGATAAACACACACACACACACACACACACACATACATACATACATACCCTTCCTGCCTGACCCTCACCTCTACTATCCACTATATAATAACACTATCTACCCCACTATCACTACTATCATCACCCACTTCCCCTTATGACCTACATCTTCAAGACACTTCACGGTAGATTTGATAACTGGTCAAGAGTTATATATATATATATATATATATATATATATATATAATCTAACTCTTGACCAGTTGTAATCAAATCTACTGTGAAGTTTCTTGCTTAAGTTGAAGAAGAAATTGGGGGAAGAGAAGAAAAGTATGTCAAAATGAATCGCTTCTTCGTGTCTGTTTCATTATAGTCGCACGAACGAGGAAGGGAATGGAAAAAAGTGCAAAGAAGATAATGTAACGAAGGGATGAATGGGAAGAGCGAGAAGGAAGGAGGGAATTGGAAAAGGCTGTAGGATGTGTTAAGGGGAGAGGGGTCGTTTTTCTGGACCCCTTTCTCCCTCGTGTTTCACCCCACTAGTGTTGAGATTTTACGACGTTCAGCCCAGTAGTTTGGCGATTTTAACACCTTTAGCTCCATTTCGTTGTCAATTTCATGACCTGTCGTACTATTTAGGTGTCGATGTTTTCCTGGCGAGCGACAGCGAGCATGTAATTATAAGAGGAATCGGCCTTTGGCCGAGAAATTTTTCTACCGAAAAATTTACAAACCTATTTTGAAGGGGGGGGGGGGTCCTAGGTGTTTTATTTAAGTTTAAGGGAGGTCTAGCGAGGCAACTATAGAATAAATGAATACATGAATTAATAGACCAAATAACCAACCCATCCACCCTTAACCCCTTCTGTACCGGCGACGTCTTTTTCATGTTATTCTGGCTACTATTAGACGATTTTGTTAAGCTTAAAAAGAGCCTCCAACAATTAAAAGGCTTCCATCTATCCGACTTAACCCTTTCTACTACCACAGATCCTTCTTCAACTGCATAACGTAGTCTCAAAGAAGAGGTTAATGTGAAAATGGAGGATGGATGTGAGTAATAGAGGAAAGATACAAGATGATGAAAGACGAGTGATAGGAGGGAGGGAGAGATAGAGGTTTACATATATTGAGAGAGAGAGAGAGAGATAAAAGAAGGAAGTCACAGCGAGGGGCGATGATTACAGAGAGATATATTATACAATGGGAATCTCGGCCTTATATCACGACGGCTTAAGGGCGAGTTTAATGGTGCACTTTGCGGTAGTTCGGTAATTAATGGTAAGAGAAATAGATTTATGGGTGAGGGGAAGGGGAAAGGGGGAGGGAGGGGGGGGGATGGTAGTAGGTTTGGAAGGAGGGGGGGGGGGGGGGGGTGGGGGGGGGAGGAGAGTAGGGGAGGTGGGAAAGGGGTAGAAGTTTTGAAGGGGTGTAGGGGAGGGGGAAAGGTTTAGGGAAGAAGGGGGAAGAGAGGTAGGGGAGGGGGGAGAATGGGGTAGAAGGTTTGAAGGTGGGGAGGGGTTAGGGGGAAGAGGGCTAGGGGAGGGGAGAGGGGTAGGGAGAGGGCTAGGGGAGGGGTAGGGGAGGGGGAGAGGGGTAGGGGAGGGGGAGAGGGGTAGGGAGGGGGAGAGAGGTAGGGAGGAGGAAGAATGGGGTAGAAGGTTTGAAGGTGGGGAGGGGTTAGGGGGAAGAGGGCTAGGGGAGGGGGAGAGGGGTAGGGGAGGGGGAGAGGGGTAGGGGAGGGTGGCAAAGGGGTAGAAGGTCTGGAAGGAGGGGAGAAAAAGAAAGGGGGGGGGGGAGATTTCGCAATGAGGAAGACAAAGCAGGAGACCGAGTAAAAAGGAAGGCATTTGAACTCCATTTCGTTGTCAATTTTAAGACCTTTCGTGCCATTTAGGTGTCGATTTTATCCTGGCGAGCGATAGCGAGCCTGGCATTCTAAGAGGAATCGGCCGTTTGGCCGGGACATGTTTTTTGTTTGTTTTAAGCTTGATGAAGGTTTAGCGAGGTAGAGAGCTGGAATGGGGGGGGGAGGGGAGGGGGGGGTTATATTTCGGAGGGTACATGAAGGAATCGTTAACTGAATGCAATCATCTAAACAAAAGAAGATAGGTGAAGCTAAGACTAGGTAAGGTACAGAGAGAGAGAGAGAGAGAGAGAGAGAGAGAGAGAGAGAGAGCGAGAGCGAGCTTGTGGGGGTGAGAGAGAGAGAGTGAGTGAGAGAGTGAATGAGAGTGAGAGCAAGGACTGACGTAAAAGGGTTGACACTATCTACAGCTCTTATCACAGACAGGTATAGATGTTGATGGAGGGCCAGGTCAGTCCCTAACTTGACGGACGTTTCGCCCACCGTCACTTCACCCCCCTTAATCATGAGGGAGAAGAGGGGGCCAGAACAAAAACTCCCTTCCCCTTTAATCCAACGTCTTTTGTATTTTACTGAAGCGACCGCCAAACGATTGTATTCCTCTAAGATTGGCCTTTGAACTATTGACAGTCCATACACTATGATGAGAGTTATATGTATTGACAGTACATACACTATGATGAGAGTTATATGTATTGACAGTACATACACTATGATGAGAGTTATATGTATTGACAGTACATACACTATGATGAGAGTGAGAGTTATATGTATTGACAGTACATACACTATGATGAGAGTTATATGTATTGACAGTACATACACTATGATGAGAGATATGTATTTTGTATTTTGATCTATAATTTTGGATTTGTATGTGTTTATTTTTAGTCGTCTTCATTTCGAGTAGGTTATGCATTTTGCAGTGTGTGTGTTTTTTTAGGCGAGATTTTTGTTATGACAATATATATACTGTGTTTATTTTCATCTGACGATAAATTAAATCCTTTAGCTGCTAGTTTCTTGATACTTCATGGTAAAATATGAAACTACTGTGTCTCTGCATCATATTAAGACCAAATTGATATAGTTAGCACCATATTTCACCACAAAATTTTCAAAATATATGATAAATCTTGATGGGAGCTATGCAATTTACCGTCAATTGCAAGTAACCAGAGTATAGGTGTGCATGCATATATCTCGTATAGCCTTGTATGCATGGTCAAAATAGGAGAGATATCTTATATGAAAATGTTTTAGTTATCTCTCTCTCTCTCTCTCTCTCTCTCTCTCTCTCTCTCTCTCTCTCTCTCTCTCTCTCTCTCTCTCTCTCTCTCATAAATATGTGAATAACCCTGACCCATTCACCTCATTCTTCCTCCTCCTCCATCATCATCTTCTCCTCCTCCATCGTCTTCTCCATCCTTCGACTCATTTATCTATTCTCCCTTCTCCTTCCGTTTCGCGTCCTTCTAGTTTCCTTCCTTCCTTCCTTCCTTCCTTCCTTCCTTCCTTCCTTCCTTCCTTCCTTCCTTCCTTCCTTCCTTCCTTCCTTCTTTTCTTGCCAATAACTACTCATACTATCAATCCCATTTTATTTGTTTACTGTTTTGGTTATCAGTAAACGATTTTATACATAGACACACACACACACACACACACACACACACACACACACACACACACACACACACACACACACGAACAAAACCCCCTATAAAAGGATACGAACCCCGGACAACTAAACTTAAGAACGAACAGAGGGGTGTGACAGGACCAACGGACGGATCATAGAAGACAGATTGACAGGCCACACAAAGCCACGGACGGGCAAAGGACGGACAAGGAGGTAGACGGAGAGAGAGAGAGAGAGAGAGAGAGAGAGAGAGAGAGAGAGAGAGAGAGAGAGAGAGAGAGAGAGGAAGAGAGAGAGGGAGGAGGGGAGTATATACAGTATATTGTATTAACACAAAACATAAGCTTTCGACATTGGCATTGGTAGTAGACTTCCTTCAAACTTAAACAAAAAACCAGTTACACACCCAAACCCCCTTCAAACTAACTTATTTGTTTTTGTTTTTTGGGAAGGAAGGAAGGATGTGTGTGAATTATAAGGGTAAAGACTGTCTCCAATATCCCTCTGACTTCCATATTACCCTTGCTAATGCGTATACAATCGTCTAGTAATAGCCAGAAAACAGACAAGAAATGCGTCATTGGATCTTGAAAGGGTTAAGTAAGCTGTGTTATGTATATTGATTTTGATTGATTAACCTAAACATGGTATAAAAGACTAACCCATTCAAATCGTGTTTAGCTAGAACAAATTAATGCAAACATGTTTTAATTGAAAGGGTTAAATGCAGCATTCTTGTGGTCTCTTTTTCCTGTCACCTTCACACACACACACACACACACACACACACACACACACACACACACACACACACACACACACACACACACACACACACACACACACACACACACACACACACACACACACACACACACACACACACACACACACACACACACACACTTCTCTCTCTCTCTCTCTCTCTCTCTCTCTCTCTCTCTTTCTGAATCCTTTGGGTCATAAAATAAATAGTTATATATACGTTACACTTATCTATCTAGGCCTATCTATATACTTACAAATATAATTAATATTTGATGACTACAATATATATTAAAAATTCTAATGGTATATAGGTACATTTTGTAAGGTATACATTAGGCCTACAGTATATTGTATATAATTCCATTCCCAAAATATAAGTATCTTGAGTCATTGGAATCAACATCAACTATTATCGTGTTGATATTCTTACACTGACATGCAAATACAGTAGGCTTATTGACATTCCAAAAGTATGACATTCCAAAAGTGAATATTATAATGTAAAACTTGCAAAATCAACAAACAGTGATATGAAGCCGGTATCACACGAGAGCTTTTATACTCGACATTCGATGATAAAAAAAAAATTTGGGTACCATTTCTGGAATATTTTGCACTGGTATCGGAAACTAGACTGTTGCTAGATGAAATTAGGTGACCGAAATATTCTAAATGTTGACCTCATAAGCTGCCAGACCAGTGTTGAGTGAAAAAGCGCTCATGTGATACCAGTTTAATATGAACAAACATCCAAGTGCAATACTTATAAGATATATGCAGGTGGCAGAAGTGGTCAGGCAAAGTGCAAGTGTTTTCAGAGTATAAGTGAAAAAGCTGGATCAGTAGTAGTAGTAGTAGTAGAAGTAGAAGTATTGGAAGTAGTAGAAGTAGAAGTATTGGAAGTAGTAGTAGAGAGAGAGAGAGAGAGAGAGAGAGAGAGAGATAATATAATATAATATAGCTAGGTGAAGAACAGCGTGAGTATGCAACACAGCAGATGTGCAATGCAGCAAACATATAGGTCACAACTAGTTTTAAATAAATAAAATAAAGCTGATAACGAAAGCAATACAAATACAGATAAGCAATAATAAAATATATTGGGAAATAAACAGATGTAATAAAAGCGATGCCAAAACAAACTAACAAGCACATTAATTCAAAACAATACCACAAATTGACTAGCAGAATTAGATAAAATAACAAAATCTAAACAGTAAACAAAATCTGACTATCAGAATATATAAACAGTAAATAAAATCTGACTATCAGAATATATAAACAGTAAACAAAATCTGACTATCAGAATATATAAACAGTAAATCAAATCTGACTATCAGAATATATAAACAGTAAATCAAATCTGACTATCAGAATATATAAACAGTAAATCAAATCTGACTATCAGAATATATAAACAGTAAATAAAATCTGACTATCAGAATATATAAACAGTAAACAAAATCTGACTATCAGAATATATAAACAGTAAACAAAATCTGACTATCAGAATATATAAACAGTAAACAAAATCTGACTATCAGAATATATAAACAGTAAATAAAATCTGACTATCAGAATATATAAACAGTAAACAAAATCTGACTATCAGAATATATAAACAGTAAATAAAATCTGACTATCAGAATATATAAACAGTAAACAAAATCTGACTATCAGAATATATAAACAGTAAATAAAATCTGACTATCAGAATATATAAACAGTAAATAAAATCTGACTATCAGAATATATAAACAGTAAATAAAATCTGACAAGCGGAATAAAGTAAAGTAACAAAATCTAAACAATAAATACAATCTGACTAGCGGAATGAAGTAAAATAATCAAATTAAGAAAACAAATCTGACTAGTCGAATATAACAAAATAACAAATTCAAAACAAAACACAAAATCTGACAAGCTGAATACAAACAAATATTTAAATCTAAACCAAAAACAAAATCTGACGAGCCTAATAAAATAAAATAAATCCAGGCAAACCAATCAAAGCATCACAAGCAAGCACAAGCGATACAAACAGAAGGCTCGTTGCTGGTGTTGTTGTTGTTGTTGTTGTTGTCGTTGGGGCTGTTTACTTACAATGTTTGTACCATGCATCTGAAACAGTAAACAGTGGAATCATTATTTAGGTCGGCATTAATCATATATAGGCAATCATCAGGATATACAGGCAGTAATCGTATATAGACAATCATTTAATTAACGGGGGTCACTGGCTTTTTTGTATGTGTATTTCTCTCCTTTTCTCTCTTTCCCTGGCTTGTATCCATTCGGCCCCATTCAGCTAACTGTTTTAAGACGTTTATCCCCATCCAGGTGTCGATTTCTTCCTGGCGAGCGATAGCGAGCCAGCATTGTATGGAGAAATCCGGCTTCGCCGGAGACATTATTCTATCGAAAAATGTATAAATGCAGCCTGATGTCAAAACAAAAATATATATATGCTGGCTCGCTACCGCTCGCCAGGAAAATATTTACACCTGGATTGGGGTAAATATCTTAAAACAGTAGGCTGAATGGGGCTGAATGGATACAAGCCAAAGAGAGAGGGAGAGAAAGCGAGAAAAAAAGCCAGGTGGGCTCCCTTAATTCATTTCACTCCCAACACCAAACAACTCCCAATGAAATTAATGAAAACATGAGCTCCTCCCGGGATTCGAACCTGGGACACCACATTTAGGTCTTAAACACTCTGACCATATACACCATCAATAATAAAGTCAGTAATCATATAATATAGACAATAATCAGGGTATACATGTACAGTCGACCACACAAGTTTCGTTCCTCTCCGTGATCGTATACGTGGAAATATAATGCCCATGATTGAATTACGAAGGAGTACAAAGGAGTACAAAGGAAATCAAGCAACAACAGATCTAGTGACCCTTCTAGGTTGCTTGTCCTCCAAAACACTGAGGATCAAGTGTCCAAACAGTGGTTTAGAGTGGGTAAGGGGACATTGGAAAGGGAATTACTGCCCTGGAACTAATGTCCGTGGCAGGATTAGGAAGTTAGTAGGGGACAGATGGGTTAGTAACTGAGGGGGGGGGGATAAAATAAAGTTATTCATTTACAAACGCAGTCAGTCGCGGGTTTGAAGCGAGATATTTGTCTAGGCAGAGTTTAAATGAATCAACGGTGAGGGTAGTTTGTTATGCAGTGGTTAACTCTTCTGACTATACTGTGTTTTGTGTTTTCATCTGACGGTGTAGGCCTATTACAAAGTTCCCATACAAAAAACTTCAGTTATTTTGAAGATTCTTTAGTGAAATATGGTACTAATTATATAAACTCGGTCTTAATAGGATGCAGAGACACACTAGTTTCTTCTTTTTCCATTAAGTATCGACGAAATAGCTGCCAAGGGATTCAATTAAGTATCGACGAAATAGCTGCCAAGGGATTCAATTAAGTATCGACGAAATAGCTGCCAAGGGATTCAATTTATCGTCAGCTGAAAAGAAACAGAGTATAGAAACAGAGTATAGAAACAGAGTATAGAAACAGAGTATAGAAACAGAGTATAGAAACAGAGTATAGAAACAGAGTATAGAAACAGAGTATAGAAACAGAGTATAGAAACAGAGTATAGAAACAGAGTATAGAAACAGAGTATAGAAACAGAGTATAGAAACAGAGTATAGGCAGCTGATAATGAAAAGAAACCACCCACGCAATTCAATCATACTATTTTACTTTCGTACATAAGATTGCGACGAGGAACAGAACTCGTGAGGCCGACTGTATACTCATATATAAAACATCATGGAGAATACCTACGAAAAAATACATTAAACATTCATTAAATATTTGCATATAAGACATAGTTATTAAAGGGAGTTATTTGATTTCTTCTAGACCCCCTTCTCTCTCATGTTTAGCCTCAATAGGTATGAGATTTTAAGACATTTGCTACATTCATTTGGCAATTTTAAGACATTTCGCCCCAATTTGTTGTCAATGATAACATCTTCCGTGCCATTTAGGTGTCGATGTTTTCCTGGCGAGCGAAAGCGATCCTGTGATTTAGTAGGAAACGGTCTTCAACCGGGACATTTTTTATACCGAAAAATGCGCAAATTCATCTCGAAGGGGGTCTTGGGGTGTTTTTGGTTTTTAAGTCTGATAAGAAGTCTAGGGAGCAAACTAGAATACAGTATACAGAATACAGTATACAAAATACAGTATACAGAATACAGTATACAGAATACAGTATACAGAATACAGTATACAAAATACAGTATACAGAATACAGAATACAGAATACAGTATACAGTATATCTAACTATCTGATAATGAAAATAAATAATATTAACCCCTTCTGTACCGGCGACGTCTTTTAACTATATTCTGGCTACTATTAGACGATTTAGTTTAAGGGGAGGTATTTAGTTTGTTCCCTAGACCTCCATCAAGCTTAAAATTACACCCCCTTGAGTCCCTTTCAAGATAAATTTGTACATTTTTCGGTAGAAAAATTTCCCGGCCGAAGGCCGGTTACTCTTAAATTACAGGCTCGCTATCGTTCGCCAGGATAACATTGACACCTGAATGGCACGAAAGGTCTTAATATGGGGTGAAAGTTCTTAAAATCGCTAAACTAATGGGGCAAACGTTATATAATATCAAAAGCACTGGGGCTAAACATGAGGGAGAAAGGGGTCAAGAAAAAAATCCCTCCAGTGGCATTCTCCCTTTAAAAAGACCCTCCAGGAATGAGCAGGCTTCGAACAATCTCGCGTAACCCCCACTTTTTGAACTAGCACCGATTCACCCTAACTTGCAGAATATCGTCTACAATATACAGCTGGCATGCAATTTAAAAGACGTCCCCGGTACAGAAGGGGTTAAGGGCAGATTTCCACTCGAGGGATATTTTTCTTGACCCCCCTTTCTCCCTCATGGTTAGCCCCATTGCTCTTGATATTTTAAGACGTTCGCCCCATTAGTTTGGCGATTTTAAGAACTTTTGCCCCATTTCTGTCAATTTTAAGACTTTTCGTGCCATTTAGTTGTCGATTTTTTTCCTGGCGAGAGATAGCGAGCCTGTAATTTAGGAGGAACCGGCCTTCGGACGGGACATTTTTCTACCGAAAAATGTACAAATTTATCTTGAAAGGGGGTCTAGGGGCTGTAATGTTAAGCTTGATGGAGGTCTAACGAACTAACTAAAAACCTCCCCTTAACCCGTTGAGTACCAGCGACGTGGGTTATATTTTATTCTAACTATATCTAGACGATATTATGCAGCTTAGGAAGGATATGTGGTAGTTAAAAGGTGGGTTGAGATAGTTTAAGGGGAGGTTTTTAGTTTGTTTTCTACTCCTCCAGCAATCTTAAAAATTCAACCCCTTGACCCTCTTTCAAGATAAATTTGTACATTTTTCGGTAGAAAAATTCTAGGGAACGAACTAAAAGCCTCCCCTTAATATTGTAATCACGATTGATAAAGAATATTGACTAACGAGGGTCAGAGAGGATGAAGAGGGGATGAGTGCTTTTATTGGCTTTTTTCTTTTTCTTTTTATTATATTTGTTTAATGTTGTCCCTAGACCTCCATCAAGCTTCAAACAACATCACCATGATTCCCCTTCTACAACACTTTGTACATTTTTCGTTGGAAAAATGTCTCGGCCGAAGGCTGTTTTCTGATAAATACAGGCTCGCTTTCGCTCGCTAGGAAAACATTGACACCTAAATGGCACGAAAGGTTTTAATATTGACAAAGAAATGGGGCGAAAGGTCTTAAAAATCGCCAAGTAATGGGCCGAACGCCATAACAAATCTGAAAACCAATGGAGCTAAACATGAGGGAGAAGGGAGGCCCGAAAAACGGACATCTCCCCTAAACGAATATAATCGGAACGGCGGCGGCTACCTATAATTATTCTCGATTATAATTATTATTATTATTCTCATTACGGCTCCGTTCTCGCCTCCCCGCGACACCTGGAGAGAGTCTAATTGGCATCGTTAGTGTACGTGGTGGTGGTGGAAAGAGCTACATAGAGCTACATAGATACACAGACCACACAGACCTCAAGGTCCTTACTAGGCAGTCTGGCCTTACAAACTATATACTGTATATATATACAGTATATATACACATATATATATATATATATATATATATATATACCGTATATATACACATATACACACATACACATACATACATACATATATATACACTATATATATACATACTGTACAGTGCACACACATACATATACATACATTTTTTTTTTTTTTTTTTTTTTTTTTTTTTTTTTTTTCATATCACCCCAGCCCTCTGCAGATAGAGGTCAAGCCTTCCCTTGAAAGCGTTAATTGTGTCGCTCTCCACCACTCTCGCTGGTAGTTTATTCCACTCTGTGGCCACACTGTAGGTGAAGAAACTCTTTGTGACATCTAGGTTTGCCTTTTTGGTTTTTAATTTAATTCCATTTCCGCGAGTTTGATTAGTATTGTTTAATGTGAATAGTGCATTTACATCGACTTTGTCGAAACCTTTTAGTATCTTAAAGCACTCAATAAGCTGACCCCTCAACCTCCTCTTTTTTTAATGAGAACAGGTTCAATCGTTTAAGTCTTTCTTCATATGGTTTATTTCTTAATTAGGGTATCATCTTCGTCGCTCTACGCTGTACTGACTCGAGTCTTACAATGTCCTTGATCAGATAAGGTGACCAGAACTGCACACCATATTCAAGGTGGGGCCTCACCATACTTTTGAACAGTGGCACTATTACGTTCTCATGTTTATATGTAAATTTTCGTTTAATAAAGCCCACTGCTATGTTTGCCTTATTTGCAGCTGCTATACATTGGTCGGAAGTTTTTAGGTTTTCAGATATTAGTACCCCTAGGTCTTTTACTACCGTTGCGGTTTTTATTTGTTTGCCATTCATTTCGTATTTGTATTTCATATTTCTGCTACCAACCTGCAGCACCTAACATTTATCTGCCATTTTTTCGACCACTCTGATATCTTGTTTAAATCAGATTGCAACGCATTTCTATCATCTTCGTTCAGGACTGTATTTCCTATTTTTGTATCGTCGGCGAATTTGGAAATGGTGTTGTTTACCCCTACATCAATATCGTTAATGTAAATGAGAAACAGGACCGGTCCAAGGACTGAACCCTGTGGAACTCCACTAGTGACAGGCTCCCACTCCGATTCCACTCCATTTATCACCACTCTCTGTCTTCTGTCTGTAAGCCATTTTTTTATCCAAGAATGAATTTCACCTTTGATACCTATCCTCTCCAGTTTAGCCAATAGTTTTCGGTGAGGCACCTTGTCGAAAGCTTTTTGAAAGTCCAAGAAGATTATATCTAGTGATTTCGTCATGTCGTTATATGTGAATAGTTTGTTATAAAATTCAATCAAATTTGTTAGGCATGACTTATTTGATCTAAAGCCGTGTTGACTATTTTGGGTAAGGTTGTTTGATTCGAGGTAATCTACTATCTTATCTCTAAGGATTTTTCCATGATTTTTCCTACAATTGAAGTAAGACTAATTGGTCTGTAATTACTCGCTTTGGCCTTGCTACCCTTCTTGTATATCGGCGTAATGTTCGCATCATTCCAATCACTCGGTACAATCCCCTGTAGTAATGATAAGTTAAATAGTTGTGTCAGGGGTTTTGCTATTTCGTCCTTAACATTCTTAATTATTTTCGGGTGGAGCATGTCTGGTCCCGGGGTCTTATTTACATTTAAATTACTCAATTTGCTTTGTACTTCGCTAACACTGATGGTGAAATCTCCTATCACATGAGTTGAGGTGTTATTTTCAGGGGTATGATCGATAACTTCTGTGAAAACTGAGCCAAAATATTTGTTGAATAGATTTGCCGTGTTTGTGTCACCTGTTATTGTCTGGCCATCTTCTATTAGCGGTCCGATTCCGCTTTTGATCTGTTTATTTTTATTTACGTAACTGTAGAATTGTTTGGGGTTTGTGGCACTCTCTCTGGCAATAGTCATTTCGTAATTTTGTTTGTTCGCCCTAATTATTTTTTTCACTTCCCTTCTACTATTTTTGTACAAATTTTTAATTACTTCAGTGTTTGTGTTATTTTTTACAAGTTTGTGGAGTTGATTCCTTTTCCTTATTGCCTTGCCAATGTCTCTACTGTACCAAGGGGGCATACTTGATTTCGTAATACGTTTTGGTTTCATGGGTACAAATTGTTTATGCGCTTCTGTAATTGTAGACTTAAAATGTCCCCATAGTTCATTTACTTCGTTTATATTTATGAGGTTTGAGTGTATGTTTGATAGCGATTACTTAAGTCCGTCATAATTTGCGTTTTTGAAGTCCGAAACCATTCCTGTTGTTTTTACTGTGGAATATTTGCTTATAACGTTGATTCTTAAGATTTTATGATCGGACGTTGCCAGATGTTCACCTACATCCAGGTTTGATAATAGATTTTCTTGGGTAGTGATTACGAGGTCTAATATATTCCTGTCTCGCGTCGGCTGTTTTACGTGTTGAGTCAAAAAATTGTCCTGGATGAAGCTTGTCATTAGGCGTGACTCGGCATTTTTTCCGGTCAGGGTATTCCAGTCAATTAGGGGGAGGTTATAGTCACCTAGTAAAACTGTTTCGTCGGAATTAAGGGTTTTCTCTAGTATTTCATAAAAAATTGTATCATCGGCAACAGTTAGTCTCGGTGGTCGGTAGGCTGTAGTGATATTTAAGTTCATGTTTTTTGTATTTATTTTGACGCACACTATTTCTGCATTACTTTCGGGGAGAGTCACCTCAACTGGGTTTAAGTAGGTTGCAACGTACATTGCAACCCCCCCTCTTTGTTTTCCATTGTTACGGTCTTTATGAAAACATTTATATGGCTCTATGTGACATTCATGAAGTAGATCTTTATTTTTAAGGTTCAGATGTGTTTCCGTTATACAAATAACGTCAACTTTCTCATTTAATAACAGACATTTGAGTTCGTCTATTTTGTTTCTTAATGAGCAGGCATTTATGGATATTTTTATTTTATCATTTCTCTCAGCATGCGCTGGGCAACCGGCCGGGACATTTTTCTACCGAAAAATGTACAAATTTATCTTGAAAGGGGGTCTAGAGGGTGTAATTTTAAGCTTGATGAAAACGTAGGGAACAAACTAAATACCTCCCCTTAACGCATACCATTTTCTATACATCCTCTACAAAACTATGTACACTGTTTATTGAAAAGCAAGTTATATCCAAAAATCAACCCAGAAAGTTAGAATTGCCAAACGAAAAACAACACTGGGGGTCCTGACGATGTATACAGACTAAACACACATAACAAAGCCACTCCAACAGCTTCCTCTCTTTCCAACACCCCTTCTCTCCCCTCTCTACACTCTTCAGAAAAATAGGAAAAGTAGATACGAGGTGCCGTTGTAAAGGCTTAAACCTCAATACTACTTCATCTGATCTGAAGGTGTCAAATCGGAGCAGTTATGTTTGAAGGCTTGAATGAGTATTAGAGTGAATAGGCCTACGAAACAAACTAACACGAAATATCAGTCTTGGTCGTGTTATCCCTTTTAAATATCATTGTCTTGGTCGTGTTATCCCTTTTAAATATCATTGTCTTGGTCGTGTTATCCCTTTTAAATATCATTGTCTTGGTCGTGTTATCCCTTTTAAATATCATTGTCTTGGTCGTGTTATCCCTTTTAAAGACACACTACTTGAACTACACACCAACATTTCTTCTTTACATTTACAATAATAAAGACTAATAATAATGGATTTATCTTCCGTTTGACACCCTGGCTAGAGACTATGGCACCCGAGCGTACCGTCACCCTCTACTATGGCACCCGAGCGTACCGTCACCCTCTACTATGGCACCCGAGCGTACCGTCACCCTCTACTATGGCACCCGAGCGTACCGTCACCCTCTACTATGGCACCCGAGCGTACCGTCACCCTCTACTATGGCACCCGAGCGTACCGTCACCCTCTACTATGGCACCCTAGCGTACCGTCACCCTCTACTATGGCACCCGAGCGTACCGTCACCCTCTACTATGGCACCCGAGCGTACCGTCACCCTCTACTTAACATCCTAGCATCGCATTATTCTCGCTCCCATTGTCCCGGGTTCTGTGCATGTTTAATTGAGACCTAACCAACTCTCACACCTCTCCCCCACCCACGTAGACCCCCCCCCCCCCCCCACACACACACACACACACACACATATCCACCCCACACAGACCCACAGATCCATCCCACCCCACCCCACCCACAAACCCAACCCACCCTACGGGCCGGGAGTACAAATTTATCTCGAAATGGGGGTCTTGGGAATGTGTGTGTGTGTCTGTGTGTGTGTGTGTGTGTGTTTGTGTTTGTGTTGTATGTTGTATGTTTTAAGCTTGATCGTGGATTACGGAACACTCCCTTAATTAAGTATTCACATGTTTACAGCGTGGGAACTATTAATTCAGACTGTACCCCCCCCCCCCTCTCTCGGTTCGGCTTTTGGGTTAATTAGGGGATTTTAGCTTGGGTGCGGTTGAATCCAGGGGGTGAATGATACGGTAGGGGGGTTTGGGAGGAGGGGGGGGGGGGGTAACTGGGGCGAAGAACACTGCACACGAAGGTGCTACGATCGAATGTCATAGTACCGTAGGCTTGTAGGCTTGAAGGGGAAGTGGGGGATTTTTCTTGCCCCCCTTCTCCCTCGTATTTAGCCCCATTAGTTTTCAGATTTTAAGACGTTCGGCCCATTAGTTTGGCGATTTTAACACCATTCGCCCCATTTCGTGTGTCAATTTTAAGACCTTTCATGGCATTTAGGTGTCTATTTTTTCCTAGCGAGCAAGAGCAAGCATGTAATTTTAAGAGGAAAAATTTACAAATTTATTTTGAAGAGGAGTATAGGGGTAATTTAAGAGGAGTATAGGGGTAATTTAAGAATACACAGATTATCCTGCTCATTTCTACAGGAGGCGTAATTTTCCAAGTATTTTCGTCCATTAGCGGCGCTGCGAAGGGAGATTATCGTTTATGAATACAAGTCGTAGTCTCTGGCCCACCCATAACATATATCATATTCCGGGACTTGACCTATTTCTAATTATGGAAGAATATCTCTGGAAGCGAATTTATCAATATAATTGTCTTTACATTAACTACGAAACTATTTATACTATTTAGTGAAAGGCAAGTTATGTCCAACAATATATCCAGATAGTTGTAATCTATTCTGTATTAATTTCACCACAACACCAAACACCTCCAACGAAATTAATGAAAGCATATAATTGTGATCCACCAGGATTCGAACCCGGGTTATCACACACAGATTGTTAGACACCTTAACCATTACACCACCAAGACATAATTGTATATTGGAATACCGGTACATAGGGGGTCCAGGAACCATGGCATCCGAGCTTACAGTTTCTCGTTAAAATATGGGCCCATTTTATGCTTTATGCAATCCCATTTATGCTTGTCACGATTTATGGCCTACTTATTATGAATAAACTGTAGTAAAACTGAAATGTGATTATTCAGGAGGATCTTCAATTACTCCCATATAAATATTCGTAATTTGTGACATAAATTGCAACAAGTGATATTAGTTAATAATACAGTGATAATAATAATAATAATAATAATAATAATGACTAAACAATTATTTTAAGTAAGCATTGTACATATTATATTACCGATTATAACATTATAAATATTACATTTATAACAAATATTATCAGTTATATTTGATTACTATCATAAATACGTCTTCTTCAAATACGACTGATCTTCTGTTATTAATATAATCGTGCGTATTTATCAATTAACATTACATTTACGTACTGTAATGTGTCAATATTAGTTATAATTACGCATGACATTTGCTTATCTTGAAACTCATTGGATGTATGCTATTAATGGGTATATTATTAATGGGTATGTTATTAATGGGTATGTTATTAATGGGTATGTTATTAATAGGTATATTATTAATGGGTATGTTATTAATGGGTATGTTATTAATGGGTATGTTATTAATGGGTATGTTATTAATGGTATGTTATTAATGGTATGTTATTAATGGTATGTTATTAATGGTATGTTATTAATGGTATGTTATTAATGGTATGTTATTAATGGTATGTTATTAATGGTATGTTATTAATGGTATGTTATTAATGGGTATATTATTAATGGGTGTATTAATAGGTAGGTTATTAATGGGTATGTTATTAATGGGTAGGTTATTAATGGGTATGTTATTAATGGGTGTATTAATGGGTATGTTATTAATGGGTATGTTATTAATGGGTATGTTATTAATGGGTGTATTAATGGGTATGTTATTAATGGGTATGTTATTAATGGGTATATTATTAATGGGTGTATTAATGGGTAGGTTATTAATGGGTATGTTATTAATGGGTGTATTAATGGGTAGGTTATTAATGGGTATGTTATTAATGGGTATATTATTAATGGGTGTATTAATGGGTAGGTTATTAATGGGTATATTATTAATGGGTGTATTAATGGGTAGGTTATTAATGGGTATATTATTAATGGGTGTATTAATGGGTAGGTTATTAATGGGTATGTTATTAATAGGTACCGGTATATCATTTATCTCGAATGTAGTTTGAAATACCGGCATGTAATGTTAGTGCACTTAATTGTATATGTGGGTTGATTATTTAAGACCTTTCACCCCATTTTTTTGTCTAATTTACGGCCTTTAGGGCGGTCTTAAGGGTATTTCTTTTAATAATATTGACATATCTTATTGTAGCATAAAATATACGCATAAAATATACGCATAAGTATTTCAATCGTTTGCGTGTTCATAATAGCTTAAGGGGAGGTTTTAAGTTAGAGCCTTAGACCTCCATCAAGCTTAAACTAACACCCCCAAGACATTCGAGATACATGTGTACATTTGTTGGTAGACAAATTTCCTATATTACAGGCTCGCTATCGCTCGCCAGGAAAAAATCTACACCTCAATGGCACGAAAGGTCTTACAATTGAGAAGGGGGTCCAGAAAATACCCCTTAAGTGAAAATCTCCCCTTAACACAAATGATGCGCATAAGAAGTATTCCAATCGTTCTTGTGTTCATAATAGCTTAAGGGGGCCTACCTTGTTTATGTTATCTCTCTCTCTGGGTTGTATCCATTCCACCCTATGCAGCCTACTGTTTTAAGACGTTTATCCCCATCCAGGTGTCGATTTTTTCCTGGCGAGCGGTAGCGAGCCAGCATACTTTAAAGAATGTTTTTGACAGCAGGCTAAAATGTTTAATTTTTCCATAGAAAATTTTCTCCGGCAAAGCCGGATTTGTCCATACAATGCTGGCTCGCTATCGCTCGCCAGGAAGAAATCGACACGTGGATGGGCATACACGTCTTAAAACAGTAGGCTGAATGGGGCCGAATGGATACAAGCCAGAGAAAGAGAGAAAAGGAGAGACAAAAAAAGCAGGTGACCCCCCTCAAGTTACGGTTCCGTTGTCGTTTTGTTTTTCTTCTAATTATTGTTAGACGAGTTTATTCAGATTAGGGCGGCTACATGGAAGTCGGCGGGTTAATTCAGATTAGGGCGGCTACATGGAAGTCGGCGGGTTAATTCAGATTAGGGCGGCTACATGGAAGTCGGCGGGTTAATTCAGATTAGGGCGGCTACATGGAAGTCGGCGGGTTAATTCAGATTAGGGCGGCTACATGGAAGTCGACGGGTTAATTCCCACCGATCCTTCCTAAGTGGTACAAAATCGTCTAATGATCGCCTGAACAAACTATTAAAACGCGGCATCTTCCCCAAGGGGTTGTCGTTTATGGAGTACCGTACTCAAGTCGTTTATGGAGTACCGTACTCAAGTCGTTTATGGAGTACCGTACTCAAGTCGTTTATAGAGTACCGTACTCAAGTCGTTTATAGAGTACCGTACTCAAGTCGTTTATGGAGTACCGTACTCAAGTCGTTTATGGAGTACCGTACTCAAGTCGTTTATGGAGTACCGTACTCAAGTCGTTGATGGAGTACCGTACTCAAGTCGTTTATGGAGTACCGTACTCAAGTCGTTTATGGAGTACCGTACTCAAGTCGTTTTCGTGTTCAGAGTAGCGTAAGGGGACAGTGGCTGGATTTTTGGTCTATAAATGAATGTATTAATATATTTTTTTTAGCTTCCTCCCTCGACCTCTATCAAGCTTAGAAAAACACCCCCTAGACCCCCTTTCAAGATAAATGTGTACATTTTTCGGTAGAAAAATTTCCCGGCCGAAGGCCGATTCCACTTTTTATTACAGGCTGGCTATCGCTCGCCAGGAAAAAATCGACACCTAAATGGCACGAAAGGTCATAAAATTGACACCGAAATGGGGTGAAAGGTGTTAAAATCGCTAAAATAATGGGCCGACCGTCTTAAAATCTCAAAACTAATGGGGCTTAAGACGAGGGAGAAAGGGGTCCAGAACACCAAGTACTACCCCCTTCACATGATACGCATACTAAATTTTATACGTCCATCGTTGTGGTGTTCATTACAGCTTAACCCCTTCTATACCGGCGACGTCTGTTAAATTCGATTCTAGTTATATTTAGACGGTTATGTGCAGCTTAAGAAGGATCTGTGGTAGTATAAAGGGTTGTTGTTGTTCCCCAAGCTGCCTGGCCGAACAGCCCCAAGGCCCCGAGTAAGGCCAAGGCCATAAACGAGCGCCCCCACAGAACCCTCCCTGCCGACCACAATAAAGCCTGGGTGACCGAAGCCACTCCATGGCGGGGAGCTGAGAGGGTGCGTAATTTCGTAAACGCCCGGGAAACCAAAGCCCCACCCAGGGCCCCGTGCCCCTCAGCAATTATGAAGAGAAAGTTGAGGGGCAAAGGAATAATGCGACGCTTTAGCTTCCAATCTTGGTAGATTGGGAGGTCAATCCACGGAAGAGACGCCGTCACTTGAGATCTAGAAAATATATAAGTAAAAGGAACAGTCAGAGTAAGCTATGGGTATGGCAGAGATCGCTCAGGTCTCACTCTGATAGACCAGCCCATCGCCAAGTATAAGTATAAAGGGTTAAGTGAGATAGTTCGAAGATTTTTAATTGATGGAGACCCTTTTTAACGGAGTAAAATCGTTTAATACCAGCCAGAATAAAGTATAAAGAGACGTCGCCGCTACAGAAGGGGTTAACATGATACGCATAAGAAGTACGCCATTCGTTTTCGTGTTCATTATAGATTAACATGATACGCATAAGAAGGACGCCAATAATTTTTTGCTCATTATAGTTTAACATGATAGCCAAAATAAATACTTAAATCGTTCTCGTGTTCATTGTAGTTTAACATGATACGCATAAGAAATACTCAAATCTTGTTCGTGTTCATAATAGCTTAACATGATACCCATAATAAATACTTAAATCGTGTTCGTGTTCATTGTAGTTTAACATGATACGCATAAGAAATACTCAAATCTTGTTCGTGTTCATAATAGCTTAACATGATACCCATAATAAATACTTAAATCGTGTTCGTGTTCATTGTAGTTTAACATGATACGCCATAAGAAATACTCAAATCTTGTTCGTGTTCATAATAGCTTAACATGATACCCATAATAAATACTTAAATCGTGTTCGTGTTCATTGTAGTTTAACATGATACGCATAAGAAATACTCAAATCTTGTTCGTGTTCATAATAGCTTAACATGATACCCATAATAAATACTTAAATCGTGTTCGTGTTCATTGTAGTTTAACATGATACGCATAAGAAATACTCAAATCTTGTTCGTGTTCATAATAGCTTAACATGATACCCATAATAAATACTTAAATCGTGCTCGTGTTCATTGTAGTTGAACATGATACCCATAATAAATACTTAAATAGTTTTCGTGTTCATTGTAGTTTAACATGATACGCATAAGAAATACTCAAATCGTTATCGTGTTCATAATAGCTTAACATGATACCCATAATAAATACTTAAATCGTGTTCGTGTTCATTGTAGTTTAACATGATACGCATAAGAAATACTCAAATCTTGTTCGTGTTCATAATAGCTTAACATGATACCCATAATAAATACTTAAATCGTGCTCGTGTTCATTGTAGTTGAACATGATACCCATAATAAATACTTAAATAGTTTTCGTGTTCATTGTAGTTTAACATGATACGCATAAGAAATACTCAAATCTTGTTCGTGTTCATAATAGCTTAACATGATACCCATAATAAATACTTAAATCGTGTTCGTGTTCATTGTAGTTTAACATGATACGCATAAGAAATACTCAAATCTTGTTCGTGTTCATAATAGCTTAACATGATACCCATAATAAATACTTAAATCGTGTTCGTGTTCATTGTAGTTGAACATGATACGCATAAGAAATACTTAAATAGTTTTCGTGTTCATTGTAGTTTAACATGATACGCATAAGAAATACTCAAATCGTTATCGTGTTCATAATAGCGTAAGAAACATGATACACATTACGCATAATAACATGATACACATTACGCATAATAACATGATACACATTACGCATAATAACATGATACACATTACGCATAATAAGTCAGTATTCCAATAATGCTGTGTTCCTAAGTGCTTAAGAATAATGATACGCATAATTAGTAGTTCAATTAGTATTTCAATCGTTTCCGTGTTCGTAATAGCGTAACATGAATTATACATTAATTATGAATATACGGTATTAAGTATTTCAATCGTGTTCGTAATAGCGTAACATGAATTATACATATATTAGGTATTTCAATCGTTTTCGTGTTCGTAATAGCGTAACATAATCGACTGAAGCACCATTTATATGTATTATTTGTGTTACGTTCGAACAGACATGTTTTCAATACAGAGGCAAATAATGGTATTCTTAAGGGGACATGGGTCGTTTTTTTCTGAACACCTTTCTCCCTCATGTTTAGCCCCATGAGTTTTGAGATTTTAAGACATTCGGCCCATTAGTTTGGCGAGTTTAAGACCTTGCGCCCCATTTCTTTGTCAATTTTAAGACCTTTCGTGCCATTTAGGTGTCGATTTTTTCCTGGGATGAAACAACTTCAAATCGCCAAATTATTGGAGCGAAACAGGGGAGATCCAAAGCGACCCACCAGTATCAAATAGGGTTAAACTACAATTATTCATATATATATATTCCTACAAATCAACAGCAAGGCATGTCTTTCCATAATATTCCGGCTAAAGTACGACTATATATATTATGCAGCTTAGAAATGACCTCTAGCAATCAATCCTCTATTTTATGCCCACAGGTCATTTCTAAGCTGCATACCATCATACAATGCTAGCCTAAATATATATACAGATTACCGTCATGGTATTGCGTGGATTAAGGGGGAGGTTTCCACTTGAGGGATTTGTGTTCGAACTTCCTTCTCCCTCATGTTTAGCCCCATTGGTTTTGATCTTTTAAGACGTTTGCCCCGTTAGTTTGGCTATTTTAATAACTTTCGCCCCATTTCTGTCAATTTTAAGACCTTTCGTGCCATTTAGGTGTCTATTTTTTCCTGGCGAGCGATAGCGAGCCTGTAACTTAAGAGAAATCGGCCTTCGGCCGGGACATTTTTCTACCGAAAAATGTACATATTTATCTTGAAAGGGGGTCTAGGGGATGTATTTTTAAGTTTGATGGAGGTCTAAGCAACACACTAGAAACCTCCCCTTAAAATAAACATATTACAGATTACACATATATATATATATATATATATATATATATATATATATATATATATATATATATAATATATAACGACGTAATTTGATTCCCTCTACTCCTAAGCTATTTTATTCAGCCCAAGAAAGACCTATAGAGATAATGGAAAATGTTACAAACTATTGCAATAACATATTTTGCTAATAGCTTGACATAGGTACTCTTAAGGGGAGGTTTTTAGTTGATTCCCTAGACTTCCATCAAGCTTAAAATTACTCCCCCTTGACCCCCTTTCAAGATAAATTTGTACATTTTTCGGTAGAAAAATTTCCCGGCCGAAGGCCGGTTCCCCTTAAATTACAGGCTCGCTATCGCTCGCCAGGATAAAATCGACACCTGAATGGCACGAAAGGTCTTAATATGGGGTGAAAGTTCTTAAAATCGCTAAACTAATGGGGCGAACGTTTTATAGTATCAAAAGCAATGGGGCTAAACATGAGGGAGAAAGAGGTCCAGAAAAAAATCCTCCAGTTGGAAGTCTCCCTTAAATATAGCAATGCAGCACTATTCAATATATTCATGAGCCCGGTAATGGCGTTTATATAATACGCGTAATATACTTATTATTAACCCTATTACTCATCATTCCCATTCATAAATGCATTGGTGTGTCGGAAGTGGCTTACTGATTATATATATATGTTAATTATGTTGCATGATGATAATAATAATAATAATAATAATAATAATATTTGATCATGGCAAGCGGCCTAATGCGTTATATAATTTATATTACTGAATTTATGTATTTTTTATATTTAATTATTGAATCATATGCTGTATTGTGTTCGTAATTATTAAGTCGGCTTGTATAGTACCGGTACTGTATTTTGTATTTGTGCATTACCGCAATGTATGTATAATTATACAATAGTTATACATATATTTTTACAAATGCATCAGAAGAATGTCGGTGTTATTTCGATTCAACCAAATTATTCAGATTAGGGTGAACCTCTTAAGGGAAGGTATTTAGTTTGTTCCCTACGTTTTCATCAAGCTTAATATTACACCCCCTAGACCCCTTTTCAAGATAAATTTGTACATTTTTCGGTAGAAAAATGTCCTGGCCGGAGGCCGGTTGCTCTTAAATTACAGGCTCGCTATCGCTCGCCAGGAAAAAATCGACACCTTAATGGCACGAAAGGTCTTAAAATTGACAGAAATGGGGCAAAATGTCTTAAAATGTCAAAACTACTAGGGCGAACGTCTTAAAATCTCAAAAGCAATGGGGCTAAACATGAAGGAGAAAGGGGTCCAGAAAAAAATCCCTCAAGTGGAAATCTCCCCTTAAGTTGTGTGATATGTGTTCGTAATAACAGATGTGTGCAATATAGCCTAATACCTTATACCGTAAGTTATTGAATATTGAACATAAACACCATATGAGGAAGAGCAGTAATGTCCCGGCCAGAGGACGTATATTTGTGTTTATATTTGTATCGTTCTTCTTTTGTTTATATTTGTATCGTTCTTCTTTTGTTTATATTTGTATCGTTTTTTGTTTTTTTTTGTATCGTTCTTCTTTTGTTTATATTTGTATCGTTCTTCTTTTGTTTATATTTGTATCGTTCTTCTTTTGTTTATATTTGCATCGTTCTTCTTTTGTTTATATTTGTATCGTTCTTCTTTTGTTTATATTTGTATAGTTTTTTTTTTTTTTTTTTTATCGTTCTTCTTTTGTTTATATTTGTATCGTTCTTCTTTTGTTTATATTTGTATCGTTCTTCTTTTGTTTATATTTGTATCGTTCTTCTCTTGTTTATATTTGTATCGTTCTTCTTTTGTTTATATTTGTATCGTTCTCCTTTTGTTTATATTTGTATCGTTCTTCTTTTGTTTATATTTGTATCGTTCTTCTTTTGTTTATATTTGTATCGTTCTTCTCTTGTTTATATTTGTATCGTTCTTTTGTTTATATTTGTATCGTTCTTCTCTTGTTTATATTTGTATCGTTCTTCTCTTGTTTATATTTGTATCGTTCTTCTCTTGTTTATATTTGTATCGTTCTTCTTTTGTTTATATTTGTATCGTTCTTCTTTTGTTTATATTTGTATCATTCTTCTCTTGTTTATATTTGTATCGTTCTTATTTTGTTTATATTTGTATCGTTCTTCTCCTGTTTATATTTGTATCGTTCTTCTCTTGTTTATATTTGTATCGTTCTTCTTTTGTTTATATTTGTATCGTTCTTCTTTTTTAGTTGCCACGCTAGACCTCCATACAACTTAACAAAAACACCTGAAGACCCCCCTTCAAGATAAAATTGTAAATTTTTCGATAGAAAAATGTCTCGGCCAAAGGCCGGTTAATACTATATTACAGGCTCGCTTTCCCCTGCCAGGACACAAATCGACACCTAAAGTTTACAAAGTCTTAATAGTGACAAAGAAATGGGGTGAAATGTCTTAATATCGCCAAACTAATGGGCCTAACGTCTCAATATCTGAAAACTAATGGGGCTAAATACGAGGAAGAAGGCGGGAGGTACAGTAGGTATGTCGGAGCTCGGGGGGGTTTGCGGGAAGACACGGGCGGTACGAGTGTTTTCACCCTATACCCTGTTCCAAATTAGTAGTCCAGATTTCGTGAACTCTTAACCCTTTGCACTCAAGAAGGGCTAGAGGAAATAAGCTGTAAATGTCCATACCTATTCCCTGGCTGACCTTTCCCAAATGGTATGAATGTTAGATGGATTGTTCTAGTGGTTTGTGAGTTATGGAGGTTGATGTTCAAGAGTTTGTGCCTATATATAGTTACTTGGAATAGGGTAGGCCTATAGTAATACAATTGTCCAGTGTTTATTAACCCCTTGAGGAGTATGATGCATTTTGACGGTGTATTCTGGCTATCATTAGACGATTTTATACAGCTTGGGAAGGACCTGTGGGAATGAGAAGGGTAAGGGCTATCTCAATCAACCCTCTTGACTTCCATATACCCTTCCTAATCTCAATCAACCCTCTTGACTTCCATATACCCTTCCTAATCTCAATCAACCCTCTTGACTTCCATATAGCCTTCCCAATCTCAATCAACCCTCTTGACTTCCATATACCCTTCCTAATCTCAATCAACCCTCTTGACTTCCATATACCCTTCCCAATCTCAATCAACCCTCTTGACTTCCATATACCCTTCCTAATCTCAATCAACCCTCTTGACTTCCATATACCCTTCCTAATCTCAATCAACCCTCTTGACTTCCATATACCCTTCCTAATCTCAATAATACCGTCTTGTAATAGCTACAAAACGGAAAAGAAGTGCGTCATCGATCCTCAAAGGGTTAATATTCTAGGTAGGATTAGGCGGTTTTACGTAGCTTAGAAAAGACCCCAAGGTATCAAAGAGGCAAAAACTATCTGAATTATTCAAATCCTCTCCGACATATGACGCGATTTTGAGCCTATTAGGGATACTTTAAAGCCTTTGTTACCATCAGGGGTATTTAGAAACCTTTAGTTTAGTTACTTCAACCTCTGCAGTTGTCTTTGAGTTAGCTGTGGGCAGAAAACTAATTTTGGAGAGGTAATTATAAGAGTGAGAGAACTCTATTTCTTATTAGCTAATCTGGCAACCTCTACGTCATATGTGCGTGAAAGGGTTAAGAAATCTATATTATCTTGTAATATAAACTCTATACACAGAGAATAAAACAAAAACACAATATACACATAATCTTTGATAGAAGAAGGAAAACTTATGTATTTATCTATTTATTTATTGTATCCTGTGCTCTGAGAAAAAAATATAAAAACAAAATTGCTGTTAGAAATAAGTCGACTTGAAAAATAGCAGCTGGTCTTAGAATTGTATTTATATATAAGTGTTTTGGGTTGTGTTTTTGGTATTTATTATTGGTTTTGTTTTTTTAGGAACACTTTCTTGACCCGTTTCGCATATAGTTTTATCAGGCCAAACGGCGAAAGGTTATCAATAAAGTGCTCCTCCTTACGTGGCCAACTTTTCTGAGATTATATTATTTTTCCCCTTCAGCACAATGACGTAATGTTCATCTTACTCTGGTTACCATTAGACGATTTTCTTCTCTTCTTATCTACCTCTATGACTCAAATGGGCAAATACGATTTCCTTAAGGGGAGGTTTTTAGTTTGTTCCCTAGACCTCCATCAAGCTTAAAATTACACCCCCTTGAGTCCCTTTCAAGATAAATTTGTACATTTTTCGGTAGAAAAATGTCCCGGCCGAAGGCCGGTTCCTCTTAAATTACAGGCTCGCTATCGCTCGCCAGGATAAAATAGACACCTGAATAGCACGAAAGGTCTTAATATGGGTGAAAGTTCTTAAAATCGCTAAACTAATGGGGCAAACGTTTTATAATATCAAAAGCAATGGGGCTAAACATGAGGGAGAAAGGGGTCAAGAAAAAAATCCCTCGAGTGGAGATCTCCCCTTAAGCCCTCTGAATAAAAGAAGCCCTGCTTAAACTGCATAACATCTCGGAATAACATGAGCCCTTCTTAAACTGCATTAGCCAATTTTTTCAGCCTCTAAACGGGTAAATACGATCTCAATAAACTCTCTAAATAAAATAGGCCCTGCTATAACTGTATAATTATAATCTCGGAATAAAATAGGCCCTGCTATAACTGTATAATTATAATCTCGGAATAAAATAGGCCCTGCTATAACTGTATAATTATAATCTCGGAATAAAATAGGCCCTTCTTAACCCCTTCCGGACGATGACGTAATTTTCCTCATATTCCGGTTTTCATTCGACGATTTTATTTAGCTTATAATATATCTCTAATAATGGAGCCGGTACATGAATGTCAATAAACCCTCTGGTTAACAGTTGCACTTATTAGACTGCATACAATCGTCTAATTTTAGCCAGAATCAGAGATAAAAAGGTGTCATCGTGCCGAAGGGGTTAAGCTGCATTAAATCGTCTACCTTTAGCCAGAATAAAAGGACAAAAGACGTGACGGTGTTGTAAGGGTTAATTTATAGACGTGACGGTGTTGTAAGGGTTAATATATAGACGTGACGGTGCTGTAAGGGTTCATTTATAGACGTGACGGTGCTGAAAGGGTAAATTTATAGACGTGACGGTGCTGAAAGGGTAAATTTATAGACGTGACGGTGCTGTAAGGGTTAATTTATAGACGTGACGGTGCTGTAAGGGTTAATTTATAGACGTGACGGTGCTGAAAGGGTTAATTTATAGACGTGACGGTGCTGAAAGGGTAAATTTATAGACGTGACGGTGCTGTAAGGGTTAATTTATAGACGTGACGGTGCTGTAAGGGTTAATTTATGTTCCGTATAGGGTATGTTAGCGGTGGGTGGTGCGGCGTTAGCACAAGTGTCGGGGGAGGGTGGGAGCTTCCGTCTACCGCGAACATGCTAGCAGGTACAGATGTTGGCGCCGGGGTTGTGTACGGGTGGCTGGGTGTGTTGTATTGTTTACTTTTGTGTGTGTGTGTGTGTGTGTGTGTGTGTGTGTGTGTGTGTGTGTGTGTGTGTGTTGTTTACTTGTGTATCTGAATGTGAGTGTGGGTGTTGTATTGTTTAATTGTGTGTACGTGTGTGTGTGTGTGTGTTCTATTGTTTACTTGTGTGTCTGTGTGCCTGTCCAATTGTTTACTTTTGTTTCTGTTTGGTAGCTTGTATATATGGTTGTGTGTAGGTATTTGTGTGTTCTTTTGTTTACTTGTGTGTCTGTGGGTGTTTCCTATTGTTTACTTGTGCCTGTCCTATTGTTTACTTGTGTGTGTCGTGTATTCTGTACTTGCGTGTCTGTCTTGGGGATCTTATATTAATGACTTAGTGTGTCTGTTTCATATTCTACGATTGTCTGTCGTAGGGAGTTAGATTGGTGTTTATGTATGTGTTTATGGTTATCCATCTGCATTGAGGAGCTTATAGAGAGTGTCTGTGTGTTTTTTTAAGCTATTTGTTTATGATATGTGTGTGTATTGAGGAGCTTATAGAGATGTATGCGTGTGTTTTAGTATCGTATTTGTTTAAGGTATGTGTCTGTATTATGGAGCTTCTAGAGATGTACGATATGCGTGTGTGTGTATTAGTGTACCATATGTACGTCTTGGTGAGAATCTATAGATTTCTGTGCGTGTGTTGCGTTATATACTCATATTGATGGAGTTATAATATTATAGATGTCTGTGAATGCCTTATTGTTTATTGTTATGGCTGTGAAGGTTATGCTTATGTCTGTGTTGGATTGGTTGTGTGTATTGTGACATTAATTGTGTGTGTGTGTGTGTTTTTTTTTTTTTTTTTTTTTTTTTCCCTCATTAGTTTGGCGAATTTAAGACCTTCCGCCCCATTTCTTTGTAAAGTTTAAGACCTTTCGGGCTATTTTGGTGTCGATATTTTTCCTGGCGGACGACAGCAAGCCTGCAATTTAGGAGGAAGCGGCCTTCGGCCTAGACATTTTACTATCGAAAAATGCACAAATTCATCTCAAAGGGGGATCTTGGGGGTATGTTATTAAATTTTGATGGAGGTCTAGGGTGGATAAACAAATAAAATAAAATAACAAATATTGGCCTAAACAAAAACAATAATAATAATTATAATAAATCTCCCCTTAAAACATACCGGTACTTAAGTTGTGCAAATTACAACGAAATTGAAAAGCGATCGCTACTGAAACAGCCTAATTTTCCCCAATGCCCCCATAAAATTCGGTGTATCGGGAAGGATAATATCTGACTGAGGACACAATTTCCGATAACACTGAACCGGCCTGTTTTATCAGTCTTTTTATAATATATGGGATTTTTTGCATCCCGTAGCGTCAGGAAGCGCCGCGAAACCAGCGTAAAATGTGTGTGTGTACGGTTGTTGTTTGAAGTGTGTGTGTGTACGGTTGTTGTTTGAAGTGTGTGTGTGTGTACGGTTGTTGTTTGAAGTGTGTGTGTGTACGGTTGTTGTTTGAAGTGTGTGTGTGTACGGTTGTTGTTTGAAGTGTGTGTGTGTGTGTGTACGGTTGTTGTTTGAAGTGTGTGTGTGTGTACGGTTGTTGTTTGAAGTGTGTGTATGTACGGTTGTTGTTTGAAGTGTGTGTGTGTGTACGGTTGTTGTTTGAACTGTGTGTGTGTACGGTTGTTGTTTGAAGTGTGTGTGTGTGTGTACGGTTGTTTGAAATGTGTGTGTGTGTGTACGGTTGTTGTTTGAAGTGTGTGTGTGTGTGTACGGTTGTTGTTTGAAGTGAGTGTGTGTGTACGGTTGTTGTTTGAAGTGTGTGTGTGTGTACGGTTGTTGTTTGAAGTGTGTGTGTGTACGGTTGTTGTTTGAAGTGTGTGTGTGTACGGTTGTTGTTTGAAGTGTGTGTGTGTACGGTTGTTGTTTGAAGTGTGTGTACGGTTGTTGTTTGAAGTGTGTGTGTGTGTGTACGGTTGTTGTTTGAAGTGTGTGTGTGTGTACGGTTGTTGTTTGAAGTGTGTGTGTGTGTACGGTTGTTGTTTGAAGTGTGTGTGTGTACGGTTGTTGTTTGAGTGTGTGGTTGTGTACGGTTGTTGTTTGACAGTGTGTGTGTGTACGGGTTGTTTGAAGTGAGTGTGTGTGTGTACGGTTGTTGTTTGAAGTGTGTGTGTGTGTACGGTTGTTGTTTGAAGTGTGTGTGTGTACGGTTGTTGTTTGAAGTGTGTGTGTGTGTACGGTTGTTGTTTGAAGTGTGTGTGTGTACGGTTGTTGTTTGAAGTGAGTGTGTGTGTGTACGGTTGTTGTTTGAAGTGTGTGTGTGTACGGTTGTTGTTTGAAGTGTGTGTGTGTGTGTACGGTTGTTGTTTGAAGTGTGTGTGTGTGTACGGTTGTTGTTTGAAGTGTGTGTGTGTGTACGGTTGTTGTTTGAAGTGTGTGTGTGTGTACGGTTGTTGTTTGAAGTGTGTGTGTGTACGGTTGTTGTTTGAAGTGTGTGTGTGTACGGTTGTTGTTTGAAGTGTGTGTGTGTGTGTACGGTTGTTGTTTGAAGTGTGTGTGTGTGTGTACGGTTGTTGTTTGAAGTGTGTGTGTGTGTGTACGGTTGTTGTTTGAAGTGTTTCATGTAATCTTCTGTTAGTTAACCCCTTCTGTACCGGCGACGTCTTATTCATTATATTCGGGCAACTATTAGACGATTTTATTCAGCTTAGGAAGGGCGTCTACCGATGAAAAGGCATCAGACTATAGGTAGCGCCAACGAACTCGATCCCTGACCTCTTCGTAACTCAAAAGGACCTTGAGCAAACTGGCTGTACATGTCCACACCTATTTCCTGGTGGACTCTTCCCAAATTATATAAATGTCAGCCCAATTGCTTTAATTCGTTTTGAGTTAGAAGAAGTTATTGTCAAGTTCGTTGGCGCTACCTATAGTGTTAAAACGTAAACACCGGGATTGTAATGCATACCGGTATCTAAATGATTTCAATATATATATATATATATATTTAAGGATGAGAATACTTCTGCGCCGCATGATAGCATTAACTTTGCATGGTATAATAGTTGTTAAGTGATATAATATTCGCGTACCCTGTAAAACACAAGCGGTCATTTGTAACAACAAAAAATGGTACGTTCGCGCTAATGAGTCGTGTCTCAGCTGTTATTTTGTTTTGCTTGCTCTGTGCTGTAATAATGTCTGCCAGATGTTGAATAGGGTGGGTAAGTGTAGGAATAGGTATTGTATATCCCCCTCGAAATGAATAAATTAAGTTTAGATATTGCTGAAACCAATTATGAATAAAAATATACTTGGTGCCGAGACAGTACCTACATTAAACAGTGTTCTAATATATGTTTTGTTTACAATGTTGGTAATTATAGAAGCTATCTGTTCACTTATTCATAAAATAACCGCGTACCTTCGATATTTTGTATTATTATTGTAGCATATTAACCCCTTGAAGATAATGACGCCTTTTAGCGATCTTGGCTATCTTTAGACGATTCACTCAGCTTTGGAAGGATCTGTGGGGGAGTCGAAGGCCTACTTGAGTTAGTTTAAACCCCTTAGCTTCCCAGAGGTTCTTCCTAAGCTGCATAAAATCGTCAACATATACTGCAAAACATGCGTGATAATCCTGCAGGGGTTAATATGTTACAATAAAATATAAGATAATAAACAATAATAATAATCATAATAATAATAATAATCATAATAATCATAATAATAATCATCATCATCATCATAATCAAGGGTATTTAATTCGACAAGGTGAAAATCGGCGACTATCGACACCCAGAAGCGAGTGTAAACAGAGGTGAATGGCGCGAATGACGGCTGTTATTTTTACACGATGGATATACTTCACTATAACACAAGATGTATTATTTATGTTTGATATCTACATGGGTGTACTATTTGGAACAGAGTATAGACTAACGATGTTGTTCCGTGTGTTTGACAATGATAAGAGAAATGTAGCCGTGAAGTGGCGCCGATTTAACCCTTTGAGTACCAGCGACGTGTGTTATATTTTTGCTAGCTATATTTAGACGATATTATACAGCTTGGCAAGGATCTGGGGGTAGTTTAAAGAGTTGGTTGGGATAGTTTGAAGCCTTATTATTACTGGAGGTCCTTCCTAAGCTGAATAAAATCGTCTAATAGTTGCCAGAATATGATGAAAAGGCCGTCCCTGGTACTGAATGATATAATGGCCGGGCCTAAGCTAGCACACAGGTATATTATAGGAGGGTATAATTATTATATAAAGACCTACAGTAGAGTCAGACATTAGTGTTATTGATCTATATAAGCCTTGGTCCGCCCCTCACTCTCACTCACTCACTCTCTCTCTCTCTCTCTCTCTCTCTCTCTCTCTCTCTCTCTCTCTCTCTCTCTCTCTCTCTCTCTCTCTCTCTCTCTCTCACTGACGTTATAGACGTTATAGACTGCAGCACCGTTGATTAATTTAAACTCCGCTTAGACAAATTTCTCGCATCAAACCCGCGACTGACTGCGTTTGTAAATGAATAACTTTATTTTATCCCCCCCTCAGTTACTAACCCATCTGTCCCCTACTAACTTCCTAATCCTGCCACGGACATTAGTTCCAGGGCAGTAGTTCCCTTTCCAATGTTCCCTTACCCACTCTAAACCACTGTTTGGACACTTGATCCTCAGTGTTTTGGAGGACAAGTAGCCTAGAAGGGTCACTAGATCTGTTGTTGCTTGATTTCCTTTTTACTCCTTTGTACTGCTGCTGCTACGCTTTCATGTCTACAGCTAACCCAAACCCAAATCGTGTTGCACCAAAAATTAAAATTAAATTGAAATGTTTATTTGGCTAAAAGTGTATACATTATACACAAGGTGGCAAGGTGTAAGTAGGCGAGACATCATTACCTCTAACCTCTGTAACTCTAAAACGTCTAGAGTAATCGAGCTAATATTTCTACCATTTGGGAAGTGTCAGTCAAAGAATAAAGGTGGAAATGTACAGCCAATTTGCTCTAGCCCTTTTTGAGTTACAGAGGATAGAGGGCACGATTTCTCGCCTACTTACAGCGAATAGACTATAGTAGCACTAATACTTAAAGCACTTTTAAATGGTCATAGTATTGATTTGAATTAATTTAAGCTTAATAGTTCCCTTGGCGTTTGTTTCGTTTATGAACGTTGCAAATTTGAACGATTTATTTTATTTTGGTTTGGTTCTGGATATTTCAACGGTTTCTTTGGCTTTTGTTTTATTTTTGTTTCTACATATTTGAACAGTTTCTTTGAGTTTTGTTTTGTTTTGTATTTGGGTGCTGCATATATTATAAACAATTTCTTTTTCTATTGTTATGATTTTGGTTTCTGCATATTTGGACAGTTGCTTTGAGTTTTGTTTTGTTTGGGGGTTTTGCATATTTGAACGGTTTTCTTTTCATTTGCAGGTGGTCCATTCGCTCCACACCTCGCTTCTAATTATATTCCTTCTATTATTCTATTATATTCCTTCTATTATTCTATTATATTCCTTCTATTATTCTATTATATTCCTTCTATTATTATTCTATTATATTCCTTCTATTATTCTATTATATTCCTTCTATTATTCTATTATATTCCTTCTATTATTCTATTATATTCCTTCTATTATTCTATTATATTCCTTCTATTATTCTATTATATTCCTTCTATTATTCTATTATATTCCTTCTATTTCTATTATATTCCTTCTATTAGTTATTATATTCCTTCTATTATTCTATTATATTCCTTCTATTATTCTATTTATTCCTTCTATTATTATATTCCTTCTATTATTCTATTATATTCCTTCTATTATTCTATTATATTCCTTCTATTATTCTGTTATATTCCTTCTATTATGATGTTGCTTTTTTCAATTGGAGAGAGAGAGAGAGAGAGAGAGACCAATGAAACATGAGTGCAGGTGACAAACATCGGTAATCAAACGTGTACAAACAGACATACACACGCACACATGCAGCACATATACGTAGGCTCATATCGTACACAATGACTCTATATAAAGCAACACACACATACACGAGGGCACATAACGTACACAATGACTCTATATAAAGCAACACACACATACACGTGGGCTCATATCGTACACAATGACTCTATATATACCAACACACATACACGAGGGCACATAACGTACAAAGGCTCTATACAAAGCAACACACACATACACGAGGGCACATAACGTACACAATGACTATATATAAAGCAACACACACATACACGTGGGCACATAACGTTCATATACTCTATATAAAGCAACACACACATACATGAGGGCACATAACGTACACAATGACTATATAAAGCAACACACACATACACGTGGGCACATAACGTACACAATGACTATATATAAAGCAACACACACATACACGTGGGCACATAACGTTCATATACTCTATATAAAGCAACACACACATACATGAGGGCACATAACGTACACAATGACTATATAAAGCAACACACACATACACGTGGGCACATAACGTACACAATGACTCTATATAAAGCAACACACACATACACGAGGGCACATAACGTACATATACTCTATATAAAGCAACACACACATACACGAGGGCACATAACGTACACAATGACTCTATATAAAGCAACACACACATACGCGTGGGCACATAACGTTCATATACTCTATATAAAGCAACACACACATACACGAGGGCACATAACGTACACAATGACTATATAAAGCAACACACACATACACGTGGGCACATAACGTACACAATGACTATATAAAGCAACACACACATACACGAGGGCACATAACGTACATATACTCTATATAAAGCAACACACACATACACGTGGGCACATAACGTACACAATGACTCTATATAAAGCAACACACATACACGTGGGCACATAACGTACACATGACCTATATAAAGCACACACATACACGAGGGCACATAACGTACACAATGACTATATAAAGCAACACACACATACACGTGGGCACATAACGTACACAATGACTATATAAAGCAACACACACATACACGAGGGCACATAACGTACATATACTCTATATAAAGCAACACACACATACACGTGGGCACATAACGTACACAATGACTCTATATAAAGCAACACACACATACACGTGGGCACATAACGTACACAATGACTATATAAAGCAACACACACATACACGAGGGCACATAACGTACATATACTCTATATAAAGCAACACACACATACACGTGGGCACATAACGTACACAATGACTCTATATAAAGCAACACACACATACACGTGGGTATATAACGTACACAGACTCTCTATAAAGCAACACATACATACACATGGGTATATAACGTACACAATGACTATATATAACAACACACATACACGTGGGCACATAACGCACACAGACTCTATATAAAGCAACACACACATACACGTGGGTATATAACGTACACAGAGTCTCTATGAAGCAACACATACATACACGTGGGTATATAACGTACACAATGACTCTATATATAACAACACACATACACGTGGGTATATAACGTACACAATGACTCTATATAAAGCAACACACACATACACGTGGGCACATAACGCACACAGACTCTCTATAAAGCAACACACACATACACGTGGGCACATAACTTACACAATGACTCTATTCACGGCAACACGTACACACACACACAAACACACACACACACACACACACACACACACACACACACACACACACACACACGCACACAAACACACACACACACACACACACACACACACACACACACACACACACACACACACACAAAAACAAAAACAAATTCCGGTATTAAGGGCTGGCCGTAATATTGCCAACATAATACCATACATTGAACAGTCAGAAGCATACCTAACCACCAACAAAACTATAGTCCGCTTAATTTCAAGTGGCGGTAAATTGGAATCCCTTAGCAGGTAATTTATTGATATTTAATGGGAAAATTTGAAACTACTATGTCTCTGCATCATCATATTTTGTGTTCCATGAGAGAGAGAGAGAGAGAGAGAGAGAGAGAGAGAGAGAGAGAGAGAGAGAGAGAGAGAGAGAGAGAGAGAGAGAGAGAGAGAGAGAGAGAGAGAGAGAGGAGAGAGAGAGAGAGAGAGAGAGAGAGAGAGAGAGAGAGAGAGGAGAGAGAGAGAGAGAGAGAGGAGAGAGAGAGAGAGAGAGAGAGAGAGAGAGAGAGAGAGAGAGAGAGAGAGAGAGAGAGAGAGAGAGAGAGAGAGAGAGAGGAGAGAGAAGAGAGAGAGAGAGAGAGAGAGAGAGAGAGAGAGAGAGAGAAGAGAGAGAGAGAGAGAGAGAGAGAGAGAGAGAGAGAGAGAGAGAGAGAGAGAGAGAGAGAGAGAGAGAGAGAGAGAGAGAGAGAGAGAGAGAAGAGAGAGCGAGAGAGAGAGAGAGAGAAGAGAGAGAGAGAGAGAGAGAGAGAGAGAGAGAGAGAGAGAGAGAGAGAGAGAGAGAGAGAGAGAGAGAGAGAGAGAGAGAGAGAGAGAGAGAGAGAGAGAGAGAGCACCATATTGCACGACATAAGCATCCAAATAACTGCAACATCTTGATGGGTACTTTTGCCATTCACCACTAGCGATTTTGAGGCTATAAGGAAGTTGGAGCCGTAGATGTCGACATTTAGCAGAATTACCAGCTAAAATACGGCTGTAGTATGTTTATAAATACATAGAACCCAATACATAGAACCCAATACATAGAACCCAATACATAGAACCCAATTCAAAATACTCTGTAGCCTTCAGAAACCTACATTATTATTGTATTTATATTTTATGTCGATATTTACCGCTCCAACTTCCTTAAAATTGGAACTCGCAAGTGGTCATTTTACCGACACTTAGAACAAATATATACACATGACTGGTACAATTAATATACTGTATATGATCAGTAATTATTATTTAATTATACTCAGTTTCTTTTCAACTGACGGTAAAATTGCAAAGTTCCCATCACAATTTTTCACTTAATTTTAAGACTTTGTAGTGGAATTTGGTGCTAATTATATAAACTTGGTCTTATTATGATGCAGAGACCTAGTAGTTTCATATTGTTCCTTTAGGTATCGAACAATGAGCTGCTAAGTGTTTCAATTTACCGCCAGCTGAAAAGAAACCGAGTATTGATATATTTTTCCCGTGATAATTTTGAGGCATAATACCGTTAACCCCCTTGAAGATTAAGACGCGTTTTGACAGTTCAATTCGGCTGTTATTAGACGATTTTATACAGCTTAGGAAGGATCTGTGGGAATTAGAAGGGTTTATGACTGTCTCAATTAACCCTCTGCCTTCCATAATACCCTCGCTAATCTGAATAATATCGTCTTATTATAGCAAGAAAAAAACCCCAAAGATATGCGTATCGGATCTTGAAAGGGTTAAGATATCGTAATAGTGAATAAGGTATTTGAAAGTCATATTTTACGATCTTATGTTATTGATATTTATGTGCCCTATAAGTGTCAAATGAAATAACATACGCTCTCTCAGATAGCGCTCCTAAAATAATGTGAAGCTTAATTTGCGTATATTGTACACACGCGCAGGTATAAAGCATCACACACACACCACACACACACACACACACACACACTCACTCACTCACTCACTCACTCACTCTCTCTCTCACACACACACACACACACACACACACACACACACACACACACACACACACACACACACACACATACACACACACACGGACCACATAGGATAACACACACACCATATAGGATAACAAGCACACACAAACAAGCACCACATAAGATAACACACAGACACACACGCGCACAAGCACCATATAGGATAACAAACACACACATGCACAAACACCCGATAGGATAACTCACACACATGCAAATCACCGTATAGGATAACACACACACACACGCGCGCGCCATATAGGATAACACACACGCACACACACAAGCACCATATTGGATAACACACACACACACACACACACACACACAAGCACCATATTGGATAACACAGACACACGCCATATAGGATAACACATGCACACACGCAAGCACTATATTGGATAACACAGACACACACACACACACACACACACACACACGTCATATAGAATAACACACACACGCACACGGTAAATCTGACATATTCGTGCACGGTACATTTGTATCATCAAACACGCCCCTTTCAAATGTAGAGGTGACTCTTCTTGTATGTAAATCTGTTCCTTCACGCTTCATATAAACGCGTCACCATTGTTCACACAGTCAAACAATATCAATATATATATATATATATATAATATTTTTTTTTTCTATGTGATTGAGGGAGGCAAAAGGCATAACTGCCTATAGCGAGTGCCTCCCCCATAGTTGAAAGAGTGACAGGGCCAAAATCAAGGGACGTTCGAGCCAAAATGCCTAGACACACGGAGTTTGAAGCAATTTAAGTCATAGGAAGAGGGAAAGACTGATATATACTGGCAATTGCCATTTGATTAAAATATATTTCCACAGTAAAATACAGTACACTTTAGCCTGGTTCTTTTCAACTGACGGTAAATTGCAAAGTTCCCATCAAGATTGTTCAGTTATTATAGATATTCTGTAGTGATAGATGATGGCGTTAATTATGAACACGTGGCATTAAACTGACACAGAAACATAGTAGATAGCTTAAATATGTTGCCATTAAGTATCGATAAATCAGTTGTTATGGGATTCAATTTACCGTCAGCTGAAAAGAAACCGAGTATAGTTACGTTCTACAATACGGTACTATCAGTGACACGCTATGACTGTACCACGGAGGTCAATGATTAATAGAGAGAGAGAGAGAGAGAGAGAGAGAGAGAGAGAGAGAGAGAGAGAGAGAGAGAGAGAGAGAGAGAGAGAGAGAGAAGGGGCGGTTGGTGACTGAAACGGCTATAAGAGAGGTAGAAAAAGGGAGGGGGGAGGGGGGGGCCAGTGGTTGGAGGTATGTAGATTGTCACCTTCCTTCTTCTGCCCCCCCCCTCCCCTCTGTCTATATATCTTTATCTATCTGTCCATCTTTCTATCTATATCGATCTATCTATCTGTCTTCGATCTATCTATCTACCTTCGATCTATCTATCTACCTTCGATCTATCTATCTACCTTTGATCTATCTATCTACCTTCGATCTATCTATACAGTATATAAATAATCTACCTTCATTAGCGTAATGAAGCTATATGCGAAACGTTGTCAATAAAGTGCTCTTCCTCACCTGGTGTTTATATTTATTACGTCGTCTTCTCTGAGTTTATATATATATCGATACAATAATAAGTGACAGACTAGAGAATGTGTTGAGTAGAAGGTGTTATTTATAAATGATTGATTAAGGGGAGGTTATTAGTTTGATCCTTAGACCTCCATCAGAATGTGTTGAGTAGAAGGTGTTATTTATAAATGATTGATTAAGGGGAGGTTATTAGTTTGATCCCTAGACCTCCATCAGAATGTGTTGAGTAGAAGGTGTTATTTATAAATGAGTGATTAAGGGGAGGTTATTAGTTTGCTCCCTAGACCGCCAGCAAGCTTAACAACACAACTTCAAGACCCCCCCTTTGAGATAAATGTGTAAATTTTTCGGTAGAAGAGTGTCCCGACCGAAGGCCGGTTCCTCCTAAATTCATGTCATCACCAACCCACCAATTAACTTACAAATTACTTCATAGGCTCGCTATCACTCGCCAGGAAAAAAAAATCGACACCTGAGTGGAACGAAAGATCTTAAAATTGACAGAAATTGGGCAAGGATCATTAAATCGTGAATCTAATGGGGCGAACGTCATATAATGTCAAAACTAATGGGGCTAAGCATGAGGGAGAAGGGGTTACAGAATAAAACCCTTAAGTGAGAATGTCCGCTTGAAGGCAACGCGGGCACAAACGATGGGATGGTCTGTATATTCCGACGACCAACATATCAAGCCCCCTTCGCTATGCAATCGGTAATCAGACAAGTAGGCATATATTTTAGTCGGGCCTTCAGCAAAAAAAAAAAAAAAAAAAAAAAAAAAAAACACACACATACACACACACACAAATAAATAAATAAATAAATAAATAAATAAATACATTAATGAAAACTAAAATAAATAAAGATAAATATGTTGATGGATTTTTATATTATTATGTTCCCTCCACCAACCGACTTTACTCCTAAACTCAATTAATGAAATCAACAAATACATGTGGCAGTCCAGGGATTCGAACCTAGGATGCTCACATCGAAATTCAATGCATTTATCCAGTGCGCTACGAAAACAGTTATATCAAATAACAAATAAATTAGTATATTGATAGATTTAAATAAATTAATACATACATAACTCTCCAGTGCGATAAAGCCATTTCCTCGCTAATTCTGGCCATCAATAAGTGATTCAACTTGCGAAGGATTACTAGGAGTCATAGGGATTCAATCAATCTCTCTTAACCTTTTCATATCTACCGATCATTGATTGACCGATCGTCTAATAATAGCCAAAACCAAGAGAAAGTGTTATTGTACAGTCGGCCTAATAAGTGATGTATCGGCACCAAGTATATTCCGTTCTGTAATTGGTATCGGCAATATCTAAACAGGATTTCTTCATTTCGAGTGAGATATACAAACATGTTCCCACACTTACCCACCCTATTCAACATCTGACAAACATAAATTCAGCACAGAGCGAGCTAAACGTAATTCAGCACAGAGCGAGCTAAACGTAATTCAGCACAGAGCGAGCCAAACGTAATGGCAGCTGAGCCATCACTTACTATAAAAAAACAAAAACAAAACAAAAAAAACAAAAACAAAAACGCTACCGTACAGTATATTGAAATGGATAGGCGCAGACTGCATTTGAAACTCTAATGATTATGTCTGACAGGTTGGGAGAGAGGTATCTTGACTGGGATTCGAACTCCCTCACTCCGTATTTAGGGGGAGATTTGGACATCGTATCCATTGGACCTTGAGTGAGTAAGTTCGAATCCTGGTCAGGATACCTCTCTCCAACGCATACAAAAAAGGATACTATAGTCTACTAATTATAATTAAGTAATTTTGTTTTGAACACTAACGTCTTTCAAGCAAAAACGACTGGAGTAATCGGAGTAATAGTTCTACCATTTAGGAAGAGTCAGCCAAGGAATAGGAAAATTACAACCCATTTGCTCTAGCCCTTTTCGAGTTACAGAATTTAGGGGACAGGATTTGCTGGTCAACCTATAATAATGGATGAACTAGAATAGAAGAAGAAGAATAGTCTAGGGGGCGTGACCTACTATTTGGAGCTGGTCAGACGGAATAGGCCTCTTGGTGCGGCCGTTGAGGGAAGCGGAAGAGAGAGAGAGGTTGGGGGGGGGGGGGTTAGAGAGAGAAGGAGGAGGACATAGAGAAGAAAGTTAAAACAAAGGAAGAAGGAAGGCAATGGAGAAGTAAGAGGTAAGGAAAGGGAGGAGAAGATGAAGGAGGAAAGGGAGAAGAAAAAGGTAAACAAAAGGAGAGAGAGAGGAAAGGAAAGGGATAAGCAAATGGAGAAGAAAAAGGTAAACAAAAGGAGAGAGAGAGGAAAGGAAAGGGATAAGCAAATGGAGAAGAAGAAGGAAAAGGAGAAGAAAAAGGTAAACAAAAGAGAGGGAAGGAAAGGGAGAAGTAGAAGGAAGAGGAGAAGAAAAGGGTAAAAATAAAGGAAAGGTACGATAAGAAGGAAATTCAGAAGAAAGAGGTAAATATGGAGGGACAAGTAGGAGAAGAAGACCAAGAATAAGGAGAACATAAATTATCTGGTTGTAGAGGGTTTTGTATGTCGGCCAATAATTAATTACATTAATAAAATATAGATTAAATCAATACATTGAAATACAATATATAAATTATATTATAACGACTCGCCGTCCGCTGTAATGTTATTCAGGCTAACATCAGACAGTTTTCTATCTATCTATCTATCTATCTATATGCTCAGGCCCAATCCCCATTTTGGGGGTAGCCGACTCAAGACAGAGCAAGAACAGGGAAAACACAAAAACAACATAAAACAAAAAATAAACACAGATAAAAAACACAAACTCTCACACATCCAGGTCACCCAGGAGAAGACCCAGAGACCAGGGTTACCAGACAGTTGTATTCATGAAAAACCTCGTATGGCCAGTTAATTAAAGAACTAGTGCCTCAATTAAAGGGGTAGTGCTTGTTTTTGGGGGTAATTGTATATATTTATTTATGTATTTGAGTTTCCTCGCTAGACCTCCATCAAGCTCAAAAATACATCCCCTTTCAAGATATATTTGTACATTTGTTGGTAGCAAAATTTCACGGCCGATTTCCGGTTCCTTCTAAAATTACAGGCTCAGGCTCGCTATCGCTCGCCAGGAAAAAATCGACACCTAAATGGTAAGGCAGGTCTTAATAGTGACGCAGAAGTGGGGTGAAAGGTCTCAAAATCGACACCTAAATAGTAAGGCAGGTCTTAATAGTAACGCAGAAGTGGGGTGAAAGGTCTCAAAATTGCCAAACTAATGGAACGAACGTCTTTTAACATTTCAAAATAAATATGCTAAACATGAGGGAAAAGGGATTCCAGAAAAAACGACTACCTCCCCCTTAAGCGCTTCGGCAGTGAAAGAGACATTAAGCATCATACTCTGGTTACCATTAGACGATTTGTTTAGATTTGTAATGTACCTCTACGACTCAAATGGGTACATATGATCGCTATAAACCCTCTTATTCACATAGGTCCTTCTTAAACTGCATACAATCATCTATTGTTAGCCAGAATTAGAGGTAGAAAGGCGTCATGGTGCTCAAGGGGAATAGGGTTTATATATTTTGTTTTAATTATTTTAATTTCATCCCTAGACCTCCATCAGACTTTACAAAAATATCCCCATGATCCCCCTTTGAGATAAATTTGTACATTTTTCGGTAGAAAATTGTTTTGGCCGAAGGCTCGTTCTTTCAATATTACAAGCTATCGTTCGTCGCCAGGAAAAGATCAACACCTAAATGACACAGGTCTTAATATTGGCAAAGAAATAGGCCGAAAGGTCTTAAACTCGACAAACTAATGGGGCGAACGTCTTAGAATCTCAAAACACGGATAGGGCTAAATATGAGGGAGAAGGTGGTCCAGATATTAATATACCCCCATAATGTGAATACGGGTGTCTCATTATTATTATTATAAATATTATTATTATTATTATTATTATTATTATTATTATTATTATTATTATTATTATTTGGTTTCTTTGGCCCGGACGCCGTTATCTGTTAATCCTTTCCGTACTGGCGACGTTTTTAAAATTTATTCGGGCTACTATTAACCGATTTTATTCAGTTTCAAATGGGCCTCCAGCAAATAACAGGCTTGGAAATATCTCGCTAACCCTTTTACTACCACAGATCCTTCTTAAACTGCAGAAAATCCTCTAAATATAACTAGAGTAAAATTAAAAGTACGTCGCCGGTACAGGAAGGCTTAAGGGGAGGTATTTAGTTTGTTCCCTAGACCTCCATCAAATTATCATTACACCCCCTTGAGTCCCTTTCAAGATAAATTTGTACATTTTTCGGTAGAAAAATGTCCCGGCCGAAGGCCGGTTCCTCTTAAATTACAGGCTCGCTATCGCTCGCCAGGATAAAATCGACACCTGAATTGCACGAAAGGTCTTAATATTGGGTGAAAGTTCTTAAAATCACTAAACTAATGGGGCAAACATTTTATAATATCAAAAGCAATGGGACTAAACATGAGGGAGAAAGGGGTCAAGAAAAAAATCCCTCAAGTGGAGATCTCCCCTTAACCCTTTCAAGATCCGATTACGCATTTCTTTTCTGTTTTCTGGCTCTTATTAGACGATTTCATCTGATTGGGAAGGGTATATGGAAGTCGAGGGTTAATATTGAGATGGTCTTTACCCTCAGAAACCCCACCGATCCTTCCTAAGCTGAATAAAATCGTCTACTGATAGCCCAAATACACTGTCCAAATGCGTCATAATGTTCAGCGGTGTAACCCTTTTTGCGCCATGACGCCTCCTTACCTTCTATTCTGGCTCAAATCAGACGATGTATTACAGTTTAAGAAGGACCTGTGTTATTCTGAGGGTATATCGAAGTATTCACCCACTTGACTCCTAAAGGTAGATTATAAGCTAATGAAAAACGTCTAAGGGGAATATGATGAAAATTACGTCATCGTTCTGAAGGGGTTAAGGGGGCCCAACTCGTTTTTCTTTCTCCCCCTCTCTCTCTCTGGGTTGTATCCATTCGGCCCCATTCAGTCTACTGTTTCAAGACGTTTATCCCCATCCAAGTGTCGATTTTTTCTTGAGTGGTAGCGAGCCAACATATTTAAACAAATATTGACAGCAAGCTAAATTTGTACATTTTTCGATAGAAAAAATTCTCCGATGAAGCCGGATTTCTCCATACAATGCTGGCTCGCCAGGAAGAAATCGACACCTGGATGTGTTTTCTATGTGAGTGAGGGAGACAAAAGGCAGAACTGTCTGTAGCGAGTGCCTCCCTCAGAGTTGAAAGAGTGACCGCGCCAAAATCAAGGGACGTTCGAGCCAAAATGCTTGGACACACAAAGTTTGATGGGGATAAACGTCTTAAAACAGTAGGCTGAATGGGGTCGAAAGGATACAAGCCAGAGAAAGAGAGAAAAGGATAGGAAAAAAGCCCGCCTTAAAAAGTGTTCCTTGCGCTTGAGTCCAAAGGAATGACCCTTTGGAATCGGCCGGTTATGAATTGGATGACCAGCGATGGGACCAAAAACCGGGCGAAAAAAAAATGGATGGGAGCAGGTAGGGTGGGTTTTGTGTGTAGGGGGGGAAGGGGGAGGGGCAGAGAGGTGAGGGGGGAGGGGGGTAGAGGGGAGGTAAGGTCTATGGGAATGGTTGGCCAGTCTAATGAGAGGGGAGGGAGGGAGGAGGGGGATGTATGGGGTATGGAGGAGGGGGTGTGGATGGCTATATATGAGGGAGGGAAGAGGGGGGTGTATGGGGGAGGGAGGAGGTGGTGTGGATGGTCTATGTATGGGGGGGGGGGATGGTATATGGTACAGTCGCGGATTCCCATTACGCCATACCGTCTCAACCCCTACAGCTGTTTTCAATCGACGCGCAAAACTCGGTACTTCTATTGTTTCGATTTCTTGGAGAATTCCGGTTGGTTTCAGATTATACACAAAAGGAATTAATTTATTCCTGTAATTATGCGATACGGTTTTATGGTAACTGTATCGAACGCAGTCTCATTGTTCATTAAAGGCTTCAGGTGCTTTGTGTACGCAGTTCGATATTGATTTACAAATATAATGATAATAATGACAGTAAATGCGAAGAACATCTAACGAAAAAACAATATTGCTAAGGCATATCAATGTAACTGCATGCGGGTATATTTCTATTCATATAATCACAACATTGGGCATTTTCATCATGACAGTAAATGTTTGGAGATATTTATTGTCAGTAAAATATATCAAAATACTGTAAATGAGTGTTTAAGTGAACGTACCGTCTCTGGGTGGAGAAGGGCACTGTACGGGGGCATAGGGTCCCATGTGGTAGCCATATGACCCCTGGTAGACCGAGGGGAAGCCATAGCCTGGGGTGTTGTACTGGGGGGCCTGCTGGTAGCCCAGCGGCTGCGCATACGGCGGCGTCGTCATCGTCATGGTCTTTGTCACTCACCGGCACCTCAACATGGCCGCCGGGGCTTAGTGGTGGGCATGGTGTAGGGCAGGGGTGGGGCGGGGGTATATGGGGGGAAGGAGGAGGGAAGGGGGGGAGGACCGTACCCACCACCAACCACCGAGACTACTTGAACGCACGCACACACACACACCCTGCTACCCCCCTAACCTGACCACCACGCTGCTTTATAACGTCACGGTTTTACGTCCACGCGCGTGTAACACTCACGGGCAGGTCCACCACACTGACATGTAACTCCCTCACGAGGCTTAATGCTGGGTCTTTACAACAGGTACACAACGCAGCCCCGCCCCCCGACCAGCCGCCAGGTCCAATCAGCCCCCCGCAGCCCGCACCACGCCCTGCCATTGGTCGCGTGAGTCCCAGCCCCGCCCACCTCACCCATCATTCTCACATAACCCCGCCTCCTTTAGCTCGCCTCAACCTCAACCCACGTCTTCATTGATGCATTTTTTAATCAAACTCCGAGCATGAATTTCTAGCGGACAGTAAGTGTGAGGATAAATCCAGTACTGGGCGAAGGAGGCTTATACAGGTGGTGGTGGCGGTGGCTTAGTGGGGGTTGGGGTTGGGGGGGTCTTGGGTGATGGGAGGGGGGGGGGGGGGGGGGCGGGGCGGGGCTAGCTTACTGAATCTTCCCCATCGCCGCCGCCGCAACTCGTAACACGGCAGCGGCATCCCTACCCCCCTCCTCGGGTATACCCCCACCCGACCCCCCCTCAAACGTGTATACACCCACAGACTCTCATATATGCTCGCGCGCTTACATTATCTAGGACTTACACACACACACACACACACACACACCCATACTTCGAGACTGGCATTCACCCGAGTAGAAACTTTTAGTTGTATTATTATTATTAATATTAATATTTTATCTATGATTATTTTGTGTTTTAATTTTTTATTCTGTCGATTCTTCGTCAGTACAATGCATTATAATTATTGTAAGCTAAGATGCATATTATTATTACTATTGTCTTTTATTTTTTATTTTTTATGTTTTCATCTGTCGATTTTTCGTCAGTACAGTGCATTATAATTATTGTAATCGAAGATGCATTTTTTCTTGCAGCTATTCACAGATTCCCCTTTGGAGTTAACATCTATGTAAGGTCTATCTCAAGCTCAACAAAATCAATTAACGGTATTAGAATTGGAACATAGCATGTTGATATAATTTGTTTTCTCAATCTCAATAAAATCAAGTAACGGTATTAAAATGGCAACATAAAACAAGGCATTTTGTAAGAATTATGTTTAGACGATTTTAGTATTTTGATTACGTGAGATCAAGGATAAGCGGATAAAAATCGTCTATTGTTTGCCAGACTCAATACATCTTAAGGTTATTGACCGATATATACTTTTCATATAATTACCCCCACAATAATTATATTAGTAATTATAAGTTTACCCTCTGAAGATTATGACGTATTTTGGCAGTTTATTCTGGCTGTCATTAGACGCTTTTATACCGTTTAGGAAGGATCAGTGGAAGCTACACAAGTAGAGACTAGCTCAATTAACCCTCTGACTTCCATATATACCCTCCTTAATCTAACTGAAATCGTCCAATCATAGCCATAACACGGAAAAGAAATGCGTAATCGGATCTTGAAAGGGTTAATTGCTAATGAAATCAACACGACGGTAGTTTTGCAATGAAGGTTTAAGTAATTGGTTTAAATATAATTGTCCGAGCTTTATTAAGATGATTAATAAAGTCCAGTTAAGTCCCTGTAACAATGGCACGCCCTAGCCCTGTCATTCATGGGAGGGTATAGCTTTATATAGTTCATCAATAAATAATGTATATACTATCTAATTATTATTCAGTGAAAATATAAATATATGTCTTACCTTTGATTTTAATATAAGTCTTGCCTTTGATTTTAATATGTCTTACCTTTGATTTTAATATATGTCTTACCTTTGATTTTAATATATGTCTTACCTTTGATTTTAATTTGATCGTCATTTGATAATTTTCAATATTATTCTCCAGTTTATCTTTGTTCTGTGGGGTTTGTTCATAGTATTGTTTTGCTAGTTGTACAGTCGCGCTAATAAGTGATGTCTCGGCACCAAGTATGTTTTGATCAATAATTGGCATCAGCAATATCTAAGCTTCATTTCTTCATATCGAGTAAAATATACAAACGTGTTCCCACACTTACCCACCCTATTCAACATCTGACAGACATAAATACAGCACAGAGCAAGCCAAAGGTAATTACAGCTGGGACATGACTTATTAGCGCGACTGTACAATGCGTTATTTCCACATAGTGAATTTTATGAATTCTTTTGTCTTTATATTTTGAGGTTCCTGTTTTGGTTTGTTTGTTTTGCAAGTTTATTTCGGGTTGTCTCTCATGCAGGGAATAGGTCCGCTTCGGGGCCTTCTGTGTATGGCCACCCTCATGAAGGGGAGTAAGGCGTCCGGAAATAGAATTTTTTATTCATATTTTGCTAAATTATTTACCTATCCAGTGCACCGTGTTGTCTAATTATCGTTACTGCATATCACGGTTTGTAATAGTTTTCCTGCTGTCTTCTTCACTCCACTATACACGCACACCACACGTTTTTCTGCCACAAACAAAACAAAAATATATAAACTGTACATATCTATATATATATACCGGTATATATATATATATTAAAAACAAAACTAACCCTGTCAGTCTTTTAACTCTGGGGAGGCACTTGTCACAGGCAATTCTGCCTTTTGTCTCCCTCATCCACAGAAAACAAAAATATGAGGGTGTTTTTCTGGACCCCCTTCTCCCTCATATTTAGCCCTATTAATATTCGATAACACATTTAATAATTTTCTTTGGCTATTGTTAAACGGAATTATCCAACTTTCGAATAACCTCTTAGTAAAGGAAATACGAAATTTATTAATTATTGTTCATTAAATTCCTAATCTGAATTTAATCATCTAATTATACCCAGAAAACATAAACGAAACACGTCATCGTATCTTGTATGGGTTAAGGGTAGATGGGTCGTTTTCTTGTCCCTTTACTTCCTCGTGTTAATAGCGATGTTTACGGCTCCAACTTCCTTATACCGAAGGGAGAATTTGTTGTCGATTATTTCACATATATACAGTATATATATATATATATATATATATATATATATATATATATATATATATATATATATATATATATATATATATATATATATATATATATATATATATATTTTTTTTTTTTAGTTTCCTTCCTAGACGTCCACCAAACTTAAACACATCCTCAAGATCCCCCTTCTAGAAAAATGTGTACATTTTTCGGTAGAAAAATTTCCCGACCGAAGGCCGATCACTCCTTCAATACAGGCTCGCATCCGCTCGCTATCGCTCGTCAGGAAAAACAATCAACACCTAAATCACACGAAAAGTCTTAATACTGACAAAGAAGTGGACCGAAAGATCATCTTAAAATCGCCTAACTAATAGGCCTAACGTCATAAAATGTCAATACTAATGGGGCTAAACATGAGGGAGAAGCGGGTCCCGAAAAACAAACAACCATCCCCCTTAACCCCTTCACGATACGTCATTTTAATAGTACTCTGGTTATAATTATCACTGTATATATTATTATTCAGAGGAGAAAAATCGTCTCGTAGTTAAGAGAGTCAAACATTCGTCGAGTAAATGATCCTTTCCTTTTTTTTTTTTTTTTTTAACCCCCTTCTCCCTCGTGTTTAGCCCCATGTGTTTGGCGACTTTAAGACCTTTTGTGCCATTTAGGTGTAGCTTTTTTCCTGGCGATCGATAACGAGTCCGTAGTCTAGAAGGCTGTGATGTTGTACTACTGAAAAATGTACACATTTATCTGGGCGTATTTTTTAAAGCTTGAAGAGGTCTTGTGAGGAAACAGAAAGCGATACATACATAAATAAATCTCTCTCTCTCTCTCTCTCTCTCTCTCTCTCTCTCTCTCTCTCTCTCTCTCTCTCTCTCTCTCTCTCTCACACACACTGTACAGAAACCGACTAGAAAACTATCCTAGACAAACAGTAAACGAGATATGTCAGCTCTATCCTAGATAAACTAGAAACATAGTCAGTAAATCAACTCACAAGTTTTCAGAGAACCCTTTTAAAATGTACAACTATTATCTAATTCGAAAATTATCTGCAAATCAAGTACATCATATTTAACTGATCATATGGCTCTTATGCAATTTCCTGCTTTGGTCCTTATTGTAAGTTAATATAAGTTAGAGTTAAGTAACAAACTATTCCTCTGTAAATATTCAGCCAATGGATGCAATTATCAATAAGCCGTTTATTATTATTATTATTATTTTTATTATTAAAACAAAAATAGGAAAAGAGAGGATTGGGACTGAGTATATAGATAGATTATTATTATTATTGTAATTATTATTATTATTATTATTGGTAGTAGTAGTAGTAGTAGTAGTAGTAGTAGTAGTAGTAGTAGTAGTAGTTTACACACGCCATACAGACCCTAGGAAACAAGTTCTTCCTTTGTCTAGTCATCTGGGCCGAGTTGTCTCACACTGCATCTCAAGAAGTCTGTCGCTAGGTTCATCTTGGTCGTTTAGTATTCTGTACACGAGACAGCGAGTTTTTTTCGGTCTTTCTTTCGTTCCGGCTTTTTTTCGTGAGCGCGGGAGTGTGTGTGACTGTGTGTGTGTGTGTGTGTGTGTGTGTGTGTAGGCTATGTGTGCAGTATGGCTATTTTTGTATATCTTGCATTATACACTGCATACAGTAGGCCTATATATATATATACAGTATATATATATATTTATATATATTCGAGATAAAAGCGCGTGTGTGTGTGTCTTTGTGTACGTGTTGATGTATAAGGGTATATAGGTACATGTGTTGACAATATAAGCCAGCCATAGGTAAATATAGTTGATTGACAGGTGCGCCACTGCTTAATTACACCGTAGGCCAGGTATATACAGCGGCCTCATCACCTCAACTACGGCTATCCATAAACTCCAAAAATCTCGTGTTTTATGTGGGCAATAATTCTGGTCTGGGGTTTTCATTAGCATCATTATTCTGGTGTATAGAATCTTCATTGACTTGTTAGCGTAAATTGTAATAACATGGATTTGGTTCCATGTTTTACGGGGGGTGACCTGTTTTGTTATCTTTCCTGGTTGTATCCATTCGGCCACACCCAGCTTACTGTTTTAAGACTATTATCCCCTTCTAGGTGTTGATTTTTTCCTGGCGAGCGATAGCGAGCCAGCATTTTATGGAGAAATCCGGCTTCGCCGGAGAAATTTTTCTATCGAAAAATGTACAAATTTAACCACCTGTCTAACTCATCCAAAATATGATTGGCTATCGCTCGCCAGGTACTGTATATATCGACACCTGGATGAGGATACACGTCTTTAAACAGTAGGCTGAATGGGGCCGAATGGATACAACCCGTTGAGAAACAAAGCAGGTCACCCCCTTTAATGATGAGTAATTACTTAACCCAGCTTTTTTTTCTAAGCTGTGGATGTGCAAGATAATCTAACATTAGCCAGTTTCCACTTTTAAAATCGCCAAACTAGTGGGGCGAACGTCTTAAAATCTCAATAACAATGGGGCTAAACAGATGGCTTTACCCACTCCTAACATCTTACATGCAACCTCCTTGTGTCCTTGAACAATAGATAAATATATAGATAGATAAATGCAACATAGATAAACAATAGGGCATTATATTCAGTCGCAAATTCACAACACATGCAGCTGCTTCATCTGTCTATCAGCTGTACAGTTGCCACATAATTTATGTTCCTCTCCGTGATCTTATACGTGGAACATAATATAACGCGCATGATTGAATTACTAGTGTAGTTTCTTATGTTGTGGTTAACTCATCTGATTAGTCAACTGAAAATTAATATAAACCACACTCGCAATTAAAATAAACCACACTCGCAATTAAAATAAACCACACTCGCAATTAAAATAAACCACACTCGCAATTAAAATAAACCACACTCGCAATTCATTAAAATAAACCACACTCGCAATTAAAATAAACCACACTCGCAATTAAAATAAACCACACTCGCAATAAAAATAAACCACACTCGCAATTAAAATAAACCACACTCGCAATTAAAATAAACCACACTCGCAATTAAAATAAACCACACTCGCAATTCAATAAAATAAACCACACTCGCAATTAAAATAAACCACACTCGCAATTCATTAAAATAAACCACACTCGCAATTCATTAAAATAAACCACACTCGCAATTAAAATAAACCACACTCGCAATTAAAATAAACCACACTCGCAATTCAATAAAATAAACCACACTCGCAATTAAAATAAACCACACTCGCAATTCATTAAAATAAACCACACTCGCAATTCATTAAAATAAACCACACTCGCAATTAATATAAACCACACTCGCAATTCATTAAAATAAACCACACTCGCAATTAATATAAACCACACTCGCAATTCATTAAAATAAACCACACTCGCAATTAATATAAACCACACTCGCAATTCATTAAAATAAACCACACTCGCAATTAAAATAAACCACACTCGCAATTAAAATAAACCACACTCGCAATTAAAATAAACCACACTCGCAATTAATATAAACCAAACTCGCAATTCATTAAAATAAACCACACTCGCAATTAAAATAAACCACACTCGCAATTAAAATAAACCACACTCGCACTTCATTCATACAATCTTGCTTTCACACGTAAGATCACAACGAGAAACAAAACATATGTGGGCAACTGTACATAAATTATGACTATACACTTCTTATATGTCCAAATATGTGGATATACCAAACCTGTGGGGTTTTTTTATTTCAAACGTACGAATATAGCCAATTTTTATTGCTAAAAGATGTAGATTCGTAAATATTGGAGTAATGTTATATTGATATTTGAAAACAAAGTCGTGCACTTGTAGCGTATAATTTCGATTGGTACTCATTAAAACATGTTGTATTTGTAAGTATATAATTATGAAACACATTTATAATAGATTTATAATAGATTGCCATTTACAGTCCAGTATTTGATGATGCCGCTATCTTTACTTTTAGTTATAATTACTGATCACAAATAATTTAATGTTCAATTTATCTAAATAATACAAGGCATACAGTATGTAAATATTAAACTTATGCCATCATACCATTCATTTCATTACATTAATATCGGCCATGTTTCTGGCGCATAAGTCATTACACCTCTCATACACGAATCATATACTTTTCCCGTCAAGCGGAGTGGGATTGACCCTCGTATTCGACGCAGACAGACCAATCAAGACCGGAGACTGAGACATGCAACCTGGATCACACCTGACCTGACCCTGTGGGGAGAAATTGAATGTTGTGATTTACACTTGTTGCGGGGGTGGGGGGGGGGGGGGGGGGGGGTTGCGTTATGGATGGATGGATGGATGGATGGATGGGTGTGTGGGTAGGTATTATAGAATGCGTGTGTGGATAGATGGATGGACGGGTAGTAGGATGGGTGTGTGGGTTAATGGATGGGTGTGTGGGTGGATGGATGGATGGATGGGTGGGTTCTTCACCCCCGCACAGCTTCTTGCTCTGTATTGGGGCACACTGCGCCCCTGTATTGAGTATTGTTCGCATGTGTGGGGAGGCTCCACCCATACCGCACTTCTCGAACGTGTAGAATCCAAATCATTTCGCCTCATCAACTCGCCTCCTCTTACTATTTCCCTACGATCTCTTTCTACACACCGCAATGTTGCATCTCTTTCACTCTTCTATCGCTATTACAACAACCAGTGTTCTTCAGAGCTCTCTCAATGTATATCCCCTCCCTTGCGGCAAGTGCGAGGCACCCGACTTTCAACACAGTGTCACTCCTATTCTGTCCAGCTCTCCATCGCAAGAACTGGCAAATTATCTGTCTTTCTTCTACTCAACAAGTGAACTCTGGAACTCTCTCCCTCAATCCATCTTTCCTTCATTCTATGACTTAGACTGCTTTAAACTTCGTGTGCCCAGGCATTTTGACTCCAACTTCCCTTGAATTTAGCTCTGTCACTCTTTTACTTTGGGGGAGACACTCGCTACAGGCAACCTGCCTTTTGTCTCCTCCATACACATATAAAACAAAAAAATTATACATAGATGGGTGGGTAGTAGGACGGGTGTGTGGGTAGGTATTAGGATGGATGTGTGGATGAATGAATGGATGGATGGATGAATGGGTAGTAGGATGGGTGTGTGGGTAGGTATTCGGATGGATGGAAGGGTAGGTAGTAGGATGGGTGTGTGGATGGATGGAAGGGTAGGTAGTAGGACGGGTGTGTGGGTTGCTGGATGAGTGGGTACATTTTTAGTCTAATATATAAGTTGGATGGATTGAAATTATAGCCTGGGGAAAGCATTGGGGATGGATGAAGATGGATGAAGTTATTTTGAGCATGAAGCTATTATATATTTTTGACTTGATTCAAAGCGACATGAATTGATAAATATATATTAACGTGGGTTCACTTAATGTTGCCTTTTCTGGTATGTAACTAAACTTTGTCAGAAGTGGAATGTACACATACTCACACATACGCACACATACATATTACATACACACACACTCTCTCTCTCTCTCTCTCTCTCTCTCTCTCTCTCTCTCTCTCTCTCTCTCTCTCTCTCTCTCTCTCTCTCTCTCTCTCTCTCTCTCTCTCTCTCTCTCATCAACTCTCACTCTCTCCCCTCCCAAAATTTTGACAACACCCAAAGAAGCCGCTACCGTCCAACCAAGCACCCAACCCACAATGCGCCCACCCACGCCCATTTCCACCCTTATGGCCCCCTATCCGTAAGGCCCAAAGTCCCCCCTCGCCCAGGACCCCCCCGGATACGCCCCTTCGCCCGCCCCCCTCTCGGCGTCTTTTCAGAAACAATCAAGATGGAGAGAGAGAAAATTTTTGCTTCCATTCCAGAGGCAATTTTCGATGGACGGGGTAATTTTACGGCCAATTTTGCATCGATCGGAGAAAAAAAGAGAGGGTGGGAGGAGGAGGAGGCTGGGGGAGAGAGAGAGAGAGAGAGAGAGAGAGAGAGAGAGAGAGAGAGAGAGATCATGATCCACCTCACATAATGCACAAAGTTTCTTGATAGCTAGATACAGGTATGCTCATTTTGTATTCTAAACCAAATCCTCATCCGGTTCTTAATTTTAACTCACCGTACAGTCCCAGCACCTTATGAGAGAGAGAGAGAGAGAGAGAGAGAGAGAGAGAGAGAGAGAGAGAGAGAGAGAGAGAGAGAGAGAGAGAGAGAGAGAGAGAGAGAGAGAGAGAGAGAGAGAGAGAGAGAGAGAGAGAGAGAGAGAGAGAGAGAGAGAGAGAGAGAGAGAGAGAGAGAGAGAGAGAGAGAGGAAACTCATGTAGAGAAGCATAAATTTCCCTTCAGACAAAGTTGCATTAGAAGTTTCCCCCACACCCTCCCCAGTTTATATCCAGAGAGAGAGAGAGAGAGAGAGAGAGAGTAAATAGTGATACAAGGATAACATTTATAAACAGTAAATTGGCTTAATAGATTTGGTATTGTGTGCGGATAAATAAAAGAGAGAGAGAGAGAGAGAGAGAGAGAGAGAGAGAGAGAGAGAGAGAGAGTAAATAGTGATACAAGGATAACATATTTATAAACAGTAAATTGGCTTAATAGATTTGGTAGTGGGGCGGATAAATAAAAAGAGAGAGAGAGAGAGAGAGAGAGAGAGAGAGAGAGAGAGAGAGAGTAAATAGTGATACAAGGATAACATATTTATAAACAGTAAATTGGCTTAATAGATTTGGTAGTGGGGCGGATAAATAAAAAGAGAGAGAGAGAGAGAGAGAGAGAGAGAGAGAGAGAGAGAGAGCTCCTAATTTCAGCTTTTCTTGTCGACAGAGAATTGGTATATGTTTATCACGTGTGTGTGTTCGTGTGTGTATGTTAGCTTGTCAGACCACTAGACTTTATTATTTGATGTTCTTATGTTGTATTTGAGTTTTAATACTGTAATTATTAGTGGTATTACGTTTAAATGTTATACATTTACTTTATCTAGTTTCATTTGTTTTGAAGCTCGACCTCCATTTATATATAGCCTTCGGTAACACGTGATTTTTAAACTATATATATATATATATACCGGTATATATATACTATACTGTATATATATATACTGTATAACTATATAATTATACACACACACACAATACACTGCATTTCATTGTCATATGCCATTGATGTTTTTGTATATTGTTTGTTGACAGGGAGAAGGCATCGATTTACTACAATTAGTTATAGTTAATAATGAATTAGGAATATTGAAATATATTTGTGTGTGATCTAGACAGAGAGATTTTAAACTCAAGCCGTTTACAACACGTAGCCAAACACACCAGGGTTGTCAAGGAGTGATAAGTGACGTAACATGTATCAGGTTATGAACAAGGTTGTCAGTGAATTATTGATTTCGCCTGTACAGTGTACATAGATTACCATAAAGCCGAGAATGTGGTATGATAATGTGTGTGTGTGTGTGTGTGCGTGTGTGTGTGCTTGTGCTTGTGCACGCGCGTGTGTGTGTGTGTGTGTAATTCACTTGCTTGTTCGTCAAAGGGAATCCACGCAATGCGAACTAAGCTCATTATTATCGCGCCTCCTTAACTGGGAATGTATTGCGTGAAATGCATGTTAAGTGTTTATGTATCGTTGGAATGGCTGTGGATGTGTGTGTAGTCTGTATTTTACTGAATTGGTGACATCTGGAAACGAAGGCTTATGTTTAATCTGTGCGGTACCATTCTCACTACGGTACCAGTCTCACCCGAAGGCTTAGGTTGACCAGTAGCTTAGGTTGACCAGTACGATACCCATCTCACCTTGTAACCAATCACCAACCCCAGATGGGACGTCACAACTTCGTCCACTTATACCAGGTTCCTATTTATACTGCTAGGTGAACAGAGACTACACCGTTAGGAGACTTGCCCAAATGTCTCTTCCCCGCCCGGGTCTCGAACCCGGGACCTTCTGGTTGTGAGCCAGACGCGCTATCAGTTACGCCACGGTGAGGTGTGTGTGTGTGTGTGTGTGTGTGTGTGTGTGTGTGTGTGTGTGTGTGTGTGTATGAATGTGTGAGTGAGTGAATGACAGTGTGTGTGTGTATGAATGTGTGAGTGAGTGAGTGAATGTGTGTGTGTGTGTGTGTGTGTGTATGTAAGTGAATGTGTGTGTTTGTGAGTGTGTGTGTGTGTGTGTGTGTATGAATGTGTGAGTGAGTGAATGGCAGTGTGTGTGCGCGTATGTGTTCATTGAGGCGTGTCAAGGGGATGGATGAAGCGAGATAATGGTCAAATGATTGCACTGAATGTGAGATATTAGCAAGGGCGAGTTCTTTGTATCCGATTACCCAGAGGAACTTGGAAGGTCTTCATTAAGGGGAGATTTCCACTTGAGGGACTTTTTTCTTGACCCCTTTCTCCCTCATGTCTAGCCCCATTGCTTTTGAGATTTTAAGACGTTTGCCCCATTAGTTTGGTGATCTTAAGAATTTCCGCCCCATTCTGTAAAATTTAAGACCTTTCGTGCCATTTAGGTGTCGATTTTATCCTGGCGAGCGATAGCGAGCCTGTAATTTAAGAGTAACCGGCCTTTGGCCGGGACATTTTTCTACCGAAAAATGTACAAATTTATCTTGAAAGGGGGTCAAAGGGGTGAAATTTTAAGATTGCTGAAGGAGTAGGAAACAAACTAAAAACCTCCCCTTAATACTCGATCATCAAGCAAATATGTGTGGCTGCATTAAGGGCGCTGCATTAAGGGCGGTTATTATATATATGTTGTAAATGTTATATTGATCTATGTATTTATTATTGTTGTTTGTTGTTATTCATATATATATATTATTGTGTTTCACTTTGCTCCCTAGACCTCTGTCAAACTTAGAAAGAAAAAATAAGAAAAATAAACACACTCACACACACTCACACACACACACACACACACACACACACACACGTAGACCCCCTTCGAGATCAATTTTTCGGTAGAACATTTTTCAGGCCAAAGGCCGATTCCTACTAAATCAGAGGCTCGCTATCGCTTGCCAGGAAAAGATCGACACCTAAATTTCACGAAAATTCTTAATATTGACCAATACATCGGGTGAAAGGTCTTACAATCGCCAAACTAATGGATTGAACGGCATAAAATCCCATAAATAATGAAAACAAAAGCGAGGAGGAGGTCCAGAAAAAGAAATATCCTCCCCTTAACCTTCTCAGTGT
>CM064581.1:3546074-3583574 GCA_032716605.1 Paralithodes platypus | reverse complement strand
TTGGTATATATATATATATCGGTGACAGCTCTAGGTCTTTTTATAGAAACTAGAAACAAATTTGTGGTACTTATGGTATTCAATGGTTTTGTTAATGTACTGTAGGTCTTATGGATAATATAGATGTGTAGATATGAAATTATGAATATCACATGCAAACATGAATGGAAATATACAAAATCTGAAGAGGTTTAACACTCTTATATGTGCAATCTTGTATATACTGTATGTGCAGTTACCTAGCTCTACCTGGAACAAGCCTCCTTCGAGATTGATAATCATGTTCTCAATTGATTAGAACCGATTAAGATTTAAAGACAATGTTTACACATTTTGCAATGGACGTACATGAATCACTTAATGTTCATCACAAATATCTCTCTGGAATGGACAGCAAGGTTTTAGAAATACTATCAAATCTTTATAAATCCGTGTAACTCTCTGCTCTCCCCTCCTGCCACTAAAAGACTGGTCAGCAGAGTTGGTTCATTGCTTCCTTTGATCACCCCCCAGTCCAGGAGTGACCACTGTCCAATCTGAGAGAGAGAGAGAGAGAGAGAGAGAAGTGTGGGGAGTCAGAGGGTTGGGGGAGGGAGGGAGGGGGAGTAGTGGAGTTTGATGGAATTGCACAGTAAAGGAAATGGAGAATATATATATATATATACTATAATTATATATCTATATTATATATATATAATATATATATATATATATATATATATACAGGTATATATATAAAATTAAAATTGTATATAGTTTCATTGATACACGGACTATACAGACCCCGTGGCCCCTGTAAGACAGTCCGTACTTCTCTATAACATTATAAGGTATCATTAAGTAGAAAGAATGATAGTGAAGTAGGTGGCTTTCACCACACCTACTATTCACTCTCACTATGAGGCAGGCTTGGAATTAATATATATACACACACACACACACACACACACACACACACACACATACTGTATATATATATGAGAGAGAGAGTGAGAGACAGAGACAGACAGACAGGGGGAGATCAATTTGCGTGGATGTGGTCAAGACTGGGGCAAGTTTTGAATGTCAAGTTGTTCAGGAGAGAGAGAGAGAGAGAGAGAGAGAGAGAGAGAGAGAGAGAGAGAGAGAGAGAGAGAGAGAGAGAGAGAGAGCATGGTGAACACAAGACGAATACTAAGCTAATGGAAGTACAGATAGAAGGAAGGAAGGAAGGAAGAAGGAGGAGGGAGGAGAGACGGATAGGAGGGTGAAGAACAAACAGAAGAGAGAAAGATGGAAAGAAAGAACAGAACATTTCTGTTTTCATTTCTTAATTTCTTCGTCAATATTTAGACCTTTCGTGCCATTTATACTGTAAGTTTATTTTTTTCCTGGCGAGCGATAGCGAGCCTGTAATTTTAGATATATGAAAACAAACAAAGAATATAATATAAGAGAAAGGGGAAGTAATATTATTGATAACAAAAACTATAAACAGAATGAAGAAAAAAGTATATATGACGGGAGAGAACAATACGTATATATATATTGTTTATACACATTTCAATACATATATATCTTCTCTTTTTCATTGATTTATTTGTAATTTTTCTTTTAGGAATATGTGGATATGATGTGTATATATATTATGTGTTTTTGTTTAATCATATAAGTTATAATTATTATCTATAGGCCTATGTAAGCCAAATATCTATATTTTCTTGTTCATTAACTTATCTGTTAATTGTTGTCAAGCGTTGCAGACATTGACATTGATAGACTATATTGATTAATCGTTAATATCTGTCCCCTTTCAGGTATGGTGTGTGTGTGTGTGTGTGTGTGTGTGTGTGTGTGTGTGTGTGTGTGTGTATTGGAGTCACTTCTGTTTAAAGGTTTGGTCTTTATGTTTATTGTATTATAGATTAACATTTATTACACTCACTAATTGTATATAAGGCGGTAGTGGCTTTCTTTCGTTCTATTTATTTATTTTATATGATTTCCTCGCTAGACCTTCATCAAGCTTAAACAAATACTCCCTAGACCCCTTCAAGATAAATTTGTTAATTTGTCGGTAGACAAATGTGCCGGTTCTTCCTAGAATTATAGGCTTGCTATCGCTCGCCATGAAAAATCGACACCTAAGTGACACGAAAGGTGTTTCTATTGACAAAGAAATGGGGCGAAAGGTCTTAAAATCGCCAAACTAATGGAGCGAACGTCTTAAAATATGAAAACTAATGAGGCTAAACATGAGGAAGAAGGGAGACCATAAAAACGACCCCTCTCCCCTTACTATTTGTTGTTCTCCCTTCCCTAACTACCTGGGATGAGGGGGGGGGGGTGAATAATTTGGGGGAGAAAGAGGGGAGAGGGGACGGGAGTGGGGTCGGGGTGCATAATGGGGGGAGAGGAGTAAGGGGAATTGGGAGTGTGGGTGAATAATATGGAGGAGAAAGAGGGGGAAGGGAATGGGAGTGGGGTCGGGGTGCCTAATGGGAGGGGAGAGGAGTAAGGGGGATTGGGGTGGGGGTGAATAATATGGGGGGAGAAAGAGGGGGGAGGGGGACGGGAGTGGGGTCGGGGTGCATAATGGAGGGGAGAGGAGCAAGGGGGATTGGGGGTGGGGTGGGGGTGAATAATATGGGGGAGAAAAGAGGGGGGGAGGGGAGGGGAGTGGGGTCGGGGTGCCTAATGGGAGGGGAGAGGAGTAAGAGGGATTGGGGTGGGGGAGAAAGAGGGGGGAGGGGACGGGAGTGGGGTCGGGGTCGGGGTGCATATGGGGGGGGGGGAGGGGAGAGGAGTAAGGGGGATTGGGGTGGGGTAGGGGTTCACGATGGTGGGGGAGAACGAGGGGGATGGAAGAAAAGTAGGGGTGAGTGGGGTTGGGGGTGAATAATTAGGGGGTAAAGGGGGGGGAGAGGAGTAGGGGGTAGGGGTGAGTGGGGGTTCGGGGAATAATTTAGGGTGAGAGTACAAAGGTACAAAGGAAATCAAGCAACAACAGATCTAGTGACCCTTCTAGGTTGCTTGTCCTCCAAAACACTGAGGATCAAGTGTCCAAACAGTGGTTTAGAGTGGGTAAGGGAACATTGGAAAGGGAACTACTGCCCTGCCACGTTAGTGGCAGGACTAGGAAGTTAGTAGGGGACATATGGGTTAGTAACTGAGGGGAGGATAAAGTTATTCATTTACAAACGCAGTCAGTCGCGGGTTTGATGCGAGATATTTGTCTAGGCGGAATTTAAATGAATCAACGGTGCTGCAGTCTATAACGTCTCGGGGAAGCCCATTCCAGAGGGGGAGGGGAGAGGAGTAAGGGGATTGGGCGTGAGGTAGGGGTGCCTAATGGGGTGAGAAAGAGAGGGGAGGTGGGAGAGGAAAAGGGATGTTATAGAGTGGGGATGGGTGGATAGGTAAAGAGAGAAAATAGTAGGAGAGCACCCTTCAAGATAAATTTTTACATTTTTCGATAGATATATTTCCTGGCTGGAGGCCGGTTAACAGTATATTACCGGTTCGCTATCGCTCGTCAGGACGAAAATTGACACCTAAATTGTACGAAAGGTCTTAATATTGACAAAGAAATAGAGTGAAAGGTCTTAAAATTTCCAAACTGATTGGCCGAACGTCTTAACATTTGAAAACGAATGGGGCTAAGCATGAAGAAGGGGGGGGGGGGGGGGACCGTCCAAACCCCCCGCCCCCGCTTAATGATTCATTTATACGATTAATCACTCCCACTTTTAATGGCTCTTTCTTTGTCACTTTCTTTATCAATGTTTATTCTTACATTTTTTGTTCTCTCTCTTTCTTTTTTTTTTTTTTTTTTTTTTTTTTTTTTTTTTCTCTCTTTCTCTCTCTCTCTCTCTCTCTCTCTCTCTCTCTCTCTCTCTCTCTCTGCCCCATTACCCATCACTACCCATCATTACCCATCTCACACCTCTAATCCCACCCTCACCCCTTGACGTGTGAGGGATGGGGGAGGGGTGGGTGGAGGGGAGGGAGGGGGGGTGGGGGTAGAAGAATGGAATGGTATGAAGGCTGTCAAAACAATACACCCCACCCCCTCACTACATCTCTCTCTCTCTCTCTCTCTCTCTCTCTCTCTCTCTCTCTCTCTCTCTCTCTCTCTGTATATATATTTTATATAATTCCAAATTAAGTCACTACTTTTAAGCTCCTCGGGGGTCTAGTGGTTTGGGTGCTGGAGTGCTGCACTACTGGCCTGGGTTCGAAGCATGGCTGGGGCATGACAAAATATTAATACAGTATATATGATGTACGTGTGTGTGTGTGTGTGCGTGTGCGTGTGTGTGTGTGTGTGCAGGAGCAAATCTAAAATTATATGGCTGACGGAACTCGCCAAAATACGCTGTTAAATATTTAGGCGACATATGCCCTTCTCTGCATTAGGTACACCCATAAGAATGATTGCATCCCCTATGTTTTGCTTCATGCAATTATAACTATCTGGATTGATTCCTGGATAGAACTTGTTTTTTCAATACATAGCATATTACAGTTTTGTATGTGATGTATAGAAAATTATATACATTATTTTTGTTTCTAGAGTTATACTACCAATACTACCATGGTTAAGGGGAGGTTTTTAGTTAATTCGCTAGACTTCCATCAAGCTTAACATTACAGCCCCTAGACCACCTTTCAAGATAAATGTGTAAATTTTTCGGTAGAAATATGTCCCGGCTGAAGGCCGGTTCCTCTTAAATTACAGGCTCGCTGTCGCTCGCCAGGGAAAAATATCAAAAGCAATGGGGCTAAACATGAGAGATAAAGGGGTCAAGAAAAAAATCCCTCAAGTGGAAATCTCCCCTTAAAGATGGGTGAAGTCCGAGAATATTGATGAGTGAGATAGAAACTATGGTATCCGAGTGTACAGTACCGTTAGCCAAATACGTAAATGAGCTGACATTCTCCATAACCTGACCGTTCAACCTCGTCTCACACTCTGTGACTGCACCCATTTCAAAAACCATAACCTCCGCATTTTTTTTTTTTTTTTTTTGCGAGATAGATGAAACCGGACATGTTACTTTGTCATGCACTACTTCCCTTTCATCTCTCTCTCTCTCTCTCTCTCTCTCTCTCTCTCTCTCTCTCTCTCTCTCTCTCTTTCTTCTCTCTCTCTCTCTCTCTATCGCTCTTCTCTCTCTTCTCTTCTCTCTCTCTCTCTCTCTCTCTCTCTCAATTCTTCCCTTCCCACGTAAAAATATGCTTCACCCCCCCTCCCCTTCACCCCACCCCCCTCCTTCCACCTCGGAGAGATGAAGGGATGGGTGTCCGTAACAAGCGGGCTAAACACGGCCAACTACCAATTAACGAACCAATTACACCGACCCAGGGCTGTTTTTCCCGACCTCTCTCTCCTGCCCGACCTTTTTTTCTCTTAATAATCACTGTTATACCACGCCAAAAACCGCCCGGGCATTTTGGGGGTAGAGCGGTCTTTAAGAAATACCTGACATTTTTGTTTGCCGATTTTTTTTTTTTTTTTTTTTTTTTTTTTGTAGTATCCCCTCTACCATTTTTCTTTAATCTCCCCTCGTTTTCTTTTATTCCCTCTCGTTTTCATTTATCTTCCCTCCCGTTTTCTTTTATCTCCTCCTGTTTTCTTTCATCTCCCCTCCTGTTTTCTTTTATCTCTCCCGTATTCTTTTATTTATTCCCTCTCTTGTTTTTTTATTAACTCCCCTTCTGTTTTATTTTATCTCCCCTCACGTTTTCTTTCATCTCCCCTCCCGTTTTATTTTACCTCCCCTCCCGTTTTACCCTCTGACTTCCATATACCCTTCCTATTCTGAATTAACTCGTTTAATAATAGCTAGAAAACAAAAGAAATGCGTAATCGGATTTTTGAAAGTGTTAAATAAGTCTCTCTCTCTCTCTCTCTCTCTCTCTCTCTCTCTCTCTCTCTCTCTCTCTCTCTCAGCGGGGATCTTGTGAAAAGGTGTGTAGGATTGGATAGGGGGGTAAGGTTGCATTGTCTTGGGTCGGATATGGGATCTTAATAGCTATGGAGTACAAGAGGAATAGGTTGGGTGTAGAGTTGTATAGGGGGAGTGGATTAAGGGGAGGTTTTTAGTTTGCTCCCTAGACCTCTATCAAACTTTTAAAAATTACGCCCAAGACCCCCCTTCGAGATAAAATGTGCAATTTTTTTGGTAGACAAATTTCCCAACCCAACCTATCCCATCCCAACCCAACCCAATCCAACCCTGAACTCAACTCAACCCTGAACTCAACTCATTCCATGCCAACGCATTCCATCATAACTCAACTGAACACAACCTAGCCCTACACGATTTAGCTCTATTAAACATGAAACAGGAACCCCCAATAAATTTAGGCCGTGATTCTACTAAACACGAAACAGAAACCCCCCAATAAATGCCGCGATTTTACTAAACACGAAACAGGAACCCTTAATAAAGGTCGCGATTCTACTAAACACGAAACAGGAACCGTCAATAAATGTCGTTATTCTACTAAACACAAAACAGGAAACAGGAACCCCCATTAAAGGTCGCGATTCTACTAAACACGAAACAGGAACCCTTAATAAAGGTCGTGATTCTACTAAACACGAAACAGGGAACCCTTAATAAATGTTATGATTCTACAAACACGAAACAGAAACCCCCAACAGATGTCGCAATTCCACTAAACACGAAACAAAAACCCCAATAAAGGCCGTGATTCCTCCAGCCCTCTAATAATCGATACCACCCCCCCCCCCCCTCCCCCTCACGACCACAAGTAATTCACCATTAAACATTAGAGTGTCACGGGCTATTGAGTGCTAATCTGGCCTTCCTATCGTGGGTATTGGTGAGAGAGGGTGGGTGGGTGGGTGGTTGGGGGAATCTGTGTGTGTGGTGGGGGTTGGGGTGGAGGGGGGAGACTGAGGTAATATGTGGTTGGTGACTTAGTACTCGTGTGTTTTGGATTTAATCGTGTATATTCGTTGTTGTGTTCTTTATTACTCGCTTCCTTCCCCCCCCACACACACACACACACATACACCCTCTCTCTCTCTCTCACACACTCACTCTCTCTCTCTCTCTCTCTCTCTCTCTCTCTCTCTCTCTCTCTCTCTCTCTCTCTCTCTCTCTCTCTCTCTCTCTCTCTCTGCAAGTTTATATATAAGTAAAGTCCCCTCCTCTTAGTAATTTTTATCATATAGGTAAGACTCAAAAATTTGCCTCTCTGTTTTCTTATTATTTGTTGGTGGTGTAATGGTTTAGATGCTTATGTTCTGGGTGTGGTGTCTCGACTTCGAATCCCGGGAAGACCGTATGTTTTCATTAATTTATTCAAGCGCATTGGGGTTTGTAATTGAGGATTAATGTTAAGAACGGGGTGTTCTTTAATTACTAAAATGTAAAACCAAATCAAATCCAAGTTACTTTTTTTCATATTTGTTTAACCCTTTCAATCGTAAAACTAAATTGTCATGTTGTGTCATTCTGCTATTTCGATATCCTTAACTACGAATCATGCATAGAGGTTCAGTTAGCCACACAAGTTCTGTTCCTCTCCGTGATCTTATACATAGAGATATAATGCCCATGGTTGAATTACGAGCGTAGTTTCTTATGCAGTGGTAACAGTACTTACCACCCAAACTCTCATCCACATTAACAGTACTTACCATCCACACTAACATCCACCTTACCACACCCTCCCTCCACCTTCTTGCCTTCCACCCGGGGTCATCCACAGTAGCCTTAACCTTGGCCAATCACAAGGGACTCCACCCAATACAGTCCTCCAATCTCCTCCACCCACTCCCATCCCTGCATTCCACAACACTTACTCCACCCAATACAGTCCTCCACTCTCCTCCACCCACTCCCATCCCTGCATTCCACAACACTTACTCCACCCAATAAACTCCTCCACACACTCCAACCCCTGCATTCCACTACCCTTACTTCACCCCACCCTTCCACCCAATGCATTCCTTCATCCATTTCATTCCACCCACTCCCACATTCCACAACACTTACTCCACCCTATACAGTCCTCCATTCCGCTCCACCTACCCCACCCGCTCCAACCCCTGCATTCCACAACACTTACTCCACCCAATACAGTCCTCCACTCTACTCCACCCACTCCAACCCCTGCATTCCACAACACTTACTCCACCCGACCATTCCACCCAATGCATTTCTTCAACTTGCTTCATCCACCTTAATCCACCCAATCCATCTTGGCCTTCCACTTAACCCCTTCTGTACCGGCGACGTCTTTTTTATTTTATTCTAGCTATGTTTAGAGGATTTTGTGCAGTTTAGGAAGGAGCTGTTGTAGGAAAAAAGGTTAATTGAGATGGTTCGAAGCCTATTAATTGCTGGAGGACCATATCACTCCATTGACCCACTTCTCTCCATCCATATTCATCTCACCCATATCACTCAACTCTATCCAAATCACCCATCGCACCCCCAACCCATCCAAACTAACCCATCTCACCCCAACTCACTCATATCACACCATTCAACCCATCCATCTCCACCCACCCTAACCCACCCATCTCTCCTTAACCAACCCATTTCCACCCATCCCTACTCAGTACTCACCCATATCTCCCTAAGTCACCCAACTCACCCTAATCCACCCATCTCTAAACAGCCCTACCCATCTATCTCTTCCTAACCCACCCATTTCCACCCACTCATCTCTCCCTAAGTCACCCAACTCCATCCATCTCTCCCTAACCCATCCATCCACCCACCCCAACTCACCCCTATCACCCCATTCAACCCACCCATTTCTACCCACCCGTACACATGTATCTCTCCCTAACCCACCCATCCCAACTCCCCTACCCCGCCCTAAGCCACCCATCCCCACCCATCCCAACTCAATAACCCCTACTCACCCATATCACCCCATTCATCCCAGCCACCCCAGCTCCCCCACTCCGCCCTAAGCTACCCAAACTCCACCCATCCCAACCCACCCATATCACCCCATTCAACCCACCCACCCCTACTCACCCACCTCTCCCCAACTCCCCCACCCCGCCCTAAGCCACCCAACTCCACCCACCCCTGCAGCTCACCCTCCCCGCCCTAGTAACCTGTCCTTAACCTTCTCCACCCATCTTCTTCACCCCACCCTTCTTCTGATCCTCTTCCTTCTCCGTTTTCTTCTTATTATTATCTTCTCTCTCCTTCATCTATATGCATCCATTTTTATTTTCTTCTTCCTCCTCCAACACCACCTATCTTCATCCACCCTTCTTCTTCATCTACTCCTCTTCCTCCTCCTCCACCACCCTTCTTCTCCACCCACACTTCCTCCTATCTTCATCCACCCTTCTTTTCCATACACACCTCCTCCTCCTCTTCATCCTACCTCCTCCTCCTCCTCCTCCTCCTCCTTCTTCTTCCTATCTTCCTTCCTTCTTCCTCCTTCCTTCTTCTTTGCTATCCTTTTCTCTACCTCGTAGTCAGTAGATTAGTAGTTTTAGATATCCAAACTGCCCCGTAAGGACCAATAGGTCTGTTGCAGTTTGTTCTCCTTTGTATTCCTTTGTATTCCTTTGTATTCCTCCTCCTCCTCCTCCTCCTTCTCCTACCTCCTCCTCCTCCTCCAGTGCTAGCGAAAAAATCGGACAAAATCGTTTCAAACTGGATACATTTAGTTTCAGAATATATATAGACAAATACTGTTTTGTTAGCAGAGTTGTAGATATGTGGAATAGGCGACCCAGTGCTATAGTAGGATCATGAACGATAGAGAGCTTCAAGGTCAAATAATGGGCACAGGGACGAGATGGGCTGGATATGAAAGGGATCTGCCTCGTGTGAGTCAATTTGAGATCTACCTTTTTCTTATGTTCTTGTTCCTCCTCGTCCCCTATCTGTTTTGTCTTCTTCTTTTCTTCTTCTTCTGTTGCAATTCTTCAAGTATCTCATTCATAGTTTGATTATTTATTCAACCTCCCTACCTCAATATGAATAAATAATAAGTTGATGATGATGGTGAATAATTGTAATAATACTAATAATACACACAAAGTCAAACGCACACACAGAGTCAAACGCACGCACACAGCCAAACACACACAGCCCGTAGCCTAGTAGGTAGAGCTCTCGTCTCACACACGAGGGGTCGGGGGTTCAATCCCCGGCCGGGCGGAGACAAATTGGGCTTGTCTCCTTTCATGTGTTAGCCTCAGTTCACCTAGCTGAAAATAGGTACCTGGAATAAGTGGACGACGTTGTGACGTCCCATCTGGGGTTGGCAAAAATGGTACTAGGCGAGATGGGTATCATATGGTTCACCTAAGCTGATGGCTACCTAAGCCTTCGGGCGAGACGGTACCGTCTATAGTGAGAATGGTACCATACAGATCCACCCTAAGCCTTCGTTTCCGTTGTCGTCAATTGGCTAAATACAGACTACACACACATCCACAGCCATTCCAACAGTACATAAAACACTTAACATGCATTTCACGCAATACATTCCCAGTTAAGGAGGCGCGATAATAATGAGCTTAGCTCGCATTGCGTGGATTCCCCTTGACGAACAAGTAACTGAGTAACAAGTAACTGAGTAACACACACACACACAGGGTAGAAGAGTTATCAAGGACATGCATATATTGTGTTTTTAAGCCTGCATACAGAATTTATGAAGGAGAAGGTCCACGAAGTTATGAAGGTCACTGTAAATTCCTAGGCTGCCCTAAAGGGAGCCCACCTCGTTTTGTTTTTTCTCTTTCTCTCCCTCTCTCTTTGGCTTTTATCCATTAGACGATTGTATTCTGCTTAGGAAGAACGCCTACCCATTAAAAGAACTCCAGACTATCTCAAATAATCTTTTTAGCTACCACACTGAATAACACAGGACTTTTGTAAGATGCATAAAATCATCTAATGTTAAGCAAACAGTAAAAACAGTAACAGTACAAAAAAAAAAAAAAATATATATATATATATATATATATATATATATATATATATATATATACCGGTATATAATTTATATAGGCCTATATATATATAAAGCTGCCATAGTACTAAAGGGGTTAAATTGTATGTGGACGAGAACTTTGAAGATGACTGTACATTCCAGCCTGCAGTCCAGTCTTTACATTATCCCCCCCCCCCCCTTTCTGTTTATGTAGTGTAATACCTGTTATCTTGTCTAGGCCACATTATAATAACGGCCTGGTCAAGGACTTGCTTCACTCAACTTAGAGTGGCCTTGGAGGCCAACGGAACATGGCCTATGTCATATGGCTAGTGCCTGTGTAGTGGGATGAGCAAGCAAGAGCGATCAAACTCCACTCGCCTTTAAAAAGCCTCGGAAACTGACAAAACTTGACTTTTGTCCTGTCCCTGGTCAAGTTACCCCCATACTAGCCATTCACTTACCCATGACTCCTAGGCTTGGGCACGGGCAACACCAGGCAGCCCTGCTAGACCTTTAAGACTGATGGAACATAATGTAACAGTTCAAGTTAGCCTAATACCGACAGGATCCCTTACCTAGAAACCCTTGGCATGGGCACGGGCAACACCGGGCAGCCCTGCTGAGTCTTGGAGGCCGGTGTGCCCCAGCCCATGTTGGCCCCCAATGGAGTTACCCCCATACCATCCGGGGCCCCCCACCCTACACTTCTTGGCATTTCCACCAACAATACTGGGCAGCTCAGTTAGACATCGGGGGCCTACAGCTCGCTTCTTCCACTCGCTTATGAATACAAGCCAATATTTATAATTTAGTATATTATGTTCTGAACGCGCCAAAGAACTAACCGGTAGTTACCCTTTATAGGCAACATCTCAAAGCCCTGCTAGGCCTCCGAGCCAGACGGGACTCGGCCTAATATATTTACCGGGTCAAGTTATCCGCATTCCACCCGGGTCCCACACTCATAATTGGTGGTCTGTGCATAGAAACAGACGACAACCATTCTAATTATATATATATATATTTTTTTTTTTTTTTCTTTCCCAACATGCCCTCTCGGGCATAGGCTGATATCCTTTACACTCTACCGCTGAACACGGTGAGGCCCGTGAGGTCTTGTTCCAGTCTTGGGAGTGAGACATGCGAAGCACCTATTCACGGCTCGAACCCAACTCCATCTCTGAAGCTGCTTCGCCTCTGCGCTTCACAGTCTCACTCCCCAGGCTCGGACCCTCACTCTCAGAACGCCACCTATTGAGCAATTAACTCACTAGGCATTGCCCCCCTGTAGCATATTTTGAATATGGGAATATTCATACAGTGCTATTTTAATCAGGGAACAATGAGGGTATTTTGTTTTGGCATTTCGGTGTGCTGTGGTAATGCATTGAAACTAGGTACAGCACAAATTCCATCCCAATAATATCTTCCCATTGACATATTGGGATTCGAACCCGGGTCCATTGGATTACCAGTCCAGTGGCAAGACCACTCTGCCACACCTATATATATATATATATATATATGTACAGTATATATATATATATATATATATATAAACAGCATATTCACATTCGCCCAATCGCCCCCTCTCTTCTTTTCCCCTATCATCCCTCCCCCCCTCCCCCCCCCCCCTGCCCCCCCCCCCTCCCCCTCCCGGTTGAAGGTTTATTGTAATTCTATGCATGTCCCCCGGCAGGCCAAAAGTGGGGTACCCGCCCGTCTGGTCTCCACGTACAGGCGCGTGCTAAAGTTCCAGCACGCATTCTCAACTTAACTCCCTTAACTCCCCTTAAGGGGGGTGACCTGTTTTTGTTCTGTCCTTTTCTATCATTCTCTGGCTTGTATCCATTTGGCCCCATTCAGCCTACTGTTTTAAGACGTTTTATCCCCATCCAGGTGTCAATTTTTTACTGGTGAGCGGTAGCGAGCCAGCATATGTTTGATTTTTGTTTGACAGCAGGCTAAATTTGTACATTTTTCGATAGAAAATGTCTCCGGCGAAGCTGGATTTCTTAATATAATGCTGGCTCGCTATCGCTCGCCAGGAAGAAATCGACACCTAGATGGGGATAAACGTCTTAAAATAGTTGGCTGAATGGGGTCGAATGGATACAAGCCAGAGAAAGAGAGAAAAGGACAGAAATAACAAAAAGCAGGTCACCCCCCTTAACCCATTTAGTACCGGTGACGTCCCATGCTTCATATTATGGTCACTGTTAGACGATTTTATTCAGCTTAGGAAGGACATGTGGTAGCTCAAAAGAACACATTACATAGTTAGTAGCCCTTTAAGGAGAGATATCCACTTGAGGGACTTTTTTCTGGACCCCTTTCTCCCTCATGTTTAGCCCCATTGCTTTTGAAATTTTAAGACGTTCGCCCCATTAGTTGGATTATATTATGAACTTTCGCCCCATTTCTGTCAATTTTAAGACCTTTCGTTCCATTTAGCTGTCGATTTTTTCCTGGCGAGCGATAGCGAGCCTGTAATTTAAGAGGAATAGGCCTTTGGCCTGGACATTTTTCTACCGAAAAATGTACACATTTATCTTGAAAGGGGGTCTAGGGGGTGTAATTTTAAGATTGATGGAATTGTAGGGAACTAACTAAAAACCTCCCCTTAACCCGGGAACGACGAAGGTGTTGGAGGTCCTTCCTAAGCTGAATATAATCATCTAATAGGTGCCAGAATGTAATGAAAAGGACGCCACCGGCACTGAACGGGGTAAAGGGGGGATGGGCGTACTTTGTTTGCCTATTTATCTATATTTTTAATATTTGTTTTCGTGTACCCTCCTTAGACCTTCATCAAGCTTAAGGGGAGGTTTTTAGTTAGTTCCCTAGAATTCCATCAATCTTAAAATTACACCCCCTAGACCCCCTTTCAAGATAAATGTGTACATTTTTCGGTAGAAAAATGTCCAGGCCAAAGGCCTATTCCTCTTAAATTACAGGCTCGCTATCGCTCGCCAGGAAAAAATCGACAGCTAAATGGAACGAAAGGTCTTAAAATTGACAGAAATGGGGCGAAAGTTCATAAAATAATCCAACTAATGGGGCGAACGTCTTAAAATTTCAAAAGCAATGGGGCTAAACATGAGGGAGAAAGGGGTCCAGAAAAAAGTCCCTCAAGTGGATATCTCTCCTTAAACAAAATCACCCCCAAGACACACCCCTTGAAGATAAATTTGTACATTTTTCGATAGAACATTGTCCCAGCCATCACAGGGGTCGCTTTCACTCGCCAGGAACAAATCTACACCTAAATTGCATGAAAGGCTTTAATATTGTCAACAAACAAAAATCTAAAAAAAAAATGGGGCGAAATATCTTAATATCGTCAATCTAATGGGACAAACGTAAAACAAAATCAGAACTAATGAGGCTAAGCATGAGGGAGAAGGGGGTCCCCAGAACCCCCCCCCCCCCCCCCACCCCTATATCCCTTTCAGTAGCGTGGTGTCATATGTTCCTTTTGTTCCTGGCTAACACGGACGATTTTATTTAGCTCCGGAAGGACCTCTGAGGAACAAGCGGCCAATACTACTACATACACCATGGACGACCACGGGAGCAGGCCACTTCGCCTCATTACCACTTCACCTTGGTCTCATCGCCTCATGACCACAACGCCTTACAACCATTTCGCCTTGTAACCACTACGCCTCACTACCACTTCGCCTCACGACAACAACGCCTCAGCTCCAGTTCGCCTCACGCTTTCTTACCGCTTCACCTCTCTACTAATTTGACGCACAATTTGAACGATGTACATTAGTTTTTGATAGTTATGATTTGGATTCGTCTCGCCGTTGCGGTTTCAATGGTGTAATTATTTTTTAATTTTGACAATTTTTTAGGCTCAAGAGGCCTATTTTAAAGTTTAAAAACTCCATAGACGAGTTATTTATGTACGGATTTTATTTAAATTTATACCATAAGTACACTTTGGCAAGCTGAATCGAATGACGCAAACATAATTAAAATCGGACCATTAGTTTAGGATTTTGATTTTGACTTGGGCTTCCTGGAGGGCCCAAACTATAAGTCCTAGAGAATTCTAACTGGTGCCATTCGTTTTTTCTCGCCGAGCTGCTTCTAGACATGGTCGTAGATTTCATTTTCGCCCAGCCATTCGGCCAGAATCGAAAATATTTTGGTCGAAAAACCTTGGGTTTAAGCCCAGGCAAATCGGTGATTTTGGTCCAATTTTGAATTGTCAGTATTATTACATATTTGGATTCGTCTCGCCGTTGCGGTTTCAATGGTGTAATTATTTTTTTAATTTTGACCCTTTTTTTGGCCCAAGAGGCCTATTTTAATGTTTAAAAACTCCATAGGCGAGTTATTAATGTACGGATTTTATTTAAATTTATACCATAAGTACATTTTGGCAAGCTGAATCGAATAACGCAAACATAATTAAAATCGGACCATTAGTTTAGGATTTTGATTTTGACTTGGGCTTCCTGGAGGGCCAAGGGGACCGTTTTTTGGACTTTAAAAGTCCTCTGTAGCCCAAACTATAAGTCCTAGAGAATTCTAACTGGTGCCATTCGTTTTTTCTCGCCGAGCTGCTTCTAGACATGGTCGTAGATTTCATTTTCGCCCAGCTATTCGCCCAGAATCGAAAATATTTTGGTCGAAAAACCTTTGCCCAGGCAAATCGGTGATTTTGGATCTCCACCCGCCATTTCCTAATTAGCCAGCGGCTCGCCACGCCTACCCGCCTTCCCCCTGGTATTTCTCAGGATTACTTGACTTTAAAAAAAAAATATATATATATATATATATATATATATATATATATATATATATATATATATATATATATATATATATACATATATATGTATATATGCACATAAGAAAATGGGAGTAGGCAGTAACCCGATTAGCCAACACAAGGCAGATCCCGTCACACCCAACCCCAATTACAAGGCCTAATTATAGACCCAGCTCACTAATATCATGAGGACCGACCTCACCAAAGCGGTTAGAGATCATATATAACTAATATATAATAATATACAACCTTACGCAAAAGATAGCAGACTACAACTGCCTGAAATAATGTTGGGACAAGCACTCGTGAGACTCCACCTAGTCTAAATGACATACCCTAATGATGGGCTACCGACCACCCTGACCACCATATTGTGCCCCGAGCGATGGACTAAAAGTGGGATCAGAGGACCTACTAGGGTAAAGCCGTTCATGCCCCATGCTTACTTCGGTCAAGGCCAGAAATAAGCACGACGAAAGACAAAATATACATACATACATACATACATACATACATACATGTATACATACATACATAGTGAACATACATACATACATTAAAACATACATACACACATGCATGCATATACTGTATACATACACACATACATACACACACACACATACATACATAGCCAGAGTTGGGTCGATTAACTCATTAAATTAACTAGTTAAATTAAGTTAATTTTAGTATTTTATCAACTAAGATAACTCGAATTTGTGAATTAACTAGTTAAGTTAAGTTAATTTTAAACGTTAATCGGTTAAGTTAATCAATTAACTCTACCTTTCATTTTAGTTTTCAAGCTTCCTAAACTTGAATTTTGAAACTTGAAACTTGAATTTCTGCTTCTGTTATAGTTATTTGTACAAGTTACTCAACTTGTGATTGCAAACATCTATTTGTATATGTATTAAGCTAAACTTTCTATAATATTATAATTAGCATTACTCAATTTCCTTACACAATTTAGTATCCCTGTGTCAGTTATCTCCTTAAGTCTGTTATCATTCCCCTCCAAATTTACTCATTTTGATGAATGCAAGCAAAAACTTTTATAAGTTCCTCCATGACAAAATATATATCTATATAATGTTTGTTATTCTTTCTTGGACTGTTTCAGGGGATTTACAATCAATCATATATTGTATAATTATAGTAGATATTAGAACTCATCTCACTTGGCTAAATTACTCGTCTCGTCAATCAGGTCAGGTAAAGGTATCGAGAGATAATGGATCGATGGATATTAAGCTAGCAAAAAAAAAAAAAAAAACAAAAAATGCACATCACAAAATGTTGACTATCGGTTTTCATTGTATTACATGCCGGTATGTCCACGTTAAACTCCTAACCTCCAAATTGTGTTTTAGGCTTAACTACAATAAACTACCGGTACTTTAAGAGCGTGTTCATAATCAAAGACATTTACTGGATTGCCTTATTTCCTTACAACTTTAATGTACGGTACACATTCTTATACAATGCATCTAACTCGAACTTCAAACTTGTCTGACTATTAAGCGATTTGAAGTTGACTGAAAATAACAACAATATGGGTTGGAAAGTACCGGTATACGTCTACAATACATATACCGATATTAGAAACACGAAAATAATAATATACAACAATTCATATGAAATATACGACAGGACAACATTTCCCAATTTGTTGTGTTCATACTACAGATCTATACAATTTGGAAGACAGCAAAACGTTTCAATAAGTATTTTTTTTCTTATGTGTGTATGAAGGAGACAAACGGCAGACTGAGTGTCACGAGTGTCTCACCCAAAGCCAAAAGAATGACAGGAAGCCAAATTCAAGGGACATTTGGGTCAAAATGCCTGGGTACAAGGAATATATAGCAGTCTAAGTCATAGGATGAAGGAAAGATTAATTAAGGGAGAGAGTTTGTCGAGTAGAAGAAACACCGAGAACACTGAAGGTTGTAATACTGATAGAAGAGTGAAATAGTTCACAACCTTTGCTGGTCAACTGGTCAACACATAAAGAAATGGACCGTGATAATTAAAATGCATACCGGTACATGGAAAGATTACAGAGCATTCAAATCCAAAACAAAAGCAATGTTAGCATTTCAATAAATTACAATTGCTTATAATTATGTATGACTTTTGAGGTTATAGTAGTTGACATAACATTTATACAGGAATCAGTGCACTTATGTACAGTAAGTCGTTTGTGTGGCACGTGGTTCATATTCAGTCCCTTTTCTGGTACTTACCCTACGATTATTTAGTTACCATTCTCAATAATCTGTATTTTTGTAATTGTATTGAAACATGTAGGCAAGAAATTAACTCTTTAAATATGGGAGGCCTTTCCTGAACGTATTAATATCGTCTGATGATAGACAAACGAAAACATCGAGATATACTTTACAGAAGGAGATACTCGAGGTAGTTTTACCCCTCTTGACTATCAGAAGTCTAACCATTTTCACTACCACAGATCCTTCTTATACACCACAAAATCCTCTAAATATAGCTAGAAGAAAATTTAAAAGACGTTGCGGTACAGAAGGGGTTAAGGGAAGATTTCCACGAGGGATTTTTTTTTCTTGAACCCTTTCTCCCTCATGTTTAGCCCCATTGCTCTTGAGATTTTAAGACGTTCGCCACATTAGTTTGGCGATTTCAAGAAGTTTCGCCCCATTTCTATCAATTTTAAGACTTTTCGTGACATTTAGGTGTTGATTTTTTCCTGGCAAGCGATAACGAGCCTATAATTAAATAGGAACCGGCCTTCGGCCGGTCGACGTCGCTGGTACAGAAAGGGTTAAAGGAGGGACCGAACTATTGAGAGCGACTGTACAGCATGTTAAGCCGGTATCACACGAGAGCTTTTATAGTCAACATTCGATGATCAACATTTTTCTGGCAACATTTCTGGAATATGTTGCACTGGTATCGGAAACTAGACTTGCTAGATGAATATTATGAATGTTGACCTAAGCTGCCAGACCAGTGTTGAGGATAAATGTTGAGTGAAAAGGCGCTCGTGCGATACCGGCTTTACCATGGCAACCAGGGGATGTTGAACCATCTTAACCCCTTCAGACTCATATGACACAGAGGTTGCCAGATTAGCAATAAGAAAATAGAGTTCTCTCACTCTTATAATTACCTCTCCAAAATTAGTTTTCTGCCCACAGCTAAATCAAAGACAGCTGCAGAGGTTGAAGTAACTAAACTAAAGGTTTCTAAATACCCCTGATGGTAACAAAGGCTTTAAATTATCCCTAATCGGCTCAAAATCGCGTCATATGTCGGAGAGGGTTAACCACCCCTTACATTCCTTTACGTATACACTATAATGGTGAAGTACAGTGGCGCTAATAAGTCATGTCTCAGCTGTCATTACCTTTGGCTCGCTCTGTGCTGTATTAATGTCGGTCAGATCTTGAATAGGGTGGGTAAGTGTAGGAACATGCTCACTCGAAACGAATAAATCAAGTCTTAGACATTTCTGATACCAATTATTTATCAAAATATACTTGGGGCCGAGACATGACTTATTAGCGCTACTCTACAGTTGGCCACATACGTTCTGTTTCTCGTTGTGATCTTATGTGTGAAAGTAGAATAGGCTAGAATGAATTAATTGAACGTGTGTTTTCTTTTAAATAACAGTTGACGAATCAGATGAGTTAAGGGGAGGTCTTTAGTTTGTGTCTTAGACCTCCATCAAGCTTATAATTACAGTCCCTAGACCCCCTTTCAAGATAAATTTGTACATTTTTCGGTAGAAAAATGTCCAGGCCGAAGGCCGGTTCCTCTTAAATTACAGACTCGCTATCGCTCGTCAGGCAAAAATCGACAGCTAAAAGGCACGCAAGGTCTTAACATTTACATAAATAGGGCGAAAGTTCTTAAAATCGCCAAAATAATGGGGCGAACGTTTTAGAATATCAAAAGCAATGGGGCTAAACATCAGGGAGAAGGGGGTCAAGAAAAACATCTCTTAAGTGGAAATTTCCCCTTAACCACCGCCTAAGGAACTACCCTCGTAATGCAATCATGCGCATTATATTTCCATGTATAAGATCACGGAGAGGAACGGAACTTATGTGGGCGACTGTACGACGTTTAAGCATCACAAAGGCTTAATGTACAGTCGCGCTAATAAGTGATGTCTCGGCACCAAGTATGTTTTGATCAATAATTGGGATCAGCCATATCTAAGCTGCATTTCTTCCTATTGAGTAAAATATACAAACATGTTCCTATTAATACAGCACAGAGCAAGCTAAACGTAATGATAGCTGGGACATGACTTATTAGCGCGACCGTACATGCACAGTTTATACTTAGTTTAGTCTAATAATAGCCAGAAAACAGAAAACAAATGCGTATTGGATCTTGAAAGGGTTAAGGGGGCCCATCTCGTTTTTGTTTTCTCTCTCTCCCTCTCTCTCTCTCTGGTTTGTATCCATTTGACCCCATTCAGCCTACTGTTTTAAGACTTTTATCCCCATCCAGGTGTCGATTTTTGTCTGGCGAGCTGTAGCGAGCCAGCATATTATATTAAAATGTTTTTGACAGCAGGCTAAATGTGTAAAAAAAATCGATAGAAAAATGTCTCTGGCGAAGCCGAATTTCACCATACAATGCTGGCTCTCTATCGCTCGCCAGGAAGATATCGACACCTGGATAGGGATAAACGTATTAAAACAGTAGGCTGAATAGCGCCGAATGGATACAACCCAGAGAAAGAGAGAAACAGAGAGAAAACAAGCAGGTGACCCCCCTTAATAATGATACTTATTAGTTCAGCCCCCCCCCCCCCCCCCCAACTAAGTACCGGTAATTGGTTTGTTTACCTTTGGTCTACGTCTGTGTTTGTCTTAGATCAGAGGCTGTTTACCCCCACCTGTCGTAATTTAAACCCCCCCCCCCCCCCCCCACTCCCCCTGCCTCCTGAACCTCTCGCTCTCGCTCTGCGTTTGTAAATTAATAACTTTATTTTATCCTCCCCTCAGTTACTAACCCATTATGTCCCCTACTAACTTCCTAGTCCTGCCACGGACATTAGTTCCAGGGCAGTAGTTCCCTTTCCAATGTTCCCTTACCCACTCTAAACCACTGTTTGGACACTTGATCCTCAGTGTTTTGGAGGACAAGCAGCCTAGAAGGGTCACTAGACCTGTTGTTGCTTGATTTCCTTTGTACTCTCTACCCCTGCTCTCTCTCTCTCTCTCTCTCTCTCTCTCTCTCTCTCTCTCTCTCTCTCTCTCTCTCTCTCTCTCTCTCTCTTACCCCCTGCTGATCCCACGGTCAAGTGTAAATTGTAAATGTGTTGTAATTGTTTCCAGGGTGCTGGTAATGAGAGAGAGAGAGAGTGTGAGAGTGTGTGTGTGTGTGTGTGAGGGAGAGAGAGAGAGAGAGAGAGAGAGATAGAGATAGATAGAGTGAGAGTGAGTGAGGATATGAGGGGCAATGCTTTCTGTATGTCCACACTATTTTAAGATTAATTGTTTTCATCATCCAATATGCGACACCTAACTAGTAGACTACTTAAACCTTGTTCTACTCATAACAATAATATTTTCCCATGTCTGCTTTTCTTTCTCTCCAAATTGTGTACATTTTGAAAATTAAGAACGAGTATGATAATTTGATTCTATTTTACAATTTTGATATATAGGTTTGTAGGAGAGCCATGATCAAATATTGTGTAATTTGTTGTGTTCATATGTAACTTTGGTAAATACAACTTGACTCATCTATGCAGTAAAGATAGGGATAAATATTGCTCTCTACCCACTACAGGGAAAAGTTTTCGTTTATTTTGACACACACATAGGACTACACGTATTATATATATATATATACACTATAAATTATATATATATATATACTGTATATATATATATATATATATATATATATATATATATATATATATATATATTATATATTGCAGTACCGGTAATATGTGTGTTTTATATTTCAAATATATTTAGACGGCTTTGTACTGCTTAGGAAGGGTCATGTTAGCTAAGGTTCATTGAGATGGTTTGTAGCACTATAACTGATAGACGTCCTCCCTAATTTGAATAAGATCGCATAATAGTTAGTGAAATATAATAATGCGACCAAACTACAGTATATTCAATCCGTACCGTACATTAAATACTTTAAGATGTGATAGGGGTTTACGGTCTATTCGCCCTCAAGTCTGTTCGCCCACACTAGGAATTTGTTAGCTCAAACAATGAAGTTCGTTCATCCACACCTTGAAGTCTTTTCGCCCACACTTTGAAGTTTGTTAGCCTCCCACACTCTAAACTGGTTTCTAAAGGATGCACATTTTGTATATTATGTTGACGACAAATGTTGTCCATTCATAATAAAATAATGCTATGATTAATTTCTGTTATCTCATTTTCGGACTTAACTTAATTTAAATATCTTCAGATTAATTGGTTAACTTTTCATCATATTCATATTACTAACTCTGTGTAATGTTGAGGCTAAGCATTTTGTTTTAATCCACATTGTGTGACCCATTCAGTATATATAAGACTTCCATATGAGAGAGAGAGAGAGAGAGAGAGAGAGAGAGAGAGAGAGAGAGAGAGAGAGAGAGAGAGAGAGAGAGAGAGAGTATAGCTCATATTCAAGGAGCAAATCATAGACAATATATAACAATACTAGTGAAGCATTGTACAACTAGGACTGTCCTGTGTTTTAGTGTGTGAGGAGACTAATGACGTGACCGATTAGAAGGATTAGAGTAGGAGGAGAAGGTATAATAATTGTATAGGATTAACTCGGTCACCTTTCCCCGGCCACTTTTCTGGGCAACTATATTCTGGAATATCTAATGTTAATTTTGGAAGCTTCTAAATATATGTTATTATTAGAATGTAGATCATGGTCATTATATCATTCAAACTCAGTATAGTTGTCAATTATATACATAATAGCGCCTCATAGTGCTGCCACAAACATAACTGTCGATCGAAAATTTCCGGAAATAGCCTGTACCTGTGCACTGATTCCTGTATACATTTTATGTCAATTACTCTAACCTCAAAAGTCCTACATAATTATTATCAATCGACGGTTGGGAGGAGGGGCGTCGACTGACTGGGGACAGAGGTGCATGGGGGCGGTTCGTTCGTGGCCACCCCTTCGGGGATCGCGGCGTCAGGCAATAGATAGATAGAATTTATTGAAATTCTAACCAGAAGAAACCTGTTTTTTTTTTTTTTTTTTTTTTTTTTTTTTTTTGAATGCTCTATAATCTTTTGTTATTTTAATGTTCTATAATCTTACCATTTATGCGTTTTAGTTATCAAGTTCCTTTTCGTTCTGTGTTGACCAGTTGACAAGCAAAGACTGAAATATTTCACTCTTCTCTCAGTATTACAACCTTCAGTGTTCTTCTCGGTCTTCTACTCAACAAACTATATCTCTTAATTAATCTTTCCTTCATCATATGACTTAGACTGCTATATATTCCTTGTGTCCAGGCATTTTGACCGAAACGTCCCTTGAATTTGGCTCCCTGTCACTCTTTTGGCTTTGGGTGAGACACTCGTTACACTCAGCCTGCCGTTTGTCTCCTTCATACACACATAAGAAAACAAAATACTTATTGAAACATTTTGCTGTCTTCTAAAGCTTTTAGATCTGTAGTATGAACACAAACAATAATGATAGGTTGTCCTGTCGTATTTCATATGAATTGTATATTATTAATTTCGTGTTTCTAATATAAGAACATAAGAACATAAGAAAATGGGAGTCTGCAAAAAGCCGATCGGCCCACACAAGGCAGATCCCTGTCACGCCCAACCCCAATTACAAGGCCCAATTGACTCAATAATACCTTGAGTAGGCCTACTGACCCCACCAAAACGGTCAGGGATTAACACAAGATTACTGGGGTCTGCTAAGCGCCGATTGGCCCACACCCGGCAGATCCCCCTCATACCCAACCCATCTCGTCCATATGCCTATATATATATATATACATATATATTTATATATATATATATATATATATATATATACATATATATATATATATATGTATATACAGTATATATAAATATATATACAGTATATACAGTATACTGTATAATGTATATATATATATATATATATACTGTATATATAATTATATATATATGTATATATACCGGTAACCGCGCTAGTGTACATGATACAGTATAATCCTATATTCAGATCAAGCAAAATTATACATATTCACAGAAAACGAGAGCTGCCCTTGGTCTTGGCGGGAAACGCGTGACATCCGGGAACCCACCGGGAGAGGGATATCAAATCACCTTCCATATTTAACTCTAGGTGGTCCTTATAATTATTTTCACTTCCCATAAACAACATTATGATATTGAGTTAACGTTTGTATTGTTTAGTTGATTTTTAAGCCGGATATTTATTTTATTGTGTATAAGTGTTCAGGTGGAGGACTATAGACTCTCGCTTGATTCCCAGAGACGGTGACGCTCGGTAAAGACGCGTTGCTCCTCCCGTAGTTATTTTTGTTATTTGTGCGCGATATTCGAGTGCCAGAAGTGCGGAAAGAGACTGGAGGTGGTATTTGACGAATAGCGGACGGGCTGAGAGGAGAATAGGAAAGAAATAGGCTCAAATAAGGTGAGAAATATGGGTGATATAAGTAACCCCTTCAGGATACTATGACGCGTCCCTATCGTTCTCGATCCTACCATGTCACTCGGTAGCCTATTCCACCTATCTACAACTCTGTTACCAAACCAATATTTGCCTATATCTTTTCTGAAACGAAATTTGTCTAATTTGAAACCATTAGTTCGAGTTTGTTCGCTATCACTCAGCTTTAGTACATTTTTCATGTCCCCTTTATTAATCCCACTAACCCACTTCAACACCTCTATCATATCCCCTCTAACTCTGCGTCTCTAACGAATGTAAGCTTAATTTCTTCAACCTTTCTTCATACGGATGATTTTTAATATTATGGATAAGTTTTGCCATTCTACGTTGTACTCTCTCCAATGAATCTATGTCCATTCTGTGATAAGGACACCAAAATTGAACAGCATTTACTAGCATTTACTAGATTGCCTTGTTTCCTTACAAGTTACAACTGTAATGTACACATTCTTATACAGTGCATCTAACTCGAACTTCAAACTTATCTGATTATTAAGCGATTTGAAGTTGACTGTAAATAACACAAACATGGGTTGGAAAGTATACATCTACAATACATATACCGATATTAGAAACACGAAATTTATGATATACAACAATTCATATGAAATAATTATATGACAGGACAACCTATCACATATCCTTCCTAAGCTTCATAAAATCGTCTAAATGTAGCTGAAATCAAATTTAAAGAAAGTTGTCACCGGTACAGAAAGGGTTAATTTGTTTTTGTTTTTTTGAAAACCGAATGCAATTGGAGGGAGTGATGAAAGGGAGGGAATGAATGAGTTAAAGGAGAAGGGAGGGAGAGAGGGAGGAAGGGAGGCAGGGTGGGGGTGAGAGAGTGAAGGAGGGAGGGCAGGGCGGGTGAGGGAGAGAGGGAGGCAGGCAAGGAGGGCAGGGCGGGTGAGGGAGGGAGGGAGAGAGGTAGGGCGGGTCCACTAGGGTAGAGGCAGGCATCCACGTCATTATTTTAATATGATTAATTGCTGCCTCCCCTGTTATTATGGTGGGGTCTGTATATACGCTCAACCCTGCCTACCACTCTGCTGCCTTACCCTGTCTACCACCCTGCTGCCTTACCCTGCCTCCCCTGTTATTATCGTAGGGTCTGTATATACGGTCAACCCTGCCTACCATACCCTACTGCCTTACCCTGCCTCCCCTGTAATATATTATCGTGGGGTCTGTATGTTTGCGTCACTCTGCCTTACCCTGCCTACCACCCTGCTGCCTTACCCTTCCTCCCCAGTAATTAATATAGTATCATGGGGTCTGTATGTGTCTCCTTTCTTCCTCCCTCCCTGCCCCCTGTTTATGTTCATCCCTAGCCTTTCATCTCTCTACCCCTGCCTCCCCTGTTTGTCTTCCCTGGCTCTGATCTCCCTTCTCCCCCCTTCCTTCCTCCCTGCCTCCCCTGTTTCTTTTCTTCCTCCGCCTGTCTCCCTTCTATCCCTGCCTACCTTTCTTCCTTCCTCCCTGCCTCCCCTGTTTCTTTTCTTCCTCCGCCTGTCTCCCTTCTATCCCTGCCTACCTTTCTTCCTTCCTCCCTGCCTCCTCTGTTTCTTTTCTTCCTCCGCCTGTCTCCCTTCTATCCCTGCCTACCTTCCCCCCCCCCCCTTATTTGTCTTTCCTCACTCTGCTCTCTCTCTTTCTCTCTCAACCCCCTCCCCTTATCAATAAAGTGCTCCTCCTCATATGGTGTTTCTATTCACTTCCTTTCTTCCCTATTTATCTCCTCTTTCTCTGCCTTTCCCTCTTTACTCTCCCTTGTAATTCCCTTGCCTCTGTCTTTCTCTATTTACTCTCCCTTGTACTTCCCTTGCCTCTGTCTTTCTCTATTTACTCTCCCTTGTACTTCCCTTGCCTCTGTCTTTCTCTATTTAGTCTCCCTTATACTTCCCTTCCCTCTGTCTTTCCCTCTTTACTCTCCCTTATACTTCCCTTCCCTCTGTCTTTCCCTCTTTACTCTCCCTTATACTTCCCTTCCCTCTGTCTTTCCCTCTTTACTCTCCCTTATACTTCCCTTCCCTGTCTTTCCCTCTTTACTCTCCCTTATACTTCCCTTCCCTCTGTCTTTCCCTCTTTACTCTCCCTTATACTTCCCTTCCCTGTCTTTCCCTCTTTACTCTCCCTTATACTTCCCTTCCCTCTTTACTCTCCCTTATACTTCCCTTCCCTGTCTTTTCCTCTTTACTCTCCCTTATACTTCCCTTCCCTCTGTCTTTCCCTCTTTACTCTCCCTTATACTTCCCTTCCCTGTCTTTCCCTCTTTACTCTCCCTTATACTTCCCTTCCCTCATTACTCTCCCTTATACTTCCCTTCCCTGTCTTTCCCTCTTTACTCTCCCTTATACTTCCCTTCCCTCTTTACTCTCCCTTATACTTCCCTTCCCTCTGTCTTTCCCTCTTTACTCTCCCTTATACTTCCCTTCCCTCTTTACTCTCCCTTATACTTCCCTTCCCTCTGTCTTTCCCTCTATTTACTCTCCCTTATACTTCCCTTCCCTATTTACTCTCCCTTATACTTCCCTTCCATCCGTCTTTTCTTCCTGCCTATCCCATCTCCTCTGTTTATTTCCCCTTCTGCTCTTTTCTCCCTACACCTTCCTTCTTATCTATCTCCTCTACTCTCTTGTATGCCTATCTTAATATGTATATTATCTATTTATCTATAATCATATTATTATAGTATTAAATTATATTATTAGATTAGATTATTAGATTAGATTAGATTATTAGATTATGTATATTATTATTTTGTATATCATTGTAGACAAATATATCGACTCAAGTTTGTAATAAATAATACCCGGTGGAAATAAAGCGAAACTAAATAAAGCTGGAGTCACACGAGCCTTTTTTCGAGCAATTTTTACGGGCAATTATGGTGCGGAAGTTAAAAAAAAGTTACACTTTATCCGAATTCAGCCGCCTAACATAATCTACCGTCAGTCTAGTTACCGATACCAGTGCAAAAAAGTCCCGAAATATAACGAGAACAAACTTGCTCATGGAAAATTGACGGAAAAATCGCTCGTGTGACAGCGGCTTAACTTTCTTGTTTTGTCTTCCTTTATCTTTCGTCCGATTTTTCTTCCTGCCTGTCTATCTACCCTGTTTATTCCTGCCTGTCTATCTACCCTGTTTATTCCTGCCTGTCTATCTACCCTGTTTATTCCTGCCTGTCTATGTACCCTGTTTATTCCTGCCTGTCTATCTACCCTGTTTATTTACCTTAGTCTCCTTCCTTGCCTCCTACTTCCTCTCCTCACCTAATAGTTAAATATATCTTGCAACATCATATTGAAAAGCAGATGTGGTATAATGTCTTGCCATATATTTAATAAATCTGTCCATGTTCTCAATTAACGATTATGTATTGTAGCTGCCTCCCACATCATTTATTCCCTCATCCTATGACTTAAACTGCTTCAAGCTCCGTGTGTCCAGGCCCTTTGACTCTAACGTACATTACAATTTATCAATTTGTAATTTATGCAAAATAAATTTAATTCATAAATTGCTTATAAAACTTGTAATTGCATAGTGAAAATCATAGGGTGGTTAAGAACATATGTCCACGACTATACGATCGCGCAAATAAGTCATGTCCCATTTATCATTACGTTTGGGTTGCTCTATGCTGTATTAATGTCTGTCAGATGTTGAATAGGGTTGGTAAGTGTAGGAACATGTTTGTATAGTTCTCTCGATATGAAGAAATGAAGCTTAGATATTGCTGATACCAATTATTGATCAAAATATACTTGGTGCCGAGACATCACTTATTAGCGCGACTGTACAATCGGCCTAATAAGTGATGTCTCGGCACCAAGTATATTTTGATCCATAATTGGTTTCAGCAATATCTAAGCTTAATTTATTCATTTAGAGTGAGATATAAAAACCTATTCCTACACTTACCCAACCTATTCAACATCTGACAGACATTAATACAGCACAGAGTGAGACAAACGTTATGACAGATGAGACATGAGTTATTAGCGCGACTGTACCTTGAATGTGTCTATCTTAGACATGGCGACAAAGCATGATAGCCCTTACATTGAGCCAGAATGACACACAGAATGACACACAGAATGACACACAGAATGACACACTCACTCGTCATCCCATTACAGATAAAGATTATATACCCTCCCCCCCACTCTCACAGTCAAGGAGATAACACACATACACATACACATACACATACACACTCACAAAATGACACACGCACACACACTCGTCATCCCATCACATAATATAATATACCGTATAGAATATCCCCCTCTCTCACAGTCAAGGAGATAACACACACACACACACACACACACACACACACACACACACACACACATCACCCCTTAAACCCTTTCAGTACCGGTGACATCCTTTTTCATTATATTCTGGCAACTATTAGACGATTTCATTCAACTTAGAAAGGATGTCTACGAATTAAAAGGCTACAGACTAGCCCAATTCATTCTTGTAGCTACCATATACCCTCCCGAAGCTTCATAAAATCGTCTAAATGTAGCTAGAATATAATTGAAAAGACGTATCGCCGGTATAGAAAGACGTCGCCGGTAGAGAAAGACGTCGCCGGTAGAGAAAGACGTCGCCGGTAGAGAAAGACGTCGCCGGTACAGAAAGGCTGATGTAACTTGTACAACTGTTACAATACTCGAGGGGGGATGGGTCGTGTTTTTGGCTTCATTTCTTTACTTGTTTCAATTTTACTTTGTTTTGTTTTATACTTTGCTTCTTTATTTGTTTCAATGTCACTTTTATTTTGTTTTGGGCTTTTTCTGTACTTGTTTCAATCTTTCTTAATTACATCTGACTCTTTACTTTGAGATCTGATTTTATACTTTTTTGCTTAGATCCCACTTTTTACTTGTTTACGTCGCATTCTTTACTTTTTGGCTTATATCCCATTATTTGCTCCTTTACGTCTAATTCTTTACTTTTTGGCTTATATCCATCCCTTTACTTATTTACGTCTAACTTTTTACTTTCTTCCTTATATCTCATTATTTACTTTTTACGTCTAATTCTTTTCTTTTTGGTTTGTATCCCACTATTTTCTTATGTATTTATTACGTCTATTTACTTCTTTGCGTCTAATTATGTACTTTTTTCCTTATATCTCCCTCTATTGTTTTATTTATTACGTATATTTACTTATTTACGTCTAATTCTTTACTTTTTTGTTTATATCCCATTATTTTCTTATTTATTTATTACTTCTATTTATTTGTGTACGTCTAATTATGTACTTTTTTCCTTATATCTCCCTCTTTACGTCTGTTTATTACGTCTATTTTTTGTACGTCTAATTATGTACGTTTTTCCTTATATAATTATTTTCTTATTTATTTATTACCGTACGTATATTTATCTTTTTACGTCTAATTCTGTACATTTTTCCTTACATCTCCCTCCTTACGTCTTTACCGATGTCTCAAGAGGCGGGGAGATAACACTCACTCCACCTCTTGAACTTTTCACCTCTAGGGTCCTTACTAAGATTAACCCCTTCTGTACCGGCGACGTCTTTTTAAGGGGGCCCACCTCGCTTTTTGTTTTCTCTCTCTCCCTCTCTCTTTGGCTTGTATCCACTTGGCCCCATTCAGCATACTGTTTTAAGACGTTTACCCACATCCAGGTGTCAATATTTTCCTGGCGAGCGGTAGCGAGCCAGCATATATATATATATATATATATATATATATATATATATATACATATATATATTGTACAGCAAGCTAAATTTGTACATTTTTCGATAGAAAAATGTCTCCAGCGAAGCCGGATTTCTCCATACAATGATGGCTCGCTGTCGCTCGCCAGGAAGAAATCGACACCTGGATGGGGATAAACGTCTTAAAACAGTTGGCTGAATGGAGCCGAATGGATACAAGCCAGAGAAAGAGAGAAAAGGAGAGAAAGAGAAGAAAAAAAAAACAAAAAACAGGTGACCACCCTTAACCCCTACAGTACCGGTGACGTCCTTTTAATTATAGTCTGGCAACTGTTAGACAATTTTATTCAGCTTATGAAGGACGTCTACCAATAAATGGGCTAGAAACTATATACATTCATCCTTTCAGATATATTATTAGAAGTATGCTTTTTCCACCAACCAACTTCACATCTAAACTCAATTAATGAAATCAACAAATACATGTGGCACTCCCAGGACTCGAACCTAGGATACTCACATCGAAATTCCGCGCACTATGCATTACGCTATCAAGACAGTTCAAGAAATATGGACAAGCCTACGATTTATTATGCAGTTTCGAATCCTGCATATTAATCTGAGCATGTACATATATTCCAACTGCTCCATGGTAGCCTAATGTATAGACCAATGGAAGGAGTAATTAATGGGGCATTAAACCCTTCCTAAGCTGGATAGAGTCGTCTAAATGTAGCTGAAATCAAAGACAATATACGTCGCCGGTACAGAATGGGTTGAATATATTTAGAGGATGGTGTGCATTGTAAGAGGGATCTGTAGCAGTAAAATGGGTTAAGGGAGGTGGGCCGTTTGTGCATTGTAAGAGGGATCTGTAGCAGTAAAATGGGTTAAGGGAGGTGGGCCGTTTGTGCATTGTAAGAGGGATATGTAGCAGTTAAATGGGTTAAGGGAGGTGGGCCGTTTGTGCATTGTAAGAGGGATATGTAGCAGTTAAATGGGTTAAGGGAGGTGGGCCGTTTGTGCATTGTAAGAGGGATCTGTAGCAGTGAAATGGGTTAAGGGAGGTGGGCCGTTTGTGCATTGTAAGAGGGATCTGTAGCAGTAAAATGGGTTAAGGGAGGTGGGCCGTTTGTGCATTGTAAGAGGGATATGTAGCAGTTAAATGGGTTAAGGGAGGTGGGCCGTTTGTGCATTGTAAGAGGGATCTGTAGCAGTGAAATGGGTTAAGGGAGGTGGGCCGTTTGTGCATTGTAAGAGGGATCTGTAGCAGTAAAATGGGTTAAGGGAGGTGGGCCGTTTGTGCATTGTAAGAGGGATCTGCAGCAGTTAAATGGGTTAAGGGGGGTAGGCCGTTTTTATGGTCCCCCTTCTTCATCATGTTTAGCCCCATTATTTTTCAGATGTTAAGAGGTTTGCCCCATTAGTTAGTCGATTTTAATACTTTTCGCCCCATTTCTTTGTCAATATTTAGACCTTTCGTGCTATTTAGGTGTCGATGGTTTCCCTGGCGAACGATAGTGAGCCTGTAATGTTGGAAGAACCGGCCTTCGGCCGAGACATTTTTCTACCAAACAATTTACAAATTAATCTAGAAGGGGGATCTAATGGATGTTTGTTTAAATTTGATGGAGGTCTAGGGAGGAAACTAGACAAATAATGAATACATGGAAAAAATGACCAAAAAGTTAACCATCCCCCATTAAGTGAGATAGTTGCTGGAGGCCTTTTTAAACTGAATATAATCGTCCAATAATTACCAGAATATAATGCAAAGGGTGTCATCGTTACTGTAAGGGTTAAGGGGAGGGTGCTCTATTTTTAGTTTTTTATTTTTGCTTCCTAGACTTCCATCAAACTTGAAATAATACCCCCAAGATCTCCCTTCGAGATAAATGTTTGCATTTTTCGGTAGAGAAATGCGAAATTGAGCGAAAAATAAGGAAATGCGTACCGTAATGCTAAACTGAATAAAACAAGTAACTTGAAGTAACAGTCAAGAATGCAGGGCGGGTCTACGGAAACTGGGTCCACTGTGTGTGTGTCTGTGTGTGTGTGTCTGTGTGTGTTTGTGTGTGTATGTAATAATAATAATAATAATAATAATAAACGGTTTATTAAAGAATGGCAGCCTCATGAGCTGAAAATACAAATTTTACAATTTAGTGGATGAACATGAGATGAGGATGGTAAGCTTAGTTTACAAACAAAATAAATAAATACAATAATGATGCATGTGCAGAATACAAATTATCATAAAATAACCATGAGAGTAAGTGATATACAGTACATATACACATTTATTTACTTACTCATATACAGAACATACGTATATACACGTACGTGCGCACATACATATACATACATATATAGGAACATAAGAACATGCAGTAAGTGTGCACATGTGCACACATGTGTGTGTGTGTGTGTGTGTGTATGGGTGTGCTTGTATGTGTGTGTGTTTACTAGCAATATATACATCACAGCTAAAATTGTTCTCCAGTTTTATATAAACAAAACATAAGGAACTATGCCTATATTGTGTTGTTATGCAAAGCAACCATATAATGTATTAGCTGGATTACGCTAGTCCTTTTTGAGCTATAGATGTTAGTGGTTGGGATTTCCCTACATCCTACCAAGGCAATCATATTTCCGTTTGAGCAATCACGTTTCTTTAGGATTGAGCAGGGTGAACGACATGATAGCCAAACATTGATTCTTGTCGATGATTGGTCAGTGGCTGTGAGCGCGAAATTCAATAATAAATGGGCGATGTCCATGAAGGTTTTAGGCCCTGTCACAAGTGCTTTTTAGGTCAATTCGTTTCAATCAATACATTTTAAGGGGACAGTGGTTATTTAAGGGGACAGTGGTTATTTTAAGGGGACTGGTTATTTTAAGGGAACAATGGTTATTTTAAGGGAACAGTGGTTATTTTAAGGGGACAGTGGTTATTTAAGGGGACTGGTTATTTTAAGGGGACAGTGGTTATTTTAAGGGGACAGTGGTTATTTAAGGGGACAGTGGTTATTTAAGGGGACAGTGGTTATTTTAAGGGGACAGTGGTTATTTAAGGGGACAGTGGTTATTTAAGGGGAACAGTGGTTATTTTAAGGGGACAGTGGTTATTTAAGGGAACAGTGGTTATTTTAAGGGAACAGTGGTTGTTTTAAGGGGACAGTAGTTATTTGTTGGGGTCTATTTATTTATATATTCATTTGTTTCCCCCCTAGACCTCCTATCAAACTTAAACAAACATTCATTAGATCCCCCTTCGAGATTAATATGTACATTTTTCGGTAGAAAAATGTCACGACCGAAGGCCGGTTCCTCCACAATTACTGGCTCGCTATCGCTCGCCAGGAAAGAAATCGACACCTCAAGGGCACAACATTGACACCGAAATGGGGCTATAGGTCTTAAAATCGCCAAACTTATAGGTTGGACGTCTTATAATCTGTACACTAATGGGGCTAAACATGAGTAAGAAGGGGAGGGCCAGAAAAACGGCCCCTCTCCCCTTAATCAATCAAAGCTATCAATATATAGACAATAATTGGCCAAGGTAGTCACGAGGTCAGCTACAGTCAGCAGCCTTGTTTAAGGGGGCACTACTCGCTTTTTATGGACCTCCTTCTCCCTCGTGTTTAGCATATTAGTTTTGAGATTTTAAAACGTTCATTCCATTTGTTTGGCGATTTTAATACCTTTCGCCCCATTTCGTTGTCAATTTCAAAACCTTTCGTGCCATTTAGGTGTCGATTTTTTCCTGGCGAGCGACAGTGAGCCTGTAATTTTAGAAGGAATCGGCCTTCGGCCGGGACATTTTCTACCCAAAAATTTACAAAGTAATCTTGAAAGGGGGTCTAGTGGGTGCTTTTTCAAGCATGATGGAGGTCTAGCGAGGAAACTCAAAATTAAAATATTAAATACATATACATGTATATATACCAAACATCAAGCACTATCCCCTTAACTGACCCAACACACTTCCATGCAATCATGCCTCAGAATTGGTTTTAAAGAAATGTTAAATACTGTAATTAATTATAGTAATCAATAATATCGACAAGCGCTCATAAACCTACACAGCAATGTATAACCCCTTCAAATATATAGTTGACATAGCAACATTAACAATTATAGTAATGTTCAGGTTACTTATATTATAGCGCCATTTCTCTCTAGCCCTCGTTCCGAGATTCAATAGATAACTATAAACGTTAAATATAAACGCATAAAACATTAACTCACCGGGCCTCTTATCCTTGACAGTAGGTTTACGGGTTTAAAAGGAAATACAGACGAAATAGATCGCTTGTTGTACATTATATAAAGCAAAATAGATCGCTTGTTGTACATTATATAAAGCAAAATAGATCGCTTGTTGTACATTATATAAAGCAAAATAAGATCGCTTGTTGTACATTATATAAAGCAAAATAGATCGCTTGTTGTACATTATATAAAGCAAAATAGATCGCTTGTTGTACATTATATAAAGCAAAATAGATCGCTTGTTGTACATTATATAAAGCAAAATAGATCGCTTGTTGTACATTATATAAAGCAAAATAGATCGCTTGTTGTACATTATATAAAGCAAAATAGATCGCTTGTTTGTACATTATATAAAGCAAAATAGATCGCTTGTTGTACATTATATAAGCAAAATAGATCGCTTGTTGTACATTATATAAAGCAAAATAGATCGCTTGTTGTACATTATATAAAGCAAAATAGATCGCTTGTTGTACATTATATAAAGCAAAATAGATCGCTTATTGTACATTATATAAAGCAAAATAGATCGCTTGTACATTATATAAAGCAAAATAGATCGCTTATTGTACATTATATAAAGCAAAATAGATCGCTTGTTGTACATTATATAAAGCAAAATAGATCGCTTGTTGTACATTATATAAAGCAAAAGAGATCGCTGGTTGTACATTATATAAAGCAAAATAGATCGCTTTGTTGTACATTATATAAAGCAAAATAGATCGCTTGTTGTACATTATATAAAGCAAAATAGATCGCTTGTTGTACATTATATAAAGCAAAATAGATCGCTTGTTGTACATTATATAAAGCAAAATAGATCGCTTGTTGTACATTATATAAAGCAAAATAGATCGCTTGTTGTACATTATATAAAGCAAAATAGATCGCTTGTTGTACATTATATAAAGCAAAATAGATCGCTTGTTGTACATTATATAAAGCAAAATAGATCGCTTGATGTACATTATATAAAGCAAAATAGATCGCTTGTTGTACATTATATAAAGCAAAATAGATCGCTTGTTGTACATTATATAAAGCAAAATAGATCGCTTGTTGTACATTATAAAGCAAAATAGATCGCTTGTTGTACATTATATAAAGCAAAATAGATCGCTTGATGTACATTATATAAAGCAAAATAGATCGCTTGTTGTACTTATATAAAGCAAAATAGATCGCTTGTTGTACATTATATAAAGCAAAATAGATCGCTTGTTGTACATTATATAAAGCAAAATAGATCGCTTGTTGTACATTATATAAAGCAAAATAGTAATGATAACTATGGTTCACATAGGTGTTCCACCTTATAATTGAGATTGCGACACATCAATAACATGCAGGGAGGCTAATTAAGCTTAATTATGATAATATAGTGTGGAGGTGAGACTTGGGCCTGGTGCTATGATTGATTCGCTATAGTCACCTCCACGGAGGGAGTCTGATAGCGAGCAATCGCAAGCGTAAGTAGTCGAATTACAGGCTTGTTTGCTTGTTTGGGTGTACGGAACGCCCTCCTGGCCTACCTAGAATGAACCGGGTATAACTTTACTATATACTGATGATTTAATTTTAGTTACTGATTATTCTGAACTAAAAATAAAAACAAATATATCTTTATTTATTATACAATTGTATATAATCGATCGATGTCAACCATTTGTACAATATCCTGTAGTCATTCCTAAATCAAAATAAAGTCTCAAGGTATATGATACATATATATTTAGAGAGAGAGAGAGAGTATATATATTAGCTCTTCTATATAAACGTACTCATACTCAAACTATTATAATGGACAATAAAACACTTGAGTATAACCTCTTGCCTCCGAGATAAGACTATATCAGGAAGCTACCTGTACTTAGTAACCAGGCTTTCACTTTCCGTACACTGATTAGGTATGGCGGCCCCGTATCTTATCCGGAGGAGTTGGTTATCTGATTTGAGGGTCATATTGTATGATGCTGCTATGTTATATTAAATTAGTGTTCATTATATAATAAAGACCGTACTAGATATTTGCGAGCTGACTCATTTCCTGGCCACCCAATTACTTTAGAGTAATATTTGATTGGTTACTGTTGAAGTGTATTGTCTTTCTTTTCTTTGACAACATACATAGTCGCTACTTAATATTTTAGGTGTATTACCTATACTGTACATGTTGCAACATCTGACTAAGTAGATTAATCACGACATATATATTTTATTTATTTTGTTAGTATTAGTATTATTATTATATATTTATATATTTATTTCTTTTAAGCTACATTTGTATTTAACAAAGGTGTCTCGTGTGTGGAAAATTTGGAAGCACCAACCCTTCCTATCCGTCTTCCATTGCATCATTAGCCTATGCCGCCGTTCACTGTCTATACTCTATCTCGCTTTCGTTCATTCATGTATCTATCTATCTCTCTGTCTGTCTGTCAGTCAGTCAGTCAGTCAGTCAGTCAGTCAGTCAGTCAGTCAGTCAGTCAGTCAGTCAGTCAGTCAGTCAGTCTCTCTCTCTCTCTCTCTCTCTCTCTCTCTCTCTCTCTCTCTCTCTTGAATACCGTACTTGTTATATATATATATATATATATATATATATATATATATATATATATATATATATATATATATATATATATATATATATATATAATTTCCTACAAAACGTATTTATCTGAATCCTCATATTCATATTAATCTCGTTCTTCTTCCCCCACTTCTCACAAACCCCCCCACCCCCCTTATCTCTATCCTCACCAACCTACTTCCCCTCTAACCCTTTCTTGCGTTTCCTCTCCCCCTCCCCCCTCACCGTGACCTCTTTCTCCTCCTTCCCCTCTTCCCAATGTTTGCTCTATTCCTTTTTATTTTACTTCTTTCTCTACACATCCCCCCCCCCCCCCCTCTCTCTTCTGACTCTCTCTCTCTTCCTGTTCTTCCTGTATCCGTTTCATCTTAAACGTGTTGGTTGTGTATTGGTTTAGATGCTTATGTTCTGGGTGTGGTGTCCCGAGTCTGAATCCCGGGAGGATCATATGCTTTCATTAATGTATTCATGTACATTGGGGTTTGA